>OX463231.1:117106690-117738870 GCA_949820135.1 Sylvilagus floridanus | reverse complement strand
TCTCTCTCTCCCCCGTCTCTCTCTCTCTCTCCCCATCTCTCTCTCTCTCCCCGTCTCTCTCTCTCTCCCCGTCTCTCTCTCCCCGTCTCTCTCTCTCTCTCTCCCCCGTCTCTCTCTCTCTCTCCCCGTCTCTCTCTCTCTCTCCCCCGTCTCTCTCTCTCTCCCCCGTCTCTCTCTCTCTCTCCCCGTCTCTCTCTCTCTCTCCCCGTCTCTCTCTCTCTCTCCCCGTCTCTCTCTCTCTCTCCCCGTCTCTCTCTCTCTCTCCCCGTCTCTCTCTCTCTCCCTCCCCCGTCTCTCTCTCTCTCCTCCCCCGTCTCTCTCTCTCTCTCTCCCGTCTCTCTCTCTCTCTCTCCCCGTCTCTCTCTCTCTCTCTCCCCGTCTCTCTCTCTCTCTCACCCGTCTCTCTCTCTCCACCCCCGTCTCTCTCTCTCCCTCCCCCGTCTCTCTCTCTCCTCTCCCCCGTCTCTCTCTCCCTCCCCCGTCTCTCTCTCCTCCCCTCTCCGTCTCTCTCTCTCGTCTCACCCTCCCCCCCGTCTCTCTCTCTCCCCTCCCCCCCGTCTCTCTCTCCCTCCCCCGTCTCTCCCTCTCCCCCCCGTCTCTCCCTCTCCCCCCGTCTCTCTCTCCCTCTCCCCCGTCTCTCTCTCCCTCCCTCTCCCCGTCTCTCTCTCCCTCTCCCCCGTCTCTCTCTCCCTCTCCCCCGTCTCCCTCTCCCCCCGTCTCCCTCTCCCCCGTCTCCCTCTCCCCGTCTCCCTCTCCCCGTCTCCTCCCCCGCCTCCCTCTCCCCCGTCTCCCTCTCCCCCGTCTCCCTCTCCCCCGTCTCTCTCTCTCTCCCCGTCTCTCTCTTCCCTCCCCCGTCTCTCTCTCCCTCCCCTCCCCCGTCTCTCTCTCCCTCCCCCCGTCTCTCTCTCTCCCTCCCCCGTCTCTCTCTCTCCCTCCCCCGTCTCTCTCTCTCCCTCCCCCGTCTCTCTCTCTCCCTCCCCCGTCTCTCTCTCTCTCTCCCCCGTCTCTCTCTCTCTCCCCCGTCTCTCTCTCTCTTCCCCCGTCTCTCTCTCTCTCCCCCGTCTCTCTCTCTCCTCCCCGTCTCTCTCTCTCTCTCCCCCGTCTCTCTCTCTCTCCCCCGTCTCTCTCTCTCTCTCCCCGTCTCTCTCTCTCTCTCCCCCGTCTCTCTCTCTCTCCCCCGTCTCTCTCTCTCTCCCCCTCTCTCGTCTCTCTCTCTCCCCCCGTCTCTCTCTCTCTCTCCCCCGTCTCTCTCTCTCCCCCCGTCTCTCTCTCTCTCTCTCCCCCGTCTCTCTCTCTCTCTCTCCCCCCGTCTCTCTCTCTCTCTCTCCCCCCGTCTCTCTCTCTCTCTCCCCCGTCTCTCTCTCTCTCTCCCCGTCTCTCTCTCTCTCCCCCCGTCTCTCTCTCTCTCTCCCCGTCTCTCTCTCTCTCTCCCCCGTCTCTCTCTCTCTCTCTCCCCGTCTCTCTCTCTCTCCTCCCCCGTCTCTCTCTCTCTCTCCCCGTCTCTCTCTCTCGTCTCTCCCCGTCTCTCTCTCTCTCTCCCCGTCTCTCTCTCCCCGTCTCTCTCTCACTCTCCCCCTCTCCCCCCGTCTCCTCCCCTCTCCCCCCTCGTCCTCCCCCTCTCCCTCCCTCTCCTCCCCCTCTCCCCCCCGTCTGTCCCCCTCTCCCCCGTCTCTCCCCCTCTCCCCCGTCTCTCCCCCTCTCCCCCCCTCTCTCTCTCTCCCCGTCTCTCTCTCTCTCTCCCCGTCTCTCTCTCTCCCCGTCTCTCTCTCTCTCTCCCCCGTCTCTCTCTCTCTCTCCCTCCCCGTCTCTCTCTCTCTCTCCCTCCCCGTCTCTCTCTCTCTCTCCCTCCCCGTCTCTCTCTCTCTCCCTCCCCGTCTCTCTCTCTCTCCTCCCAGTCTCTCTCTCTCTCCCCCGTCTCTCTCATCTCTCCCCCGTCTCTCTCTCTCTCTCCCCCGTCTCTCTCTCTCTCTCCCCCGTCTCTCTCTCTCTCTCCCCCGTCTCTCTCTCTCTCTCTCCCCGTCTCTCTCTCTCTCCTCCCCGTCTCTCTCTCTCTCTCCCCCGTCTCTCTCTCTCTCTCCCCCGTCTCTCTCTCTCTCTCCCCCGTCTCTCTCTCTCTCTCCCCCGTCTCTCTCTCTCTCTCTCCCCCGTCTCTCTCTCTCCCCGTCTCTCTCTCTCTCCTCCCCGTCTCTCTCTCTCTCCCTCCCCGTCTCTCTCTCTCTCCCTCCCCGTCTCTCTCTCTCTCCCTCCCGTCTCTCTCTCTCTCCCTCCCCGTCTCTCTCTCTCTCCCTCCCGTCTCTCTCTCTCTCCTCCCCGTCTCTCTCTCTCTCCCTCCCCGTCTCTCTCTCTCACCCCCGTCTCTCTCTCTCACCCCCGTCTCTCTCTCTCTCACCCCCGTCTCTCTCTCTCTCTCCCCCGTCTCTCTCTCCCCCGTCTCTCTCTCCCCCGTCTCTCTCTCCCCCGTCTCTCTCTCCCTCTCCCCCGTCTCTCTCTCCCTCTCCCCCGTCTCTCTCTCCCTCTCCCCCGTCTCTCTCTCCCTCCCCCGTCTCTCTCTCCCTCCCCCGTCTCTCTCTCCCTCCCCCGTCTCTCTCTCCCTCCCCCGTCTCTCTCTCTCCCTCCCCGTCTCTCTCTCTCTCCCTCCCCCGTCTCTCTCTCTCTCTCCCCCGTCTCTCTCTCTCCCTCCCCCGTCTCTCTCTCCCTCCCCCGTCTCTCTCTCCCTCCCCCGTCTCTCTCTCTCTCTCCCCCGTCTCTCTCTCTCTCTCCCCCGTCTCTCTCTCTCTCTCTCTCTCTCCCCCGTCTCTCTCTCTCTCCTCTCCCCCGTCTCTCTCTCTCCCCGTCTCTCTCTCTCTCTCTCCCCCGTCTCTCTCTCCCCCGTCTCTCTCTCTCTCTCTCCCCCGTCTCTCTCTCTCTCTCCCCCGTCTCTCTCTCTCTCTCTCCCCCGTCTCTCTCTCTCTCTCTCCCCCGTCTCTCTCTCTCTCTCCCCCGTCTCTCTCTCCTCCCCCGTCTCTCTCTCCCTCCCCCGTCTCTCTCTCCCTCCCCCGTCTCTCTCTCTCCTCCCCGTCTCTCTCTCTCTCTCCCCCGTCTCTCTCTCTCTCTCTCCCCCGTCTCTCTCTCTCTCTCTCCCCCGTCTCTCTCTCTCTCCCCCGTCTCTCTCTCTCTCCCCCGTCTCTCTCTCTCACCCCCGTCTCTCTCTCTCTCTCCCCCGTCTCTCTCTCCCCCGTCTCTCTCTCCCCCGTCTCTCTCTCCCCGTCTCTCTCTCCCTCTCCCCCGTCTCTCTCTCCCTCTCCCCCGTCTCTCTCTCCCTCTCCCCCGTCTCTCTCTCCCTCCCCCGTCTCTCTCTCCCTCCCCCGTCTCTCTCTCCCTCCCCCGTCTCTCTCTCCCTCCCCCGTCTCTCTCTCCCTCCCCCGTCTCTCTCTCTCCCTCCCCCGTCTCTCTCTCTCTCCCTCCCCCGTCTCTCTCTCTCTCTCCCCCGTCTCTCTCTCCCTCCCCCGTCTCTCTCTCCTCCCCCGTCTCTCTCTCCCCTCCCCCGTCTCTCTCTCCCTTCCCCCGTCTCTCTCTCCCTCCCCCGTCTCTCTCTCCCCTCCCCCGTCTCTCTCTCTCCCTCCCCCGTCTCTCTCTCTCTCTCTCCCCCGTCTCTCTCTCTCTCTCTCCCCCGTCTCTCTCTCTCTCTCTCCCCCGTCTCTCTCTCTCTCCCCCGTCTCTCTCTCTCTCCCCCGTCTCTCTCTCTCACCCCCGTCTCTCTCTCTCTCTCCCCCGTCTCTCTCTCCCCCGTCTCTCTCTCCCCCGTCTCTCTCTCCCCGTCTCTCTCTCCCTCTCCCCCCGTCTCTCTCTCCCTCTCCCCCCGTCTCTCTCTCCCTCTCCCCCGTCTCTCTCTCCCTCCCCCGTCTCTCTCTCCCTCCCCCGTCTCTCTCTCCCTCCCCCGTCTCTTCTCTCCCTCCCCCGTCTCTCTCTCCCTCCCCCGTCTCTCTCTCTCCCTCCCCCGTCTCTCTCTCTCTCCCTCCCCCGTCTCTCTCTCTCTCTCCCCCGTCTCTCTCTCTCTCTCCCCCGTCTCTCTCTCCCTCCCCGTCTCTCTCTCCCTCCCCCGTCTCTCTCTCCCTCCCCCGTCTCTCTCTCTCTCTCCCCCGTCTCTCTCTCTCTCTCTCCCCCGTCTCTCTCTCTCTCTCTCCCCCGTCTCTCTCTCTCCCCGTCTCTCTCTCTCTCTCTCCCCCGTCTCTCTCTCCCCCGTCTCTCTCTCTCTCCTCCCCGTCTCTCTCTCTCTCCCTCCCCCGTCTCTCTCTCTCCTCCCCCGTCTCTCTCTCTCTCTCCCCGTCTCTCTCTCTCTCTCTCCCCGTCTCTCTCTCTCACCCCCGTCTCTCTCTCTCTCACCCCCGTCTCTCTCTCTCTCTCACCCGTCTCTCTCTCTCTCTCTCCCCCGTCTCTCTCTCTCTCTCCCCCGTCTCTCTCTCCCCCGTCTCTCTCTCCCCCCGTCTCTCTCTCCCCCCGTCTCTCTCTCTCTCCCCCGTCTCTCTCTCTCTCCCCCGTCTCTCTCTCTCTCTCTCCCCCGTCTCTCTCTCCCCCGTCTCTCTCTCTCTCCCCCGTCTCTCTCTCTCTCTCTCCCCCGTCTCTCTCTCTCTCTCCCCCGTCTCTCTCTCCCCCGTCTCTCTCTCTCTCCCCCGTCTCTCTCTCTCTCCCCCGTCTCTCTCTCTCCCTCCCCCGTCTCTCTCTCCCTCCCCCGTCTCTCTCTCCCTCCCCCGTCTCTCTCTCTCTCTCCCCCGTCTCTCCCTCTCTCTCCCCCGTCTCTCCCTCTCTCTCCCCCGTCTCTCCCTCTCTCTCCCCCGTCTCTCTCCTCTCTCCCTCCCCCGTCTCTCCCTCTCTCCCTCCCCGTCTCTCCCTCTCTCCTCCCCGTCTCTCCCTCTCTCCCTCCCCGTCTCTCCTCTCTCCCTCCCCGTCTCTCCCTCTCTCCCTCCCGTCTCTCCCTCTCTCCCTCCCCGTCTCTCCTCTCTCTCTCCCCCGTCTCTCCCTCTCTCTCTCCCCCGTCTCTCCCTCTCTCTCTCCCCCGTCTCTCCCTCTCTCTCTCCCCCGTCTCTCCCTCTCTCTCTCCCCGTCTCTCTCTCTCTCTCTCTCCCCCGTCTCTCTCTCTCTCTCTCTCCCCCGTCTCTCTCTCTCTCTCTCTCTCCCCCGTCTCTCTCTCTCTCTCTCTCTCCCCCGTCTCTCTCTCTCTCTCTCCCCCGTCTCTCTCTCTCTCTCTCCCCCGTCTCTCTCTCTCTCTCTCCCCCGTCTCTCTCTCTCTCTCTCTCTCCCCCGTCTCTCTCTCTCTCTCTCCCCCGTCTCTCTCTCTCTCCCCCGTCTCTCTCTCTCTCTCTCCCCCGTCTCTCTCTCTCTCTCCCCCGTCTCTCTCTCTCTCTCTCCCCCGTCTCTCTCTCTCTCTCTCCCCCGTCTCTCTCTCTCTCCCCCGTCTCTCTCTCTCTCTCTCCCCCGTCTCTCTCTCTCTCTCTCCCCCCGTCTCTCTCTCTCTCTCCCTCCCCCGTCTCTCTCTCTCTCCCTCCCCCGTCTCTCTCTCTCTCCCTCCCCCGTCTCTCTCTCTCTCCCTCCCCCGTCTCTCTCTCTCTCTCTCTCCCCCGTCTCTCTCTCTCTCTCTCCCCCGTCTCTCTCTCTCTCTCTCCCCCGTCTCTCCTCTCTCTCTCTCCCCCGTCTCTCTCTCTCTCTCTCCCCCGTCTCTCTCTCTCTCTCTCTCTCCCCCGTCTCTCTCTCTCTCTCTCCCCGTCTCTCTCTCTCTCTCTCCCCCGTCTCTCTCTCTCTCTCTCCCCCGTCTCTCTCTCTCTCCCCCGTCTCTCTCTCTCTCTCTCTCCCCCGTCTCTCTCTCTCTCTCCCTCCCCCGTCTCTCTCTCTCTCCCTCCCCCGTCTCTCTCTCTCTCTCTCCCCCGTCTCTCTCTCTCTCTCCCCCGTCTCTCTCTCTCTCTCTCCCCCGTCTCTCTCTCTCTCTCTCCCCCGTCTCTCTCTCTCTCCCCCGTCTCTCTCTCTCTCTCTCCCCCGTCTCTCTCTCTCTCTCCCTCCCCCGTCTCTCTCTCTCTCCCTCCCCCGTCTCTCTCTCTCTCCCTCCCCCGTCTCTCTCTCTCTCCCTCCCCCGTCTCTCTCTCCCTCCCCCGTCTCTCTCTCCCTCCCCCGTCTCTCTCTCCCTCCCCCGTCTCTCTCTCCCTCCCCCGTCTCTCTCTCCCTCCCCCGTCTCTCTCTCCCTCCCCCGTCTCTCTCTCCCTCCCCCGTCTCTCTCTCCCGACCCCCGTCTCTCTCTCCCGACCCCCGTCTCTCTCTCCCGACCCCCGTCTCTCTCTCCCGACCCCCGTCTCTCTCTCCCGACCCCCGTCTCTCTCTCCCGACCCCCTTCTCTCTCTCTCTCTCTCTCTCTCTCTCCCGTCTCTCTCTCTCTCTCTCTCTCCCTCCCCCCGTCTCTCTCCCTCCCCCCGTCTCTCTCCCTCCCCCCGTCTCTCTCCCTCCCCCCGTCTCTCTCCCTCTGTGTCTCTCTCTCTCCCCTCTTTTATTTTGCCAGGCAGAGAGTCAGAGTTACAGATACTGAGAGAGAAAAGGAGAGAAAGGTCTTCCTTCCATTGGTTCACTCCCTTAATGGCTGCTTTGACTGGTGTTGTGCCCATCCGAAGCAGGGACCAAGCACTTGGTCCATCCTCCGCTCTCCTCCCGGGCCACAGCAGAGAGCTGGACTGGAAGAGGAGCAACCGGGACTAGAACCCGAGGTGCCAGTGCGCAGGCGGAGGATTAGCCAAGTAAGCTCTGGCACTGGCTGGAAGACCACTCTCTGCCTTTCAAATTTTTAAGACAGCAGGAGCCTGAGGCTGGATGCTGGTGCAGCTTCTTGGACCCGTACAGGTGCTCACCAGGAGAGTGGAAGAAACCGAACGGCTGTGCCGGCTCCCCGGTGGCATCTTCCACGTCCCCACACAGTGCCTGCAGCCCCGCGGAGACCCCTGGCACGGCACCTCCTGCCCCTGTTTGGCCACCTGCTTCTCCCCAATCCCCAGGTCAGGATTCCTGGGCGTGGCACCCTGGGACTTCGAGGCTGTGTCCGTTCTTATGTGAAATGACAAAACATTAGTTTATGCACGCAGCCCTCCTGCGTGCCTGGGCAGGGGTTGTCAACGGGCAGTGCACTGCACCGTGTGTCTCCGGGCTTGTTCCCTATCCTTTCCCCATGGCAAGGAGAGCAGATCAGAGGGGTCTCATCTGCCCAAGACCACACCGTGCCAGATGGAGGGGTGAGGACTTAGAGCAAAATGGGCTGCTGCTAGCGTGCAGCCTGGACGGCGTCAGGGTCTCAGCCTGGGTGCAGACACCAGGCTGGCCTCGCCCTCCACCCTGCCCTGCTCAGGGGCTCCGGAAGCAGGAGAGGCCTGCCCCCTAGTGGTCACTGTGGGAAGTTCCAGAGGGCTGAGCTTTGTTGGGCACGGGTGCATGCATCCTGCCTCACCTCGCCCACCTCCACTGGCAGGATCTCCCAGGGTCCTGTCGGACGTCCCCCCCAGGGCACTGCAAGCCAGGCTCTTGGCTCCAACCTGCACATCACAGAGGGGCTATAAGGGGCACAGGTGACAGCAAGGGTGTGCTCTGAACCCTGGGTTCTCCCATCTGAACTTGGAAGAACGGGAGGGGTGGGGTGGGTCCGGGGCTCTAGGGGGCGGGCAGGCAGGTCTGCTGCACAGGCCACGGGCGCTCTGCCCCGTAACCCACGTGGCCACTCGCCCGGCAGTGACGCCCATGCCCGCTGCCCCTGCTCTGGCCACCTCCCAGTGGATCAGCTGTCTTACTAGCACTTATTTAATGTTTTCTTCTAAATCCTTCTCTCGGACAGTTAAACATGCTTCCGAGAGAAGCGCTCAGCGTAAAAGCTGAAATCCTCCGATCCCTGGCGGACAGTGATGGCGCACGGCAGGTGCTTGGCCGCGGGCTGCAGTCCGGGACCCACGCTCCCCCAGCCACTGTTTCCAACAGGAGAAAGAACATGGGGGGCGTCACAGGCCAGGGAGTCCTGCACGCTTGGGCTCTGGGACCCCTCTCTCAGGCCCTAGGGGCCTCCGCTCTCCTGGGCTCCATGTGCTGTGACCCTGGACTGTTCTGCATGTCCTTGGGATTTGTTGCCAGGGAGCAGAGGGGAAAGCAGGCCCCCAGCTGCAGCTCTGGGCTCCCCAGGCCTCCCCAGGGGCGCTGCTGACAGCTCCAGGCCCGGGACTCCGGCAGCTGTTCCCTCTCCAGGCGCAGGCTGCAGCCCCCGAGCCCCTCTGCCCTCTCCTCACAGGCCCGAGATCGCAACTGCGGGATTTTCTGTTTCATTAGCTTAATGCTGTCTTTATTAACTGGGAAGGGTTCCTGGAACATGCGATCAGCGGGGACGACATAAAACACACACACGTGCGCCCGCCGCCCGCCCTGCCCGGGGTCTCTGGGCTCCCGGGCGGTGTCTCAGAAACAGCCCAGGGCTACCAGGGGCGGCAGGCGTGGCGCGGCGGGGATTTGCAGAAGGAAATTACTCAGGATGCTTCTGCGATTTGCAAATGGGCCTGGAGTGGCAAGCAGAGCGGCCCGGAGGGAGAGGGCTCAGCCAGCCGCGGGAGGTGGGGCGAACCTCGCACGGAGCCCACCAGGCCGGCTGGGGGCTGGGGGGAGACAGGGGTGGCTGGAGGGCCGCAGGAAGTACCTTTTTCGCGCCTTGCTCCTCCTCTACCCCGTCGCCGATGACGATGTAGACAGCTTTCCTCCCGAACCTCTGCATGATTCTCTCGAAGCAGCTCTCCTTCCCTGCACCCGGGGAAGCACACGAGGCTGGAGCTCACCGAGGCCTGGGGCGGGGTCCTGAGCCCTTCCTCCCCGACCATCCCCGTGGGAGATGCAGGGCCACCCAGCAGGACTGCTCTCAATTATTTACAGAAAGGGCCCTGACTAGAGGGAGAAGCACTGGCACTTGGTAAATCTCTAACCACCATCGGGGCCTGAATTGCTCTCTCAAATCGAAACGCACTTGTTTAAGATTTGTTTGAAAGTGTGAAGTCTTCTATCCGCTGGTTCGCTCTTGCAAGACCAAGACCAGCCCAGGCCAAAACTAGGAGCCAGGAGCTCCATCTGGGTCTCCCGTGTGGGTGCAGGGGCCCAAGGACCTGGGCCATCTTCTGCTGCCTCCCCACAGTGCATGAGGCGGGGAGCCGGATCAGAAGTGGAGCAGCCAGGACTTGAACCTGTTTCCATGTGGGAGGCAGGCCCTGGCAAGGCACTTTCTGTTATGCTGAGACCGAGAACTTTAGTTGCTCTACGAAAATGTTTTCGGAGTACTAATTGAGTTTTGGCTCCATTCAAAAAGCGGGGTGTGGGGGGGAGGGGCAGAGTAACAATTTCAAATTAAAAACAGCAGGTTAAAGCTCTGGCCTGCAGTGCCAGCATCCAATATGGGCACCGGTTTGAATCCTGACTGCTCCACTTCTGATCCAGCTCTCTGCTATGGCCTGGGAAAGCAGCAGAAGATGGCCCAAGTGCTTGGGCCCCTGCACCCACAGAGGGGCCCGGAAGAAGCTCCTGGCTCCTGGCTTCAGATGGGCGCAGCTCCGGCCGTTGCAGCAATCTGGAGAGTGAACCAATGGAAGTAAGATCTCTCTCTCTCTCTCTCCTCTAACTGCCTTTCAAATAAATAATTTAAAAAAACACATAGTGTTAACTTATTTGTGTATTACACATTTTCGGGTGATCTAAGAATAAGTCCATCTCCTCCCCAAGGCAAACCGGAATTCCTTGCCTTACCATGCCAGGGGCAGGCGTTCAGCACAGCAGTTAGTACGCTGCTTAGGACACCCACATCCCGGATCAAAGTACCTGGGTTCAAGTCCCGGCTCTCCCACTTCCATTCTACCTGCTAATGCACACCCTGGGGGGCAGCAGGGGATGGCTCGAGTACTTGGGCCCCTGCCACCCTCACGGGAGACCCAGCTTGAAGTTCCCAGCTCCTGCTCTGGCCCCAGCCCTGGCCACTGTGGGTATTTGAGGTATGAACCAAAGTATAGGAACTCTCTGCCTTTCAAATAATTACAAAGAGCGCATCTGACGATAAATAAGCAACATTACTAATCTCTAGTTCTTTTCCCTGGTGAAGGGGCTGGGAGAGCTGTTGAGGGTTCTGAGGCACACTGGTGGAAAGTTCTGGAAACTTCCTTGGGGACATCTCCCAGGACTGCCAGCTCACCACCTCCTGCTCGCATCCCTGGAGGGCCAGCTTTTCCCTACCTGTCTTGGTTGCACTGTAGATGTTCTCGATGGGAAACACGGAGCCCAGCCCGTAGAGCAGGACCTTGGCCAGCGCCGGGATGAGCTGCGTGGTGGTGACCAGCACATTGACACAGTTGGGCCTGAGGACGGAGGAGGCAGTGGTCAGAACTTGGAGGCACCGAGGCCGGGCCTCTGCACGAGCCCGTGGGGTCTGGGGGCTCTGGCTGCGGCATCCCCGGGGAGGGCAGGGCCGAGGATTCTCCAGCATGTGTCTCTTCTGGGCCTGGAGCTGCCTGATGCCGAAAGGCGACGTGGGTGTTACATTTATCTACAAGGCCAGCGCCTGCCACAAGGGCAGCGGGGAGAGGTGGGGACTGCGGCTGACTGGTGAGCATGCGCTGGTTCTGATCTTTTGGGAGAACCCAGGAAGCTGCTGTACTCTGGAGGCCGAGTCTCCCCCGAGCCTTCTCGGGCGTCTGGAGAGGGTGCAGGTGGGAACCGGGGGTGTCTAATACCACCGTGTCTGCAGAGGGGTCCGTGGCCTAGGGGAAAGTGGGGGCTGCCACCCACCGGGACTGGATGAGGGTGAGGGCCTGGAGGGAGTGGGTCAGCCAGAGGTCCGTCAGCGCTTCCAGCTCGGCTCTCAGACGCAGCCACGTCTCTCTCTTGGGCGCTCCTATCAAGCCTGCGGACAGAGGAAACGGAGTCGGTGTCATATCGGAGAGCTCTGGGGCGGGCGCGGGGCCCCGGGGTCGGGTCCCTGCCTGGGACCCCACAGCCCAGTGCCTGGGTCCCAGTCCCGGCTCCTGCTCCCGACTCCAGCTTCCTACTGACGCCCACCCTGGGGCGCAGTGGTGACGGCGCAAGTGATTGGGTCCCTGCTGCCCACGTGAGAGACTCAGAAGAAGCTCTTGAGGCCGGCGTCGCGGCTCACTAGGCTAATCCTCCGCCTTGCGGCGCCGGCACACCGGGTTCTAGTCCCGGTCGGGGCGCCGGATTCTGTCCCGGTTGCCCCTCTTCCAGGCCAGCCCTCTGCTGTGGCCCGCGAGTGCAGTGGAGGATGGCCCAAGTGCTTGGGCCCTGCACCCCATGGGAGACCAGGAGAAGCACCTAGCTCCTGGCTTCGGATCAGCGCGGTGCACCAGCCTCAGCGCGCCAGCTGCAGCGGCCATTAAGGGGTGAACCAACGGCGCAGGAAGACCTTTCTCTCTGTCTCTCTCTCACTGTCCACTCTGCCTGTCAAAAAAAAAAAAAAAAAAAAGCTCTTGGCTCCTGGCCTCTTCCGGCCATTGTCGCCATTTAGGGAGCGAACCAGCAAATGGAACACCTCTGTCTCTATGTCTCTAACTCCACCTTTCAAATAATTAAATCTTAAAACCCATTTATTCAAAAGGCAGAGTATGAGAGCAAGAGAGATCAACGTCTTCCACCATCTGTTCTGTCTGTGAACAGCCACAATGGCCAGGCCTGGGCGAGGCTGACGCCAGAGCCCGGAACTCCATCCGGGTCTCCCATGTGGGCGGCAGGAACCCGACCGAGCCCCCCCTGCTGCCTCCCGGGAAGCTGGGATTGGGAGTGGAGCCTGGTTTGGAATCCACTCATGCCGGCGTCCTCGCGTGGCCTCCACGTTAGCATCACCCAGGGGCTCCGGGAGTACAGATGCCCAGGTTGCAGCCAGACCAAGAAAATCGGGAACAGAACCTGCTCGGGGGTTCCAGCTAGAGCCGGGTGTGAGAAGCAGGGACCCCAGGCGCTGCTGGGACAGACAGCTGAGTCTGTCACCTGCGGTGAGGCCCGAGGTTCTGAGCCACGCAGGGGCTCACAGGACGGAACTGGCCTCTGTAGGCCTCACCGTGTCCATGCTGCAGGACTCCCTGCGCATGTGCATACACCTGCTCACCACTGCCGCGTCCACCCCGCAGGACTCCCCACACGCGCACACACCTGGTGGTGCCTACTCACCACTACCGCACCCACCCCGCAGGACTCCCCACACACACACCCAGCGGCCGCGCCCACTCACCACTACCGCACCCACCCCGCAGGACTCCCTGCACATGCGCGCACATGCACACACCCGGCGGCCGTGCCCACTCACCGCCCACGTTGTCCTTGTAGGTGTTGTACATCTCCTTCACCCGCCGGTAGCGGAAGGCCAGCTTCCTCATCCAGTCTACGCCGCCGTGCACGCCCGAGCCCAGGCACAGGTTGGCTCCTGGGGCCGAGCTGTGGAAGCCATCGGTGGAGAAGTTGTAGGTGCTGGGGAGAGGCCGGGAGGACAGCGTTAACGCGGGGCGCTGGGGCCCGCGGCACCCATGGGTGCGGCCCTTGGGGAGGACCGGGCTGGGGCTTCTACCAGCTGCCCACAGAAGGGCGGGGCCTGTGCTCCTGCCTGATTGGCAGGTGTTCGCCTTTCTTTTTGCATCAAATAGGAACGGGCTTCAAAACATGGAATTCAAAGAAGTTTATTTTGTCGCAAAAAGTTTTTGGAATCCGGGGCTGGCATTGTGGCAGAGCAGGTTAAGCCGCTGCCTACGATACTGGCGTCCCTTATGGGCACCGGTTCCATGGCCCAGCAGCTCCACTTCCAGTCCAGCTCCCAGTCCAGCTCCCTGCTGATGCACCTGGGAAAGCAGAAGACGGCCCAAGGGCCTGGACCCCTGGATCCATGTGGGAGACCTGGATGCAGCCCCAGGCTCTGGCCTGGCCTAACCCTGACCATTGCAAATTTGAGGCGTGAACCAGTGGATGGAAGATCTCTGCCTCTCCCTGTGTCTATAAATTTGACTTTTAAATAAACAAATCTTAAAAAACTTTTTTGAAACCCATGCATAGGGGCTGGCGCTGTGGCGCAGTGTGTTAACACCCCAGCCTGCAGCACCGGCATCCCATGTGGGTGCTGGTTCAAGACTGGCTGCTCCACTTCCAATCCAGCTCTCTGCTGTGGCCTGGGAAAGCAGCAGAAGATGGCCCAAGTCCTTGGGCCCCTGCACCCGCATGGGAGACCTGGAAGGGTCTGGCACTGGAGCCTTGCTCCTTGCCTTCCCCAGGGCAGCCAGCTTTTCCGAATGCCGTTTGCAGCTCCGGCAGCGTCTTCCTGCTCGGCCCCCGCAGACCGCGGAGCTCAGTCCCAGGAGCTCTGCTTCTGTCCTTGGCTGGGCTGAGAGACGCAGCGTGCAGGCGAGAACCGAGCGAGGTTACCATGGCTGGCGCCGCAACCCAAACATCACTCCTTCTGATAATGCTTTTGATGGGTGTAGAGGTGCTGAGCTGTGATGATTCTGGGTAAGCACAGATTCCCCACGGCTCTGTTTTTATAACGTTTCCCCAGGGGCGGCCTGGAACATTCCAGCCCCATTCGTCCGGAAGCCAGTTCCTTGTGAGCGGTTACCTGGTTTCTGGAGCCCATGTTCTTGGTGAGTTTTCCCTAGAAACCAGACATGCCACTTCCTTACTTGTGCAGGAAGTGTTTCTTAAAGATTGGCTTATTTGAAAGGCAGAGTTACACAGAGAGACAGACAACACAGAAGAGGGTGAGGGGGAGACAGAGGAGGAGGGGTGGGAGGGCGGGGAGAGAGAGAGAGAGAGAGAGAGAGAGAATGAATGAATGAATGAATATCTTCCGTCCACTAGTTGACTCATCAAATGGCTGCAACGGCCAGGGCTGAGCCAGGCCGAAGCCAGGAGCCTGGAGCTCCATCCGGGTCTCCCACGTGGGTGCAGGGGCCCAAGCACTTGGGCCATCTACTGCTGCTTTCCCAGGCGCATTCGCAGGGAGCTGGATAGGAAGTGGAGCAGCCGGGACCGGCACTCACATGGGATGCTGGCACCCCTGGTGGCCTAACCTGCTGCACCACAATGCCTGCCCTCAAGAAATGTTTTTGATCACCAACCAGATGGATTTTTATATTAGAATGTGTGCATGCTAACGAACACAGTCAAAGCCCTGAAGAACACACACCAGATTCTCACTGGCGGTGACCTTGGGGGGCAAGGCCGAGGGTGGTGTGACGTTTTACCTGTGCACCTGTGACTTCAGTAAGCAGAAAAGTACAAACACACAGAGAGACAAGCGGAGCAGGGGAATGTTCCCACCTTAAATCTTGGCCATTGTCATCTGAGGAGACGTCGTCAACGTGGATCTGGTCACAGTCCTGGGTGGGGGAGACAGACAGAGAGCGAGTGAGCCTGGTTAATCAGCTGATGGGGCCTGCTGAGGGGAGGGGTGGGGCGAGCAGTGGGCGGGGGGTCAGCAGCTGGATCCTCATCTGGGCATTGGCGCTGTGGGTTCAGTCTCACCCCCTTCTCCTTGGTCTCTCTAAGGAGGGGACATACAATCCATCCTCACGGACACGGGTCTGCAGGTGCAGCCGTCCCCCTGTAAGCCCCTTACCTGAGACCCCAGTGGATGCTGCAAACTGCGCACGGCACAGAACCCCACAGACCACGCTGAAGGTGGTGGTGCGTGTGTGTGGCGCAGTCCAAGATGGACAGTGACAATGAAAACTGTGTGCTCTCGTCAAAGCCACTGGGGAAGACGAATATTCTTAGACCTTGGTTAGCCCTGGGCAAATGAAACTAGACCCACAGGTGGGGGGTGACGGACGGAGGGGACCTCTGCTATGGTTACCCTGGGGGGCCAAGCCACCTCCGGAGGCCCAGGTGTGTCTTCTCTGCCCCAGTGAGGCTGACATGGGGTTGTAAGACGACGTATGCGCACACCTGAAGCCACCAAGCGCGTGGCATTTGCAACAGCAGCCCTGGGAGATGGCTTCCTGTCACTCTGCAGGCAAGAGTCATGGGGCACCATGTGTCTCCCAGGGGACCCATGCACGGCGCACACCGGCCCTGCCAACTATGCCTCCGTCATAAAGGACATTTGGACGATACATTGACAAAAACTACGTAGGAGGCCAGGCTCTGGAACCTGAGCGCCCGGGTTGGGGTCCTGGATCCTCAGGGGTCGGCTGTGGCCACTGGGAGTCCACCTCATGGCCAAGATGGCCCCAGTGGAGAAACTGGACAGAGGGGGGACCTAGGACACCAAGCGGCCACTTGTGACTCAGCGGATGTCTAGGGCGTGCCTAAGCGTCTTTGCTCATTATTTCCTATTTGCCTTCTCCCCATGCCCCGGGACTGCAGTCAGCGCTCGGTGGTCTGGGATGTACTCTAGAGGCCCCTGTCGGAGGGCGTGTCCTTTCCCACAGTGGTCCCGCCCACATTTAAAGAACTCAGAGCACTTAGGCATGGAGGGCCACACTCTCCCACGCCTCAGCCATACGTAGATATTTATAGCTATGTTTAATTAATTTAAACTGAAATAAAGTTTAAAATTCAGTTCCTTAGCTTTAGTTTGAGTAGTCAGTGGCCACACGTAGCTGGTGGGGGCCCTGTGCTGAGCGGAGCTTGTATTTCCACCAGTGCAGAGCAGGCGGTGGCGGGGGCTGCTCTGTGGGTGGAGGAAGCAGGCATTGGCTTCTCCACATGTTGTAAGTCCAGTTGGGAAGAGCTTGTGGGGCCGGCGCTAGGCATAGGCTACATCTCCACCTGCAGTGCTGGCATCCCATATGGGCGCCGGTTCGAGTCCTGGCTGCTCCACTTCCGATCCAGCTCTCTGCTGTGGCCTGGGAAGGCAGCGGGAGATGGCCCAAGTGCGTGGGCCCCTGCGCCTGCACGAGAGGCCCGGAAGAACTCCTGGCTTCTGATCGGCCCAGCTCCAGCCCCTGCGGCCATTTGGGGAGTGAACTTGCAATGGAAGACCTCCCTCTGCCTCTCAAATTAATAAATAAATCTTAAAAAAATACAGGAAAAAATAAAGGAAGAGCTTGCAAACTGGCCTGGAGACAGAGCTACTTAGCTTACCCCAGGCTGAAACAGAAATGTTTTACATGTTTGTTTTTACTTGAGGGGCAGAGAGAGAGAGAGAGGGAGAGATTCTCCACTGGTTTGCTCCTTAAAGGCCCACAACAGCCTGGGCTGCGCCAGGAACTCAATCCAGGTCTCCGGTGTGGGTGGCAGGGACCCGACTCCTGGAGCCATCACCGCTGCCTCCCAGGATCCGCGTTAGCAGGAGGCTGGAGTCGGGCCAGAGCAGGCTCGCAGACGCAGGCGCTCTGACGAGGGCTGGGTGTCTTAACTGCTAGGCTCCCTGAACGCCTTTGAAAGCGCGACCGCCTGTAGACCGAGGGCCCTCTCCCCCCTTCTCCCTCTGATTCTCAGTCGCTCTCAGGCATTTTCCCCGACAGCGTGGGGCTTTCACTCCTGTACCGTGGCCGCATGGCCTGGGGCCTCTGCCTGGCTGCACTTGACCTATGCTGGTGACTCAGTCCCTGGCGGGTCCACAGGTGCCCACCAGGCACAGGAGCCTGGACCGGCCACCCCCTCGTGTCAGTGATGCTGTGGATTTCACAGACCCAGGCCCACGGAGCATGGAGCCCACGGCGGATTTCCACCCCGGCACTGCTTTGCCTGAAGCTGGAAACCCCCCTCCCCGAGGCCGCCCCGGGGGTCGCGGGGGCTCGGGCCCCTGGGCAGGGTTCCCTGGGCTTTCCTTGATGTCAGGGGAAAGGTATTTGGGAGGCTCTGGCTTTCTCATCTGCGAGGGGGTTGCTGGGGGCGCTAAAGTGCGACAACAGTAGCGATCACATTTCGGACTTCATAAAATACCGTGACGCTCCGCTAGACGCTACCTCATGCTCGCCAGCTGACCCGGATCGAGTTACCCGCCAAGCCGCCCGGAGGGGAGCTGGATGACGCGGGGGAGCCTCTGTTCCCTCTCCCCTTGCAAGACGGAGGGGGCCTGGGCCGCCAGGACCCCGCGGGGACACCTTCACGTGCGACTGTCCTGGGGGGAGGGGTCCGAGCGGGACCCACTGGCAAAGACGAAGGGAGGGTTCCCTGGCCCTGACACGGGCGTGGTGTGGCGTGGCCGGGCCCTGACCCAGGGCAGACCCTGCCTTGATGGCTCGATGGCTTTCCATCACCTGCAGAGGCCTCCTGCAAGGAGACGCATCACCTGTGGTTGGGGGAGGGGGGAGTGGCAACCACCTAGGGCTCCCGTGATGGTCACTGGGATGGGGCGCATCGCCTCGGGGTGGGGGGGAGACTGGACAGTGCGACAGGCACAGGCTAGCGAGCGACCTGCCTGGAGTGAGAGAAGCCCGTTCAGTTTGAAGCTTTGCTCTGGCTCCTCCCCGAGAACATGGAACTGGAGACAGAGCGCCCTGGAGCTGCCTGTGTCTGCGTGTCTGGTGGGAGGGCCCTGGGGGTGGGCTGGGGCCCAGCGAAGCCGTCGAAACTGTCTCCCTGGTGAGACGCTGGGGGGGTGGTGGTGAGGGTCCTGCGTGCACCCGTTGCTTCTGAATACCATTACTTTACGACATCTCTGGCGCAGAGACGGAGACCTGACACTGGATAGAAGTGGGCATTTACCGAGTGTGCTCACTGTGCCGGGACAGTGCTCAGCGCCTGTAGCTTTCAGGGGACACTGCTGTCAGCCTGTCTCATGGGGAGAAACCAGGGCAGAGGGCCGTGCGGGTCACAAGCTGCGCTGTGACTCAAGGACCCCCAGCACCTGCGCATGGGGCCTTAGCGGGAGACAGCTCTCGGCAGACGGTCACGTCAGGATGACGGCTGGCGACCTGGACCCAGAGGTGGCTACGCACAGAGTGAGAAAGCCCGGTGATGACATCAGAGGCGGGGACACACCCACAAGCCGAGGACGGTCTGAGACGGCCAGGAGCAAGCAGCATTCTCCCCCACGGCTTTTGCGAAGGCCCGACTGTGATCTTGGATTTCTGGCCTCCAGAACAGTGAGCCGCCCACTCTGTCGGGACAGGCCCTAGCAACACACACGGTGCCTCTGGCAAGGTAGAGGAGGAGACGGCACACAACTCAGGGCCACCTGCCTACAGTTGGGCCTCGGGCAGACCTGGGCACCCAAAGACCTCCCACAGCCCAGCACGATGGGGACGGGGGCAGGGGCGGCAGGGATGGCCCCGACCTCATCGCTGGCAAAGACAAAGCCAATAAACCTGAGCCCTTCTGCCTCTGGTTGTGGGCGCACTGGCTGCCGAAGGCACGCCTGGCTGTGGGCGGGCACCGCGTTTGTCCTGGTCATTCCTGCTTCTCTCTCTCTCTCTCAGCCCTACCTCCCCCCCGTCCACCAGCAAGTCCTGTTGGTCCGCCCCTCACCATCCGCCCAAGGTCGCACCCTTCTCCCCGCCTCCACTGCTCCCCTGGACCAGAGGGCGGTAGACTGAGCCCCATGGGGTGAATCTGGCCTGTTAATAAAGTTTTATTGGCACAGCCACAGTGATTCACTCACGTGCCATGCACGGCTACCCTGAGACGCCGGGAGGACTGAGTAGGTAGCAGGTAGGTAGAGTGCAGTCACCTCCTGGGTGTCCCTGCTGCCACTCCTGCCTGCCCGCCACCCTCCCAGCCCAGTCTCCAGCCTGCAGCCGGAGCAGCACATCCCTCAGCTGCTCAGAGCCCCGCGAGGGCTGCCCACCCATCCTCATGGTGACGCCCGGTCCCGGTGACCTCCTTTGCTCACTTCCGGCCCGCTGCCCTCGCTGCACTGTGGCTGCAGTGGCCGCCTGGCGTGCTCACTCCTGCCACAGGGCCTTTGCATTTGCTGTCCCAGTTTTAAATGCCTTTCCCTTCTCTTTCCATCTAAAGCCTGTAGAAGGCTCTCCTGACGTCGCTTCCTTTGTAAAACTCCCTCAATCCCACCCGAACGACTTTCTCTGTTCCCTGCATCCTGGGCCCACGGTAATGGCCATTACCCAGTTTTCACTGCTGTGTGGGAGGCTGAGCGGAGGGCAGCTAAAGGCACAGGTCCTGGGGCCTGGCTGTGAACTTGGCCTCTGCGTCTCACTAACCAGACAACCCTGACCGAAGCCTTGAACTTCACCGAGCCGCGGCTGCCCCACGGGTAACTACTGACCAGTGCTGACCTCGCTGGGGACGTAAGGATGAGGTGATGTCAACTCGATACAGCAAAGCCTCCCCAGGGTGCCTCCCTGCAGGAGTCGGCGGCTGCTGTCGTCACTGCCGTCGGGGCTCACAGGCCCCACTTGGCCCGGAACAGCAGCGGTGCCGGACGCCTTCCGAGAGCCCACGGGGACTGACCCGGCTCAGGCCGAGCCCTGCACTAGAGCAGGCTAGGCGCTTCCCTCTGTGCCCTGCAGGGCTGCCACACGGGGCCAGCGCTTGTCGTCCTGCCACGCTTCCTGCCCGGGGGCCCCGTTTCTTCCCGACTTTCGCAGTCTGTGGCCATCAGCAAGCGACGTCGGGGTGACGCGAACGCAATGCTGTGATGCTGCCACGGCTGCTGTGACCACCGAGATGACAGCAAAGCGGCGGGCGGGCGGCACAGACAGCCCGGAAGCGCGGGACCGAGGGACGGCTCGGGCCGCAGGCGGACGGAGCTGGATGCCATGGGACTTCATCACGCCGCTCAGACTGGCAGGCGGCGGGAAACTTAGGAAGTGTTTATTTCTGGAATTTTCCATGTGGTATTTTTGGGCTGTAGCTGACCACCGGGAACTGGAAGTGCTGGACGTGAAGCTGCAGATGAACCACGGCGGGAGGACGGGCCCCTGGATACGCACTTTATTCTGAGTCGGAGCCCAGGGTTACGTTCTGTAGTTTATCAGCCGAATCGTTCCCGACGAGGCCCTGGGAGCTCTGCAGCGGATCCCGCGTCCCTCGGACATCACCCAGCTGTGGACTTCGGAGCGCTTCCTTAATTTCCGGCACTGATCTCGTGCGTTGCCTGCCCCGCCGCTAGAAGCAGCCACCTCCCCAGGGGCCCGCGGCTCCTTGCGCTGCAGAGTGGGGTTGGCCCCACTCCGCGCGGGCTGTGCACAGCGCCACAGGGCTGCCCTCTCTTCTGGGCCCTCCCAGGACACACAGCGAGGTCTCTTTTTAAATTATGAAACGTGCTGATACGTCTGCTCATGGCTGTGTTACTAGGCAAGTGGCAGGCGCTCAGAAAACAGTACCAGATACAGCCCAGTCCCCGCCCCTCTGCAGGGGGCTCCTGCTGGCCTCCTGGGAGCTGCCGCTCCCCCACCCCCCACCCCGAGGGCAGATCTGCCCTCTTGCCACATGCCCACGCCCAGCTTTAGTCTCAGGGGGGCGCTCCCCGCCCCTGTACTCTGCTGGCTCCTCCTCCAAGGCTTCTTGGAACTACAGCGGATCCTGGGCTTTTTGGGGATAACAACAGTGACTTCTTACGGCCCTCGGTTTATTTATTTTTGTATTTCCCCAGGGGCTAACTGTGGTCATTAAGAGAAGACAAATTCAGGGGAAGAACAGCATGTGCCCGGATTTCTCCTCATTACAGCAAGTGAAACTTCTCTGGATTGGAAGTCATGCTCACCCTTCCATTCTGGCTGATTCTCTCGCTCTCGTTCTCTAATTTGTTCGAGCTGGTAGTGCGGTCTGATGCACCTCTGTGGGGACGGGAGGCGAGTGCGAGGATCCTGGGACGCCGGAGGAGCACAGTGAGCCGGTCCCGGGGCATCCGGGAGGGGGCTGGATCCCAGGCAAGAGGGCAGAGGTTGGCTCCAACAGGAAGCTGACTGCTGGAATGGGTGCGGAGAAGCGACGCTGAGAGCCGGTGTGAGGGCAGGAGCGGGCTCCCGCGCGTGGGGGTGCGTGGGGCGCGCGGGAGAAAACCACCGGACCCTGCGCAGGGCCCCCCTGCCCCGTCCCAGGGGGCTGTCACGGCGTCCCAGCGTCTGTCCCGGTCCACCCTCGCTCGGCCTGCGTCGTGATCTCTATCGATGGCCTGTTTCTTCCTGCTGGACAAGCGACGGTCCCGTGTCCTTTCTCGTCAGCCTGCGGGGCTGGGTCTGCTCTTCTACGCCCTGTGGGTCGCGGTCCCTGGACTCCTGCTTTTAGCTGCCCGCCCCTGGCTCCCCGCGGCGAGCACGGTGCGTGCTTCTGTCTCCTGTCGGCCAGCGCCAGCTTTCTCACTGCTCTTCTGTGGGTCTGCACGCTCCTGGTTCCCCTGAGATTCCAGAACCCCCACCTGCGTCCCCTCGTGTGAAGAGCTTTGCCGGGAAAAGCCCAGGAGTGAATCCACGACCCAGTCCTTGCACAGCAAACCACACCAGCACCAGCTACACTGTGGAGGACTTCTCTCACCCACACAGCAGTGTCTCGGAAACACTCCCGTCGTGCGCGTCCTCTGTCCATCCGCACTTGGCCCTTTTCCTCCTCCTCGCTGGGCCTGACTCATTTCCCCGCTGTCACAGCGAGTGACCCCAGGCTGCAGTCTTGCATCTGGATCATGCTTTGCCTGCACCCCACAGAGCCGACACTCGTCTTCCGGTCGCTGCGAGTCTGCGCTGTGGGCTCGGGGACAAACCTGCTGACACCTGTTCAGATTAGGCGAGGGTGCCCGGCTCTCTGGCTGGGGTTCGGTCCCAGGTCCCAGGACTTTCCGCCCTACAGAACAGACATCGCTGACAAATCTAGTTCAGAAAAACGGCCCTCAGGGGGCCCAGCTGGATTCCCTGGCCTATCCTGGCAGCTGTTTATCTTAAACACGATGCTCAGTGCTGCCCTGGGCGAGCCACAGAGGGGCCTGCTGCCAGGGAGGGGAAGGCTGGCAGGTGGGACGCCTCGGTGAGCCGGCAAAGCACGCCAGGTGGACTATTACTCTCCCCGACAGCTCCCGGGTGTACATCGGACGTCGGCCTGGCCCGTGTGTCAGCCAAGCAGCCGTGTTCCGCCCTCAGGCCAGCTGCTCAAGTCCCTGCACAGCCTTCCCAAGGCTCGGGCAGCGTCTCCCAGTGGCTCCCTGCCCGCTCCTCTGCCCACGGGGGCAGCTTCGGCCGAAGCCCCTCATGTGCTCGGGAAAGCCCTGTGGCCCCGTGGCCCCTCCCCCACGTCCACCCTCCGGGCAGGGTAAACGGGCCAGCTGGGCCTGGGATCACGGCGATGCTGTGTGGCCTCGGGAAGGTCGCCTCTCCGCGCCTCCATCTCACCTGTCCAAGGCGCATGAAAACCCCCTCGTCCGTGCGAGGTGGCCGTGCGGGTTCGCGGGGTCATTCCCGGGTGCGGTCGGGGGCCGGACAAGAGCTCCATACCAGGCAGCCGCAGGTAAGAGGACCTGCTGTGCCTCGGTTTCCCCACCCCTACCAGGGGGATGCCTGCCCTCTGAGGTGGCTCTCCGGGTCCTGTGTGGGGCCAGCAGCAGGGCACGGCCGATCCCTGGCCTCTGGGCGTGTCATTCCCGGCTGGGCCTCCTCTCAGCCCCATCCGCGCCTCTCCCCGTGCACACGCGTCGGCGGCCTTTCTGGAAACGCCCACAGACCCCCTGTCTAAGCTTCGGCCCCTGCCAGGTGCTTGCCCGTCTCTGTGGGGAGCAAGGGGTGCTGGGAGTTCCCACGCCGGCTGTGGCTGCACACGCACAGAGAACTGAGATGAGGCCCACCAGGCTGCCGCCCACTTCCCTGGGGCTCCCCCTCCTGCTCCTCCGCCCTCCGCCAGGCTTCGCGGCCGCCCCAGCCCTCCCCGCACTCCCTCTCCTCTGAGCCCGGCCCAGCGTGGGCCGCACAGCCCAGTGGGTGAGGACGACGGCCCCAGGACCAGGCCGCCTGCATCCAAATGCCGTCACGGCCAACGAGGTGACGTGGGGCTGTTCACTCAGCCACTGCGTGCCTCAGTTTCCCCACTTGTAGATCAATGTTACAGGCTGAATCTTTGTGCTCTCTTCAAAGTCGTGGGTCGAAATCCTCACCCCCACTTGGCGTTTGGAGACGGGGTCTCTAACAGGGTCATTAAGGCTAAGTGAGGGTGTGACCTCTCCCAGCAGGACAAGTGTCCTTATAAGCCCACGTGCGCTCTCCTCTCTCTGTCCACCCACACGCCAGGGAAAGGCCACATGAAGACATGGGATAAGCAGCTGCCTGTGAGCCAGCAAAGGGGCCCTCAGCAGAACCCGACAGTGCCGCTGTCGCTGCGGCCACTGGAGCTGAAAACCCGGGGCTGCCTGCCTAGCAGGTAACGCTCTACCGCGACATCAAGGTCCCGTGCCGTCCAATACAGTGGCTGCCACCTGCTGTGGCTGCGTAGGCTGAAATCAGTTAAAATCAAATACGGTGAATAACTCAGTGCTCCAGCGCACAGCCAGGGACATTCTCAGACATTCTCAGAAACAGCTGATCTTGGCGCTGCCTCATGCCCGCCCAGTCCCTCGGACTCCTGGGCGCTGTCAGCGGGGAGGTAGACGCCTGCTTCTGCCCTGGGCGCCGACTGTAGTCTGTTCCCCCCCAGGCAGCCAGAGGGAGCCTGTGGACCACGAGTCCAGGGATGCAACGCGAATCCTCACCAGCTTCCTGTCGCCCTTAGCGGGGACCAGAGCCAGTGATGACACAGAGGGCCCGCCCCGATGGCTCACCACCGTCCTTCCTGCCCCCTGGCCTCCTCCGGGAGCCCGCCAACCTTGACCAGGCCTCAGGGCCTTTGCACTGCTGTTCCCCCAGCCACCCACAGCACGCCTGCCTCACCTCCTCCGTCTGCTCCCTGGTTGTAGGAGCCGCGAGAACGTGTGCGAGCCTCCCCTCGCCCCTCCGGGCCTCTCTGCGGGGCACTCACTGTTTTATAAGCTGAGTCTCGGGGTCTGCCTCCCCCGCTGCAGGGGCCACGCCGCAGGGCCTGGGTCTCCGCTGTGTTCTGTTTGCTGGGAGGCCACGGCAGCTCTGGGAGATGAGGCGTTCCCCGGGCAGAGCCGCAGGGCGCAGGAGTGGACCCTCCCAGGCAGCGCTGACGCTGTCCCCGCTGGTGCATGAGCCGGGCCGAGCACCGGCCTCGCCCGGCCTCCCTAGGGGCTGCCTTGCACCGGCCCACGCAGTGTTTTCCCTTGGGTGAGTCTGAATTCTCTGGTTTCAATTGTGCAGAGCCGCCCCGGGGGCTCCTGGCATCGGGGACATTTTTGGAAAAACTCGTAGGGAACAAGAACGAACTGGCTGCCCAGAGCAGGAGTGGGTGGCCGGCGAGGCTCGGGGAGGGGCGGGACTCGGAAGACCTCGGCTGGCAACCTTGGCTCTGTGCCAGCCGAGAGCCGTGCGGATCTGGTGCGTGGCCGGGGTGGGGACTGCACGGGCGCTTCGACCTGCGCAGCCGCCTGCTGACCTGGGCTCCTCACTGGGGGTCTCAGCCATCTCAGACCCACGTGCCCCAGACAGGAGGACGGCCCCCGCCCCGCCCCGCATGCCCGCGCCTTCTTCCCTAGCGCGGGGAGCTGGGCGGAGTCTTGAGCCCTGCCCGCATCTCCCTCTCGCCCGCCTCCCCTTCCCATCGTCTTTCTCCCACAGCCAACCCCCTCTTCTCCACCGGGCCCTCATCACCGGGCTCCCCGCTGCCCCTTCCCGCTCCGACTGCCATGCTGTCCACACAGCAGGTCGTGTGGTCCCCCCTGCTTCGTGCTGCCTGGCCCCACGGCTGTGCCTGGTACTTAGCATACACTCAGACTATGACGGCACCTCCCTCTCTACACTCGTCTCCCTGTCCTGGCCACACCTGGGCCTTGACTCACGCACAGTGGCCTCTGAGCCTTCTCGCTCATCCCTGATGACCTCACACTTGTTCTCACCCCAGGGCCTTTGCACCTGCTGCCCCACCCCCCCAGACCTCTACCCCCTGTCATCACACAGCTCAAGCGTCACATCCTTAGGGACCTTCCTGACCCCTGGAGGATGCTGTCCCCATGTCTCAGTATCTTTGTTAATGTTTCGTATCCTTCCCACTTCCATGAACAAATGGTCATGGACTGGTTTGGCTGTTTATTGCCGGAGCCTTGGGGATTAGGGTCAACCAGACGGAGTGGCCCCTGCTCTTGTGGAACGGACGTGGGGGTGACGGGCAAAGGGCCCATCCTCAGTGGACTGCCCAGGGTTTGCTAAGCCTGCTGGGTTGTGGTGTTTGCAACCAGCCAAGTCTTTGACAGGCAGAGTGGACAGTGAGAGAGAGAGAGAGAGAGAGAGAGAGAGAAAGGTCTTCCTTTTGCTGTTGGTTCACCCTCCAATGGCCGGCGTGCTGCGGCCGGCGCACCGCGCTCATCCGATGGCAGGAGCCAGGTGACAGGTGCTTTTGCTGGTCTCCCATGGGGTGCAGGGCCCAAGCACCTGGGCCATCCTCCACTGCACTCCTGGGCCACAGCAGAGAGCTGGCCTGGAAGAGGGGCAACCGGGACAGAATCCGGCGCCCCGACCGGGACTAGAACCCAGTGTGCCAGCGCTGCAAGGCGGAGGATTAGCCTGTTGAGCCACGGCGCCGGTGTAACCAGCCAAGTCTTGACCACACTGGGCTCCAGAAATATTTGCTGGCCTCGGCTGCCACGGGTTTTGTGTTTGTTTTGTGTGTAACTCAGTTCCTCCTGCCCCCATTTCCCCTAAGCCTGAGCTATCCGTCCAGGGCCCGGCCCCCCGTGGTCTTCAAGACTACAAAGCTCTCTTGTGCCTCAGGCTCCCACCTGGACCCCGCCTTTGAGACAGACATGGGGTGGAGAACATTCATTCCATTGTAAAGATGGGAAGACTGAGGCCCAAGCTGCCTGACAGCCGACAGGACACACGACTGGTCGTTCAAGGACCTTCCTCTGTGCAGCCCGGGAAGAAACCCTGGCTCCTCCCCATGAGACGCCTCTGCGCGGCCGGCCCCGGGCAGCCAGGCGGCCGTGGGGCTGTGCTCCCGACTGCTCAGGTCCCAAGGAGACGTATTCCTAGCAGCATGAATGGAACCGTTCTTTGCCGCAGTTTTAGGCTGGGTTGTCTGTAAGTCTGTTGAACAACAATGCAGACCTAACTTACAAAGCTTTAGGTCCTCACGCTGAACCTTTTACCCACCAAGCCTCTTGCTGGTCGCTAGAGGGAAGTAATTCATTGTATTACCCTCTTCGCTTTGGCTACCAGGAAGCTCACAGATTAACTCTTGAATGCATTAGTTTCTCTGTGCCTGGATTTTTGGGGGCTGAAATTCCTTGTCCTTATCTTTATACAGCTTTTTAATATCTTTGCCTTTGCTTAAATAGGTCTGTTTGGAATGCGTTTTCCATTGGAACTCCCTCCCAGATCTTTCCAATACACACCAGGTACACACACCTGAGTTACAGCTATTTCCAACCCCCTCCCCCATTTCCTACCTCCCAACCTCCCATGCGTCTTGCTCGGGGAGACACTTTCCACAGCAGCACGTTCCCTCTGCTCATGCTCACTCGCTGTCTTTGTAACCCCCTTTCAGGAGAATGGAAACTGTTTTTAAAAGCTTCCTCCTGGCCCGCTGCTAATTATTACGGACCCCCGGAGGAGCCGCACTAATTTGCCTTCATAAACTTATTAAGTAGCAAATTTCAGGAGGAAGAAACGACGCAGCCCTTATTGGATTAGTACAACCCCCAGTGCACATCGCGGCTTGGGCGGCCGCACAGGCCCCGCGTGGCCCAGGGCCGTGGGGCAGGTCAGCCGGCCACGTGTTTCCAATAAGCCGCCGCCGCCATGGTCTGGACCTCCCAGGGGGCTGCTAGCAAACCTTTCAATCCTCTCAAGGAAAAAAAATAGGAAAGAAAGGAAAGGCAGCGTCTTTTGCTCCCAGACTGGAGGCGGCGGTTCAGCACGGCAGGGGTCGCCAGGCTACCAACCTCCAGGTCGTTGAAGAACAGGTGCGTGTCCGCCAGGTTGAAGATCATCTCCTCCATCATCAGGCCGATGCGCACCGACGCCGTGGTGTCCTGCGAGACAGGGACGAGAGTCACTCGGGCGCGGCGCCCTGTCACCTCACCCCCACCCCCACTTCTGAAAGACCCTAGGGGACGCCAATGTGCGGCCAAGGCCAAGGGCCGCCGGGCTCAAAGGATGCAAGAGGATGAAGATGGCGTCTGCTGAGACGCTGCCTGGGGCACCTGCGGCCCCCATCCAGGGTGCGGTTTGACCCCGGCTCCACTTCCCACGCCCGCTTCTCGATAACGCGCACCCTGGGAGGCAGCCGTGACAGCTCAAGGGCTTGGTTCTCCGCCACGTGTGTTGGAGATGTGGACAGAGTTCCTGGCTGGCCCCCGCCTGGGTGTTGTGGGCATCTGGGAATGAGCCAGGGGATGGAAGCTGTCTCTCTGCCTCTCGAATAATGAATCAATAACTCAGTGGCACTCTGGTGGAAAAATTCTTGAAATCCATGCACAGGAGTGGTCTTCAGAAAAGTCCTGGAGAATTACGATGCATATTATGGAAAAACTATACATGGATCTCAATAATTTTTTGTTACCAATGGATTTTTCTATAAGATTTATTTATTTGAAAGGCAGAGTTATACAGAGGGAGAGGCACAGAGAGAGAGATCTTCCATCTGCTGGTTCACTCCCCAAATGGCCGCAATGGTCGGGGCTGGGCCAGGCTGGAGCCAGGAGCCAGGAGCTTCTTCTGGGTCTCCCATGTGGGTGCAGGGGCCCAAGCACTTGGGCCATCTTCCATTGTGTTCGCAGGGAGCTGGATCAGAAGTGGAGCAGCTGGGACACAAACTGGAGTCCACATGGAAAGCGGGCACTGCTGGCGTCAGCTTAACAGCACTGGCCCCTCTCCATGGATCTTGTAATTGCAGTTGCCACAAACTTTGACGTATCGGTTGTTACACACTAGTAGTCACACTCCTAATACCTATTACGTGCTTTCTCTGTGCTACTTTACGACTGTTAGCTCATTTAATCCCCATGATGCACTGGACATGAGCACTGACATATTCCTATTTTACAGGTGGGGAAACTGAGGCACACAAAGGTTAGGTGTCTCGTTCAAGTCCACACAACCTAGCAAGTGCTGGTGGCCGGGACCCAGGTCCTTGAGCCATCACTGCTGCCTCCCGGGGGTGCATTGGGAGTCGCTGGAATCAAGAGCGGAGCCGGTGCCTGAACCCGGGCGCTCAGATGGGAGGTGCGGGTGTCCCAAGCAGCAACGTAAGCCCTGCACCAGACGACCGGCCAAGGCCACGTCCACGTCTCACCAGTGCGGGACCTCACCCGACCTCACCGGAGTCGCTTCACCCCTGCAAGCCTCAGCCTCTCACTGTAAGCCAGACTCTCCACCTGATAGGGTCGTTATGATGATTGAGTCTTTAGAAGTTTACACTCCTTTCAGTGGGTATTTGATAACCATCATTAAAAAAAGAAAAAAAGACGGATAAAAATCCAAGAGAATCCAGGAGCCAACGAACCGTGGCCTGCTCCCCCGCTTTGCAAATATTTGATAGCAACATGACGGCGCCCATCTGTTCACTGAATGCTTGCGGCTGCTTGCACGTGACGGTGGCAGAGACGAGCGGTCAACACGGAGCCTGGCCGGAGGCCTAAAGCGCTGGTTCTCCCTTACAGAAAGCTGCCAGTCTCCGGCAGAGACCAGAGTCCAGCACGCCCAGCAGCAGTGAGCTTCCATTTCGGTTGGGGTGCGAGTGTGTAGGAAATGCATTTGCTACTGCGACTGTGTTAAAAAATTTAAAATGACCGCTAAGAGCCGAGAACCACGGCTGAAACAGTGAACAGAGGCGAGCGCTGTAACAGCACGATGTGTATCGCTGTCACCATCGCTGTCGCGACCACATGACCAGCTCCGCGTCACTCCACTTGTCAGGGCAATCCTGGGATTGAAACTCAGGGCTGACCCGAGCCACGCCCATTTTCCTTGGTCTACACCACGGTGCCTGTGTGCCCGGACAGAAAGGGTGTGCTGTCTCCCCAGCCTCTGTACTGAACACCTTCAGGACAGCCCAGCTGGTTTGCAGAGGAGGTGGCCTGATATGGTAGACAGAACTTCCCCTCTCTGGGCGGGAGCTTTCACACCCGCGAAGTAGCTGCTCATAATTTGCAGTGAAATAACAGCCACTGTTGTCTTGCCAAGCAGACCTCGCAACCCAGGGCTGGCCAGAATCGTCGCGACAGATAGGCGAGGGCCGTGTGGCCCGTCTGAGGCAGCGGGAAGTGGCCCCAGGACGTCAGCTCCAGCTCTCAGGGAGCAGACACCGTCCCTTCCCTTGGGGGGTGGCGAGCTGGCAGAGGTGGGCTGCATGATGCTGGCGGCCAGCTCTGTCACCGCGCGGGCACAGCCGGCCTGCGCAGTGAGAGTTGCAGGAAATGACTTGGGGTCTGGATCCCACTGCCTGTGGAGTCTGCTTCGACACTTGGGTCATGTGGCCAAGCACATCTGCCTTTCTGGCTTCGACTAGTGTGTCCTGGGTCTCTCACTTGTAATCAAAGACTCTGGCCTCGGCGTGCACCCTGGCCACGTCCAGGCAACAGTGGGTGTCTCCAGCACAGCAGTGCCGGTGGGCAGGCCAGACGCACTGCTCCTCTTGGCGATGATCAGGCTTTGCCAGGAAGCACTTCAGAAAGATCAAATTACCTCTCCTGATGGCACCTCGTGGTGTCCCCACCCAATGGTCAGTTACGCCAAGTCCATGGAAAAGTCTGTGTTACTGCTGGGTCTGGGAGCACCAACCTCCCCTTCACACAAGCACTACCTAACGGGGCAAAAGCCACCTCCAAGGGACCACCACTGACCGCCTCCAGCACTCAGCAGGTGCGCGTGCAAATGGCCGGAGACAAGGATGTCAGTGAGAGCGTTAGCCACGGGGTCAGCAGGACCCGAGTCCCCGTCCTGGGGTTGTCACTCCCCCACCGTGCATCACCTTGCAGGTTCACGGTCCCTGGGCCTCAGTTGCCTTATCTGAGTGCACACAGTGAGGGCTCCTGTGGGGTAACACATGGGAGGTGTCTCCCCAAACACCTGGTGCCTCGGGAGAAGCAGCAAAAGGCAGAGAGTCCAGAATCTGCCAACAGAAACCCTCCCCGCTTAGAAATTCCCAGGTGATCATTTGCAAGCCTCAGCCATTCTTGCAACACCTCGAAGTTCTGCCGGCTACAGGCAGCTGTGTTATTACAGTCGGTGCCACTCGCCCCGGCGGAAGCAATCCCGAACATCGGCACGAGCGCCGAGTTTCCTGTGACTGCTGTACACGGGCGCGCACGCTTGGCGGCTTCAAACAGTCTCAGTTCATTCTTACACAGCTCCAAGAGATCCAACGCTTAGTCAAGGTGTGGGGCAGGCGTTCGGTGCCGTGGGTTAAGCCGCCACCATCCCCCACTGGAGCACTGGAGCGCCTGCGTGAGCCTGGGCTACTCTGTTTCCCACCCAGCTCTCTGCAGATGTATCTGGGAAGGCAGTGGAGGCTGGCCCAGTCCTCAGGCTGCCCTGCCCCTCACAGGATGGGGCTCCTGGCTCCTGGCTTCAACCTGGCCCAGCCCTGGCTGTTGAGGGCATTTGGGGCTTGAGCCAGCAGAAGAAATCTCTCTCTCTCTCTCTCTCTCTCTCTCAGATAGAGGAAAATAAATACATAAGCATTTAACACAGTTTTCTTGCCTTTTTTTTTTTAAGATTTATTTATTTAAAAGTCAGAGTTACACAGAGAGAGGGAAGGAGAGGCAGAGAGAGAGAGAGAGAGAGAGAGAGAGAGAGAGAGAGAGAGAGAGAGAGAGAGGTCTTCCATCTGCTGGTGCACTCCCCGATTGGCCACAACAGCCAGAGCTGTGCTGATCTGAAGCCAGGAGCCAGGAGCTTCAACCAAGTCTCCCATGCGGGTGCAGGGACCCAAGCACTTGGGCCATCTTCTTCTGCTTTCCCAGGCCACAGCAGAGAGCTGGATGGGAAGTGGGGCAGCCAGGACTTGAACTGGTGCCCATATGGGATACGGGCACTGCAGACGGCGGCTTTACCCGCTTTGCCACGACACCGGCCCATTTCAGTTTCTAGAAGCCTCCTGCACTTGCTGGCTCATGGCCCGCCCCTTACTCACAGCCCCTCCCCTCTCTTAGCAGCCACTGTCCACTCTGACTTGCTGCCTCCCTCTTTGAAGGATCATGTGATTCCACTGGGGTCCCCTAATCACACCTGCTGGGGCCATCCAGGGGCTGGTTATTCTGCCTACGACAGCACAAGATCAGACGGTCACCCAACGCGCTCTCCTGGGGACATCCTCTCTGGGCTCAGTCTTGGGGCAGTGGTGCTCTGTGGATGGGGCACCTCCAGGAGTGGGGTTTGGAAAGTGGGGGTGGCCTCTGCTTGTCACGCTCACTGAGAGACGGTGTCATCTAGGAGTGCGTCGGATGTTTGTTTTCACCATGCCTCGGGACGCTGGACACAATGGAAACGCCTCCCATCTTCCGTGTGAATTTCTCATCCCCTGTCCGACAATCATTGTAAAAAACCACCAGTGTCTGATTAGCTGAGCGGCTTCTAACTCCACTCCAGAAATCCAGGCTCTGACCGCCGCTGCTTGCGTGTTTGTATTCGGGTCCCTCCCCCCGTCCATCTTCCTCTGCGAACGGCTACAGCACATCTCGTTTCTCTTGGACGCGACCTGTGAGGCGCAGCCGCAAACGTGGAGACTTCATTCTGTTTTCTAGCGTGGTTGTGCCCGGGCACTTACGGATTCAACAACATGCATTTTCTTCTTTTATTCCTCTCCTGGCTGTTACAGTTAGGGTGGTATACGGGGTGACTGAGGAGGCTACGTTAGTTAAGATTTCTGTTTTAGGACAGTACAAGGGGGCATTTAAGGTCTTTATTTGATTTGATTTCTTTAAAAATGTACTTAAGAGGCAGACAGGCAGAGAAAGCACTCCCATGCACTGATTCCCTCCCCAACTGCCTACAAGGGTCAGGACGGGGCTGGGCTTAGCCAGGAACTGGAGATTCGATCCAGGTCTCCATGGTGGAAGGTGGGGACCCACATACTTGAGCTATCCCCGCTTGCCTCCAAGGGTGCACATGTGCAGGGAGCCAGAACAAGGAGCAGAGCTGGGGGCCGGTGCTGTGGCGCAGCGGGTTAACGCCCTGGCCTGAAGTGCCAGCATCCCATATGGGCGCTGGTTCAAGACCCGACTGCTCCACTTCCCATCCAGCTCTTTGCTATGGCCTGGGAAAGCAGAAGATGGCCCAAGTCCTTGGGTCCCTGCACCCGCATGGGAGACCCAGAAGAAGCTCCTGGCTTCGGATCAGTGCAGCTCTGGCTGTTGCGGCCAGTTGGGGAGTGAACCAGTGGATGGACCCCCCCCCCCCCCGGTGTACTCTTTCAAATAAATCCTTTTTTTTTTTTTTTTTTTAAGAGCAGAGCTGGGACTCGAGCCCAAGCCTCCGATACGGGGTATGGGGGTCTCAACACTATTGCTGGCTTAATGGCCAGCCCAGAGGGGCTCTGAGGACAGGTGGTTGGTGGAGCAGTTCAGATACTGTTTGGGATGCCTGGGTCCCACAGTGCAGAGCCAGTGCTCAAGTCCGCTCCCAGCCTCCTGCTGGTGCACACTCTGGAGGCAGCAGGTGGTGGCTCTAGTGTCTGGGTCCCTGCCACCCACGTGGGAGACCCGGATGGAGTACCTGCTCCTGGCTTCGGCTTGATCCAGCCCTGGGCACTGATGGGCAGGATTTGGGGAGTGAACCAGCAGATGGAAGATCTCGATCTCTATCTCTGCCTCTCAAATAAAGTATGTATGTATATAAAGTATATATGTATATATATGTGTATATATATGTATACATATATTTATTTATTTAAAAGGGTCTCGGGTGTGTGACAAGACTGAAATTTGCCTTAGAAAAAACTAGCAAGCAAAGTGTGACTCAGATCCTGATACCAACCCCTCTGCCGATCAGCCCCATTCGATCCCGCCTGGACCAGTTTTTCTCTGGCAGAGAAGGGGGCAGGACGGGGCAGGAGGGGGCAGGAGGGGGCAGGAGGGGGCAGGACGGGGCAGGAGGGGGGCAGGAGGGGGGCAGGATGGGACAGGATGGGGCAGGATGGGGCAGGATGGGGCAGGACGGGGCAGGATGGGGCAGGACGGGGCAGGAGGGGGCAGGAGGGGGCAGGATGGGGCAGGAGGGAGCAGGAGGGGGCAGGAGGGGGCAGGAGGGGGACAGAATGGGGCAGGAGGGGGCAGGAGGGGGCAGGATGGGGCAGGAGGGGGACAGGATGGGGCAGGAGGGGGCAGGAGGGGGGCACACAGGGAGGTGCACAGTTTTCCAAAGAGCAAGGGCCTTGGAGACGCTTCCCCCAAATAAAAAGGCTCCTTCCCAGGCCCTCCAGGGGCGGGGTGAGCACTGTGTCCCGAGCTCCATGCTGGACGCGTGACCTGCCTTGTGTTACCCAGCTTACCCTAAGAGCCTCTGGCTCTTCCGAGAGAGGGGTGTGGTGAAGGGGGTGACAGCCAGCAGGCGTCTGTGCTGGCTCCCCTCTCCCCCAAGCCTGTCGTCCACCCGCCTGCCAGACTCGGGACTGTCCCTTCTCAGTTAAAGCCCACTGATGTCCCCCAGGCCTCTGAGGAAAGCTGGCTTCCTTCTGAGACCTCTCGGCCCCTCAACCACGCACCCTGCTCCTGCCTCAGGGCCTTTGCACTCACTGTTCTTGTTGCCAGAAATTCCCTTTCCCCAGACTCTCTCAGGCTCCTTCACAACTCTCAGCTCCTGTTTCCTGCGCTGAAATGGCCCTCTCCGACCACTCCACCCACAAACTCCCCACTCACTCCTCATCCCTGGACCCCGCTGTAGCTCTTAGACAGTGTCATTTACTGATGACTTTCGGGGCTTCTGCCACAACCAGGAGACGAGTTCCACGAGCGCCATCCCTACGTCCCTTGTACCTGGGACGTAGCCCAGATGAAGGTGCTCAGCTGAGCACTTTTTCGAGGACCAAATGCACACGTGTGAGCCTGTGCACATCTCCTCCTGCCGATGTCTCTTCCCTGCTGCCCAGATGAACCAAGACCCTTGCGATGACGTACCCGTCCAGGGACCCGCTGACAAGCGGCAGAGCTGGGGCTCAAAGCCAAGACTGTCCACCAAAATCCTGACCATGGCACTATGTCCTCAAAGGAACTAATGATGTAAAAAAAACTTCTTCATTAAATAAGGGAGAGAGGCTTAACACAGATGACAATTTTTTTTTTTTTTTTATAATGGCCTGGTTGAAAACTGTCGACGCCTACATTTCACGAGTCAGGACACTCACTGAACGAGAGGACGATGGACAGACGTGCGGACACAGGCTGAGGCCCAGTGCGGCCCTTCCTCAGCCTCAGGACGGTCCTCCCTTCTGGTGGCCCTGGGCTTCCGAGGGGACGCAGGATGGCCCGGTGTTCCCCCTACTGCCTTGTGCACCTGCGCATTTCCTGGACTCAGCACAGAAGAGCCAAGCTAACCGGTAACCCCCTGCCTTCCCACTGTTCCCCGCGGCTTGTCTTTCTGCTCCCAGGGGCCGAGTGCTGGCGGCTTCTAGAGGCGTTGGAGGCTAAGACCCCCTCCCGCCATGTCAGACTGCCCCCTGCCATGTCTCAGACCCTCCCTTGCCCGCAGCGGCTCTGGTGCGGCGCCTGAGAGCCTGCTCTGAGCCCGCCATGGCCATTTCCCCCAGGAAACACGTTAGGGGGTGTTCTTCCCCTGGCACGGGTGACATTTAGGGCCAGGCCATTCTGTCATGGGGTCCTGTCCATGGTAGGGGGCTGGCGGCAGCTGGGTGCCAACAGCACCCCCACTCCCAGGCATGGCAGCCAAAGATGTCCCCTGGAGGGCACGATCACCCGCAGGTGAGAACCTCATCCCCAGTGACTTGAGACCCTTGGTCTTTGAATTCTTTCTGGGATTACAGAGCGGGCTAAGTTAAGAACTTAAAAAAAAAAAAAAAAGCCAGCTACATCCGCCAAGCAGCAGGTGGGAGGGGCCGCTCTGCTGTCTCCGGGGGCTGTGTGGCCCACGTGGCGGGAGCCCCTTCCTGCAGCCGGAAGCACGCAGCTGCCAGTCCAGGCCGCCTTCCTGTGAGCAGGGACGTGACTTGGGGCAGGTCCCCTCACCTGGCAGCGCCCACTTCCTCGTCACGCTGGCGTGGGCACCCCCAGTCCCCACCTCCCCGAGAGTGAAGCCCTGGCGGACAGAGAGCGCGCTGCCAGGACTCCCGGCTCTCAGCAGGCACGGCTGGCGGGGCTGTGGCTCACTCACGGGCCTGGCTGACCGCACCTGGCCCTTGCTCCCGTGGCCTCCCGAGGGGAAGGTCAGGGAGGCGACCGGCCTCCTCGCTCCTCTCAGCACCAGACCGCCCCGGAGCCAGGCCTGTGTCTTGGCGGGGACCCTGTCTGGGCTTGCTGGCGCTGGCTGCGTGGGGTGGGTCTGCCCACCCTGCAGAAGGCTCACCCGGACAGCAGCTGCTGCCTGCCCTGGCCTCGCAGCTGCCAGCCGCCCGCCCTCGGGACGAGGCCCTTCTGAGCCTGGTCTGGAGTCGGGATCCCCCGCCCCCCAAACCCTTTTAAACACAAGACCCCCAAGCACACAAAGCAAATCAAGCCATCACACCGACCCAGCCCAACTGGGCCTTTAAAAAACATCACCAAGTAGCTGTTTACAAGCTGATCAAATAATTATTCTGCCACAAGGAAGAAAAGTATTAATTAAAGCCGTTCAGTAAACTCCCTCCCCATTCTGTGGGGTTTATCTCTGGGGAGTGTCAGCCAGAGGTTAGCGATGGATTAGCACACAATGAAGGGCTTTGCCTGTTAAATCGCCTCTTGCGGGTTAGCTTTTAATAATAAAGTTGTCATTAAAAGAAAGAATTTAATGGTTTTAATTGGGTTTAATTACTTGGAAACTCCTGGAAAACAGATCAGCGTGTTTAAAAAAATTTTTTTTTTAAGAGGAAGACAAGAAAATGATGGCTGTAAGGAAAAAAATAGGTTGATTCACATGTTTAAACAGCGAGGCTGGACAAACCCGGCCTCCATGGCAGTTTCCAGAATGCAGGAGAGAGAAAAGCCCTTCTCAGCTCGGCACATGGATCTATTTGTTATGAACTCGAGCAAAAGACCGGAGGATCAATCCCGTCATCGCTGAATCCCGGGAGTCAGACAGACGACGACGATGAGGTCACGGTCAAGTTTAAGAGAACAAAGACGTCTAAGCCAGTTCTCTTCTGGGGTTCCATGCAGCTACTCAGCCCTTTTTTTTTTTTATCCTTTGAAGCACATCCTTTTAGCTGGATATGCCTAGCAGTATTTAAAGCATTTTACCTGGAAATAAATTTAAAGGCAAAAAGCGATAACGGAGCTGGAAGTGAGCAGGACGAGGACCTACAGTTGTGAGGGTTTCCCGCGTCCTGGGACATTCTGAGAACCCTGGAGAAGTGACCCAAGAACCCTGGAGAAGTGACCCAACACGAGTCACTGTCTGGGAGCGAGGGCCATTCCACGACACGGGAGACGACGAGACTGTGCCCGAGTGCGCGCCAACGGCCTGACCCGGCAGGTGCCTGCAGCCGCCGTCCAGCACTGAGCACGTCCTCACCGCACCGCGCAGCCTCCGCTTCTGGGAGCGGCAGCCACACTTCGGCAGGGCTGCCCTGGCAGGGGGACCCCACACGCGGGCAGCACCACACTTCTTTAGAAGACACGTCACCCATTCATTCTCCTGGAGCAGGCGCAGCTCCCAGCACTTGCTGTTCCTCACGTAATCCTCCCCCAGTGACCCGAGGAGGGACGAATTACCATTATTCTACCCAAGCTACTGCGGTGGAAACTGAGACACAGCAGCTTGCTCGAACGTGAGCAGGCTGGTTCCAGCGACCACCCTCTAGACCAGAGGCAGGGGGACATTTTACTTTTTTTTTTTTTTTTTGACAGGCAGAGTGGACAGTGAGAGAGAGAGAGACAGAGAGAAAAGTCTTCCTTTGCCGTTGGTTCACCCTCCAATGGCCACTGCAGCCGGTGTGCTGTGGCCGGCGCACCGCGCTGATCCAATGGCAGGAGCCAGGTGCTTCTCCTAGTCTCCCATGGGGTGCAGGGCCCAAGCACTTGGGCCATCCTCCACTGCCCTCCTGGGCCACAGCAAAGAGCTGGCCTGGAAGAGGAGCAACCGGGACAGAATCCGGTGCCCCGACTGGGATTAGAACCTGGTGTGCCAGTGCTGCGGGTGGAGGATTAGCCTAATGAGCTGCGGCACCGGCCGACGGGGACATTTTAAAACAGACAGGAGAGCTGTGTGTCTTGTACTGTCTCCACCACCACCAGACCTCTGTGCCGCACTGTGTCTTTGTTCCCAGACACTGAGGGTCCTTTGCCACTCGGGACTTACATTTGAAAGGAGAAGGACCATGAAGAACACATTTCGTTTCAGAGACAGAAGCTAACATGAAATCCGATGATGTGCAGGAGGGTGCGAGGGAGGGACGGTGTGTCTGCATGTTGTAGGTGCCACTAGAGGGCCCCTCTCTGTGCAGGGGACACCTGTGGGAAGCCCCGGATGGTCTGAGGGGAGGACAGTCTGCACCAAGTCCCTGGGGCAGAAAGGAGCAATCTAGGGGTCTCCCTGGGGTCCCCGGGCCTGCTGGCTTCACTGCCCACGCACATCTCAGGGAAGATGTGTGCTGATGCTCCCCTGCGTCTTCCAGAAAGCAAAGGGGGCACACTGCCCCTGGCATGGAAGAGGCCAGCGTTCCTGGACCCCAGAACCAGATGACGGATGCCACAGACCGACACGCGGAGCCCAGAAGATGGCCACAAAGCCGAGACACAGGCTCAGGCCACTCTGCACCTCGGGGACATGGCTCAGGGCTCCTGCAGCTCCCGTGAGCGCAGAGGCACAGTCCCTGTTGTGCCCATGCCACAGACGAGCACACTGAGGTCCTGGAACGACGGGACTCACTCCAGGTCTTGGGCCCAGGAGTGGCGAGGACGGGATTTGATCTTCCATCTACTGGTTCACTCCCCAAATGGCTGCAACAGTTAGGTCAGGGCCAGGCTGAAGAGGGGAACCAGGAATTCCATCTGGGTCTCCCACATGGGTGGCAGGGGCCCAAGTATTTGGGCCATCTCTCTCTGCCTTCCCAGGTCATTAGCAGGGAGCTAGTGTGGAAGTGGAGCAGCCGGGGCTCGAACTGGCGCTCTGATAAGGGACCCCGCTTAACCTGCTTTTCCCCTAGGCTGGACTTGCGTCGGAGCTGCCCCTGTGCCAAGTTCACATAGTCACAGCGGGAGTGGGGGGCAGGTGGGGCACCTCCTAATCCCCAAAGTCAACCCTGCACACAACGGCGCCCCCGGCCATCTGGGATGAGCTGGAGAACCCTACTGTGGGCCAATCAGCAGCAGCAAGTGCAGGTGGGGGCAGGGACGACGCTTCTCCGCCTGCCAGTTAAGGGTAAAGGAAAAGCGTCCCCCTCTTTAGGTTCCTGGGAGCCCGAGATGTTTTTCACCACTTAGCACTGTGATGGGCAGGCTCAGTACTTATGGGGACAAAAGAGCTTAGCTGGCAATTTGCTGTGGGTTTTGCAAAGACGACGTAAATCCCTCTCAGATGCATTGCATGCTGGGGCGGGAAGGGTGGGGGCGCAAGGGTGTTGAGAGCCGTCAAGGAAGCGGCTGGCACCTGTTAGACCTGTGGGGGAGCATCAGGCGCCCTCAGGCGTCCTAACTGTGTGCCGGCCGGCCGGAGGTGCGGGAGCCCACGAGACAGTGGTCTTTCTCAAAGCAGCCGACGGCACAGGGTCTCCAAGTCTGCTAATGTGCACTCTCTGATGACCCCAATAAAATAATCGTCTAGCGCTCAGAAACACGCACCCAGAGGCCTGTGGCCGCCTGGCTTGTGGGGGCACTGTCAGGAACGGTCAGGTGGGCACAGGGCACCCCCATTCTGCTCACCACCCCTCCAACGGTGCCATCCACCCCCCACGCCGCTTGTCAAAGCTTTCCCCTCCCCCCACCAAAATGACAACCGCAGACGCCCAGACACCAGCTTCATGCCTGTCTTCCCCCCAGGGGGCACTGGGCCCGTGAAGCCCCCATCCTTGTCCCCCAGTCCTGCAAAGGAAACCAAGGGGTGGGCAGGGCCACCACAGGCAGCCTCGGTGTCTTCGCTAGCCAGGGACTAGTGGACTTGACTGGAGAGCCAGCCGCGGTGGGGTGGGGGTGGGGGTGAGGGAGGGGGTGGGGGTGGGCAGACTTCAGGACAGGGTTTAACCCTCAGTGGGGGAAAGAAATCTCCCACTTCCTCGGAAAATCCTTTCCAAATTGTGTTCATCTTGACTTAATCCACATCTACCGCGCGAATTAGGCGGTATTTATTTTGAGAGTCTACTTTATGGAGTTCCAAGGACTCTGTTTTCCTTGGGCAGACCTTCTCCCCATTCCAGACCCCGCGAGGCCGCCAGAGCCACCGCCAGCTTCCAAGGTGCCCGACTCACGTGACCGAGAAAATGTAAATAAACACAGCTGAGCGCGGGAGAAATTGGACGATTTTTTCATTAAAGAAATAAAATAAACAGATGTCCTTAAGCACTTTGGCTGTGTTTGTCCAAGGATGGAAAGCTCTGGAAGTCGGACCGGCAGAGGCGAATTAAGCTACCTCTCAAGGTGGATGGGGTGTGGGGGTGTGGGGGGAGGGGTGGGGAGGGAGGAGCTGGCCGTCCTCCGGGGAGAGCACTTGGGATTTGAACCTTAGCCACTTCTACAAATAGTTTCTAACTGCTGGGTCGTAAACCCTCGGCTCTTTATTCCTTCTCAGTTTGTCAGAGCAGGCTGCGCCCGGCCGCCAGGATCTGATTGAATCCGGATGGTATCTCGCTGGCCGGGTATCGGGTTCTGGAATCCGAGCCGCAGTCACGTATCGGCTCCTGCGGAGGGTGGGGGCTGTGGCTGCTGCGTGGAGCGGGCAGAGGAGCTCCGTGGAGGGGCGTGGAGAGCCAGCTCCGCGCACACAGTAGGGCCTGCAGACTGCAAGGTGGGAGACACCTGGGGTGAGGCTGCGATCCAACGGCCCCCACCCCGCAGGCACGGCCGGCCGGCCAGAGGGGCTAAGCTACCAGTGCCCTGGCGGTGCTGGGCGTCTCCCCGTGGGAAGCAGTCGCAAATTGGCGTGAACACTGACATACCTCCACGCCCTGGCCAGAGTCGCCCCAAAGCTCACCCCGAGCCCGCTGTTCAGGGGCACACGCTTTACCTGGGACATGACCCCAGGAAGCGTTGGTGGCCCCAAGGGGGAAGTGACAGGGAGGTGAGCCGATGAGCACGTCACTGCCAGGGCCACTGGAGCTGTGGCCCCAGGGGGACGTCCTGCAATGTCATGGCCACCTGCTTAGGGACACCACCTACAGGAATGGGGCGGAGACAGCGTCTGCTACATGGAAAACTAAATCCTAGCCATTTAATAACGCGGATGATATTCTATAATATACATAACCACGTAATCAATATTATATATAATTACATATGTAATATACATGATGTCATCAAGTAATCTTGTTGCAAAACAAATTGCAGCTGTGTTACGGTGAGCCCCGTGGGGCCACGAGCCACCCGTAGCCGGTTTTCACCTACTCAGGGGCTGAGACCACTTCCTAAGAATGAGGCCCTGGACGAGTGGCACTGGCTCGGCTGAGGGTGGGAAGGTGCTCCAGGCAGAGGGACAGCAGGTGCAAAGGCCCGGTGGTGGGAACGGCATTGTGAACAGAGGGAGGTGGAGTTGGCAGGCCAGCGGGGCAAGACCTTGCAGAGCCTGAAGTCACAGCAAAGCCCCTGTCTCCAGGGCAGACGGGTCTTCAAGGCGGACGATGGGGAGAGGGACACAATGATGTTTGCTTCTTAAAACAGCCTCTGGCTGTTTCATAGACTGAGGGTGCGGGAGGCGGGGAGGCAGTGGGTGCTGAAGAGGGAAGGGGTGGGACCCAGGCCAAGTTTAGGGGCGGTAACAGTGACGAGAAGGGTGCAGGGGCAATGCGGAGAAGTTATTCAGGCTGGTGATGAGGGGCTGGGCCCAGGCTGGGCCCGGGCTGGGCGACCCTTGACGTGGATTTCTGAACAGTTACAAAAACAAGCGGGCTTTCCTGGGGGGATGGGGGGTGGGGAAAGAGGGCTTCAGACGGCACCCGCGGAGGCCCAGCGACGGCCGGGCTTGTGGTGCCTCTGAGTGGCTGAGCGGTTCCTGGTGTGGCTCAGAAGGGTGAGGGGCAGGCACTGTGCAGAGGCCCCAGGAGGACGCTGCCTCGCAGCCCTGGGGACCACTGAGGGGCTGAGATCTGCGATTTCACATGACCCCTCTGACAGCCCAGGGCTGGGCCTGGGGGTGGGAGGGCTCTCCTGTCCTGGGCGCTGGTCGCCCACCAGCTTCCCCTGCGATCCTAGAGGCGAGGCTGAAACAGCAGCCGGGAATCCTGCGCCCGGCATCTTTCCCAGAGGCTCCCCCAGTCCTGCAGCCTCAGGGTTCTCATGGTGAAATGGCCTTCCCCTGCCCCGCACTCAGGGTCGCCAAATGGACTGGGGGTCTTCCCAACAGCCTACAACCCCCTCCCCGACCCGGGTTCTGCCCAGTTCCCTCCCACAGAAGAGCTGACTGGGCATGAACATTGGCGCGACCGCTGCCACGCTGGGCGATGCACAGCTCCACACAAACGAGAAACCCCGGAGCGCAGGGAGGCGGCGCCCCGGGAAGCCACAAAGCATCCGCGCAAAGACGGGCCGGGATCTGGGCAGGGGCTGGGAAGGCTCCCCAGGGCGGAGCGCTCTGTGCCGTCTCCTCATCACAGTGGGTTCCTCTCGAGGACACGCGCACTCTGACATGCCTGCATTTCTCTCCCTGGGGAGATCACAGTTGATGAGGTCCAAGTGTGCCACCTGGACCTGCCTGCGAGCCCCAGGGAGTGCAGCTGCCCTGAGCCGGCTGCGGGTCGGGAGACCGGCAGTGCCCCTGCACTGGGCACCTGTGGTCTGTGCTGCTCCCCCAGGCTCACGCTCTCTGCTCGCAGATCCGCGCCGGGGCCTCCCCCAGGGTCTGACCTCCAAGCTGGAGGCGGGCAGGGGCCAGGTTCAGCCAGTCGGCTCTTCTCGCTAGGGACTGCTCCACGGATGCAGCAATGGTTGAGGTCTGGAGGGACCTCCACTAGTTCCTGACCCTGGGGACCCAAACTCCCGCCCCCTTCCCCTCGGTCCACTTCCCGGGCCGTCTCCTGTGGCTGAGTTAGCCACTGCCGGCCTCTGCTGCGTCTGCCTGTAAAACCTGTTTTGTAGCTGCTCTCCACTTGTGGGGTTACTTGGGCAACTCCCCGATCTGCTTTCTGGGGCTCAGGAAATTTCCTCATCTGCAAGGCGGGAAGAGTTACAACTCCATACTTATCCACCTCGAGGAGCCGGTGGTGGAATTAAGTCTCCCAGTCTAGTGCCTTTTCTGTTCTTCAGTCTACTCTTGAAGCTCCAGCTGATGCCTCCTCTTACAGGAAGTCCTGCCTGATTACCTCAGCACATGGATACATTCTTTCTCTGATTTACCCCCAAACCATGATACATATTTACCCCTATATATGATATAGTCATGCATAATTCATTCATTCATGTACATCTATACAATTAGGTTAAATCATTTCTTCTTTCACTTTTATCAAAGCTAAATACTTAAATTGTTTTGTAAGGTTTATAAGAAAATTGTACTTTCCCCGCCACACCCTCTCACTGCCCCTAGGACAGAGGTGCCCACTGTCAACCCTGTCAGCCCTCACAGCCAAGTCCCTCAACTGCACAGCTGCAGTGGCCGGTCACGTGGTGCAGCACATTAAGCTGCCACTTGTGACGTCAGCATTCTTAACGCGCACCTGCTTGAGTCCCGGCTGCTCCACTTCTGATCCAGCTCCCTGCTAATGCACCTGGGAAAGGCAGCAAATGGCCTGGGTGCTTGGGCCCCTGTACCCTAGCAGGAGATCGGATGGAGCTCCTGGCTCCTGGCTTCAGCCTGGCCCAGCTGCAGCCCTTGTGGCCATCTGGGGAGTGAACCAGTAAATGGAAAAATCTCCATCTCTCCCTCTCTTGCTGTAACTCTGCCTTTCAAATAAATAAATAAATCTCTTTAAAAAATTACACAGGTATAAATGACGGCGCTTCTGGACCTGGATCTGGGGCATTAGTCACTGACCTCACCGTGGGTCATGTGGGTGGAGCTCTCTCTTCCTGCCACCCTCCCCAAACTAGGGCAGCATCCCGTTCTCTCTTCCTCTCGTGCACACTGTGTGAGTGTGCGTCAGAGCTCACGCACCTCTGACTGCTATTTAGACCCCAGATGCCACCCTCAGCACTGTGCTACTAAGTCCCTTTCCTTCAGCAAGCAGGGGCTATGGCCTCACCCTTTCAACCTGGGCCGCTGTGGGTTTTCTTCAGCTGATAGAATGCAGCAGAAGCGATGGCGTGCCGGCTCCAATGTCAGGAGACCTGTGTGCTTTCACTGTCTCCTGCGGAGGGACCCTGCTTTGGCCATGAGATCCGGGGACTGAGTCTCCTGTTCTGCGTACCCCATATATGCTCCTGGTCTGACTTCCCTCCCATGTTCTGATGGAGCATACCAACGCGGTGCCAAGAAGTTTGTCTTCAGACGCCGTACACCACCCCCTTCCTGAAAACGACTCCAATCTGTGGTCTGCCTTGACAGTTGGGCTAGGTATAGAATTGTTTGAAATAACAACTTCCTAATTTTACAGCATTTCTCCATTGACCCCAGCTTCCACTGTTGCTACTTAGAAGTTCAAAGCCACACTGATTCCTGAAAAAAATCTGGAATGCATTGTGACATTCTGTGTCATCCTCAAAGAGGAGCCGGGCCAATGACATTTATATTTCCGCGAACAGGCTGCCGAGACAAGCATTCCAATGGAATTTTTAAGCTTTTGATGGGGAGAGTTTCCTACTTTAGTTTTCTACTTCCAGCACCCAGCACATTACTGTGTCCATGGCGCATTACTGTGTCCACGGTGCATTACTGTGTCCACAGCAGGCCTAAGCAAGAAACTCTCATGAGAGAGTGAGAGGCTCTAATGAAGCCCCTGTCAGCCTGTGTCTCACTCATCAGGAAGTACTTGGGGGACACCGACAAGGCGCCAAGTACAAAGCAGGACGGACCCTGATCTCTGCCTTCAAGGTGGGGAAATAAACAAACAGTCACACAACCGACCATTGTGCTGGTAGGGCAAAGTCCAGGGTGCCATGGGAGTCAACAACGACCTAATTTCATTTCAATCAGGGACAGGAAAGGGTCACAGAGGCAGTGCCGGCTGAGCTCAGACCTAAGGCTTGAGGAGGAGTTTACCAGGCAGGTGCAACTCTTCAGGCAGAGGGAACAGCATCAGCAAAGCCCTCGGGGTGGACAAGCACGTATTGTTTGAGGAGCTGAAGGAAGGTCAGACGTGGCTGGGCCACAGTGAACAAGTCGGAGCTAGAAAGATGGCAGGCCACACAGTCCCCCAGATTGCTGTAAGGAATGGATTCACAATCACTCCTCTACACGTCTAGGTCTACTCCTCTTCCTGGGATGTGAGTTACAAGACAGAAGACATCTTGCTTATCATGTTCACTGTCATACCCCTACCTACACTCCAGCACAGGGCTATACATGCACAGAACATGCTTTAAAAATGAGTAGATGAATGAATAAATTGAGGGAGGGAGGGAGGGAGGATAAATGGATGGATGGGTGGGTGATTAGGCGGGGCTGGGGGTAGGTGGATGATAACTTCACAGAAGATGTGTGGGTGGGTGGGTGGGTGGATGGGTTGGTGGGTGGATGGACGGAGGGACAGATTGATATATGTATGTATGTATATATCGATAGATAGATGGTTAGATGGATGGATGGGTGGATGGATGGGTGGGTAGATGGGTGGGTGGGTGGATGGATGGATGGCTGGATGGCTGGATGGATGGAGGGACAGATGTATGTATGTATGTATGGATAGATGGATGGATGGGTGGATGGATGGATGGATGGGTGGGTGGGTGGGTGGGTGGATGGATGAGAGGGTGGATGGACGGATGGGTGGATGGACGGATGGACAAATGGATAGATGGATGGATGGATGGATGGATGGGTGGATGGGTGAGTGGATTAGTGTGCGCTATTCGTGTTCCACCTGGCTCTCACTGGAACCCCCTTTATGATCCTGTGGACCCTTCTGGCAGCCTATGAACTCCAAAGGATTAGGATTCCTAGTCCACAGCCTGGCTTTGAGGTCTGCTCTTGGGCTGCTGGAGCCACTTGGCTTAGCTGTGGTGGAAACAGAAGCACCCGGGGGGTTAAGCCTCCTAGGGAGTGTCTGTCTCCATGGACTGTCTGGTGCCAAGGACGGAGTCCAACTCTTCCCTGCGGTGGCAGCGGTGGCCGGGGGTGGGAGGTGGGGGAGGGGGAGGGTCATCTCTGCAGTATGATTCCCCTTCTACAGCTCTCGGTAGGATCAGGCAGGGGCTGGGACCCCACCCTTGCTGGGCCTTCCCCAGGCTCCCCCCACCCTGGGAACTCTTCTTTCACCCGCAGCTTGCTCATGAGACCGCCCCCGAGGGTCAGGATCCCAGGACTCGGCTCAGAAAGACGGATGGACTCCACCCTCCAAGGTCTGGAACCCCTGGACCTTCCTGCAGATGACAGACCTCCAGGAAATGTGTGCCTGCCTCTCCTTTGTCTGTCTGTCTGAGGAGGGGGCAGAGGTGGGGATGCACCACAGTGAGCGCACGGAATTCCCAGGCATGACGACGGGCAGATAGACAAGCTTTGGGAAGTCGGCAGCCTGCTTTATGGGGAGGATCCTAAAGGCACGAGTTGGGATCACGATGCTCAGAACTGAGGGGGGAGGAACCAGGGAGCCTTGTGTCTCGGAGTCCACACCGAGGACCCAGGTGGCGTGGGCCACCCGATCCCACCGCCAGCCACTGGGCCGAGTCCAGGCCCACCGCTGCCAGAGCGTCCCAGCTGCAAGGCCGCCCTGGTGACCACTGCGCGATACTCCACAGCCTGTGCTGAGCCCCTGTTGTGGGCCAAGCTCTGGGTGAGCCCGGGCCAGGCTGGCACACAGCTTCCTGCCTGGCCTGGACAGATGCTGACGGGTCCCTGCCTGCCACACACATGCACGCTCACTCCCTGGCGGGTGGGTGCCTGGAATCTCACTTCTACTGTGTTTGCCGTCACATGGCTGAGGCCCCCCCCCCCACACCCCCCAGCCATGAGCTGTGCATGGTTTTGCTGATTCACCAGATCTGTTTCCCAGCCACGTGCCCGGCGATAGGTCAGACCCAATCGGGTGCTCTGGGGCTCCAAGGCTGGCAAAACAGCTCAATTTTACCCTCAGGGCAGCCACATGGACCACGGGGACGCTTCCCATGGCTTAGAGCAGTGGGCCAGCTCCTGGGGTCACCCCTCCTGAGCTAGGTGGCCTTGGGCGAATCGCATCACCTCGCTGAGCCTCCATGACTCCTGGAACGGGTACAACAAGAGCAGCCAAGCCTGCAGGTCTTCCTTCCGGCGGGGCTCAGGAGGACGTGGAAGCCCGGGGCTCCGTGTGGCAGACGCAGGACTCTCGACCCCAGCGCTGTGCACACAGGGGCTGTCCTGTGCCCCAAAGCATGTCTGACACTTTCTCTGCTCCTGGCAGAGCCCCCTCCTACCACATCCCAAGCCATGCCCGCTCTAAGTGACCTTTCACCTTACCAAGCGTCCCCTGAGCTGCAGGAACACCTCAAGGTGCACACCTCCCCGGCAGACAGGGGAGCTGCACAGACGGCAACGTGGAAGGGGCTAAATAGCCGTGCGGGGGGCACACAAAGTGACACGCGAGGGGCTCAAGACGTCCCGAGACATGAAATCAAGAGCTATGTATTTTGGTGCAAAAAGTCTTGAGATGCACAGATATGAGGGCTCTTCAAAGAGATCCGGGACAACGCAGATGCTGAGAAAATACCTGCATTTCAATGTTCTTGCATGAAACGGATTTATTATGTACCGACAGACTGGTTGGTTTATTCGAAAGGTGCAGTTGCCGAGACAGAGACAGAGTGAAAGAGAGATCTTCCATGCACTGGTTCACGCCCCAGACGGCCGCAACAGGTGGGGCTGGGCCAGGCAGAAGCCAGGAGTCGAGACCTGCATCCGGGTCTCCCACATGGGTGGCGGGAACCCAAGGACTTGGGCCATCGCACACTGCCTCCCAGGCACATTAGCAGGACGCCGGATCAGAAGTGCAGAGGAACCGAACTCGAGTGAGACACTGATACGGGAAGCTGCTTCACACCACGCACAAAAGTTAACCCCGGGTGGCTCACGGCTCTCCACGTAAGACTACAAGGACACAGTCCCTGGAAGACAGTGCAGGAGGCCATCTCTGTGAACTCAACTGGGCACCGGCTTCTCAGATACGATGCAGAAAGCATGAATAACGGGAGAAAACACTGATCGGTGGGACTCCAGCGAAAAGGACTTGGTCGGCCCAAGCCCACCCCCGAGAAGGCGAAAAGACGGCCCCCAGACCCAGACCGGAAGGAATGTGCGCAGCTCCTGTGTCTGGTAACACACCGGTATCCAGGATGTAGAAAGCTCTTAGCGCTCAACAAGACAAGACAAACCGGGGAAAACCCAGGCAAAGGAGCTGACCAGGGGTTTCTCCAGATACCGGCAGTACAACGTCGCTGTCACTGTGAGTCAACTGGTCACTAGGCGAATGCCCATCAGACTCACCATGAGAGCCCTCTTCCCACTGACCAGGCGACGTAACCAGGACAGGCAGGCAAATGTCGCGTGCACGTGAAGAAAGTGAAACTACTCCACATTGCTGCCCAGGAGAGAGGCGGCGGCCACGGCTGGCTGCCCCAGCTCGCCGAGGGAGCTCCAAGGGACCCACAGACGCTGGAGACGTGGCTACCTAAGGGGTGGCCCGGATGTGAGCACTGGGAGGAGGCGGTGGCAAGGCAGTGGAGACGGGACAGCCAGGAGCAGTGCACCCTTGCCGGGGACCGGGAAGAGAGCGGTTTCTGACTTCAGATGCAGACACCTGGTCTGATCACGCCTGAGCCATCTCCGCTCTGTGGTCTTACTCCCTGAAGGAAACAGGAAGTCCCTCCCCTGTTCCAGACAGCCACCGATCCGATCTCTGCTTCCTGCACAGCGCTCCACACAGTGGCCATGAGCAGGCAGCCGTGCGATGCACAGGGCGCCCGGCCCCGTCCTTTGCACGCCCACAGTCCCCGCACGCTTGTTTCCTTTGGTGGGGCGCCCCTCTCCCACTCAGCCCTCTACGCCCTCCACGCCATGAGTGGGCTCTTCATCTAGGCTAGCCAGAGTTATAGAGGTCAATGCATGTGTGGATGTGGGATCCAACTGAGCGCAGTGAGATTCCAGTCTGGGAACTGTGCTGGAATTTGGGAAGCAGAAGCGTTCCCTGGATAGCTGGGATTACTGGGAGGGAGTCACCACACGGAGCAAGTTGGCTGAGGGCTGCAGAATGACCGGGAAAGCTGCTCCTGGATCTAGCCAGACCTGAAACCCAGGCACCGCTTGGTTTCTCAATGACTATGACTTGACAAATTCCCTTTGTAGCTGAAACATTTTGGTGTCTATTTAAAAAACTTATTTTCTTTTTATTGGAAAGGCAGAGAGACAAAGACCTTTTATCTGTTGGTTCACTCCCCAAGTGCCCAAAACAGCTGGGGCTGGGCCAGGCTGAGGCCAGGAGCTCAGAACTCCATCTGGGTCTCCCTTGGGGGTGGCAGGGACCCAGGCACTCGCCCCATCATCTGCCGCCTCTTAGGGTGCGCGTTACCAGGAAGCCAGAATTGGCAGCGCAGCCAGGCCTTGAACCAGGCACCCTGACGTAGGATGCTGGTGTCCCAAGCGGCCTCTTAACTGCTGGGGCAAACGTCCCCGACACCGTGTCTGAGAATCCTGCCTGACCCGGAGCGGCTGCAGCTGCTGGGGAATGCCGGCCACAGCGGAGGCTACGCCATGGGTGCCCCGGCCACAGAAACTCCCTCACATCAGTTACTCTCTCTGCAAAATGGGGCTGCACTGCTGTCCCTCGGAGCCCTCTCCACCCCCTGACTTCCACGTGTACAGCCGCAGCCCACACCGCACTCTCGGGAGCTTCAGACCCACGATCGCAGCTGTTCCCGGGCCTTTCAAAGAGCACGGGTTCTGGTCTTTCTCATCTTACTGTGGCAGAGTAGCTGGAAGCAGTAACGGCCAAGGCCACCAGGATGAGAGTTTCACATTTAAAACTCGCCTCCCCCCGCCCCCGCTGCTACAACTCGGGGCTGCCTTCCCCGGTCTTGCTCTGAGAGAGGGCAGCCGCCAGCTGGCTCAGAAAGACTCCTAATTCGACCCCAAAGTCTGCTGCGTTTTAATGGGTGCACCCCACAACTTCAGCTCAGCCCTCTTCCTTCCCGTGTATGGTCTTTGGGGCTAGAAACGGTCAAGTGTCCCCCTCCGACACCCATTCCCCCTTCCTCGCTTTCAGTCACAGACTCTCTTGATTTTAACTGGGCGCAGGACTGCCCCTCAGACAGACGGAATTTCACAGACTCCCTTGCGGCTGGATGGGGTCATGGAACCAAGTTCTGGCCAATGGGACGTGAGGGGAAGTGACGCGCGCAACTTCTGGGGTTGGCCCTTCACCGGGAGGGACAATGCAACACAAGAGGGAGGGGTGGCGTCTTCTCCTCCCATTCCCACTTCTTATTGGCTCGGATTCAGACAAGGGGGCGAGCCTGGGCCTATCCTGTCACCGAGGACAACCCTCCAGGGATGGCCGGGGACACGACGGGAGGGCCTGGCTCTCTGGTGCTGCATAGTAGCCTGACCTGGACCAGGGGCGCGAAGCCAGCTTGGGTCTGCTCTAAGCCCTGGCTGTTTTCTGGCTCTCCTAGGGTTGCCGGATTTGTGAATAAAAAAATTCTCATTTCTCCCCTTAGAGAGTGCTGCAGGAGGGCACGGAAGATTCTAGAAGAACAACGAGGGCAGCACAGGAGACCCGGGGGTCCCAAGGCTTTTCACCAGAGACTGCCCTTTATGTCCAGGGATCACACAGGAAGGCGGTGTGCCCAGCTGACCCTCCCTCCCCCAGGTGATCCGATTCCCATGAGCCTCAGTCTCTCCTCCCACGTAAACCAACTAAACATGCTGGTTTCACAAGTCTTTCTAGCCCTGAACTTCTGTGGTCCTGTAATTCTATGACGGGTGTTGAAACCTGGATTCCAGTGGGGCCAGAGACCCCAATCCTGGCCTCAAGGGTCGGGGTGGGGTGGTGGCGGGCTGCACGATACGTGCCCTCGGATGCTGGCGGCCACTGCACTCCCACCTGGCGACATGGGAGTGCCAGATTTCCTATTTTTTTTTTTTAAAAGATTTATTTATTTGAAAGACAGACTTACAGAAAGAGGTAGAGACAGAGAGAGAGAGAGCACTTCCATCCGCTGGTTCATCCCCAGATGGCCGCAATGGCTGAAACTGGGCAGATCTGAAGCCAGGAGCCAGGAGCTTCTTCCGGGTCTCCACGTGGGTGCAGGGGCCCAAGCACTTGGGCCATCTTCTACTGCTTTCCCAGGGCACAGCAGAGAGTTGGATCGGAAGTGGAGCAGCTGGGACTAGAACTGGCGCCCACATGGGATGCTGGCGCTTCAGGCCAGGGCCCCAACCCGCTGTGCCGGCCCCAAGATTTCCTAATTTTTCAAGACAAGCTGGAAATCTGGAAGGCTTTGGTCTGTGTACTCTCCTGATTTTTAAATGCTGGCGACAAACTCACATTTTTCCAAACGCTCTGGGGGCCAAACGAAAATATCTGCTGGCTGAATCTGGCCAGTGGCCACCAGTCAGGGATTTCTGTTTCATTTTCTTCCTCTCTTCTCCCTTCCTTTCTTCCTCCCTCCCTCCCTCCCTTCCTTCATTTAACAAACGTTTGCTGGCCACCTACTGAGAAGGAGGCACCGCTCTATGCACTGCGGACAAAGCACTGGACACGCGTGGGGTGAGGTCCCCGTCCTCCTGCAGCTTCCCGTTCCCACTCGTCCCGACTCTGCTCTCCCATGAGCAAGGCTGTCCCAGGCACCGCGCGTGGTTGGGATTCATACAACACACGCGTGGCCCTGGCCTACGGGGGAGGCGGATGCTAAGTGAACAGCTGTGACGGAGATGAAAAGAACTCATAGGGACCGACACCGTTTAGATGGAGGGCAGTGGTGGTCTGGGTACTAAGGTGGAAGCTTCGTGTGCACTCGGGCCCGGGGCAGGTACTGGCACCCGCGATGCCTGCGTCGTCCCAGCTCTGCTCCTGATTCCAGCTCCTGACAAGATGCACGATGGGAGGCGGCAAGTGGTGATTCGAGCGGCTGAGTCCCTGTCAGCCATGCTGGAGACCCAGGGTGGAGTCTGGCTCTGGCTTCGGCCTGGCCCGGCTCTGGGTGTTGCGGGCATTTGGGGAGTGAATCTGTGCATAGAAGATTTGCCTGTCTCTCTGCTTCTGCCTTTCAACTAACTACTAAACAAGAACTGAAAGATAAATAGGGCTGAATCCAGTGAAAGAATGTTCTGGAATATTCTGGATCTAGGCAAAGGCCTTTCCCCAGACTCCCTCAGCTGGCACCATTCCCGTACGTGCGGAGCCCTTCGATGGGGAGCGCCCATGGTTCCCGAGCCCGAGGCTTTCTTGGGGCCTGAGGCTCAGGGAGGTTCTAGCCCTGGAGAAGCCTCCTACCCACGATGGAAGGAAGGGGATTTGTGGGTAAATTCCCACGTCCACTCCCCCCAGAGCCGTCAGCTCTGAGCTGTGCCCTCTACGGGCTGCAGGGGTCGCTGTGGGTGCCCCGGCCGCCCTCGTGGGATAGTCCAGCCTCCTGGGCTGGCTTCCTTCCCTCCCCTTCACTTTTCCGCTCAGCACCCGGATGTCCCAGGATCGCTCCCCAAATTCCCGTGCTCAGTCCTTGTGTCAGGGTCTGCTTCTGGGAGAAGCCGGCAGAACGGGGGAGAACACAGCAGACAGGAGGTCAGAAAACCACTGGGGTGGGGAGGGGAGACTGGCGAGGGGGCAGGAGCTGCCCAGGAAGGGCCCCCGAGGCGGGGTAGGGCCTCCATGGGAAGCTGCGGACGACTGCTCAGTGTGGGGGTGACAAGGCCAAGCTTGTGTTCCGCATGACCCTGCCTGGGACAGCGGAAGTGCAGCGAGCGGACAGGGGGCCAAGCCAGAGGCGAAGGTGGCAGTGATGAGGAGTGCGGCTGGACAGAGGTGGCCGCGACTCGGGATGACATGGGCTGGGGCACGGGGGCCCAGGGACATGCTCTCGGCCTTGTTCCTGTGTTGGGAAAGACTGGTTTGGTTTCAGGAGTGGCGGTGGGACATAGACACAAAGATCGTGTCCCGGGGCCAGCGCTGATGCGGAGAGAGTAAAGCCCCCGCCTGAGGTGCTGGCATCCCACGTGGGCCCTGGTTCGAGTCCCGGCTGTTCCATTTCCGATCCAGCTCTCTGCTATAGCCTGGGAGAGCAATAGAAGATGGCCTAAGCCCTTGGGCCCCCTGAACCTGCGTGGGAGACGCTCCTGGCTCCTGATTGGCTCGGCTCCATCCATTTCGGTCATTTGGGGAGTGAACCCGTGGCTGGGAGACTTCTCTCTGTCTCTCCCTCTTCCTATTTGTGACTCTGCCTCTCACATAAGGAGATACATATTTTTAAAAAATCATGCCCCAAAGCCACCAGGCACTGCACGACCCCGCAGAGCGAGGGGACTTCAGAGAGCACTGTGTCCACACGTCTCAGGGAAGTGACCCGAGCAGGGTGGTGGGTGGGCGATGCACTGAGGCCCCCTGGGGTTGTCCAGCGGTGTTCCAGCTGCTCCCGGCTCTGCCCCCTTTCCCTAAGCGGACAACCCCAAACCACACGCGGGTGCTGCTAGATGTGGTCATGCATTCCGGCATGGCAGCAGGTTTCTGCACCCCCAACAGCACCTTTATATTCTTTGCGGCAGAGCGGCAGACGATAAATCCATCTCGCTAATTACACACCCAGCTTGTTATAGCCCCCATAAAAACCACGCACAGCTGGGAAAGCCATGAGGCGGTGTCAAATCATAGTCCTGGTCTCTAAACAGAAACAGAGAGACTTTCCAGGCGCTGGCGAGTCTCAAGGTTCCTACCCGGGCGTGGAAGCAGCTGCCCCAGAGGTCACTCACCTTCGAGGAGGTGACAAGTGGCAGTGCTCTTAAGCACCTCCCGCCCCCCGCGTGCCCGCTCCAGAGACGGCAGAGGCGGGGAGGGGCGCCCACTGGGGTCTGTTGAGAAGCCGAGGGGTGAACGTTGGGCTTCAGCAGCTGCCTTCGTCACCGCCCGGATCATCTGCCCAGAATTCCACCTGGCTGCTTCCCCAACACAGTCTGCCCCGAGATACGTTTGCAAAGCTGTCGCTGGGGTGAATGCCGGAGCTGACAATGCCTCCCCCTCACCTCAGAGAAAAGGAAGGAAAATGGAATTCGTTTGGCGGAGGCGAGGTGCTAAGCTAACCACCAGGGAGGAAAAGTACTCCCTCCCTCCCCCCGGGGTCCAGCTAGGATTACTGTTGCTGGCCATCGTGGGTCCTAGCCCTTTGAGGCAGAAACCAGCTAAGGGCCGTGAGCTTGTAGCCGACCAAGGAAATGCTGATCGCACTGTGTGTTGGAATAAAAGGCATGGGAGACGATCGCTAATTAAATTTTCACATGTCAGAGGAAAATTCCAGTTTTGCAAACCCAGGCTGACCTAACGGGGCAGCTTTTGTTGGAGAAGTGGCCTCACGAAGCAGCTCCCATAATTCCCAGGACCAACTGGCTGGACAGAGTCAGGTTTGGAGAAAAAAAAAAAAAAAGACAAAGTGGATTCTTACCTTCCCGTATCTGGATGCAAAAGTCCCCGTGAGTAAGGAGTGAAAAATAATTATTGTCTCATCCAAGTCCCACACGAACACACGCTGTGGTGAGAGAGAGGAAGAGAACAGACAAATGGACTCGCTTGCATCTGACTTAACATCTGCAGAAATTAACTCCCTGGGCGGAAAAGAAGCCTTGAAAAAGATTCGGTTATAAACTGCGCCTCAGTGACGCCGGGCGACTCCCCGACCAGATGTGCATCGCGTATTCTGATGGATCGATTTTGGGCTCCCATCAACCCCACAGATGCCAGGACCAAGAAGCCCGATCTTGCCTTCCGCCAAAAAAAAAAAAAAAAAAAAAAAAAAGCGCAGAAAAGGAGTTCTGTCCAAAAACAACAATAAAAATCAAATAACTCATTGGACACCGTGCAGTACTGCCATTTTAATCCACCGCGCACCCCAGGGCCAACTGTTCCTAGTCATTTCTGCTCTCAGGGAGCCTGGTGATTGCTTCGTGATTCTGAGTGGCGTACGTATCCCTTTACACGTGCAACGAGACCTTTCCAAGCGTGGGTTTGACTCGTGGTCGCCTTTCCCGTTTCCCTGGGACCTACATCTCCCCTGATTTCCAGTGCCCTCAGCTTCGGGCGCTCTTCCTGGGCTGATGGTGACCTCAAGGCAGCAGACACGGATCCTGGCAGCCCCACCTGTCCTCTGCTCCCCAACAGCCATCGGGTTAGACCGACTGTGGCACTGTCAGTGAGGGGGAAATGGCTGGCACGTCATCACTGGGATCACATTTTCTGTTCTCTGTCTAAATGTTGATGCTTAAGGATTTATTAATTACTATGAATGGGGGAGAGAGAGAGAGAGAGAGAGAGAGAGAGAGAGAGAGAGAGAAATGCAAAAGGCATCTTTCATTTGCTGGTTCACTACCCGAATGGCCACAAGGGCCAAGCCAAAGCCAGGAGAGCAGAGCTCCCTGTGTCTCCCACGTGAGTGCAGGGGCCCAAGCACTCGGGCCGTCTTCTGCTGCCTCCCCAGGCTCATTAGCAGGGAGCCAGAATGGAGTGGAGCAGCCGGGACTCAAAGTGGCGCTCATATGGGACGCTGGAGTCACAGGTGACGGCGTAGCCCCCTGCACCCGACACTGGCCCCGTCCTTAAACTTCACGAGGCGACATGAAGGTGTCGTTCTCTTTAAACTCAAGCTGTTCAGCACTCGAGGGCATTTTTAGCCCAGTGACGTGCATGTTTTCACAGCCCTGGGAGGTTTTGCTTCTTCTTTCTTAAAGACATTCCTGCCCTGTTTTCCACTGCTTCCTCTTTCTGGAATTCCCCACCGTCCAGTGAAGGGGCCGCTCCCGCTTCTCCTCTCAGACACCACTCCTGGGGTGTCCTGTGACCCGTGCTCTAGGAGACGGCTCACGCTTCCTCTTCCACTCCTCCAGTTCTGATTCCTGCCGCTGTCTAAGCGTTGCCACTGCACGCTCTCCTCTGAGTGTTCCTGTCGCAGCCCCTGCTCCTCCCTGTCCGGATGCACGGACTCCTGGCATCTTCGTAAGAAAACCAACCGGGATTCTTCTGGCTCGTCTCTCATAACTTAGGCCGTTTCTCATTCACCTTACTTATCAGGCTTCACCTTTACTGTTCATACTCTTTCTGGTGAGTGCTGTTTTAAAGAACAAGAGACCGGGCCAGCGCCATGGCTCACTAGGCTAATCCTCTGCCTGCGGCGCCGGCACACTGGGTTCTGGTCCCGGTCAGGGCGCCGGATTCTGTCCCGGTTGCCCCTCTTCCAGGCCAGCCCTCTGCTGTGGCCCAGGAGTGCAGTGGAGGATGGCCCAAGTGCTTGGGCCCTGCACCCCATGGGAGACCAGAAGCACCTGGCTCCTGGCTTTGGATCAGCGTGGTGTGCTGGCCACAGCGCGCTGGCCGCAGTGGCCATTAGGGGGTGAACCAATGGAAAAAGAAGACCTTTCTCTCTGTCTCTCACTGTCCACTCTACCTATCAAAAAAAAAAAAAAAAAAAAGAGAGAGAGAACGAAAGACCGGAACATCTCTGTAACTGGTGTCGGGGAGTGAGGTTAATGCTCCCACCTTTTCTGCCCTCACCAAAGGGCCACCTCCTAAAACACTCCAAGGACGGCGGCTCCATGGCCGCGGGCAACAGCCTCTGCTTGCAGAGGCGGGAGGTGCCCCGGATGCGAGGGCGCGCGAGTCCCAGGGGGGCAGCTCTCAGCAATCAGTGGGGCTGGGCACTGTCTCAGGACTTTTGGGCCCGGCTGTACTTTGGTGTGGGATTCTCTAGGTTTTGGTATGCGATACACAAAGGTACTTCAAGAAGTTCATGGAAAATTGGAATTAGAAGATACTTTTATTTGGGTGCAAAAACAATTTGAAAACTAGCATTGGGGGAAGCCTTCTGAGGTTCAGATATTCCAAGTCCTAACTTCTTGGGACTTACTTAACTAACTGGATTGGACTCAGAAATTTCAGGAATAGAATTTTTAATAATAAGCAAATATTTCTGAACTTAGTACAGGCTCTGTTAAGTACCCATGCGTGTCCTCTGAGGAAGAGGGTCTGGTCCTCTCCACATATCTTACAGCCTGTCTCTTGCCCAGGATTCTCAGTGGGCAAGTTCCTGGTGGCTGTGCTGTGGGTGGCCCCAATTCCTAGGCCACCATGGTTTGGGCCAGGATGGGTTCCTAGCCACAGGGGTCAGAGGTCTTTCCCAGGAGCCTTCAACGAAAGTCGCTGTCCCTGGGGAACTGCTGGTGGCCCGCTGACCCTGAGACGTGTAGGCAAGAACAAGGCCACGGAGAGTGAAGGAAGAGGTCACGGTCGGGAAGAGAACCCAACACAGACCAGGACCAGGGCGTGCATGGGCGCGGTGCGGTGGGGGTGCGGAGAGCCTGCAGGAGCCTGTGCCCGGTCACCAGCACACGGGGACAAGTGCAGAGGCATTGCCATTGGGGGCTTCCAGCAGCCTCACCGCCTCTGACTCCCTGGAAGATTCCAGAATCCCGAGGTACACCACTGGGTGCCTGCCCTAGGGCTCCGAGAGTCTCCACACCCTTAAAGTCAATTCTGCTTTTCCACTTAAGCGAGTGCACGCTGGTTTCTGGCACCTGCAGCTGAGGGATTTTAACGAATACATGCTCAGAGTTTCCCTCCTCTCCACTCTGACATAATTCCTCTCCCCTGGGCTTCGGTCATTTGCACAACTGCCGAAGACTTAAGAGGTGCGACCCAGGCAGGGCCGCCCTGCTGACATTAAGCAAGAGTGAAACACGACTCGCACCTCTCCCACTGTTCTTGCCCAGTGGTCCTTGCTGTGCAATGGAGAAGCAGATGTTTCCAGAAAATATCACCCTCTAATCCCCGGCTTCCATGCCACAACTCTCCCCTGCTCCTTCTCGGCTTAATGGAAAAACGTCTCTTCACTCTCGGCGCTACCAAGAGCAGAAGCCACGGTAGGCGGCTGGGCAACTTTCTGGAGAGTGGGGGACTTTTTGTGAAAGATTTATTTATCTGAAAGTCAGAGTTACAGAGTGTGGGGGGAGACAGAGAGACAGAGACAGAGGTCTTCCGTCTGCTGGGTCACTCCCCAGATGAGCGCAACAGCCAGGGCTGGGCCAGGCCAAAGCCAGGAGTCAGGAGCTTCATCCGGGTCTCCCACGTGGGTGGCAGGGGCCCAAACAGCTGGGCCATCCTCCGCTGCTTTTCCCAGGACATCAGCAAGGAGCCAGCTTTGTCCTAGCCTTCTGCAACAGCCTGAGCCACTGAAGGGACTGTGCACCTTGTCCTCCACCTGGGAGGGAGGTGGCTCTCAGGATGAGGGGGAAGCGAGAACACTCTCATGGAGGGAGGATGGACCCTGGGCAGGGCCAATACCTGGTCTGGGGCAGGTGCCTAGGGTCAGGCTGCTGGCATTCCTCAGGAGGGTGACCACGTGCAGGGTCCCCACAGACGATCGGCTGAGACTCCGGCCACAAGCGGCTGCTGCAGCCATATTAGCAGGGACTGGGTACCAATGCCCCGGACGTCCACTGTCTGGATGCCCCAGCAGCCACGCCCGTCTTCTAAGAGCATCCTGACCTTCCTACCTGGCTGTGTGCAGTCTCAGTGGAAGTGTCAACCAAGGGGCAGGTGGAAGACTCAACCCAGCCCCACGGGATGCCGTCTCCCTGCAGGGCGATGTTGGGCGAGATGGCGCTGGCATCACAGATGGTTCTCCCTCCAGCCGGGGCTGGCACCTTGCAGCACTGCCTCAGTCTCTTTCTCTCTAAACTCGGTTCAGTCGTCTCCTGGCCACGTCCTCTCCCAGCAGGCTCCTTGTTGCTTACGTAACCAGCACTGTGGTCCGCTGTTTGCGACCAAAGGACTACGGCTAAGACTTGAAGGTTCTTGGGCTCCGCGAGGATCCCCATGCCCAGTGTTTGCCATGGAAGCTCTCGAGAGCGGCTGCACTTTGAGCGCCGAGGGCTTTGATACCGGGGAGGGAGCAGCAACCGAGCCACACCAGACCCTGACCTGAGAGGCCCTTCTGTTTTGAGACCTCTTGAACCTGTGCCTCTCATACAACTGTGGCAGAAGGGCCCCGACGGTGAGAATCTCCTAATCCTTGGGAGGGTGGGCATTCAGAGTTAAAACGACACTGATTTTTAAGGAAACGATGAAGATGATACTTCTTAGCGTATCTGAGTGTCTGGCCGAGCTGTCGGCTGCTAGATAAAGTGTACAGAATTATGTACGAACGGGGGCGAGACGACGATGCACAGGCACTGCCCAGTACTGACCCAGGCTTTGCTGTTCTGCCCACGCACCTGCAGCCCACTCAACACACGCGGGAAGCTGCCCATTTCCCCTCCTTGAAAGGTCACAGTCACTTCCACCTATTTATCATTTTGGCATCCATGTTGCCATGGTATTGTTATATGCCCCACCCCCCCTATGCTTTTTTTTTCTGGCGGGGGTGGGGAGGGTGAATTTCAGTGTCTGACCAATCATCCTACACTTGCTTTGTTAGAATAAAGATTGGCGCATCTCTAGACCAGTGGTTCTCAGCCTGGAATCCTCAGGAGTGTTACTAACGCTGATGCTGGGGTCCTGCACTCAGGGAACCTGCTGAATCAGCCTGGGGTGCCGCTGGAGAATGAAGGTGTCGCCAGGTTCCCCATGTGGTTCTTTTTTTTTTTAAATTGTTATTTGATAGGTAGAGTTATAGACAGTGAGAGAGAGAGAGACAGACAGAAAGGTCTTCCTTCCGTTGGTTCACTCCCCAAATGGCCGCTGGGCCGATCTGAAGCCAGGAGCCAGGTGCTTCTCCTGGTCTCCCATGGGGTGCAGGGCCCAAGCACTTGGGCCATCCTCCACTGCACTCCTGGGCCACAGCAGAGAGCTGGCCTGGAAGAGGAGCAACCGGGACTAGAACCCGGCCCCCATATGGGATGCCGGTGCTGCAGGCGGAGGATTAACCAAGTGAGCCACGGCACCGGCCCCCCCATGTGGTGCTAGTGTGCAGCCGGGGCTGGCAAGCATTGTCCGAGTCACTCGGCATCACAGAAGCCGCACACGCACGGGAGCCAGCCCGCAGGCGGGGAACCATCTCAGCCACATGGCAGTCAGCAAGGGACCTTGTAGAACTGTCCCCAGCAAAAGCCACAAAACTCCCCAAACAGAACAAACAGAAACCAAACAACCAAACCAACAAGCGGCCAGCGTTGTGGTGCAGGCTAGGCTGCTGCGTGCGACACCGCATCCCGTATCAGAGTGGTTTGAGGCCTGGCTTCAGATCCAGCTCCCTGCTGATGCACAGGGAAAGCAGTGGGTGATGGTCCAAGTATTTGAGTCCCTGGCCCCACGGGAGACCCGGATGATGGAGTTCCTGGCTCTTGGTTTCAGCCTGGCTCAGACCTGGGTCCTGCGGCCATTTGGGGAGTGAACCAGCGGATGGAAGATCTCTCTCTCTCTCTCTCTTCCAGCTTCTCTTTCAAATAAGTTAATTAATCTTAATAAAATAAACTACCCCCAGCCCTCCCAAAGCGTCTCCGCGTGGTCTGGGATGGGCCCTGGTATCTGCATTTCACAAAGCAGCCATGGTTCTGACATCGCCAGGGCTAGGGACCACCCGAACCCTGCTGAAGGCCCCTGCCTGCTGCCTTCTTTACCCATGGCCCTTGGAGTGTGGTCCCAGGCTCAGAATGTTTGGAGATGCATATTCTCAGGCTCTGCCTTCTCCTGGGGAGCCTGGGGTGGGGGAGGCAGCAGTGGATGTGCTCACAATCCCTGCCCCCACCCCAGCAGGGGCCTCTGACTCCCCTCCAGTCCGAGAACCTCTGCTCTGCACAGCTCCAGGGTCAGCCTTCTCCACCTAGTCAGGCAGCTGTGCTCGCCCCGCAGCTCGCCCCCTCTCCCGTGTCCGTCACTGTGATTGGCCAACGCAAGGCGCCATGTCCCCCTTGTGCTTGGAGACAGCTCGGCCCCCGCCAGCCTGTTTGGGCCTGTGCACCACTGACATTCACTGGCTTACCTCTATCTCGCTGTCCCCCGCTGGGGAGGGGTCGCTGCCCCTCTTGGACCGGCCCCGGAGCTTCCCGTCGGAGGCCCGATGCGGCCTGTCTGTGTCTCCTTCTTTGGCTGGCGTGGAAGGTCCGTCGTGTGTGTTGTATTCACCTGGGGTACGAGAGGCAATGGGGGACAGGTCAGAAGGTTTGCTGGCGTCTCCTCCAGGGCGGCATCACACCAGCGCCATCTCACTCTGACATGAAGTAGCAGCCAAGGCCAAGGCCACAGTCACACTGAATCAAGACCACTCCTGAAAGTTGTTAATTGGCCCATTCGTGCCACTCAGTATCTTTCATCCAGCAAACAAGTACTTGTGGAGCAGGCACTGCTCCAGGTGCTGGGGGGTGTGGCCTGATTCTCACAGCATTTAAATTGTAGTGAGAGGAGAGACATCAAAGAAACAGGTGTGCACACTGTGTCTGGTGGGAGTCTGCGTTGCACAGAGCCAGGAAGCTGGGGTGGGGAGCAGGGCGTGCTGAGACCACTATGCTGTAAGGCACTGGCCAGGGAAGGCTTCAGGGGGCGGGGACACCAGAGCAGAGGGCCTTAGCGAGAGGGGCTACAGTGACAGGGGGCATAGCTCTGTGTTCCTAGATTAACAGACGGAAGAAAACACTCACCAGGGGTCTCCAAAGAGTTGACGGAACGTGCGTATGAAGACGACACCACACACGGATTTCCAACTTTTTTGCACCAAAATAAATTCATCTTTTATTCCATTTTCCCCACCCACGTTTTGGAAGCCCCCTCGTATTCCTATGCAGCTGGGCGTCAAAGATTTTGGCCTGAAAGAGACCCCCTGACACGCAGAGGTGAAGGAGGGGTGTGTGGGGAGAGGACCCTGTGTTCCTCTCCCTACAGGGCCGCACCACTGTCCAGGAGAAGAGAGTTCTTTATGCTTTGCGGGGGGGTGCACCTGCTGATTCTCACCACGCTCAGGCTCTTGGCTGTGGCTGCCATGTGCCCGCCCTTGGCCAACTGTCAATCAGCCCCAACCGAGCGAGCGGAGCAGCCTGTCCGGGCCACAGGTCCCCTGGCAGCACCGAAGCTGAGCTGTGACTGGTAAGGCCCTAGGTTTGCTCTCACGGGCTCTTCCCAGACTTTATCATCTGCTGAGCTATCCAGGGAACGCGGGCTCAGCCTATACTCGCTCATGTGCCCCGCAAATCTGTGGCAACATCTGGGCCTGTCCTTGCCACCAGAGAGGGCCAGGGCTGTAAGCCGGTGTGGGGCCTCGGAGGGCTGCCCACCACGCTTGCTTTTCAGCCGCTTGATTTAGCTCCCACACGCACCCCGCGGACTCCGTCTCACCGTCCGTGGTCGCCAGTTCTTGGATCATCAAGGGGAAATGCCTTTGTGTGAGAATACTTGGCGATGGCCTCGTTTTTGTCTATTCTGGAAGGGCCATTTCCCGCCAAAGCCCAGGGGACTCAGCTCTTGTTCATTTAATATTTATAAAACTCCTCAGCAGACCTGGGCCGTAATAAGACAAGACATGACTGGGCTGCCAGGCTGGCTGGGTGCTCTCCAGCTCCCCGGCGTTTGCCGAGGTTCCCAGACACGGGGCTCACAGACACTTTCTTCTGGAGAAAGGATTTCTGCTCGGTCCACCAGTGCCGCCGAGCAACGTACATACGGTTTATCTTGATTCCCGTGGTCACTGAAGGCCACTGGGGCTGAGAAAAACACTTGTTGTGCCTGTGAACACCCAGGCCAACATGAAAAAGAGAGAAATGCCAGTTACCTAACAGATGTCTAAAATAAGGCTGTGAGAAGCTAAGGAAGCAGGGATTCATAAAACCAACCAAGGGCTGGTGCCCTGGCGTAGCCGGTAAACCCACTGCCTGCAGTGCGGGCATCCCATATGGGTGCCAGTTCAAGCCCCGGCTGCTCCACTTCCAATCCAGCTCTCTGCTATAGCCTGGGAAAGCAGTGGAAGATGGCCCAAGTGCTTGGGCCCCTGCACCCACGTGGGAGACCTAGAAGAAGCTCCTGGCTTCAGATGGGCACAGCTCCAGCTGATGTGGCCATCTGGAGAGTGAACCAACTGATGGAAGACTTCTCTCTCTCTCTGCTTCTCCTTCTCTCTCTGTGTAACTCTTTTAAGTAATGAAAATAAATCTTTAAAAAAACCAAAACAACCAACCAACCAACCACAGGCAGCCCTTTACCCAACTTCACAGGTTTTTGAGAAATGAAATTTAAGTTCAAGGTCACAGAGAGGCTCATGGGACTCGGTGATTTCCGGAAACACTTTTTGGAGTCCTTTTACGCTTGCTTCTCCTCCCTTTTAATGGGTTTACTTATTTCACAGCTTTATTGAGGTGTAATTGACATAGATCACATGGGTTTACTGGGCCCAGGTTCAGTTTTGACACATGCGTGTTCTATGAAACCCAAATCACGGTCAATGTCATGGACAAATCCCACGACTGCAAGAGTTTCTTGGGATCCTTTCCTCCCGTTTCCCTCCCAGGCGCCCGGATCAGCTCCCCTTGTCGCAGACCAGCGTGCGTTTCCTGGGGCTCCGCATGGCTTCCTCTGGTCAGTGTGATGCTCTGAGGTTTGGTTGTTTGCAGGGCTGAGAGCCGCTCTTCCGAGGGCAGAGACCACCAGTCCTTGTGCGGCTCTTCCGAGGGCGCAGACCACCAGCCCCTGTGCGGCTCTTCCGAGGGCGCAGACCACCAGCCCCTGTGCGGCTCTTCCAAGGGCGCAGACCACCAGCCCCTGTGCGGCTCTTCCGAGGGCGCAGACCACCAGCCCCTGTGCGGCTCTTCCGAGGGCGCAGACCACCAGCCCCTGTGCGGCTCTTCTGAGTTGACTGCAGATACAGATGGCGCTGCCAGGAGCGTTTGCACACCAGTCTTGCCGTGGACGTAAATTCTCCTTTTCAATGAGGGTGACCGCTGAGTCACTCGGGAAGCCACCTCTTGGGAAACGGCTGGATCGCCCTTCCAAGGGGCTGGCTGACCTGTCTCCCAGCCCCACCTCCAGCTGCTCCACCTCTGTGCCGGCCTGGGGACAGCCAGGCTTTGTGATTCAAGCCATTCTAGAAGGTATGCGATGGGTTTAACCTCCATTTCTCTAATGGGAATGCAGTCTAGAGATTCGGCATCTCACTCATGTACTATTTTGCCACCCCTATACCTTCCTTGCTGAATCCCTGCTCAGACATTTTGCTTATTTCTTTATGGAGTTGGCCATTTTCTTATTACTGGTTTTAAACATGGTTATTTATTTATTTATTTTCATTTACTTTAAAAGGTGGGGGGAGGGAGAGAGAGAGAGACAGACACAGATCAATAGGGATCTTCTATCCTCTGGTTCACTTTTCAAATGCCCAGGGCTGGGCCAGGCTGAGGCTAGGAACCCAGAACTCCATCTGGGTCTCCCATGAGGGTAGCAGGGCCCCACGTCCCTGAGCCCCACTGCTGCCTCCCAGGACTCGTCTGCAGGGGGCTGGACAGAAGCAGAGGAGCAGGTCCGTGAGCAGTCTCCTGCGGTATCAGCTCCTGCGTGTGTCCTCGTCACCAGCAGCACTCGCCTGGCTGCACTCTGATGACCAGACGGTGACGGGATGTCGTGGGGACACAAACATTGTGCCCGTGGCAGTCCTCTTCTTCCACCTTCCACTCTGCATTTGGAGTTTTTGGAACCGGTGATGGTCAATTTTTTGCACATTTATTGAGACAATCTTTCTCCTCGTTTGCTAGTATGAATACTTATAATGGATTTTCAAATAATTAAACCTTGCAGCTCTGGTATAAATGCCACTTGGTCATGATATACAGAAGCAGTATCCTTTTAAAGTATAATTTTGGACTTGATTTGCTAATATCTTGCTTAGACATTGTGACGATCTGTAATTTCTTGCAGCTTTTGCCTGGTTTTGGCATGAACTTAATTCTGGTCTCACAGAATCAGTTGGAAAGTTTGCCTTCCTCCCTAACTTTATTTTCAAAATACAGTTATAATAATAAATAAATATTTTATAAATATAAAAATAAATAAACTTCATCTACTTAAAAGGTACAGAGAGAGACTGCCCACCTGCTGGATCACTCCCCAAATACCCTCAACAACCAGGGCTGGGCCAGGCCAAAGCCAGGAACCCGGAACTCAACGCAGGTCTCACGTGGGTGTTGGGGACCCGGGCACTTGGGTCCCCTGCTGCCTCTCAGGTGCGCTGGCAGGAAGCTGGGGTCTGAAGTGGAGCTGGGACCCGAGTCTAGGTGTTCTGGTTCAGGATGCAGGCAACCCCCAGGCAATGGCCACTCTCCTCTTCAACGTTCTTGATGAGTTTGTGTAGAACTTGCATTTCTTACTCAAATGTGTGGTAGAATTGATCACTGAAGTCACCTGGCATGGCATTTGCTTTGAGAAGATTTTTAATAACAACAAAATCCATTTACGGAAGACGTGGAGGCCCATTAGGTTACCTATCTCTTCTCCACGAGGGACAGGAGTCCTTCACCTACAAGGAGTCTGTCTCTTCTGAGTGGTTCAGTCTTCCTTAGGGAGTTCACGAGAGGGCACTATCACCCTGCAGGTCTGCGGGGGGGGGGGGGGGGGTGCTATCTCCCTCCAGGAGGTCTGCGGGGTGGGGGGCACTATCGCCTTGCAGAGGGTCTGTAGGGGGCGTTATCACCCTGCAGGAGGTCCATAGAGGGCGCCATCACCCTGCAGGGGGTCCGTGGGGGGCACTATCACCCTTGTGAGATCCCAGCACTGTCACCTCCCTCACTGTTGGTTATTTGCATCTTTTCTTCCCCACCCACCAGCGGGTCTAGAATTTCATCAACTTTATTGATCTCTTCAAGAACCAGCTTCTGGTTTCACTGATCTTTTGCTATTATTTTTCTGTTTTCAGAATTTATTGATTGCTATTCTGATCTTAATTATTTCCTTTCTGCCTACTTTGGGCTTAATTCGCCTTTTTTTTTCTAGTTTGTTGAAGGTGGAAGATGGGGTCTTTGCTTTTTGTAACCTTTCTCCTTTCCCCACACAGGCATTTAGGGCCATAAATCTCCCTGCAAGAACGGCTTTAACGGCATTCCATAAATTTTGATACGCTATGTTTTTATTTTCATTCAGTTCAAAGTACTTTTTAATTTCCCTTTGATTTTGTCTTTGACCCATGGGTTATTTAGAAGTGTGTTATTTAGCTTCCTAATAGTGGAGAAACTTCCAGAAATCTTTCTTTCATACTGATTTAGTTCTACTGCTGTCAGGAACACCCTTTGAATGCCCTGACTCCTTTCAGACGCACGAAGCCTGTTTTATGGCCCTGAACTGGAGTCTCTCCTGGCAAATGTCCGAGGTGCCCTTGGAAAGCAAGGGCATTTGCTGCTGGGGGCGGGGGGGTTGTCCTTAGGTTGATACAGTCTTTCCCTTTCACTTCAGAACCCGTTTTCTTTTCTAGAGAACCCAACTATGGAGAGTTGCTTTTGCATCCTTCTAGACATTTCCAACGCAATGATGGGCGTTATCCTGCACTTACACCTTAGACAAACCCAGGCTCACACTGCGCACAAGTGTTCTTCTTGCTGGGTTTCCTCACCCACAATAGCTCAACAAGAAATCCATGTTAGCTCAGATATAGCACCCTTCCTCGCTGTTTTTAAAAAATTAATTTTTGAGAGAGACAAATGGACAAAGAGGAAAGAGAGAGAGAGAAAGAGACAGGAGAGAGAGAGAGAGAGAGAGAGAGAGAGAGAGAGAGAGAAAGGGAGAGGCAGATAAAGAGAAAGAGACAGAGAAAGAGGAAGAGAGGGAGGGAGGGAGGGAGGGAGGGAGGGAGGGAGGGAGGGAGAGTTGACTTCCATCTTCCTGTTCACCCCCCAAATGCCCTCAATGGCCAGCAGGGAGCCAGGACTCCATCCGGGTCTCCCACAGGGGTGGCAGGAACCCAGCCACCTGAGTGGTCAGCATTGCCTCCCAGGATCTGCCTTAGCAGGAAGCCAGAGTCAGGAGCCAGAACTGGGAATCAAATCTGGGTCCTCTGACATGGGATGTGACCATCGGAACCCGCCAGGCTCAGCACCTGTCCCATGACTTACTCTAACGGCTGCATAGCATGCCGGTGGCTGCTGTTAATGGCTTTCCAGGCTTCTGCCATGATGATGTCACAATCAGTACTCTTTTTACTCAAGTGTGTTTTCCTACGTGGGAGTTTAGACAAAACCTTAGAAGCAGAAGAGTTGGGTTGAAGGACACACACACTTTAACTGTGCTGGGTGTTGCCACACTGCGTGCAAGAGCTTCAAGTCTGTTCTTGAAAGAATAAAAACATTCCTCTACCGACGGAGGGAGGTGCTCTAAGAAGTCACAGAAGGCTCCAGCTTCTTCCCGGGTGATTTGTGTCATACGTAAACATGTAAGAAGTCCTTCTGCAATCACTACGATTTGGTTGCCCTTTTGAGTAGAGCCGGGTGTTGGGCTTTGCCCTGGTCAGCAGGTGTGGATGCGGGCACTCACAGAAGTGTCCCTGCACCTGCAGCGTGTGCGGGGCCTGGGGGCTTGGTGGCGCAGTGCAGACAGCATCAAGATGGCATCTCCAGGCGGTGCCGATGGTGAGCGGGGCTGGGGTCAGAAACACACAAACCCTGAGCCTCTGTGGTTTGCAGTCAGCTCTCAAGGCAGCCTGGGTAACTTCAGAAGTGGAGCTTTTATGGGAAACGTTACAAGAGTGCACGTGTGTGTGCACAGGCATCTTGCACACACATGTGCGAGCACACATGTACACACACGCATGTCCCACGTGCACACGCTCAGGCCCTGTGTAACTGACATCAGGGAACAGAGGCCAGCGTCCTTGGTTACAGCTGACAGCTATTTACATCACCAGGTTTTACACGAGCTTGTTAGACGCACAGTAAAAACCATCTCAGCACTTACTGCTGAACCTTAGACCGAGGGATGAATGAAGAACAGAGGGAAGCAATAAAGCAAAATTCCAAAGAGACACAAGGAGCCTTGACCTTCCTGCCCGCCCCAAGTTCCTGAGAAGTGCACCTGTGATCACTCAGTGGCCTCTCCTTCAAGATTTCCTGCTAGTATTTCTGCCCTGCCCTAACTTCTCATCAGTCTTGGTTTCACTCATTTGCTGGAATTAGTTTGGAGAGACCACATTTGGAACAGCAAGAGCCCAAGAGAAGTCTGATAAACTTCTTGTCCTACAGAGAGAGCCATTTGGAAGCTGTTGAATGGGTACTGTGCACCCAGTCCACATTCTCGGAGGAGGTCACATGACCCAAATCGATGCTCAGCCCAAGATTAACCAACTCCACCAACTGCTGGAGCATGCAAGAGCTAACATCAAGAATACACCAAGCAGGCGCCGTGGCTCACTAGACTAATCCTCCGCTTTGCGGCGTCAGCACACCGGGTTCTAGTCCCGGTCGGGGCGCCGGATTCTGTCCCGGTTGCCCCTCTTCCAGGCCAGCTCTCTGCTGTGGCCCGGGAGTGCAGTGGAGGATGGCCCAAGTGCTTGGGCCCTGCACTCCATGGGAGACCAGGAGAAGCACCTGGCTCCTGCCATCAGCTCAGTGCAGTGCGCTGGCCGCAGCGGCCATTGGAGGGTGAACCAACGGCAAAAGGGAGACCTTTCTCTCTGTCTCTCTCTCACTGTCCACTCTGCCTGTCAAAAAAAAAAAAAAAAAAAAAAGAATAACCAAGAACCCAGGAAGAAGAGAGGTAGGTCTTGCCTGTTCCTTTTCCAACCATCAACCAACTGGTACTTATCAACAGACGCCCAGGCACTGGCATGCCAGCTTCGCTTCCGCAGCCTCAGCAGAATCAAAGACGACGACAAATTAGCAAAACTCAATTTCACGTGGACACTTTAACCGCTGCTGTGTTATTCGGCGGGATAAGTCCAAACCCCATCCTATCAGAAGCACCATGTGCGTTGTGGCAGATTTGGGGACGCACGTGGGGAAGCTACAGGCTGCGGAGCAGGTGGTCCAGGGGGCAGCCTTGACGTCTGTGCTCACCGAGGGTCCAGGAACACAGACCACACGCTGCTCGCAGTTTGGGTGGGATTCACGCTGGGCTGTGGGCACTGGCTGTCCCTGCTCACCCAGTGTCTCCTCTGCCTCCTAGTGACAGGGCTCTGGGCTGCACTGTGGAGCCGTCGCTGCCTCACTCTGAGTGTCCATGGTTTGGGTGAGGCCCGACTCCGGCCCCAGCTCCTGCTACGGGCCCCAGCCCCAGCTCTGCTGACCCAATGGGAGTTTTACCTGGGGCTTCTGCAGGAACTGTTAAGGAAGAGAATTCTCTCTGCTGGGGTAGCTTAGCAGGCAGGACTAACTCCTGAGCGGCTGGCAAACTCAAGAAGTGCAGACCCAGAGAGAAGACAGACTGAGTCCCAGCGTTATCATCCTAACCCCTGGCCTAAAAATCTATCACACACCCTTTGTTTTTCTCTTTTACTTTGTGTAGATTTCCCTTTTTTTTTTTTTTTTTGACAGGCAGAGTTAGACAGTGAGAGAGAGAGACAGAGAGAAAGATCTTCCTTCTGTTGGTTCACCCCCCGAATGGCCGCTACGGCTGATACGCTGCACCGATCCGAAGCCAGGAGCCAGGTGCTTCCTGCTGGTCCCCCATGGGGTGCAGGGCCCAAGCACTTGGGCCATCCTCCACTGCACTCCTGGGCCACAGCAGAGAGCTGGCCTGGAAGAGGGGCAACTGGACAGAATCCGGTGCCCCGACTGGGACTAGAACCTGGGGTGTCGGTGCCACAGGCGGAGGATTAGCCTAGTGAGCCACGGCGCCGGCTGATTTCCCATCTTTTGAAGCCAAGGCCAGAGTCCCAAGTAATGTAAGAATTTTCTAACACTGTTTTGCCATTAGAAGTAAATGTGCTCAGGACTTTCTTAAGGATTCTGTAACTCTCGAGGTCCCCGAGTCACTCTATCTGAGCCCCTCTTAGAGAGAACCAGCCCTCGGCAGCTCTGGCCCTCTGTTCTCAAGGGTGTGTCAGAGAACACATTCCCAGGAGTGGCAGGGCCACCGTTTACAGAGCCCCCCAGGCCTGGGTCCAGATCCCAGCTCTGCCAATCACCAGCAAGTTACTGATTCGATTTTTATTGGAGATCTGGCAGAAGGGAGGGAAAGTATTAGACCTTCTGCTGTGAGGATTTTAGCCTGCCTGATCTAGTGATGACTTGATGATGCTCTGCAAAGATCAAGTTTACACTGCAATTAATTTCCCAAATGAGGCAGTATCAGGAAAACAGTAGGTGCTTCACGCATGCTGCGTGAGTATGTAGATGAGCAGTGAGCACTATATGCATGAGCTTGGTGCACCACGGTGGGCGGAGACAGCGGTTTCCTCTTCTTTCGGGACATGGCTCACAAACCCCAGCATCACCTGGGTCAGGTGATGGACAGCTGTGGAATCAGGAGTGTCCTTTCTCAGTGGGTCAGACACACTTAGCTCCCACCACCTGCTGTCCCTTGGGGATGTGGCTAGAGAGGCCAGATCTTTCACGAGAAGCCAGGGATGAGAGTTTTTAGGTAAAATTTTCTGTCAAACACAGTCGCAGTTACACACACACACACACACACACACGTCTGAGCCCACGGGTAGCCAGTTCATCTCACTTAGAATCTGTGTCCCAACCCCACCTTCATGTCCAAGCTGGGTCCCCGGCCATGGGTGACCAGGAGACAGTGACTGTACGCACCCGCGAGGGACTCGGAGCTCTGGCTGGCGACGCTGTGAGACGCCTCCTGGAGGACGTAGGTGGACGAGGAGAGGGGCGAGGGGCAGATGCCGCTGGCCGGGACGTAGGGAGGGTTGTAGGACGAGCTGTAATACTGGGAGTACTGGCTCTGAGGGAAGCCTGGGTAGGAAGGGTAGTCCTGGGGAGGAAGAACAAGCCCAGCCATGAGCGCCCCAGTTGGCCGCGGCCCCCCGCCCCCATCTCTCCTCCAGTGGAACACAAACTCCCGAGGACAGGCACCGTCTCTGCTTCCGTCTTCCCAGGAGCAGAGCCCGAGACAAGGATTCGGGGGCGGGTTGGGAGGGGCTGAGAAGCGAGGCAGGGAAGGGCGGAAGGGCAGTGGCTGGAGCAGAGGAGGCTGGAGCTGAATCCCACTGGGGACGGCTGGGACGGTGGAAAAGGCCCATCTCAGAACTGCTGCGGCCAAGGGCCAAGGGAGCCAGGGTTTCTACACCAAACTCCAGGCTTTCAGAGCAGCCCCCAATGGGTTTTCACTCGCTAGCACTTCCTGCCTGTCCTACACTCTGGTTCCAAAGAAAACTCCAGGCCCAGGGATGCAGATACTGCACTGGAGGTCAGCAGGTGACCCTGAGGGGCAGGTGTGGCCCTGACAGCCTTTGTCCTGGTTCCTGCTGTGTCCCAGCCCCTGGACCAGTGCCTGGTACCGATGTTGGCCAAATTAAGGAGCCAATGAATGGATGAGGACCACACCCACATAACCCCGGTGGAGGGGGTGACCTTTTAGGCTCATGGTGGACGGAGGTGCAAACACGGCACCTGCACAGCACGAGGACCCACGGAGTCCAGAATGTTCCATGAGGGGTCATGGAGGTCAAATCAGCAGATGCCAATCATCTTTGCCCAGGCCGACCAGCCTTGGTAGCCCTTCCACAGGGACACTGCCTCACTCTTCCCTCGATGGTGAGGGACTACTCACTCTTCCCTCGATGGTGAGGGACTCCCAGCATGCTTTGCTCCCGGGCCCCACCCCGCTCAGCTGACAGCAGTGCCTGGGAGTCTGTGTTTTTGGTAAGTTCTGAGAGTGGAGCAGGCAGTAGCCCTTACCATGGTCTGACTTACACATGTGTTGTCATGTTTGTAATACACTGGAAATGAACAAGTGGGTGAACAAGTTTTCATATTTTCCAAGTTTTACATTATTTACAATCTTCAGCACACTGAAGAAAACAGTATGCATTCCTGACATTTAGTAGTGTTAAATACCCCTAAAACTCATCTGAGTAGCTTTCTAAAAAATACTTATTTGAAAGGCAGTTATGGAGACACATGGTGGGGGAGACTGCTCTTCCATCTGCTGGCTCACCCCCCAAATGGCCCCGACAGCCCGGGCTGGGCCAGGCCAAAGCCAGTGGCCAGGCGCTTCATCTGGGTCTCCCACGCGGGTGGCAGGAGGCCCTCATACCGTCCTCTGCTGCTCTCCCAGGTGCATTAGCAGGGAGCTGGCTTGGAAGTGGAGCAGCCAGGACTTGAACTGGTGCCCGTACAAGCTGCCAGCGTCACAGTGGTGACCTAATCTGCTACACGGCTAGCTTGAAAGCTTGTTCACCTTTTGTTCCAAAATCATTTTAGGCTTGCAGGAAAGGTGCACAGATCAAGAGGTTCATTCTTAATCCAATCTCTAAGCGAAAGCAAGAGAATCCAAACAGTGGCCAGCACTCACTTCTACAGGGTCGACTTCGTTCAAGGTAACAAGCATTGATCATGCCCCTGCTGTGTGCTGGCTCTGTGCTGGGCTGCAGAGGTCAGCAGGACGCCCCCCACGGCTCTCCGGGAGCTCATGATCTGGTGAGGGGCTGGTTCATCTGCACTCAACAGGCAATGGGTTGAACTGGGCTCAGGGCAAGACTGAATAGCGACTGCTCCCATCTCGGACATTTAACAATGCCAGTGTCTCTGCCTGCAGACCGGCTCTTTCCAGCGGCCGCCCACAGTCAGGCCCCCACAGACTCCGCCCACGGAGAACAAGGGGCTGGGTTTCTGGGTGGGGGGGGATCGTGGACGGCCCTGGGCTCGCAGGGTGTCCTACTTTAAGGGAGCCACCGAAGGGAAGCGCTGGGAAGGCGGTTGCAGGGGCCTGTCTACCTGGTGCACACTCCCGAATCCGGCCGCGTTGGGCAGTCCATTTGTGCCTTGATAGATGCCCGCCGGGCCTGTGGAAAGAGGAACAGGGGTGCAGGTGAGGTGACGATCAGAGCGGGCCCCGGAGGACAAGGATGTGGTGACAATGGAGCCTCTGGGGCCTCCCAGGCTGGGACTGAACCCCTGGCTTTGGCCACCAAATCTTTCTCATTTGTTTCCTCTGTAAACAGGAAAAGAGATAACATCTTCTTCGAAGGAAATGTGATAAAATAAACAAGAGGGTGCACACAATACAGATTCTGGTCCCTGAAAACCATGTTTTTAAGCACATTCTATGCTTCTGAAACATTTGGTAACATACACCTGACAAGAAGTTGTCGTCGTCACCATTCACCGTGTACAGCCTTGAGTGTGTTCACACTGTGGGGCAACCATCACCTCCATCCGTCCCAGAACCACCTGCACCTTGGGAGACGGGGACACACTGACTCCTCGCTCCTCCCTGTGCCTCCCTGCAGCTGCCGCTCCAGCTCCCGACCCCTCAGTGGAGCGACTCGGCCCGCGTCTCTCGGGGACCGGCTCCTCTCACGTTAGCACAGCATCTTCGCGGCTCACCCGTGCCGGGCCAGCTGTCAGAACTCCTTCCCTTTTCAAGGCCGAGTAATACCATTCCACTACGTGAATGGACTTCATTCACTCCTTGCTCTACGGACACGTGGGTGGTTTCCACCTGTTGGCTCTTGTGAATAAAGCGGCTAGGAACGTGGGCACACGCGTCTCTCTGGTAGCTGCTTTAGGTTCCATGGGGGCACACCTGGGACTGCAACTGCTGGGTCCTATGGCGGTTGAGTTTCTGGCACTTTCCAGAGGGTGGCCCAGCTCGCATTCCTACCAACCGTGCATGAGGGTTTCAATTCCCCCCATCCCTGTTAACGATTACTTTATTATTATTTTGCATTTATAGTAGCCCCCCCCCCATGGGTGTGGTGGCAACGGGGCTTTGAGCAAATGAATGGAGTGATCGTACCGCTCTGAGCTGCAGTCGACTTGGCTACAACGTGGGGTGAGGGTCGGGGGAATGCTCCTGGTACTACCAGCTGGTGCTGCTTGGTGAACGACTCCCTAATGGATAGGCGAATGGCATCACCGAAGACAGGGTGGGCAAGGAGGGCCACTCTGAGATGACCCTGGGCTGAGACAGAGGCTACACCGGGAGCAGCACACAGGCAGAGTCTTTGCAAACTCTGACGGCAGACCCAGTGAGGCGGGGGCTGGCGGGCAGGCTGGAGAAACAGACGCAGCAGGGCAGGGGCCCAGAGCAAGAAGAGGGTGGGTTCAGCAGCCGCAGAGGCCTCGTGGGAGCCAGGCACCGTTCTGAGCTCTGCGAGGCCAGGGTGAAGCACAAAAAAGTGACGTAACCACCCAAGGCCTTGCACGTTGTCCATGGCAGCAACTGGGATGGGGCCAGACAGCCAAGCCGGGCCTGTGGTCTCCAGATAGACACAAACTCTTTGTATCTATGGATCCATCACTGATCTATCCATCATCTATCAACTACCTAGATATCTATCATACCTACCCATCGTTGGTCTATCACCCATCTATCATCTGTCAATCCATATCTATCCAATTTATTTGAAAGGCAGAGCATGAGAGAGAGAAGGAAATATATATATATAACATCTGGTGAGGGGCTGGTCCACCATAAAACGTCTACTCTTTTTCCTGTGGAAAGGAGGTCAAAGAGGACAATATATATATAGACTCAAACCAGGCACCCCACAGGAGATGTGGGCACCCCAAGCAGTGGCATAACTGCTATATCTCAGTACTGGCCCAGCTGCTTCTTTAAAAAAAATGATTATTTATTTGAAAGGCAGAGTTACAGAGAAGGAGAGGCAGGGGCAGAGAGACAGGTCTTCCATCTGCTGGTTCACTCCCCAAATGGCCGCAATGGCCAGAGCTGGGCCAGGCCAAAGCCAGGAGCTTCATCCGGGTCTCCCTTGTGGGTGCAGGGGCCCAGGCACTTAGGCCATCTTCTACTCCTTTCCTAGGCACGTTAGCAGGGGGCGGGATCGGAAGTGGAGCAGCCGGGATTTGAACTGGTGTTCACGTATGCTGGCACTGCAGATCGCGGCTTAACCCCCTGCGCTACAGCGCCGCCTGCCCCCCACTTCCACAACTCTCAGAGTGAGTAACTGGACTCATCGCAGGATCCAGTAGGGCAGTTCTATCCTCCAGCGCTTTTCTGTGCTCACTGGCTTCGATCCCCACGCCTATCTCCATCCAGCCACAGCAGCCGCTGGTCTGCTGCCCACGCTGCAGGAGCCTCTCCAGAAACGCCCCTCAGCTGGGCCCCTCCAGTCGGGCTCACGTGCGTCTGGCAGCTCCCCCTCGGCTGTCACCGCCTGGCACTTCGTGGTGTGGCCGTGCAGCGTGCTGTCTGTGTCGATCCCAGAAGACACAGCTAGGACCATTCGCCTGCCAGAGCTTGTGCATGTGTGCACGTTTTCACCTCTCCTGGGGGGATCCCCGCAGCGGAACTGGGGAGCTGTGTGGCAGTGACGAGTTGAACTTCTTCAGGAACGGCCACACTGTTTTTCCCCTTTCCACTTCTACAAGCAACTGCAGACTGTACGAGTCCAGCGTCTCCCGCACGTGGCACCTTGGGTCTTCGGATTACAGCCGTTCTGGTCGGTGCTAGTGGTCAACTCATCAGGGGTAAGTAGTGTTTCCCGAATGACTGATGGTACCGGGTATTCTTCATGTGCTCACTGGCCATTCATAAGCAGCAATCTGCATCTTTCACCCTTTTTTAAAAAGCTAGGTTTGTCTTCTTGCTGGTTTACTCCCCAAATGGACGCCACGGCTGGAGCTGGGCTGATCAGAAACCAGGAGCCAGGAGTTTCTTCCAGGTCTCCCATGTGGGTGCAGGGGCCCAGGACTCAGGCCATCTCCCATCGCTTTCCCAGGTCATAGCAAGAAGCTGGAATGGAAGTGGAGCCAGGACTCGAACCAGTGCCCATATGGGATCCCGGCACCACAGGCTTTGCCACCCTCTTCATGGTGTGTTGAAGAGCAAACGCTTTTAAGTCTTCGATTCTTTCTTTCATGGATCTTGGCTTTTGTTACCCAACCTAAAGATTCTTTCTGTGCTTTCATCTAGAAATTGTATAGCATCAGTGCTTATACTAGGTCCTATGATCCAATTTAAGTTAATCTGTGCATGGTTGAGGAATGGGTTTAAATAACTCTCTGTGTACACAGTTGCTTCAGCTCCACCATAAAACGTCTACTCTTTCTCCCGCGGAATCGCCTGTCCCGTCTGCCAAAAGGCAATTGGCCATAATGTTAGCATTCGTTTCTGGGCTCTCTGCTGCTTCGCTCATTTATCAGTCCATCCCGGCTCCACCCTGTCTCAATTTCCGAAGCTTTACCCTAAGTTTTGAAAGCAGGTAGTGTAAGTTCTCCAACTTTGTTCTTTTGCGAGCAAGTTTTGGATTCCACTTGCTTTGCATTTCCATACCGAGTTTAGAACAGGCTTGCCAATTTCTACTAAAAGACAGCTGGGATTCTGATAGCGATTGGACTCAGTTAATCTAGGTGTCCTTTTCTAATAGGAGGTCAAAGAGGACAATTGGGGCTCGATGTTGCAGGACCAGCGACCTGGAAAGTGCTTTGTGTTTGGGGCGCGAGCATGGTCAGCTGCCAGACGTCTTGAAGCAGGGACTGATGCAACCGGATGCCTGTTTGCAGTCACACGAGCTGCTGGGCAGACAGCACTCGGATGCTCAGAGACTCACATCAGATCCGATGCACCAGAGCCCAGGCTGTTTTTACGGAGTGGCTGGAACGAGCACACGGACTCCGGGGACTCTCCGGCTGGGGGTGTGGCAGGACCACGGCCACCTTCAAGCAGGTTCGAGATGACGGATCTGTCGGACCACAGCGGCTCAATCTTTGCTTCAGAATCTCCCAAGGGGTTTTAAAATAATGGGGTGAAGACTCCACCCACACATAGTCTGATTTCAGTTCGTCAGGGGTGGGGCCCAGGCATCAGTATCAACGCAACACAACATAACGCAGCTCTGAGAACTGAGAGCCAACAAATGATACCAGCGCCTTGATTGTGCAATGGGGGGAGGCACACGGTGCCGATGCTGAGCCAGGGATGCTCAGCTGCAGATGGGAACTCGGGCCCGACTCCCGCTGCTGGCCTGGTTTCCCTGGGGGACACGATTTCTCTACCCATGAGTGAGTTCATGTAAGCATTCAGCCATTCAGCCAACGGAGGCTACTCTGGGATTTAAGAATCAAGCACTCTGTACATCATCTCGCCTCCTCCTCACACCAGCCTTGAGAGGAAACTACAATCAACACTCCCATTTGTCAGAGAGAAAAACCAAGGCTCAGGAAGGTAACCTGCCCCAGGTTAAAGAGGTGGTAGGCTGTGGAGCTAAGAAGATTCCTTCTTTGATTAGCTCATACACAAAGGGCCAGGACATGGGCGAAGCAGTTTGCACAACAGCAGATTTCCCATCAGGCACTGTGGAGACCAGCATTTTCCCAAGGCTTAAAGAAAAGGACCCGCAAATTGGAATTCCATATCTAGGGATGACATCACTCAGGATCGGAGGGAAAACCAAGACATTCTCAAACACAAACGGAGTAGGAGAACTTGCTGGGGAGTTCCGCTCTAACAGATGGGTACAGGAGGTGCCTGGGACAGAAAGGTCCCGATTAAAAAGAATCCTGAGGCCGACGCCGCGGCTCAATAGGCTAATCCTCCACCCTGCAGTGCCAGCACACAGGGTTCTAGTCCCGGTCGGGGCACCAGATTCTGTCCCAGTTACCCCTCTTCCAGGCCAGCTCTCTGCTATGGCCTGGGAGTGCAGTGGAGGATGGCCCAAGTGCTTGGGCCCTGCACCCCATGGGAGACCAGGAGAAGCACCTGGCTCCTGCCATTGGACAGCGCGATGCACCAGCTGCAGTGGCCATTGGAGGGTGAACCAACGGCAAAAGGAAGACCTTTCTCTCTGTCCCTCTCTCTCTCACTGTCCACTCTGCCTGTCAAAAAGAAAAAAAAAATCCTGAAACATCCAGAAGGAAGGAGCAAAGAGGGAGAGAGCAAAATATGGGCAAAGTCACCGAGTGCTGATGCCACAACTCAACTCACAGGTGGATTTCATTCCTTTCTGCTTGCTGGCAAATTGAAGTTACTTTTCCAAGTGTGTTTCTTAATTAGGTAAAATATTTACTTGGTTCCAAAGTCAAGGCTACCTGATACACTGTAGCTTCCGGAAGCTGCTTTCCCAGGGACCCTGGGGACACAGGCAGGGTCCTGCACTGCTGACCGGGGCAGGAGCCGGGCTGTCACCGTTCACTTCCAGATCCACCCCAAGCCTCATAATGTGGGCCAGGGAAGGGAGGCTTCCTGGAGGAAGTGACATCTAAACCAACCTCCAAAGGAGGAACAGGAGCCAACTGGTGAAGGGAGCAAGACACGGGACCACGGCCACCACCCCTAGGTGCTCTCTCCCACTCTCCATCATGGGGCCAGGGGCAGGGCCATGGCCACACGCGGCCACACTCTCCCGCCCTCCATCACGGCTGAGGGCCAGAAACCACAGTCTGTCCACACCAGCTTGGGGTGCTGGGGTCGCGTGCTGTCCTCAGTGCCTGCCCTGATGTGTCTGCCATTCTGTTGCACTCCCGGTCATGGTTACCATGACTACCCACTTTGCTAACATCCAGGGAGCCACCTGCCTCTGGAAGACTCCTGGGTGCAGCTGTTTCCCTTCTCTCTGGGGTCAGCCCTTGGATGTTGGCTTAGGGCTGGCGTATGGGCAAGGAGGCAGGAGAGGGGCCTCCTGCTCTTCATTTGGAGACCCATAGATATCTGAAGGACCGACAGCTGAACAAGCCAGGGTGTGCAGGCGGCCACGGGGCCACCGCAGGGAGAAGCCCGTCCTGGGCTGGGGAGCCTGAGAACAGGGTGCACATGACCCCAGAAGTCTCGGGCCAAAGAACGTGGTCCCCGGAGGGTTTTACAAACAGACCCGCCCCAGTGGTCTTGGTGCCTACTTAGACACCAGCCTCTTGCCTCCCCTGTGGTGGATGCGGTGCCCAGTGAAGGCTTGGGAGGGAAAAACGAGACGAGGAAAACGTCTTTCTTTAAAGTGACGGTGGCAGGTCCCGCTAGGAGTCCCTCCCACCCACCATTAACGGAATCCCTGTGCTTCAGTCAGGCACATGGCTGATGGGAGACACGCCACATTGCCAGCCCACCTCACGACTGGGCGTGGTACGTGAAGAAGCCCAGTAAATTAACGGCTGCCATTTCCTATTGTGCCCTGAAAGGCCGGGGGTGGGTCCTCTCTTTCCCGAGGAACGGGGCCATCTCGGGTCACGGGGCTGAGCGACAGATACAAGGAACCTGGACTTCAGACTCACTGCAGACTCGGCCAACCACATCCGTGTGCGCGCTCAGGCAAGACATGAGCCCCCTTCTCTCATGCTCAAAGCACTGCATCCGGAGTCTCTGTGGCAGCAGAGCGCTACCTGTTCTGGGTAGCAATCCATCTCCCGCCCATCCATCCCTCTGCCCACGCACCCTTCCGTGTATGCATGCAATGCATCCATCCTCCACGCACCTTCCACCCCTGCACACACGCACGCATGTGTCCACCCACTGAACAATTCTCTTCCTAGCGATTACCATGCGTCAGACAGTGTTCTAGACATGGGTGAGCAAGGGCTTGAGGGAGGAGCCACTCCTATCAAGTGAGCAGCTGCTGACGGAGTGAGGGTGGCTGTAGCCAGCCCAAGAGGCAGGTATGGCTGGCCTGGCACTACCGAGGTGCAGGCTGCAGACAGGTGCCCGCCCACACGCTACTGACCCCCAGCCTGCGAGGAAATTAACATGGAAACAAGAGCCCGTGTGTAGTCAAAGGCCCTAAGCACAGTGAGTATGGAAAGCGCTGGTGACACAGGCGTGGAGTGACCTCGGTGCCAAGTGAGCAGAGGGTCCCCTTGCGCTGGCCGCCACGCTCAGGTGTCACAGACAGTGGTGAGCTTGCCGTGGCTGTCCCCTGTCCAAGGCACAGACTGCTGTGCAGTTTACAGGAACGTGGGACGGTTCCGAGGCTGAGCTGCCCCTTCGCACCCACCAGCGTGCAGAGCAAGTGTTGGTGAGGGCGGGGAGGAGCCACAACGCCGATCCATCGGAGTGGGAAGGGAAGATGACGTGGAAGACGGCTTGGCGGTCCCTCACGGCTCACACCGAGAATTACCGAATCCCTGGGTCTGCGTCCCCAAGCACTGAAAACAGGCACGTAACAAAGGTGCGCACAGCAGCCAAAAGGAGGAACCAGCCCAGGCGTCCACTGGTGGGTGAACGGATGAGCAACATGCAGGCCACGCACGCAGGGCACTGCACGCAGCCACAGAAAGGGAGCAGCAGGGCCCGGGCCACGCGGTGGTGCGCCTCGGAGACACTCAGCATGGAACACGCCGGATGTGTGAATGATCCCATTTCTACAAAATCCCGGAACAGGAAACCCACACAAAAAAAGCCAAAAGCAGATGGGTGGTTTCCAGGGGCTCGGGGAAGGTACAGGATTTCCGCTGGGCTGGGGGTGGTGACAGCACAACACCGAGACTGTGCCAAATGCCACCGAGCTGCACCCTCGGATGGTTACCGGTCACCGTACCATCGCGGGAACAGTTACAGAAGAAAACACAACCGCCGCTCCCACCACATCCCAGGAGCGACCCCCCAGCCCGTCTCCCCGGTCACGGCGCATGAAGGAAAGGTCTGGAAAGGCCTGGGAAGATCAGCCCCTCCTGGCCACGCCCCACCCCGGCACCGAGAGGAGAGACTTTCCCTGAGAATCAAAGGACCCCTTCAGCCGCACCCCAAGCGCGGGCACAAGTCCTGCCGAGACTCCCCCGACACCGCCCTGTGTTTCTCTTCTTCCCTGTTTGAAGGCCACGCCCGGCTTCATCCCAGGCAGGCAAGGAGACGCCCTGCAGGGGGTCCCATGGCCCAGCTCTGGTGGTGGGCGCCGCTCGTAACACGCCTGAGATTTGGGATCGTCCCTAACGTTGTCTCGGGACCCCCAGGGCACCTGCTGTGTGAGCTGGGAGTGAACACAGGTCCACGGCACCCACACGGGTACACGACGCTGCGCCTTCCTGCTCTCCCAGCGCCTGGAGAAAATGACACGAAAGGGCTGGGCCACCTGGGACTCCGGGTGAACTCCCCACGAACTCGGCTGTGCAGTCACAGCGGCCTGTTACATTCCAGATCCGATTTTCCATGGTGGATGAGACGATTAAGAATCATACCGGGGAGGGGCCGGCGCCATGGCATAGTGGTAAAGCTGCGGCCTGCAGTGCCGGCATCCCTTATGGGCACCGGTTCACATCCGGCCGCTCCACTTCCAATCCAGCTCTTTGCTAACGGCCTGCTAGGGCAGTGGAGGATGGCTCAAGTTCTTGGGCCCCTGCCCCTGTGTGGGAGACCCGGAAGAAGCGCCTGGCTCCTGACTTTGGCCTGGCCCAGAGCTGGCCATTGAGGCCACGTGGGGAGTGAACCAGTGGACAGATCTCGCTGTCTTTGCCTCTAACTATGACTTTCAAAATAAATAAATCTTTAAATAATTTTGAAAGTCAGAGTTACACACACACACACACACACACACACACACACAGAGGGAGGGAAAGAGGGAGGTCTTCCATCTGCTAGTTCACGGTTCACTCCCCAGATGTCCGCAACAGCCAGAGCTGTGCTGATCTGAAGCCAGGAGCCAGGAGCTTCTTCCGGGTCTCTCACAAGGGTGCAGGGACCCAAGGACTGGGACCATCTTCTACTGCTTTCCCAGGCCACAGCAGAGAGCCGGATTGGAAGTGGGGCAGTTGGGTCTCAATCCAGCACCCATATGGGATGCAGGGGTTACAGGACAGGGCATTAACCCGCTGCATTATAGTGCTGGCCCCTCAAAATAAATAAATCTTAAAAAAATCCCATTGCGGTGGGCATTTGGGGTGGTGTTTAAGACCCCACTTGGGAGGCTCGCGGCCCATGATGGATCGCCTGGGTCGGAGGCTGGATGTGCTCTCCACTCCTGCTTCCTGTTAAGTGCACATCCCGGGAGGCAGCAAGTGACGCTTGAGGAGCTAGGTCCCTGTCACTCACACGGGAGACCCGGATGGTGAGGACCGAGCTGGGCCTGGCTCTGGTGTGGCTTAGTCCTGGCTGTTCTCAGTGTTTGGGGAGAGAACCGGCAGACAGGAGCTCTCTGTCTCTGGGCCCGCTGATAAAATCAATTAAGTGTCAATATATGAATACACTGAGTGGAGAGACACATGTGTGCCTTCTAGAAATTTCTCAGCTTCTCTTCCAAGGAAGGGTTTCCGTGGTAGCCTGAGGCGGCCAGTGATGTCACCCTTCCCACCCCCAGCAGCCCGTCCTCACCGTGGGTCCCGAGTGAGAGGGGGCCAGGGGAGGCAGCGAAGCTCTGAGATGCTGCCAGGGGTCTCCTCCCCACCGACAGTTCCACCCTGGAGCCTGGACCCTGCGCCAGGCTGGGAGTGGCTCAGCTAAAGAAACCAGCGCTTGTCCTTCCGTGCAGGCCTCAGGGGCTGGAGGACTTGCCCAGGCCGAGGCGGCCCACTTAGAGAGGGGGACACGGACACACACACACACACACACACACACACACACACATAGAGGGAGGGAGGGAGGGAGGGAGGATGTTCCATCGACTGGTTCACTCTCTGGATGGCCGCAATGGCCAGGGCTGGGCGAGGCCAAACCAAGAGTTTCTTCGAGGTATCTCAGGTGGGCAGCAGGGGCCAAACACTTGGGGCACCTTCTGCTGCTTTCCTGGGGTGTTAGCAGGGGGCAGGACTGCAGCAGAGCAGCCAGGGCCTGACCTTGCGCTGCGATTTGGGAAGCCAGCACTGCAGGCAGTGACTTGACCTCTGTGTTCTCGGATCAAACGTGCACCCGAGTTTTCGGGGCAGCGTTCATGTCTGTAACTCTGGTGGGCCCAGGTTGTCCGGACCCAACGTCCCTGAGGCCCGGGTGAGAGCGCTGGCTGGCGGCCGGGACCACAGCCCCTGGCCCCCGCAGCCTGCCCCTCCCAGGAGGTGGCACCTCCCACCCTCTTAAAGGGCCTACCCTGAGATCCCAGTTGTGGGCTTGCATCTCTGGTTACGGGGCCCTGCTGCCCCTGAGTTACCCCTGTGTGTAAGGAGAGGCTGTCAGTCACCACAGTCCCCGCCTCCCTTTCCCGGCCACGCCCCCTTCTAGCTCACCCCAAAGCCTCAGAATTGGCTCCCCTGGCGGGTCAGCAGCTGGACAATCAGGAAGCAGTTACAGCCCCGCGTACTGAGCACCTATCTTCTCCCTGGCCGACCCCTGTTCATGCGCTACCCCGGGTCCTCCCCGCCCGTCTGCTAGGAAGAAGGGCCTTCTGGGAAGTGCTGAGCCGGGTTCAAGGCCAGGTCAGCCTGCCTCTGCGGCCTGGGCGCTCAGCCAACGTGCCGGCTGCCTTCCAAGCACCTGTGGGACGTGTCGCAGGCCGCTGCCCGCAGTCCTTGGGGCTAACCCGTGACCTCACTGTCACCCTCCAACTTGAGTGTCATCTGCGGCAGCGCAGGGTGTTCGCCCCAGGGGGATTCGAGGGCCACGCGGCCCCTCCTCGACGTGACTTGCTCTGGACCCCATTTCCAGTCTCTTTCCCCAGAGCAAAGGGACCGGCTGTACTGGGTGCACGGGGCCCTCCCCCCGGCAGGTGTGCCCCACCCTAATCAAACCTCCCTGAGGCCGGGCTGAGAGCCAAACCGTTGAAAACGGGCCCGGCCCACCCGGGACAGAGGTCTGGAAGTGTGACGAACGGGGAGGGAGGTGGCGGTGACACAAGACATCATCGCAGCGGCGAAGCCGCAGGTGGCGGTGACGGGCGAGCTGGCTGCGCAGCCACTCCGGCGCCCTCTGTACAGGCTCAGAATGGTGTGGCTCCGCTTCTGGTCCCTTTACCAGAGCACGAAGCCAGGACTGCGCCTGGCAAGTGCCGGCTCCACCCCACATGCCCACCCTGTCCCTGTGTGCCCACCCCCCATGTGTCTGCCCCACCCCTGTGTGCCCACCCCACCCCATGTATCCACCCATGCGCCTGCTCCTGTGTGCCCCGCCCCTGTGTGCCCACCCACCCCATGTGCCCACCCATGTGCCTGCCCATGTGTGCCCACCCGTGTGCCTGCCCCACTCATGTGCCCACCCCGCCCCATGTGCCCACCCCTGTGTGTCCACCCCATGTGCCCACCTTGCCTCTGTGTGCCTGCCCTGCCCCTGTGTGCCCACCCCTGTGTGCACTGCCCCACATGTGCCCACCCCACCCCGCCCCTGTGTGCCCCTCCGCTGTGTCTATCCTGCCCCTGTGTGCACTGAGCCCCCATGTGCCTGCCCCACCCCTTGTGCCCCGCCCCGTGTGCTCACCCTGCCCCTGTGTGCCTCCCCCCGCCCCGCTGTGTGCTCACCGCCCATGCATTCACCGCCCCTGCATTTCCCTCCATTCAGAAAAGAGGAGCCGAGTGCCTGGGCCACACAATGCTCTCTGAGCTGAGTACGAGCTGTGTCCTCAGCCCAGCGGGGTGCGAGGCAGCGGGAAACCCAGTTTTCCTTGGTGACTGGGGACAGTGAGTGAACTGAATGCTTTCAACTCCAGAGGGTGAGCGAGCGAGCGAGAGCACAAGGGAGAAGGAGCGAGTGAGTGAGCGAACGAGAGAGGGAGAGACTAGGGAGAGCAGGAGGAGAAAAGGGGAGAGAGAGCTGAGCAGACAGCGAGGTGGGTGGGAGCAGAGAGTGAGAGAGAGTGAGAGAGCAAGAGAGGGAGGGGGAGAGCGAGTGAGAGCCCCCCCTTCGTGGGTCCACTCAGATGTCTGTGGTGAGACCAGGAGCCGGGCTGTCCATCCCGGTCTCCCACGTGGGCAGCAGGTGTTTCAGCCATCCCTGCCGCCTCCCAGAGTCTGCATCAGCAAGAACTCGAGGCAGGAAGCAGACCCAGGAGTCTCAGCACGCGTCTGAGCTGCTTTGAACTTCCCAAGCCTCAGTCTCCTCATCTGTAAAACGGAGCTAAGCTCGTCTACTCTCTGGCTTCCCGGAAGGGTCCGAGAGGCGAGCGCCGGGGAGGGGGCCCAGCGCGATGTGGGGCTCAGGGTCCTGGGATTCACCGCCTGGTGTGTCAGTCCTCTCCAACCCACTGAGAGAGTTCCAGGGTTTTAATTTTAATCCAAGATTCAACAGCAAAGTGGAGCCCGGATGAAAACCAAGGGATTGGGGGCACCGGGCTGAGCGCTCAGGCCCGAGACCGGCTGGGACGCGCTGCCCAGGGGCCAGGAGGTGCCTGCTGCTGCCAAGACCTGTGGGCCCCTCCGCCATCTCCGATCAATCCACGCCCACACGGCTCTTGTCTCTGCCCAAGACACACGGCCCACGTCTTGGCCCCACCCACACGCACTGTCACCATGTCTCTGCCAGGCCGGGGGCCAGGAGGGGCGGAGGGGCCCGAGGAGCACGCTGTCAGGGTGTGCACTGGCCAGGGGAGCTTCCCAGAACGTGGCGCACAGCGCAGGCCACACCAGCCTGGACACGCACGTGTGTGGACTTCGGTTCCACAGAGGATTCACACGTTTGGAAGGCCTCTTGGGGGAGGCGTCTGAGTAGAAGCTACACGGACAGCAAGGGGCCAGCCACACGAAGGTGGGAGAAAAGCACAGTCCAGGTTAGGAGACAGAGCGACATGCAAAGGTCCTGAGGCCTGTGTGTGAGCAAGGTGGAGAGGGCTAGGAGTGCTAGGCAGGGTGAGGCCAGAGAGGGGCCTTCAGGGGCTGGGTTGCGCTGGGCCTGGGTGGGGATAGGGGTGTCAGCACAAGGTCCCGGCGCTCGGTTGTATCATCCGATACAACCCAGGGAAGGGCTGACTGGTGGATGCAGACTGGTGGACCTGAGCCCAAGACCAACTGCCCTGTTCCTCCCGGCCAGGGTCTCCGCGGAGGGATTCTTGGGTGTGCCGACCTCTGAAGAGCAGAGATTCCCAGTAAGCAGAGGGAGGGCTGTCCCCCGCAATGAAGGTAGGCTTCCCCAGGGGACACACACCAGGGAGGCAGCACAGAACTGGCCTGGGCCGGTCAGTGCAGCACCCTTCCCTGAACTAAGCAGTGTTCCAATGAGCGGGAATCACAAGATGTTGTATGATGAAGAGGCTGGAGCTGCTGCAGCCACTGGGCCACCGTGAGGGCAGAGTACAGCAGCACAGCTGTAAGGAGACAGAGACAGGGAGGGAGGGAGAGAGAGAGGGGGAAAGAGAGAGGGAGGGAGGGAGACAGTATCTGGCTGACACGCTTGAGTTCTGGATCTGTTTATGCCCAGAGCACACACCCACTGGATTTTTCGGTTAAGTCAGCAACTTCCGCAGACATGCCCAGCCAGCCAAGGCCGGTCTTATTCCACTCGCATCAAAAGTCCATGGGTAACAAGCAGAGGGCGAAGGGAACAGAGTCTGGCCCAGCCAGCAAACGGGCTGGGTACACCCTGGGGTCCTGGAGTCCCACACCTGAGGGACGCAGGCCGAGTCCCAGAGAGAACCCCACAGAGAATGCCCTGGGGCCAAGTCCTGCTCCGCCCCGGGTCAGGCTCGGACAATAAGCCACAGCACCCTACACACAGGTGCACACACGCCTGATGCGCGGCGATCAGTGCAAGGACCCGGGGTCCCTGCTGGGAGGAACTGGCCGGTTCAGGGGCTCAACCATGCTGACTCATCACCAACACGGTACTTCAGGAAAAACAGGTGGCTACGATGAGATCTGTTTCCTCAAGTCCCTCCCTCCCTTGCGACTGGAGATGGAGCCATGAACAAGACCCACTCCTGCCACGATCTTCGTTCAGCACCCCGGCCAGTGGACAGCTGATGACAACAGTGACTTACACGGACGAGGCCGGACGGCGCCCACACTAAGTGACGCCATCCTCACATTAGCTTCACGAGGGAGCATCACCATCATCGACGTCCTCCCCAACACAGATGGGGAAACTGAGGCCCGAGGGCTCTCAGCAGGTCCAGAGCAGACTGCCCAGAGCTTAGGGTCCCGCCCGTTCTCTGGACTGCCGCGCGGCCTCTCCTCCCAGCCCTGGCGAACCCCTCGTGTGTACAGATCCCAGGCCACGCCTCCGCAGTGGGGACAACGCCTCTGCCTCCCCTCCTCTTTGTTTCTTCACTCAGAAAAAACTGGCTACAAGGATCCCTGGGCGGGGAGCAGGGTGAGGACGAGAAGGAAAGGGAGGTGGCGGGGCTGTGGTGACCACCAGGGGGTGGACACAGCCACCGACTCCCAGGGACAGGCGGGGACACACCCAAGCCCAGGCCCTGCCCCGAAGGTGGCTCCACAGATTTCATGTTATATTTTTGTATTTTTGAATAGAAAGAATTTATTTTAAAATGTATTTATCTGTTAGAGAGAGACAAAATGAATGAGCTTCCATCCACTGGTTCACTCTCCAGATGCCCCCAACAGCCAGGGCTGGGCCAGGCCAAAGCCAGGAGCCCAGAGCTCCATCCAGGTGTCGCACGTAGGTGGCAGGGGCCCAGGGCTGAGCCAGCACCCCGCCCCCACAGCTGCAGCCGTCCCCAGCCTCCCCCACCATCCATGCCAGACACGTCAGCTTGGTCTCGGGAGCACCTACAGCCCTGAGGCTGCCTCACGCCTGTCTCATTCCCACCAGGACATGGGCACTCGCCAGGCTCAGGGTCAAGGCCCCGGAAGCATGTGGCGTGCTCACAGACATAATTTCTGAAGGGAGGAGAGAGATCGACTTTGTTCTAGGCGACATCTCCAGCGTCTTGCACAGTCCCCGGCACATAACAAACATTCAGTAATGGCTGATTGGATCAGTGAGCAGAGACAGCCGATCACTCGCTCTTAACAGCCATGCACTGAGCATCCACCTCGCGCTGGGACCACGCCAAGCCCTGTGTGTGCTGCCCCTGGTTTGTCTGCTGTTCAACAAGCAGAACAGCCAAACAGGATGGGGGATTCCCTCCCTCCTGCTCCACCCATGCTTCCTGGGCACCTGCTAGGCGCCAGCCGGTCCTGCACACTCGGGAGACAGCGATGGACACCAGCGAGGAAAACGATGGTCTCTGAGGGGGACAGCCTCTGAGGGAGTCTACGGTGGTAGGCGCTGGAGCTGGGGGCGCTGAGGTCCGGGTGGGTTGTCACGGAGGGCTTCCCTGTGAGCAGAGACTCAAGGGTGAGACACTGGAGGTACTCTAACTCATGGGTTCTAAGAGGCAGAGCTGGGATTTGAACCCAGGACTGTCTGCCTCTGGATGGGGGGGCTCTTCTTTTGCACCTGTGGCCTGCTGTCGCTGCCGGGCCCTGGAAGGCTCACTCACAGCTGCGGCAGGTGCCCGCCTGAGCCCAGCAGAAGTCCTCTCTTCCAGCCACACCCGGGGCTCCCCAAGGGCTGGGCACACTGCACCTGCCTGCAGACAGGGAGGGCTCCAAACTGCTCCGTGAGGCCGGCTACCTGCACCGTGCTTAGAGCGCAAGAGGCACGGGCCCGGCGCGTGACGGGGAAGCGTGCCCGGGGCTGGGGGCTTGTCTGGGGTGTGCAGAGGCCACCCTCTGGCCAGTGACAGGGATGGCTTCTGGTCTCAAGATTCCTGGCTGTGAAAATGACCTGTTCCAAATGGACGCTTCTGCAAACTGAGAGGTCAAGTGTTCACCAGAACAACCTCTCGCTGTGATGGGCATCGCGGTCCCGTGTCTGTCCTCTTGGGGGCAGGGAGGGACAGAGAAGCCTCGTAAAATGCTCCCTGGCCCTCAAGGACCCTGGCCAGTGCTCTGGGCTTGCTCTGAGTGTCAGCTCCACGCCCGCCACCCGCCTGTTTTGTGTTCCCGTTAGGTTCCTCCTGCAGAACCGTAGATTCCAGCGGGCCCCGCTAATGCACCCTGGGAGGAAGTGACAGCTACTCCCCCACGGCGTCTCCCACTTAGATCAAAGTGCTCTGTCCTTGGACCTAGCAGCCATAATTCACTGCTTGCCCTAAACCCGCCTGTTGCTTTTAAAGGTTTGATGGTCCCAGCAGCTGCCGACCTCGGCTTTCATCTTGGCTGGATTGATTTCCCCGCTCCGGTCACCTCCTCCAATCGCCACAGCTTACAGTGGTTCCCAAGTCCCAGAACCTGGGTGGCATTCCGCCAGACTCACGCCCTGCACCCATGTGGGAGACCCAGAAGGAGCTCCTGGCTTCGGATGGGTGTAGCCCTGGCTGTTGTGGCCAATTTGGGAGCTTACCATCGGATGGAAGACCTCTCTCTCTCTTTCAAATAAAATAAATAAATCTTAAAAACTGACAAAATGTAATAATCTCACATGAAAATCCAGAGTTGGGGCTTCTCACTAGACACGAGGCGGGAGACGCACAGGCCCATCAGGCACACACATGCGAGCAGCGGCTGCGCCTTCAGACAGGGCAGTGCTGTGCAGGCGACCATGCGCTGCCCACCCCATTGTCTCAACGACACCGAGGAGAAACACCAGTATCCGTGGCCTAAGACCACACCTACAGTTAAACAACGCATCTCTGTGTGCCCGTGGTGGGCGGGGTTACAGCTCAGCACCCGCCCCTACCAGCAAGACATCCACCTGCTGATCGCCAGAACTTGGGGGCACGTGGCTCGGCAGGGATGTAATTGTGGAGATGGCGCTGGAGAGTCCAGGTGAGCCTGGCACGAGTGGGGCAGGAGCATCGGAGGGAGGGGAGACCCAGCGACAGGAGGGGCCATGAACCGGGGGAAGGTGGGCGGCCTGCAGAGGCGAGGGACTGCATTTTCCCACAGGCCTCCTGGAAGACAGCCTTGCCCACGCCGAGGCCCAGCAGAACCACGAGATAACACGCGCATTTCATTTTAAGCCACTAAGTGTAGGGTCCTTTGTTACAGCAGCAGAAGAATGCACTTCCGGGCCATGGCCTAGCAGGAACCAGAGAGGAAACTGCGTCCTGGCAGGAATCGGAGACGAAAGCACACTGGGCTGAGGCTCACTGTTCTCCCTGCGCGCCCTGCCTCGCTCCTGGGGGTGCTGCTGTTTGCTGTCCCTCGATGAGGAGCCTCGGTCACTGAGTGCCACCCTCACTCACGCGCATGCGAACTCGTGGGGGCTGCTTGCACCCCGTCCAGAACTACTCACTGGGGGACCCGGCGGGAAGACGACACAGCCCCTGGTGTCCAACATCTTGGACTGCGAGTGGCTATCCCTGGGACTCAAGCTTAGAAAAGAATTCATCCTTTGAGAAATGTACAAGAATAAATTCTAGAAGACAGCCAGTTTGCCCCAGTATTACCTTATTTTGTCTCCATAATAACCTGGGAAACTGCTCACGCTCCATCCCCACCATGGCAAAGTGTGAAGACTGAAGCCCGGAGAGGTGAGGCAGGCGGGCAGCAGGTGCAGCGGGAGCCGTACTCGCTCCGTGTCCCTGTCTGTGCGCGGCTGCTCAGGTCTGTCCATCCCTCCCCAGCAGCACCAAACCGCTCAGCTCCTGCACTCACTCCCCGGTCTCCACTCCAGCAGAGCTTGCTCCACGGTGACAGAGCTCGGCGGGGCTGCTGGTGGCTGCAGCGGCCTTGTGACAGGTTTTGAGCACAGGCGGCTGATCGGCACTGTGCCCACACACCCGGCCCCGCCAACCCCAGGGCCAGCCTCCCTGCAATCTGTGTGATCCAGGACGAGGACCCAGAACCCCAGTGGGCAGCCCCCAGCGGCACGCAACACAGAGACCAGCGTCCCGGCTACCACCACACGCCAGTTCCCCGTCGTGAGCCCGGGTGGCAGAGCCCTGGTCCCTTCTTCCCTCTCTCAAGTGACACAGCTGACAAGTTAGCAGGGCCCACGGCCCTCCTGAACAAACCCTCCATCTCCCAACTGCCATTGCTGCGGGTGTGGCCTAGTGTCTCCGATCTCACCAGTGTCCCACCAGGAGACGTGCTGTGTGCAAAAGCTGGGCTGTGCCCAATCCTTCCCTCTGGCTGGTGAGCCATCGTGGGTGCCACAGGAGGAATGTCTGCGTTCCCCCAAATGCAGAGGTCGAGATCCAGCCCACGGTGTGATGCACCTGCAGGTGGGGCTGTGGGGAGGCTGTCAGGGATGAGGTTAACACGAATGGGATTAGCATCGAAAAAGGGCTCCAGACAGCTCCTTGTGCTGTGTGGAAACTTGTGCTGTGTGGAAACGCTGAAGTCTATGAACCAGGAACCTGTCTCTTCCCTGAACCTTACTCTGCTGCCTCCCTGATCCTGGATACCCAGCTTCCAGAACTCTGAGGAAGAAAGTTCTGTGGTTTGGAAGGCACCCAGCTCCGGCACCTGTTAGAGCAGCCTGAACCCAGGGATTGAGTCCGTGAACACAGGGTCACGAGGAAGAGGCACCAGGGAGGGGCTCGTCAGCGAGAGGGGAGGCCCTGGGTCTGTAGCTCAGCAGCACCCGGAATGTCACACGAGAGAGAGACGGACAGACGGACACACTGACTGCTGCACGGGTGAACCACGGCTAGTTCCGGTCTTTGTTAGGACAGCTGGCACACACACCCCCTGCACTATCCCCAAGCCCTCTCACCTTGCTGCCGTCCCGAATCCTCCAACACGGGCCCCTGCCAGTGTCCTAAGAAGGGCTCTCTTGCTTCTCTCTTGCTTCCGCCCATTGCTTATGACGATGGTATAAAAGCTGAAGAAGAAGGCGGGGCCAGCTTCAGACAGGAATTCCTCTCAGTGGCAGATCCACGGGCACCACTGTGCTCCAGCTACTGTGAAAACTCCTAACATGTTGGAAAGGCAGGCTGCATAGGCTGCCTTCAATTATGGCTGCCAAGAGTTCCTCTGGCCCCTCTATGTGTATGCTGTGGCTCCCATCTCGTGGGGGAGCCTCTGTTCTCTGCGCTTGAGTCTGGGCTGCCTAGATCTTGCTTTGACCAATAGCACGTGGCAGGAAGAATGTTTTGGGACTTTGGAGCCCAGGCCTGCAGTAGGTGGCAATCGCTCCCCCCCCCCTTTTTTTTTGACAGGCAGATTTAGATAGTGAGAGAGAGATAGAGAAAGCTCTTCCTTCCGTTGGTTCACGGTCCAAATGGCTGCTATAGCCAGCGCATTGCGCCAATCTGAAGCCAGGAGCCAGGTCTCTCTTCCTGGTCTCCCATGTGGGTATAGGGCTCAAGCACTTGGGCCATCCCCCACTGCCTTCTCAGGCCACAGCAGAGAGCTGGACTGGAAGAGGAGCAACTGGGACTAGAACCTGGGGTGCTGGTGCCGGAGGCAGAGGATTAGCCTAGTGAGCCATGGCGCTGGCCAATCACTGCCTTCTTTTCCTTGGAAGCTAGCACTAAGCTCTAAGGCGGCTGGCCTGAGCCCTGCAGGAAGACAGCCCACGTGGAGGGAATCGAGGTGCTCCTGCCTGGGGCAGCATCCGCTGTGAGGCGAGTGCGTGCAGCCTTCTTGGAGAGCCCTGCCGAATTCAGCTACAGTCGTGGTCTGGAGAATCCCCAGAAAAGCAGAAAACCACCTGGCTGAGCCCTGCCAAGCTGAGACCCAGTTAGAAAGGATACACTGAAGCTGTTTAAACCACTAAGTTTTAGAGGTGATTTATTACATAGCAATACCCACCCCCACACAGGAGCTGTCATTTTTTTCTATGTATTTCCCCAGGCCTGGCCATTTCTCCTCAAACCCCTGGTACTGCTTTTTCATAGCGATGACCACAGCTGTGTGGGTTCGATTAGACAGGTGACTGTTTAGTGTCTCCCTCCTGCACCTGACTTGTGCAAGTGAGAGGCAGCATATGTAAGTGGTAAGAAGTGCGCGCTTGGGGCTTTCGCAGCCCTGGATTTAGAACTGGTTCTGCTACCCACTGGTTGTGTGAGCTTGAAAAACTCACTTGGCCTCCCTATGGCTCAGCTTGTTCATTTACAAATGGGAGAAATTTAGTACTTAGAGGACTTTTGTGAGATGAAGTGGCAGCGGCACTGGGCACGCCCCTAGTAAGTATCTTCTGTGTGAAGCAATGAGCTCTCCACAGAGTCTTCAAACTCCATGGCTGGATGAAGCAGGATCTCAGTTCACAGGAAGACCTGGCCGAGCACCTGACTCCAAGGTGCAATTTCCTGTCACTCAGTCCTCCTGGTGACTTTACCTTGTTCTTCACTCAAAGCATTTACCATCCTACCACGTAATGTGTCTGCTCGCTCTGTTACAGGAACTGGGCTTGGGCTGTCTTTCCCATCACAAAAAAAGATTTTGTTGATTTTGTCACTGACGCATTGCAAGCGCCTGGAACAATGCCCCGCGCACAGTAGGTGTCAGCAAACGTTTGCTGAATGAGTAAACACCACTGCAGTGTCCACGGAGGGGTGGGAGGGTGCAATAGTCCAGCTGCACCTTGCAATGCTGCATCCCACACTGGAGTCCCAGTTCAAGTCCCGGTTCCTCCTCCTCAGACCTGGCTTTCTGGGAGGCAGCAGATGATGGCTCAAATGTCTGGGTCGCTAGGGGATGGAGTCTGGGCTCCTGGCTTCAGCTTGGTTCAGTTTTGGCTGTGGCAGGCATTTGTGGAGTAAGTCAGTGGAAGGCAGATTCTCTCTTTTTAAAAAGTATTATTTATGTATTTGAAAGTCAGAGTTAGAGAGAGAGATATCTCCCATCTGCTGGTTCACTCCCCTCATGGCTGCAATGGCGAGGGCTGGGCCAAAGCCAGGAGCTTCCTCTGGGTCTCCCACACAGATGCAGCAGCCCAAGGACTTGGGCCACCCTCTACTGCTTTCTCAGGCCGTGGCAGAGAGCTGGATCAGAAATGGAGCAGCTGGGACTTGAACCTGAGCCCATATGGGAGGCCAGCACTGCAGGGAGAGGATTAACCTACTGGGCCACAGTGCCGGCCTTGGAAGACTCTCTCTACCTTTCCAGAAGTTAAAAACAAATATCTTTGAACATTTTGGAAACAACAGTGCTCCGGGGTGTCCTGGCTCTGGGCAGGTGGACACAAGCCGGCGGGGAGCCTTTGCCTTCTCAGGCTTCGTGGGCTGATGCTGTCCGGGCCTCTCCCAGCGCATGGCACGTCCGAGTGCAAAGTGCCCCTGGGGCTGCGTCGCAGCACAGCGGGACCCCCAGGCAAGGGACACGTGGTACACGGCGCCTGGCTCTGCCGTTCCAAGTGGCCCCTCGGACCCCTTCCCTGGCCCTGGCTGCGCAGGGGTCAAAGCGGTTTCTGTCGCTGGCCGACTTCACAGGGATTCAGAACCTCATCCCACTGAACTACACCTGCCGGTCCCTGCAGAATCAGAATTATCCGAAACCCGCCCAGCGTCGACTGGGAAGGCGTTAGCTTCCGGGGGACCCGCCATGTAGGGCAAATGACAGCGACAAGGGCGTGTGTGCATTTACTGAGAGCTTACTGTGAGCCTCACATGCGTGGACCCACTCACGTCTCATAGCAATTCTATGTCGTGGGTCTCAGCACAGCCCACTCTGCAGACGAGAATACCATAGAACAGAGAGGTCAAGAAACCTGCCCGAGGACACCCAGCTAGAAAGTGGCAGGGAAAAAAATGCTGAGTCAGGCCAGGTCCTCAAGGAAGGGAAACTCAGCACTCTCAGAGCGCAGCGCGGTGCCCATCATGGGGAAACGGGCCCGTGCCCCTGGCTGCGGGCCGCTGGGGAGAGCTGAGCCTGGCTCCAGGGCCCTGGCAGTGCCCGGCTGTGGCTGGAAGGCCCCAGCACGATCTTCACGGGGCTTCTGTGCCTCCCTGCTTGCCGGGGTTCTGCGCCTGCGCCTCCTGTCCCACTGACACACGTCGTCCCCAGGGTGTCATGGGCGGGAGCAGCCCCCACGTGCGGGGCTTCCCAGAGGAGCCCTTTCATGGGGACAATGACAGTTCTGCCAGGGACAGCACGGACACGCCCACCACGGCTCGGGGATTCCTCCTCCCCAACCACCCCGCCTCCTGTCCTCCTTGCAGCACACTGTTGCCTGATGGCTGCCCAACTGGTGTCCACTTCCTCTCCATTCTCATTACGAGAATCTACTCAGAGCAGCAACGTACCCAAGTAAAAACAGTCACTTCTCCATTCCCCAATTATGAGCTGCTTTTTCTTGCTGCCCTCTCCTGTCTGCCTGGGATGGGGTAGTGAGGGCCAGAGGTGAAGCAGCAATCTTGTGACCACCTGGTGACAAGACCCAGGGTGGAAGCTAAGGACCGCAGGGAAGCTGGGACACCTGCTGCTTGTGCCTGAATTCTGTGCCCATGCCAGGTGTTGCAGGATGGTTCCTGCCCTTGGAAACCCAAAGTCAGCCCAACCGCGCCTGTACTTTACAGACAGGGAGACTGAGGCTCCGAGACTTGATGGCTCCCTTTTAGATTCTCTTTCTGTCTTTTGCAAAGGGCAGAGCCTGGACTCCAGAGCTGGAGTGGTTGGGTCCAGGTCCCGGCTCTGTCCCCACGGCTCTGTGACACTGCAGACATGTCTGCCCCCCACCCCCATACCCCACTTCCTCCTCTGTGAAGTGGAGGTGACATCTTGTACCTCATGCAGGAGCTGTGAGCACCTAGCCAGGCAGCGCCTGGGACACGGAGGCACTCGATGGGCGCCACCTCCTCCAGTATTCACCGAGCTCTCCCGTGGCTAAGACAGCGCAGGCTTCCTGTCTGGGGCCGTGGCCGGACTTTAATAATACCCTTTTATTTTTAGTGCATTTTCAAAAACCAGTTTCTTTCCATTTATGGCAATTGATACTGGCTTTCCATTTAAGGCAGTGCTATAAATTTGCCTTTTAAAATAAATTTATTTTTAAGTCAGAAGAAGTCTCCAAGGTTTTGAAAAAGCCAAATAATAGCACAGGCGGTGCTCAGATGTGACAGTCATGAAATCGTGTTCAAGTGCCCGAGATTTGGGAAACACAGCACCCGCCCTGCAGCTCCCCTGTCGTGGTCAGGGCAGACATCACTAATGGATCCCTGCATGCCTTCTCACCAAGTCCAACAAGGTCCCTGCTGCTCACTGAATGAGCTTCTGCAGTGGCTTCCCGGATGGGTCCAGTTCTTCCTGGCGGAACCCAGAGCCTCACTCTGCAACCTGCTGCAGGGAGAGTGGGCTGCCTCAGACGCGCTCAATGCACATGTGTGTTTAGCCATGCTCACGGGGCAATGCACACGTGTGTTTAGCCATGCTGTGTCTCTGGGCGGACACCCAGGACACTGGTGATGGGGTGGCTTGAGCGGGAGGCTCCAGGAACGGGAGCAGGATCCTACAATTCCACAGGCATTGCACAAAATGAATGAAAGGGCGTGGGGAGGGGCGGGGTAGAGCTGCCAGTTTCTGGATTTGTTGGGATCACAGGGTCCTTGGACCGTGGCAGAACCCACAGCGGGGTGATCCGCAGAACCCCAGCTCCCAGGCTGGGGGTGGGTCGAGTCCAATGTCGGCAGCGCCATCATCTGACCTCCCTGGGAGGACTGAGCCTTGTGGCTCCCCCCCACTCCGGTACCCCACAGGCGCTCTGGGTGCACGGCTGGGGCCCACCAAGGGTTGGCCAGAACCAGGCTGCCTGGAGATGAGCCCGTGGGTCTCTGGGCTCCCGTTTCCTGTCCCCACTGCTGTTGGTGGTGAGAGTTCAGCAGACAAGGGACAGCTCAGGCCCAGGCCCGCCACACCCGGGCTGTGTGACCTCAGTCTGCTCCTGTCACCACCGGAAGGCTTCAGCACTTCTGGGAGGAGAAGCCACCTGTGTGACGCGACGGGAACAGCTCGCTGTGTGGCCGTGATTCTTACCATGCAGCCGAGTGAGCGCACAACAGGAAAGGATCAAAGCCAGCGCTGGGTGTCGCTGAAGGCCCCGCCCCTGCCCTGCCCTAGTGGCCCCCACGCTGGCTCTGTGGGCTAGGTATGGCTGTGTCCATTCTACAGATCGGAAAACTGAGGCTGAGACTGCAGAATGAGTGTGCCGAGTGGCCCCAGGTTCAGAAGAGTCGGGGTCGTGGTTGGTGCCGGCAGAGACCTCCCCCCAAGCCTTGTCTAGGTCAAAGCCAGAAGCTCACCGCTGTGGGGGCTTCGCTCTGACCTCAGCCAGGAATGGACGGAGGACGCCTCTTTGCGTTTGTGGCTTTCCTCCCAGTTCTACAGGTCCCTGTTCTCTTTCAAAAGATGCTTCGAGAGACCAACCCTGCCCGACTGCATCTGTGGAGCAGTCCAAGTCTTAGAAACAGGGCTGGGGCGGGGGCAGTGGAATCGGCTTCCACCCTGCAAGATGAGAGCTGCAGAGACCAGGGCGAGAAGCGTGCACAGTTCCTGCCAGCACGCGGCGCACTAAGCATCGTCACCACGGCAAACTGGATGTTACAGATTTTCCACTACGATCAGCACATTCACTCTTGGGTGCACAGGCAGAGTCCTCAGGTTTCTTGGTTCTGTGTGGCTTTGTCCCAGTAGCACCCACGTGGCCATGGCAGTAGTGGTCTGGTCTCCCTGTGTGTGTGAGGTCCCTCACACCTTGACCTCTGGCCCTCCTGCCTTGGGCCACAGGGGCTACGAGCCTCTGGCCTGGGTCAAGACAAGGTCACGTGTAGACTCAAGTGCCTCTCCCCCACCTCGGTCCAGCGCAGTTGCTCAGCATGGCCTCCCTGCCTCCAGCCCAGCTCCCCCCATTCTCTGCTGGCGACAGACCCTGGCAGACCCTGGAGCGGGTGGGATTGGGTTCCCCAAATTCACGTCCATCCATAGCCTCAGAATGTGGCCTTATTTGGGACCAGTCTTTGCAGATGTAACCACAGTGACACCTGAGATGAGACTGGGAGACCCAGAGAGTGTGGCCAGGAGCCAGGAGCTTCTTCCATGTCTCCCACGTGGGTGCAGGGGCCCAAGCACTTGGGCCACCTTCCACTGCTTTCCCCGGCCACAGCAGAGAGTTGGATCGGAAGTGGAGCAGCCGGGACTCGAACCAGCATCCACTTGGGATACCAGCACTGAAGGCAGTGGCTTTACCTGCTACGCCACAGCACAGACCCCGATTGATCTTTAAAAATGTGGAAACTGAGGCCCGGAACAGTGACGCTGCTGGCCAGGCCCAGGCCAGTCCAGGGCAGAGCCAGGTTTGAGCTCCGATAGTCTGGGTTCAGAGGCCGTGTTCTGAACAACCGTGTGTGGTTAAGCAGATGACGCACGGCCACACCTGCTCACAGCCCTGCCCAGGGGCAGCGATTAAAGACAAGCACTTCTGACTCGGGCTGCCAGGCGCCGATCGTGGTCAACTCCGAGCCAAGCCACACGGAGGGCTGAGGCCGAGGGAGGCGCCCGCTCAAACATGCCTTTTCCCAAATGGCCTTGCACATTTTGAACGAAGTTACAAAATACAATCAAGAGCGTGACTAGCTATCGGGCCTCGTGTCGCCCAGTCTGCTGCACGTCCTCCCAGGCCCACGCAGCGACGTGGCGACCCTGGGCTCAGCAGAAGTGATCTCCTGTTGTACGCACAGCAATGCAGGGTCACACGGTGCCCAGCAGGAACAGACCGTCTTCCAGATTTGGACACTGTGGGCATCAGGGAGTTTTACATTAGCTTTGACCGCTTTAACACACACAGATACTCAGAGACAGACAGACCTCGCGTCCACTGGTTCACCCCCCAAATACCTGCAACAGCCAGGAGCCTGGAACCCCATCTGGGTCTCCCACGAGTGGCCAGCACCCCCATACTTGAGCCTTCAACTGCTGCCTCCCAGGGTGCACATGGGCTGGAAGCTGGAGTCAGGGGCAGCGTCGGGCCTCTGATGTGGGAGGCAGGCACCCCAAGCGGCCTCTTAACCGCTGTGCCAAATGCCTGCTCCAGAACTATGGTTTTATCATGCACTAAGAAATTGATCATTTAATCCGTGCGCTAGAATTTTCCATCTCCATCGCTGACTTTTTGGTGCCTCGCTTGCCCGAACGTCGCCCTGGCCCTCACCCTGGCTGTGCCACCGTCCAGCTTTGCAGCTTCCGTCCTGGGAGCCTCAGAGTTCTCAGCCATCCAGTGGCCACCACTTGCTGTAAGCACTGAACGCAGGCCCGGCACCCAGCCGGACCCCAGTCCCCGGAAGCTCTCGTTCCGTGTTAGCCATTGTTATGATCGCTCCGCACCTGTCACTAAATCGGCCATCAATTCCTGGTGGCCGCCGACCAGGCTGATGGTCACTGAGTATTTGTGAAGCAAATGCCCCCACAGCCTCAGGGCTCCGAGCTGTCACTGGGGTGGGGGGAAGAGATCCAGGCTATCATGCGTCCCCCTCCCCTCCTCGCAGGGGGAGGTGCAGCAGGCAGAAGGGGCGGGTTTTATAACAATAAAGTCGATTTGGTACGGTCTGCCGCCGGGTCCGGAGACCTTTGAAAGAGACATCGTGAGGCTGCGGGAGGGCGGCCGGGAAGGGGCTCCATTTACCCCGTGAAGAGAGAGCTTGACCTCTGTCGCCGGCTGCCGCCTGGCTGGGGTCTGGCCCGCCGGGGCCGCCACTGTCACAGACTGAGACTAATGCGAGCCGGCTGAGCCGAGGGCCCTTGACCCACCTCTTTCTCCTGGGTGGTTTCAATTTTTGTGCAGCGCAGCCGTGTCAGGGCCAGGGCACAGCTCTCAGCCCCAAGTCTCATGCTGCCTGGCCAGGGACCCCTGTGGGGACCCTCTCCTGAGCCCCAGGACCTGTGATGTGGCCTTCATTAGAACCAGGGTCTCTGGGGGATGCAATGAAGTTCCCAAGAGGCGGTGCTGGACTGGGGGCTCCACGCACCAGGGGCAAGTGTGGGTCTCGGCACACAGGGTGGAGGCCAAGGGGTGATGGAGGCAGAGACGGCAGAGGAGCACCCAGGGTGGCCGCCACCGCCAGAAGCTGGGAGAGCAGTGGGAACAGATCTTCCCCGGAGCTTCCAGAAGGTTCCAGGCTAGCTGACGTCACGATTTCAGCCCCGGAGACAGACACTTAGATTCTTTCGGGAAATGAACCCAGGTGAAACCCTCATCAGTTTTCCTGCCAGCTTGTGTGGGGACAGGGCAGTGGGGACAAGGACAGCTTTGCCACCGGGGAACAGGGCACCACAGCTGAGCACAGCCCCTTTCTGAGCCCCCACTTCCACAGGAAGCTACTGAACTACATGTGGGCACCCAGAATTTACTTCCCGCTCCGTCCCCAGTTCCCCGTGGCTTCAGACACCGTTGGCACTGTTTCCCTCAAGTCAGCTTCAGATGGACTCAGACTCTGTAAGACTAAGGTTTGCCTAAGCCATGGCACCTGTACGATCTCTCGCGGTTTTTTCCTGAATAAATTTGAGAAGAATGCTCCGTATCAGCTTTGTAAAGAGAAAGTCAATCCCCCTTGCTGTTAATCAGACATACATAAAAATAAGCTGAAAATGGAAGTTTCTAGTTCAGCTAAATATTGTTGCGTGCCAAGACCCTATCCCTGGGGCTGGGGGTTTGCTCCCATCATGCCAGCACCAGACGTGACGGCCTCCCTGGCTTCGCTCCTGACTCAGAGTGGGACAGTGGCTTCCTTGTGCCGTGGCCGGGTCTTAGTGTCGCTCTTGTGGGCCGTGCAAACTCAGCTCTTGGGCCACCAAACTGCACACACAGGTCACAGAGCGCTGTCCCCACAGCCCAGCGACTTAACACAACCAAGGCCAGTTTCTTTTTCATGCTCAATGCCCACTGAGGGAACACAGCAGGTAAAGGAGCACTCCAGTGTGAGCACTGTTGTGTGTGTGTGTGGGAGGGCGACCTCATGGGGGGGGGGGGTCTCATCGGCTCTCGAGTGCTCAGGCCTGGCTGTGGGATGGGCGCTCCCACTCTCAGAGCCATCATCAGCCAGGTGCCCACAGGAAGTGGCAGAAACACAAGCTGCCACTCGGGCATCCGTGCGACTCAGTGCTGGGAGTAGCACCGGGCGGCTGCAGGCACTCACCTGGCTCAGGCGTGGGAGCACCTCGATCCTGCGGTGTGAGGAGCGGGCAGGGCAGGGCCTCAGGCTGGCCTTGGGACAGCCACAGTTTATTTTGTGTGCACTGCCTGTGGCAGTGTTCATGGTACACAGTTAGGGTGGAGACACGATGTGCGGCAGAGCCTGAGATAGTTCCTATTTGGATCTTTACAGAAAACGTCCGCAGATCCCTGGCCTAGATGACCCCTTCCACCCTTTCTAGAACAATCTGGGGCCCCCAGGTCATCTCTGGGAGGCTTCAGCACTTGCTGCTTCTCGGCCCTCCACTCCCTTGGCCTCAAATGATCAAACATACTCCGTGGACCTGAGTCCCGGCTGATATCCTAGCTAATCCCTCAACCCCAGGGGCTTGTGTCTAGCATTATTCCAGGTGCTTCATAGGCCCGTCTTCTCTCGAGCACCAATCCCAGGGCTCCTGTTGTCCTAGCTGGAGCAGCAGAGCTGCTGAAGACAAAGTCACTCAGATACATCAAAGAGATCGTGGGAAATGGAATTAGAAGAAAAGGTGATTTGGGCACAAAAATAGTTGAGACGCATGAGCAGTTTTTTTCAGACTGTGTCTTCCATGAAGTTTTTGAAGCCCTGCCTGCGTCCACCTGCTGGCGGATCTGGGGTCAGGCAAGCGCTGGGCACTGGGTGTGCAGGACGTGATCTAAAAGGTCGAAACAGCCCGACTTTGAGTCCAGCTCTCTCCATTTACAGACAGGACAGCCGAGTCCCAGAGAGAGGGAGGTTACTGCTGACATTGTCCTAGCCAGGCAAATGCCGTAAAACAAGCCCTTCCGTGCCCACCCTCCAGGCCAGCTGTCCACTGAGCGATGTCAAATCTCGCCAGGACTGCTGACCCCGCAGCGGGCCACACGGCACGAGCACAGCACAAGAGGAGAGAAGTCAAAGCCGTTGCGAAGTGAATTCTAAGAATCTGAACCCCGGATAGCACAACTCCCACTCTCTTCTGCCCCGAGGTGGAGTCCGTGAGAGCCTCTGTCCACGTCCCCTGCCGCTGTCCCCAGTGTCTGTCTGAGACCAGGCAGAGGAGCCGGAGAACTCCACGGTCAGGCAGCTGGGGCGGCCCCAGGCGGCGGGTTTGGGGGTTGCGTGATGCTTTGGGGTTGGCAGGGCCTGGTGACACCACCGCAGAGGCTGGGAGGGGTCTTGGTTGCCACAAAGGGGAACACACAGCGGCACAGATGGGGGTCCTGGTCTAGAGCAGCAGGGACAGCAGACGGCTACAGACCAACATTCCAGCGCAGCAACCAGGTGGGCTTTGGTGGAAGTGGCGACAGTGAGATGCCGGCACCGGATGTGTCCCCGGCCGGGAACGGCCGAATGCCATGGCGCACCTATACCAGCAGCACCCGGCACGGCACAACTGACACACACAGACTTGGTCCCGGCTCCGCCCTAAGACCCACGCGTGCATTATCTGCATCCAAGTCCACACTCACTACTCCTGTGATCCCCAAATCCCAGCTGGGGCAGTCGAGTCTCCTAGGGGAGTTATATGCTGGCGGGAGGCAGGGCTGGGATGCCAAGCCAGGTGTGTGCAGTCCCCACGCTGTCCTAGGAAGCCAGACAACAGACCACGCGGAGTGCATTCCAATTGGCTGAAAGACCGCCGAGACACGCTATTTCGCAAAAATATAAAAGGCAACTTAAACAGGATGCCTGGCGAAAGACTGTTTATAAAAAGCCCAGACTTTCTTTGGGTGGGAAGAGAAATAGGTACACACACGTGGAGGCACAGAGGAGGCTCTAGAAAAGCCAGGCGGAATTGGGTGTGGAGGACGGGGCTGCCCGCCTGGGACATGTTCGGAAGCTCCTGATTGTGAACCAAACTGGGAACTGGGAGTTCCCTGCTGGCTCCGTGGCTTGGGCCCTGGGCATGTGGGCTCTGGGCATGTGGGCTCCAGGCTCTGGTCCCCCTGGACCACCTGGCCTGTTGGCAGCACACACTGTGTAGCCCAAGGCTGCCTTTGGTCCTCACTGGACTTGGAGTCTGTCCATGTCTCTCTCCAGGTCAATGGCTTCCTGCCCAGGGTGTATGTCTCCTGCCCTCGATGCCCAGCCCATAATGATCCCCTTCAATTCCTGGATAGAAGGCTGGGCTGCCAGGGGCTCTGAACTCACCGCTCCCCCTTTTATCAGTAGGAAGTTTCCATGGTGAGGACCCGCACCTGGATGGGGGCCTTTCCTTTCTGTTTTTTTTTACCCCCTTCCCCCCAGTATCAGGTGGAAGAGAGATCGATTCCGCCCCCCTTCCAACAGGCCTTGGGGCCCCCTTTCCAATGCTGAGCCTTGGTCTGAGCTCAGTTCATTTTTTAAAGATAAATATATTCATTTGAAAGATAGATAGATGGAGATTAAGATTGAGATTCCATTGCTAGCTTACCCCCCAAATGCCCACAACAGCCAGGGCAGGGCCAGGCTGAAGCCAGGACCCAGAAACTCCCTCCAGGTCTCCCATGTGAGTGGCAGGGACCCATGCACTTGGGCCCATCCTCCGCTGTTTGCCCAGGCGCATTAGCAGGGAGCTGGCTCAGAGGCGCAGCAGCCGGGACTGGAGCTCTCACATGGAGGCCGGCATCACTTGTAGCGGCCTAACCTGCTGACCGGCCCTGGGCTCGGCTCTCACTTCACTGAAAGGCCAGAAGTAAAAATGATAAGCAAACGACACAAGAGCAATGCTATCCAAGCTGCTCTCGGAGCCTTTACTCATTTGGGAGTTAAAGAGTCAGCTGGATGATTCTAGAATTTTCTGAATGGGGTCACCAGGGCCTGGCAGGTATTGTTGCGGGTGTGACCTGTGGACATGGGCTCTGCTGTGCCTGACCTGACGGCCATGAGGGGCAGGGAGGCCCAGGGACGGGGCAGGTGCTGTTACAGGAGAGCTTGCTCGTTCTCCTTGTCTGTCCTGTCGCTCCCCAGGCCTCGCCTTCTGGTAAATGTCTATTTATCTGAAAGGCCCAACAGGGGAGGGTCTCACGGCACAGTGGGTTAAACCAGGCTTGTAACATTGGCATCCTCCTATCGGAGTGCCGGCCTGCTTCTGCTCCAGCTTCCTGTTGGCGCACTTGGGAAGGAGAAGATGGCACCCACGGGGGAGGCCTGGATGGAGTTCAGTTCCGGGCTCCTAGACACTGCCTGGCCCAGTTCTGGCCATTGTGGCCATTTGGGCAGTCAACTAGTGGATGGAAGATCTTTCTTTCTCTCCCTCTCTCTCCCCACCCTGTCTTTCAAATGATTGATCTCAAATAAAAGGGGGGGTGGGCTGACACTGTGGCACAGTAAGTTAATCCTCCCTTTGCGGTGCTGGCATCCCATATGGTCACCGGTTCCAGTCCCGGCTGCTCCTCTTCCGATCCAGCTCTCTGCTGTGGCCTGGGAAAGCAGTAGAAGATGGCCCAAGTGCCTGGGCCCCTGCACCCGCATAGGAGACCTGGAGGAAGCTCCTGGCTTCGGATCAGCCCAGTTCTGGCCATTGCAGCTATTTGGGATTGAAGACTTTTCTGTCTCTCCCTCTCACTGACTGTAACTCTACATCTCAAATAAAGACATAAAATCTTTAGAAATAAATAAGAAAGAATAAGAGAGAGAGAGATAAATGAATAGCTTCCATTTGCTGGTCCAGTCCCCCAACACCTTCAATATCTGGGATTGGGCCAGACCAAGACAAGGATCCAGGAACTCCACCTGCGTCTCCCTTGTGGGTGGCAGGGGCCCCAGCACCTGAGCCACTACCTGCTGCTTTCCAGGGTGAGTAAACCAGCAGGTGAAGAGCTAGATGGATCTAGACAGATCTGCCCCTCTGTCACTCTGCCTGGTCTCGTGTTTTCTGAACCAAACCGCAGGTCCCAAAACAGAAACTAAAGGAGCGAATCCCAAAGCCAGCGGGGACCTGGAGATCGGGGCCCCTGGGTCCACTCCTCGGGTCACTTCTTGGGTGAGGCGTGTGGCAGGGGACCTCAGTGGTGGCTGAGGCTCCCATCCAGGCTGGAAGCTGGCTGGGAAGCAGAGGTGGGACTCGAACCCAGGCCCTCCAATGTGGGGCACTGGCATCCCAACAGCTGTGCCACAACTTCTGGTCTAGGAGGCAGACGTCATCCCTTTCCCTGCTTCAAAACTCCCGCTGGATTCCTGGCGCTCCCCAGACCCAACCCAAAGCCCCCTCCAGCCCCACACCCTCGTGTCCCGCCCCTCCCCACCAGCCACTCAGCCTCCCGCTGCGGGGACCACTCCCGGCACAGGGCTGGGCCTGGCCAGTTTGCACGCAGCAGCTCTGCGCCTCCCTTCCAGACCCTGCAGTCCAGTTCAGTGTCCACGGAGCTGGACGTCAGTCTGACATTCACCGTCTGTTAGGGACAGAACCGTGCCCCGCCAAGTTCACACTCGGAAGCCCTTGCCTTGAGGGCGGCTGCATTTGGAGACAGGGCATTTGGGTGGTAATTAGGGATACAGGAGAGCATAGTTGGTTCTTTATAAGAAGAGAGAGAGACAGCAGGGATCAACCTCTCTCATGAGCACACGGTGCGAGGGGTGCCAGCCAGGGAGCGAGCCCTCCCCAGGAACTGAACCTGCCGGCACCCCCACGTGGGACTTGTAACCACCAGCACTACGGGACAGTCAAGTCTGTTAAGCCGCCCAGTACAGCCAGGTAGACAGTGCATTGTCCACATCCTCAGCCTGGGATGGGGAGGTGGAGCTTGACCGTGCTCTGAGCACTGCAGGGTCCACCTCTAATTCACTGCCTGGAACAGTGCCTGCGCTCCTGAACGTTTGCTGAGTGAATGACTGATAGCCTTCCCTACCCCCAGCCACCTCTCCCCACACCTGTGCCCTCCACTGTGTAACTAGAACGGGGGGGCATTGTTCCACTTTGGGGCACTTGGAAATTCTTGGGGACCCTTGTACTGGGGGTACTAGTGATGTTTAGTGGGTGGGAAATGGGGCAGCCAGTCCCCAGTCCTGCCTGGCTCTCGCTGACATTCATGCGGATGAAGCCCAGGTTTTAATGACGTGGTTCGGGAACACAGTGGATGGTCCTACCGTTTCTGCCTCCTTGCCAACCGTGCACACTGGAAGACAGCCCTGCCCGCTCACTTGCCTGGTATGGCTGCATTCGTGCTATGGTGATGGAGTCACCAGGACCTGGGACAGAGACCTGTGCCCTCCAGACCGGAAGCGTTTGCACCTGACTATTACGGGGCGTGTCTGTGGACCCATGTCCCAGCCCATTCATGGAACCCTGCATGGATCCACTCCACCTGCACCTCGGAATCAGCACACAAAGCTGTGAGGGCGGGGGCACTGCCCAGGGCTGCACGCGCCATTTCCCACGGCTGGGCCATCGGCGTGAGGACAGGGCCCACAGGCCAGGCTCAGAGCCCCTCACCCTGACGCCAGTTCTCCCCACCGTCCGACGGAGGACAGAGATAACAAAACGGTGGCTGGGGAGCCACATCAGTGTGGAGATGCGCTCAGTTCGGCCCACCCGGTTCTGTTTTAAACTAGTCGTCACCAAGTTCACTGGGACATTTTTAATGACAGATTGCTGGTACCAGCTTTCCTTGTCTTTTAAATACAGAATCACAGAGCCACTGTAGGGCAACAGCTCGCTTTCACGGGGCAGGGCCACTCCCCTACGTGGGGCTGGGACTCCCGGGTCATCACCAGCTCCGCACACTCAGAAGCCGAGGAGCTGGGACTTGACCAGGCCCACGGTACCGCGGGCGGGCTTCCCAAGTGGCAGCTCGGCTGCGGCATCAAACGCCCACCTCCAGTTTCTGTTTCTAAGGACACCAATCCCATCCTGAGGGCCGTGCCCTCCGGAGCTCATCTAACCCCAGTCTCCTCTCACAGCCGCCCTCTCCAAACACCGTCGGGCCATGGGTTAGGGCTTCAAACGCCGGAACTTTGCGGCCAGACACAATCTAGCCCACGGCACTCACTAAGACCCCTCCCCAAAGCCCACCAGCATCAAAGCAGGTTATACGCTGGCCGCTAAACCCCGCTGCCTAATTAATACAGGGGCCACATTTATGATGCAATGAATCAAAATCAAACAAAATCAAAACTCCTATCCCTCAGTGGCACTAGCCAGGTTCAAGGGCTCAGGAGGCCCCTGTGGCCAGGGGCTGCTGTCAGGGACAGCACAGACACAGAACACGGCAACCAACTTCCATCTAACGACAGCACTGCCTTTGCTGGGAACCAAACTCCCTCCCAGTCCCTGAGTGTCCACTCCGGCTCTCGTCACCTCCAGCTGCTTCTGGACACCAGGGGCAGCAAACCAGACGTGTTACAGACCCAGAGCAGAGCAGCTGCTTCCCCTCTGAGTCTGCAACCTGGCAGCCTGCAGCTCAGACCCGAGGTGGCCGCCCCACGTGGAGGTGGCGAGCGGGCGGGGGTGCCACCCGGTGCCACCCAGTGCTGCCCGGCGCCGCCGCACTCCGGAGAGCTCACCCGCCTCCCCATGTGCAGAAGCCCTGCTGACTCATACCCAGAAACCTGACCCGGGCCAGCGCCACCCGGCTCCTGCCGTGACCTGTGACACACTGAGAGCCGACAGACGTGGCCCGCTCAGAACTGGCTGCGCCGGCACAGCCTGCAGGTCACTGCTGCCGGGGAGAGACAGGGAAATGACCTCACCAGGAGGAGTAGGCACCGTGCTGCAGCCTGCACGGGAGCCTCGGCCACCACTGAGGTCCCCTGCCACACGCCTCACCCAAGAAGTGACCCGAGGAGTGGACCCAGGGGCCCCGATCTCCAGGTCCCCGCTGGCTTTGGGATTCGCTCCTTTAGTTTCTGTTTTGGGACCTGCGGTTTGGTTCAGAAAACACGAGACCAGGCAGAGTGACAGAGGGGCAGATCTGTCTAGATCCATCTAGCTCTTCACCTGCTGGTTACTCCCCAAAGCCTGCGACAGCTGGGGCTGGGCCAGGCCAAAGCCAGGGGCCAGAGCTCCATCCAGGTCCCCCATGTGGGTGCAGGGACCCAAGCACTTGGACCGTCCTCTGCTGCCTTCCCAGGTGCATTAGGAGGGAGCTGGATTGGAAGCCGAGTAGCTGGGCCTCCAACAGGCACTCCGAGATGGGAGGCGGGCATCACACGAAGTGATTTAAGCCGCTGAGCCACAGCACCTGCCCCAGGTAAGTTTATTTTGGTGCAAAACAACTTTTGAAGTCTATGAATACAGTGTGTTTCCATGCACACAGCTTGTCTGTTTCCCAATATTGGAAAAGAATGAGACGTCACAAGAAAATATACTTCTAGGGATCACCTTGAAAGATGGGAAGGTCTGGCCTCCCGGGGTCCCATTCTAGTGTGGTAGCTGTGGGCTGAGCCAAGCAACAGCCAACCCCTGGCTCTGCCACAGTCCCCACCACTCCTCATTACACTGTACCTGGCTAACACCTCTCTTACACCACCGGGCCGACTTGCGTACTGTTCATTGGAAACTCTTCTTGAGAAGAGCCACACCCCAGAGCAGGTCCATCCACCGGCCTGCAGGGTCCTCTCTCCAAAAAGCAACATCTGCCTGTGATTTGCGAAGTCAGTGCTCTCTCGGCACGGCCTTGCCATTTGTGTCCAGTTTGGGTGTCCCTCCTGGTGCTCCTGCCAGGCCACGCCCAGACGTCTGCAGCCGGTCCTGTCCTCCTCATTTCTGGGTTTTGGATTTCAGCGTTGTGGTCAGAGACCCTTTTTCTGCTCCAAAGTTATCAGCATTCTGCTCACTCTTGTCCTGACAGATTTATGGTTTTGACATTTAAACTGCTGGTTCCTTTAATTTGTCATTTTTTATTCTTTTATTGTATAGGAATGGATTTTCCCCCAGATGGGTAACCAGTTGTTCCAGTATCATTCATTGAATAGTCCATCCTTCCCTACTAACTTTGTTTTTGATTTTTTACTTAATTATTTATTATTTTTAAATATTTAATTAATTTATTTGAGAGGAAGAGACAGAAAGAAAGGTTTTCCACCTGCTGGTTCACTTCCCAAATGGACACAATGGCTGGAGCTGGGCCAATCTGAAGCCAGGAGCTTCTTCCAGGTCTCCCATGTGGGTGCAGGGGCCCAAGCACTTGGGCCATCCTCTGCTGCCTTCCCAGGCCACAAGCAGAGAGCTGGATTGGAAAAGGAACAGCTGGGATTCGAACCGGCGCCCACATGGAATACCGGTGCCACAGGTGGAGGCTTAGCCGACTATACCACAGCGCCGGCCCCTCATTTTCAAAACTTACTTCAAAGGCAGAGAGACAGGGAAAGAGAGAGAAAGACAGGCAGAGCTCCCACCTGCTAATTCACCACCAAATGCCCACAACAGTCAAAGCCGGGCCAGGGCGGAAGCTGGGAGCCAGGAAACTAAACCCAGGTCTCCCACGCGCCGGCTGGGAACTCAGCTAGTGGAGCCACGACCACGGCCTCCCACGTCCACACGGTGCGGGGAGGAGCCAGCAGTGGAGCAGGAATGGAGCCCTGGTCCTCCGAGGGGGGCTGTGGAGGCTCTCACTGCCAGCCCAGACACCTGCTCCCCGCCGCTGTCCCCGGGCCCCGTACGTAACAGAAGCAAGTGGCTTTGTTTCTGGAAACTTTAGACTAGGTTGAAAATCCGGCACGCCTAGGCCCTCCTTGCTCTTTTACAGGCTCTTGAATCTCAACTCCTAATCACAGAAAAGCGAACAAATCGATCAGAGCTCTGAACTACGCAGCTCAACCTCGTCCGCAGGACGGAAGTCGCAAACCAGCACCACACTCATGTGCCGCTTCCCACGCAAACTCCCACGATCATGACGCTGGGTCGGCAGGTCTCTACGGCCACAGGCACTGGGGGGGGGGTCACTTGCGGACACGTCCCATACTTCAACATGGACCTGCTCCTGGACCCAGAATGCCAATTCTGGAAATTTATCCTTCAAAATGCGTGCAGGAAAACAAAACCATACACAAAAAGGCTTTTTATGGCCACGTTGGGATTAACCGCAAAGGCTAGAAGCCAGCCACGTGTTGGCCCCTAAGGAACCGGCTAGACCATCTTCAGCACATCAGCCAATGGAATAAGAGTATCCATGAACGAGGACCGAGCAGCTCTCTCTGTGTGTACTGCCTTGGAAAGTCTCCCAAGGTATCCAGACAAATGACGAAGGTCAAAGGCAGACATGTGGGCCCGGCCTGTGCCTTCTGCGAAAATCAGAAGATCCCTGTATAAGCCACTGTGTGCCAGCACCTTCCCAGAAGGCCATGCGTCATGCACAAAGCGGAACAGAGCTCATGGGTAAAACGAGGACTGGGGCCAACGGCTCAGAGCAGTGCAGCTCTGTCGCCAGGGCGTGAAGCAAAGCAGTCACGACCCTGTTAAAACAACACAGGACCCTGCCGAGACACAAGCACGGAGACCCACGCAGAACCAGAGAGGGGCCTCAAACGGAGGACCTGGCTGCTAGGAGGTGGACGGGCCTCGACGGGAGGGGCGGGGAAGACAGGACACAAGGCCAAAGTGGACCGAGACCGGCGGGCGTTGCCGAGTTAGGTCTTGAGAAACAGAGCCACACGGCCGCTGTGAGGCGGAGCAAGAGTGGAAGCAGCCTCCTGCGAGCTGGCCACGGTGACCTGCCAGGGCACCCGCGTTCGGATGTGCTGGGAAAACCTGCAAACGCACCAGCGCGGTGCACTCCCACTGCTGGCCGCGAGCGAGCGAGCTGCAGGGACGGGATTTGTGCTCCCAGGAGTTGCAAAACCAGGTTTCTGCGACTTGGGGCTTCAGGCTCAAGGACAGGGGGACTCTGTTGAGGGAAGTAAATGACGAGCCTTCTGATTGCTCCTCTGTGGAGTTCCCAGGGTGGGGACCCAGGGGCAGACCCAGGGCTGCTCAGCCGGGGACACAGTGCTGCAGCCCAAGGAGGCGGGAGCCGGTAGGTGCCACACAGAGCTCTGGAAGCTGCAGACAGCTCGTCTCGGGGGCCCACCTGACTACTGATGGGCACGCGGCAGCGAGCAGTGCCCCAGGACCAGGGAAAAACTGCTCGGAAGGATCAGAAGCAGCAACCCCCAGGGCTCCTGTGCACACCAGCCAGAGGGCAAGCCCAGCACACAGAGCACGCAAGGGTGGGACTTGCAATGGGGAGAAGTCCGCTCTGAGCCCAGGGAGCCAAGCTTAAAGCACGACTCGAGGGAACCAAACTGTGTCCAGGGGACCCAAGTGCATCCCAGGACAACACTGAAAAATATTTGCAGGGATATGGGACACCTGGCATTTAACAAGGTGAAATTCACGTCTGCATCCAACCACAGCGAACGCGCCATGCAAAATAGCAGGCAGTGGTGACCCGTTACGAGGAGGAAAAATCGAAGGCAAGTCAGACAGAAACGACAGGGGAACAGGATCAGTAGACGATAAAAGCTACTGCAGCTAACTCCAGCTGCTCCAGGAGCCAGCGGAAAAGCTGGACATGATAAGTAAAGACAGGAAAGATATTGAGACCCAGACCAAAGCTCTCCGAATGAAAACTGCACGAGACGAGAATTCTCTGGGTGGGAGGAGCAGCAGATCCGACGTTGTTCAAGCAGATTCCCACTGAAGATGGGGTAGGGGGGAGGCGGGCCGAGCAGCAGAAGAAATTTTGGCTAAAAAGTTCTCAATGGCGATGAAGACTACGCAGCCACAGCTCTAAGCAGCTCAACAACCCAGGGCCCTCGGAGCGGGAAGAGCACGCTGCGAGACACCTCACCCTCCGTTACAGAAACCGCGACAGGAGAACTCGGAAGCAAAGCAACCGTGGCGGCTGCGGACTTTCCGGGCCCACACCACTCGCTTCCTTCGGAATCACACACGGACTCCCCCTCGTCACAGCCACTGCGCACGGGGTACTTACAGTCGCAGACAGGACTCCGGGTTGGGCTCACGAGAGAATGTCACTGCCCAGGTTTGGGAGACAGACTTCCGCAGACGTGTGAGCCAGACGAGCAATTCACCTGCTCCAACAGTCATTGAGGAAGAGGAGTAGCTCAAAAGTAGCGCCTTTTTCTCACTGCAAAAGCGACGCTATCGGCAGGAGGGGAGACGGCGGGGCGGGGGGAGGGAGGGGTGACTGCTAACCGGCACTCGGTTTCTTTTTGGGGTGATGAAAACGTGGAAGACAGGGACGATGGAGGCAATGATAACAGGCACTGACTTCAGTAGAGTGTGGGGCACGTGGATGCTACCGCAGTAAAAACACAATGAACTAAAAACAAGGAAAAAAGGAATATATGTGGAGTAAGGAAAGAAAGAGAGAGAGAGAGGAAGATTTAAAGAATTTGAACCCGGGGAGGGACCTAAGAGATCACCACATCCAGAAGCCAGAGCCTGGGCGCGGGGACAGGTCCCTCACCAGATCCACCGGGGGCGCTGTCACTGCCGATCACTCCCGAGAGCCACCATGACCCACAGCTCACGGAGCCACGGGGCAGCGCTGCGGGGAAGACGCCGACTTACTCTGAGGCACGCGTGTGTGGCTCTACCAGACGGGGTTGATTGTCGGACCACGGCCCTTCCCGACCCCTTGCTCTTTTCAGGGGCATTTATCTACCCCGAGCAGGGGAACGCAGGTCGTGAGAGGTGAGTGACCAGACCCAGCCCTGGAGTCCAGAGATCGGGACACAAACTGGCCTTGGAGGTCCCCAGCTGGGATTCCCGGCTGACTCCCACGGAGTCTCCCATTCTCCTGCAATCCTCAAGTCCATGTTTCCAGGTCACTCAGGGGTGGCTCAGCCCAGGCCCTAAGCTTCGGCATGCACGCCCCCTGGGCTCCCACGGCCATGAACTTGGACAGTTAGTGCTGGCACGGAGGGCTCAGCGGTCTCAGATCCACAGGCTTCTTTTCTCTTACCATGACTGTTTCCTAAGACGGACGGCTCATGAGTGGAAGTGGGCGTGGAAGGAGCCGCGGCTGTCACACCCGAACCTGGCAGGCCAGCAGCGGGGACGAACGCTGAATCAGCTCGTGCCTACTTCACAAACACAAGTCCCTGAGCCATCAGGCACGCCACACGGCAGGGGCTTCAACCCGCCCACGTCACAGGGCAGACAGAGCCTCTGAAGGTCACACGGCTGGGACCCTGCAGAACCGGCGCTGAACGCAGCTGACTTCAGAGTTCCCGCTCTGAACTGCTGTTAGGCACCCACAGGAGAAGAGAGGAACCCTGGCCTTCATGACCCTCGTCTGACGTGACCATGAACCATTTCATTCTGTCCCCAGGAGCCCACACAAGGGCATCCGAGGGCATCCCTCGTGCTGGGACGCCAGTGTCACAGGCGAGAAACCCAAGGCACAAAGACGTGCCAGCAAATGGAGAGCATGAGAAGTACACATATGGAAATATAAATATGTAAATATAAAAGATATATTCAATATGTATCATATAGTCCAGCTATTAAAACCCTGGAGTGAACCTCAAAAAAGAAAATCGATGACCATACAAAGGCTGGGAGCACTGCAAGCTTGTCTCTGACATTCTTCGGAAGGGAAGGGGCCCTAAAAAGACACCGATCTCGAACCGCGGCCTTGCAGGGTGATGGCAAAAGCTTCCGGAATTAGCTAAAAACCTGGGAGAGGCACCCTGGGTTATCTAATGTTTCCACCCAACTGCAGTGCCTCAGTTTACCCCCCCGTAAAATGATGCGTGTGCCCTCCGTGGGTCCTTTCTGCTTCTCCAGGACTACCCGTCTGTTCTGCGAGGGGAAAAGGACTCGGGTGGATTTCAGGGAGTCAGCATCGCCGGTGCTCACGGCTGAGCCAGCTCCCACCTCCCTCCTGCTCCACGCACTTGAGTCAGCCGGCGGCTCCTACTCCGAAATGCTGGGAGCTGTTCTGGACAACTCAGGCAGAAAACAACCCATCATGGGAAGCACACAGGCATGGCGTGCGAGTGCTCGAGAAAAATCCTTCAGTGGGAACAGTTCAGGCTCGGAGAACGCCGGCAGCGTCTCGAGAGCAGTTTCTGGCCATCAGCACCAGTGGGCAGCTAACCGGGACAAAGGCCAGCTGCCGCCGCGCCTCGGCATCTGGGCCACGCCGACCGTAAGGAAAGAACGTGGAGGCGGAAGCAGAGCAGGAGACGTTTTTCCGTTTGCGAGGGACCAGTGAGGACTGCGGTCGGGGAGGGGTCTAGGCCTGGGCTCGCCCTTGAGAGTCGACTTCTAGACGAGCTGCATGAGTGTGGGGGGCAGGTGGCAGGCTGTGCCTGGGCTCTGGGGGGCAGCTGCCTGTCTTTGCATCCCACTGCCATGGCCTTGCGACCTTGGGCAAGTCGGTTAGCTACTCTGTGTCTTTGTTTCCCTGCCTGTAAGCTGGGGCTGAGGATGGAACCTGAGTCTCAGGGCTGCGGGGAGGTCAAGGGGACGGCCAGGCGCAGAGACCATGGCGGGGCCCGCAGTGGGGAGGGTCATGGGGACGGCCATGCGCAGAGACCACGGCGGGGCCCGCAGTGGGGAGGGTCAAGGGGACGGCCATGCGCAGAGACCACGGCGGGGCCCGCAGTGGGAAGGGTCAAGGGGATGGCCACGCACAGCAACCACGGAGGGGGCCCGCAGTGGGGAGGGTCAAGGGGACGGCCATGCACAGCGACCACGGCGGGGCCCGCAGTGGGGAGGGTCAAGGGGACGGCCATGCACAGCGACCACGGCAGGGCCCGCAGGCCAGAAGGAGTCCAGGACATGTCAGCACCCAGAGGAAGCAGCACAGCATGCTCTGGAATATTCTGAACCTGACCCTCAGCCTGGACACTTACTGGTTCAGCAGTCTTGCCTCGTGCGGTTGCTCTGTATTCTCAAGTTGGGAGTAAATGAAATCGTTCTTTATGCAGTGTCCGGGGAGGGCCCCGCCTCCTCTCCCCTCGCTCACCACACTCCAGATTCCCAGTTTCTTTCTCAAAAAGTGCCAGGTGCTGGGCCAGTGCTGGGCATGGCAGTTAATGCCACTGCCTGTGACGCCAGCATCCCCTATGGGTACCATTTCGAGTCCTGGCTGCTTCACTTCTGATCCAGCTCCCTGCTAATGGCCTGGGAAGGCAGCAGAGGATGGCCCAAGTGCTTGGGCCCCTGCACCCACGTGGGAGACCCGGATGAAGCTCCTGGCTCTTGGCTTTGGCCTGGCCCAGCCCCGGCCTTTGTGGCCACTTTGAGGAGTGAAGCAGGGGATGGAAGATCTCCCCTCTGTCTCTGTGTGTCTCTCCTTCTAACTCTGACTTAAAAAAAAAGCAGATCCATGTGTAAGGCCCACATTCAATAATACAGAAGTAATACAGTGAATGGGGGCCACTCCACTTCAGTCACTTTTTACCCAGCCAGGGCAGGTAAAGAAGGGGCCACGGGCTACGCTTGCTGTCCCACCCTGTGGCCTCAGGAGCCCCAAGGCAGCATGCTCAGTCTCTCTTTGAAAATACAGAAAGAAACTAGCTTAAGATGAACCACAGTACGAGTTCAAATTCACTGTCCTCACAGTTTTCATTATTGGGACGGGCGCCACTGGGTCCTGGGAATGTATATGCTCTCGTGGGACCCAGAGCGGCGCCGTCAGGGAGGCGATGGCGGAAGCAGAGGAGGCAGAAGACGTCACGGCCAAGGGCTCTGGGGAGAGGCGGAGGGGCCGGGATTCCACCAGTCCTTCCAGGGACTGGACGCAGTCCGTGTGCTGTTGCACCTGTGCTAACGTCTACACTCGGCACCCCGACCTTGGACAAATCCATCATCCCCTCTACACCTGCGTTTTCCCTTCTTCGAGATGGGAATACAACCAGTGACAGCACCTCAGAGTTACGGTATGGGACGGAGCATGCCACATCACCCGGCACCCGGGGTTTAGTCTCCATCAGTGGGCGGCGCCCCCACAGAGACCTTTACGTGGGAGCCGCTCTGAGGGCCGGAGCAGGATGCCCAGTACCCCTTTGCTCTACAAATGCCCCCGAGAGCCTTTGCTGCCCTTAACTGAAAAGTTAGAAAGGTCCAGTGAAAATGCTCCCATGTGGCTTTTTACAAGGAAATGTACAATCACTCGTTAGCCCTATGCACCTCGTCAGGACTGTCCCATGCCTGCGTTTTACTTTTCAGATTCCTGGTGGCTGTTTTTGCCAGCTTGTAGGACACACGTGATGCTGGGATGGGGCTCCCCAAAGCTTCCCCGCCAAGCACCCACATTGACACACTGCCAAGGGGGTGTCAAAGCCGACAGGGGCTCTAGGGAGCTGAAGGGGTGCAGGCGACCAGCAGGCCAATCTCTTAGGGCACAGGGTTGGGGTTACGCACTGGAATCCTTCCTCCCACAGGGCCTGGGATAACAACTCTCCCTGCCTGTCCAACACTCCCACCGCCTGCATTCCTCCTCTCTCCAGAGGACCTGCCTGTCCCATCACACTTAAAGAGCCAGCCAACTGCGTCTCACAGCCCTCAAGACCCTGTGTGACCCCGCTCTGCTCCCCCCACAACTCCTACCAGGCACCCTCTCTCTCTGCCCCAACTTCCCTGGTCTCCATTCTGCACCTCAGGTGCATCCACACGTTTCCTTCTGTACAGCTTTGGCACTGGCTCCTCCTCTGACTACGATGCTTTTCCCTGGGGAACCGACACAGCTGGCCCCACCACACCCTCTGGGTCCACACCAAGTCCTCTTCTTAGCGCTTGCCCTGGTGACTTGGTCTAAAGCGACACACCCACCTCTCCTCACCCTCCCCCCATCATCGCTCTCTATCCAAATACCAGGCTTATTTGCCTCATTGCACTCAGCCCTTCCCGAGATTATCTGGTTAATCAGCTGACTTGCTCAGCACCATGCCATGGAGTTCCCAGGAAGGCAGATTTCACATCTGCCTTCTCCACCGCCGCAACTTCACTACTTGAGCTGAAGCCCGGCACACAGTAGGTGCTCAATGTGTCTGCTGAACGGCCGAGCGGAGGGAGGGACCCCCACCTCAGGTCTGAGACACGGGCAGGGAGGGGCTGCGGCACCACACTGACCGTGCATCTGGTAGGAGTACGGGCTCTGTCCAGCGGGTGCGCTGCTGAAGCTGGAGCCATAGCTGAGGAATCCACTCTGGCTGGGGGAACGGTTCAGGCTGTCTTCTGTCTTGATGCCTGGGATGCAGGGGAGAAGCACCAAGGACACATCAGGAGGCTTGTCACCCTCGGAAGAGCCCCCGAGTCAACACAGCACGCGCTTTAACAGCTTCCACTCTAGTGGCTGCCTGAGAGCTGAAGCTAAGCTGTGGACAAATTCTGCCTGGTCCGCCGACTTTTGAAGAAAATCTGAATCAGCTCCTTTTGTTTAAGAACCAGGACAGGGGCCAGTGCTGTGGCGCAGCAGGTTGACACCCTGGCCTGGAGTGTCGGCATCCCATGTGGGCGCCAGTTCGGGTCCTGGCTGCTCCTCTTCTGATCCAGCTCTCTGCTATGGCCTGGGAAAGCAGTAGAGGATGGTCCAAGTCCTTGGGCCCCTGAACCCGCCTGAGAGACCTGGAAGAAGCTCCTGGCTCCTGGCTTCGGATCAGCTCAGCTCCGGCTGTTGCAGCCAATTGGGGAGTGATTCATTGGATGGAAGACTCTCTCTCTCTCTCTCTCTCTGCCTCTCCTCTCTCTGTGTAACTCTTTCAACTAAATAAATAAATCTTTTTTTAAAAAGACTCAGGAGATACCACCCAGAGAATCTGGATTTGCGGCTTTGCTTGGGCAACAGGACGGCCCAGTGGCCCCAGGCTCCCTAGTCTGTGTCCCAGGTCTCCCTGACACTGAGGCTGGTATAAGACGCTCCTTTTTCCATCAAAGGTGCTGTCGAAGCTGAGAAAGGGACAGGCCGGGGGGGGGGTCTCCTGTTTCGTGCATGACCTCAGCCCCCCTGCAGCTACAAGAGTCTGCGCCTCCCGCTGCGCTGAGCAGCACCACGGGCGCCTCCAGTGGCGTTCACGGAACTGAGCTGTCCCCGCAGAGGCGACACCACTGCTCCCTGCCCCGCCCATCAAGGGTCAGCCCGAATCCGCCTTCTGCTTCGGCCAAACCCCAGGCTTCCCCAGAGAAAGCACGGATGCCAACTCCACGCGCACCTGCTGGGGAAGGGCTGCCACTGGGAGGCGGGCGCTGCTCACCACCGGCAGCCCCTCCTTTCTACTAGACTCCTTGTGAAAGTTCAAGCAGCACAGAAAGAAGAGGGTCTCTCCGGCCCCCGGGCCCAGCCCCCAGCCCCCAGCTCTCCTTCCCGGGGGCATCCACTGTTCCAGCCTCTTCTTGTGTTCACTTCCGGACAGGCGCTGTGCACACACAAGTTCTGGTCGTGTGTGTGTGTGAGTGTGACTGGGAGCATTCTACAGAGCCCTCTGCATGCATTCCCTCACTCTCCTTGCATCCCCTGCACTACGCGAGAACAGCCATTCTCCTCCAGCCTATGGCTCTGCACTCACGGCACAGTCGGATTCTATCGTGAGCGTCCTCACCAGAGCTTACCCAGTCTCCTATTCATGGGCTCAATCTGCACGGTTAGGAGGCTTTATGACTATAATCTGAGCTGCAGCAAGTATACCGCAAATAGACTCGCACATACATGTTTACATGCAGGAAAGAGATCCACGTATACTTGCACACATGTATTTGCTGCAGCTTAGCGCAGACAGCACACACGCACACATTTTTGGGCACATGAGCGCATGTATCTTTCGAGTAGTTGCAATTAGTGAGTCTCAGGGAAAGAGCAGCTTAAATTTTCCCAGATGCTGCTAAACGGTGTTCCTGGGATCCACAGGGACGCCCTCTCCAAACACCGCACCCTGCATGGATGTGGGAGCCCACACTGCTCCTCTCTGGCTCCAGGGAGGAGACAGGACCTCCCTGCCGCTGGATCGCTTACTGTGGTCAAGAACACTTCCGGGGCTGGGTGCGGCTTGGCACCCGAGCTTCCCTTCCTTCCCCTTTCTCACCCAGCCCCCCGCCCCCGCATAAAACAAGAGGATGGTTGGGGTGAAGATGGATCGCTCTGGGTTGGGAAACTGGGGCTGGGGTCCTGCGCGGTCTGCTTCACAGTGAGGAGGCCTGGTTTATTTCTCCTGCAAGCCCGGCTTGGAAGTCGCCTTCCTTAGGAAACACAGATTAGACAATGTCGTTTTGTTCATGTGGAAACTGGGGTTCAGGAAGCCAGCTGGGGGCTCAGCCATCCTCATCTGTGTCAGCGGCTGGGGAGAAATCCAAAACACAGAATACTCGGCTGGTGCCCCGCTCGTGGACTCCAGGTTGACTGCTTTTATCCTCAGAACCCAGAGGGAACGGGCGCAGCGCCTCCTGCAGCAGCTGTCCCAGTGGGACACAGAAATGCCACTGCTGCATCCAAGGGATGGGCGCTCTTTGTTTTAAAGAGATGCGGACAAACCGCGAGAAACCTCTGGCCTCGGGCCCTTTGCATGTTTTTCTCTCTGCCTGGATTGCGCCCTCGCTCTTCTTAACGAGGCTGATGCCTCTCAGCCCCGATTTCTCCCGAGAAAGGAGGACCTCAGTCGGCCCTCTCTTCCTTCCTTATACTCCTCACAGTTTGCTTGCTCCTTTAGTTTTTTAAGATGTAATTTATTTGAGAGTCAGAGTCACACACACACATACACACATCAAGAGTGAGAGAGATCTTCCACCTGTTGGTTCCCTCCCCAAATGCATGCAACAGCCAGGGCTGGGTTCGCAGAAGCCAGGATCCAGGAACGCCATCCATCTGGGTCTCCCCCATGGGTGCAGGGACCAAGGCCTCCTAGGTGCATTGGGAGGGAGCTGGACCAGAGCGGGAGGCAGGCCTCCCCACCCCAGGCACTCTGAAACGGGACGCAGGTGCCCCAAGTGTGACTCAGCCTGCCCCAGCCACCTCCCCATACTCCCAGCTGAGCTCTCGGCTTCTGATGGTCTTGCTCACTTGGAGGCTCTGGCTACTCCTCACACTCACAGCACGGGGGAGTCCGGGAAAGAGGGGGAGGGCCCCTGTCTCCCCACCCCACCCCACCCCCACCACAGAACTCTCCAGAAGGAAAGCTCTGCCCTCGCACTTCAGAGTCTGCACTTCAGTGCTCTGCCAGGTCTGAGGAGTCTTCCCAAGTTCCTGGGTTGGAAACTGAACCCCAGTGCAACAGTGCTGGGGGACGGGGCCTTTAGGAGGGACTGGGTCGGAAGGGCTTTGCCCTCGCAGATGGACCTGTGCCGTCAGAGTGAGTGAGTTTCCACCGACTGCAGCATCCAGGGTAGCGGGAAACCTAGTGACCATCCGAAGGACAACAGGCAAGTGAGTTGCAGTACAAGTACTGGAATATTATACAGCAGTGAAAATGAATGAGCTACAGATAGGGACAAGTTTTACTGAAAGCAAGCTGTAAAAGATTGCACGCTTAGACCCAACAGATGTGCACCAAGTTGTAAGACACGCTTACGAGGCTACACTGGGGGGAGTGGGTGAAGTGGTGTAACGGTTACACGGCCACCTGCAGTGCCAGCATCCCACATGGCACCGGTTGGAACCTTGGCCACTCTGCTAATCCAGCTCCCTGCTAATGTGCCTGGGAAAGCAGTGGAAGATGGTCCAAGTGCTTGGGCTCCTGCCACCCATGTGGGAGACCCAGAGGATGATCCTGGCTCCTGGCTTTGGCCTGACCCAGCCCCGGCCATTGCAACCATCTGGGGGGAGTGACCAGCGGATGGAAGACCTCTCTCTCTCTCTCTCTCTCTCTCTCTCTGCCTCTCCTCCTCTCTTTGTGTAACTCTGACTTTCAAATAAAGAAATCTTAAAAAACAAAACTATCCCCAGGGGCTGCAAGCTACAGCCCATAGGCCAGATGTGGCCCTCCACCTGTTTTTCTAAATGCAGATTTACTGCAACACGCCCACCCATTTGCTTCCACACGATCTATGGCCTCTCTCGGGCCACTGTGGCAGAGTTGAGGGGTTGCCATGGAGACTGTATGCTTCCTGTGCGGCTCTTTAAAAACAACCTGCTAGGCCGGTGCCGTGGCTCACTAGGCTAATCCTCTGCCTGCGGCGCCAGCACCCCGGGTTCTAGTCCCAGTTGGGGTGCCAGATTCTGTCCCAGTTGCCCCTCTTCCAGGCCAGCTCTCTGCTGTGGCCCGGGAGTGCAGTGGAGGATGGCCCAAGTGCTTGGGCCCTGCACCCACATGGGAGACCAGCCTGGCTCCTGGCTTCGCATCAGCACGGTGTGTCAGCCACAGCGGCCATTGAGGGGTGAACCAACAACAAAAGGAAGACCTTTCTCTCTGTCTCTCTCTCTCACTGTCCACTCTGCCTGTCAAAAAAAAAAAAAAAAAAAAAAACCAACCTGCTGACCCTGACCTTGGCCTCCTGACCCCTACAGAACGACAGGCAGGGCCAGGACGAACATCAGGTTCGGAAGAAAGGACAGCCAGCTCCCTGAGGGCCAGGGCACGGCGGGGTGGGGTTATACTCTCCGTGCTTTTCTGATACACGGAGAGAAAGGGCGCCGCGCTCCCAGCCCCTCGTCTCGAGCTTGCTCACTGCCCCTCCCCCCTGCTGTTTCAACCCAAGCAAACGGCCCTGTTTGCCAAAGGGCAGTGGCGAAAGCGCTGAGACAAGACTCTGCGACGTCTGGCCAGGTGACGCGCAGACACTGCTTGCCTGGCCACGGCCACGGCCACGTGTCGGGGAGACATCCTTTCAGCCCCTCCTTGTTACTCAGAGACACCAGCGTTCTGACCCAGCGCCGCTCCTCGGGCAGGTCTCTGGGCTTGGACCCCGGGAGCCAAGCCCTTCCCATAGGTCAGGGCTCACGGGCCACGTCCGGCCCACCGCCTGCTTGTCTAAATAAAGTTTTATTGGAATACAGACACCCCCACAGGCTTACACGTTGCTTTCACAGTAGAATGGCAGAACTGAGCGCGGTAGAGACCAGACTGCTCAGAGTGGAAAACACTAATCAACCCCGACACAAACCCTCACGACCAGCGCCGGGGGGTCAGGCTTCCTACGGTCCCCACTGTGCAGACGAGGCTGAGTCAGGTGAGGCCCCTCGCCTGCTGTCTCAGGACCCACAACGGGCAGCGATGGGAGGTGCAGCCGGCGGCAGAGCCCCGGGCCTCGTGTTCTCAGCGCCCACGCCGCGTCGTCTGCGCAGGCGCTGACAGCGAAAAGCCTTTGACCCACACTCATCTGCACTCAGCGCCAGGCTCGTCTGGGAACAGGACCGGCCTGCTCTTCGACGTGAACAACACGGCTTCACTTTTCCTGGCTGTCGGCCAGGCGGGGTGACTCTCGTGGGACCGAGTCGCCGTCTTCAGGCACGGATGCCCACCCCTGTGGGCCAGGGTCCGTGCCCTGTAATCCCCCCAGCGCTTACAGAACACACACGTGCAGGCAGCGGGGCTCGGCCACCCGCCAGCCGGGTGAGTGTGCCACCCTCTCTGAGCCACTCTCTGCTCCTCCATCAAGGCAGGGGGATGATGTGACCTTTCTTTTTTTTTTTTTTTTTTTTTTTTTTACAGGCAGAGTGGACAGTGAGAGAGAGAGAGAGACAGAAAGGTCTTCCTTTTGCCGTTGGTTCACCCTCCAATGGCCGCCGCGGACGGCGCGCTGCGGCCGGCGCACCGCGCTCGTCCGATGGCAGGAGCCAGGAGCCAGGTGCTTTTCCTGGTCTCCCCCTGGGGTGCAGGGCCCAAGCACCTGGGCCATCCTCCACTGCACTCCCGGGCCATAGCAGAGGGCTGGCCTGGAAGAGGGGCAACCGGGACAGAATCGGTGCCCCGACCGGGACTAGAACCTTTCTTGTAGGATGGAGGTGGACACAGAAGCAATGGCGGACAGGAAGCAGCGGGAGTGCCGGGAAGTCAGTGCCAGTGGCCATCGCCGACGCTGGACGTGATGCGGCGACAGAACCTGTCACTTGCTGGGGGCTTCTCCTGACCCTGTCCCTGTCTGCCCATCCACGGCCACGCCTCCCCAGGCCCCCGACACTCCAGCGCGCCAGGCCAGGTCGCTCTCCCAACCAGTCTTTCTGCTTCTCTTGTTTCCTTCTATTCTAACCCCCGGAGCCGCCAAAGCCAGCTGGAACAGCCTGAAACTGGACCCAGCCTGTGCACGGTTGCCTGTCTCACTCCCACTACAATGCTGAATCTTTCTGGGGCCTTGAAGGCCCTGCTCACCTGGCCCACCCCCCTCTCACCACGCCCCAGCCGTGGGTGCTGTGGTCGCCACGTTCCTTCTGTCCACAGGCGCTGCCCATCAGCCTGGGTGCCCCCCCCAGCACTTCCACGTGGCCACGCCGCGCCCTCCGCTGAACTAATGTTTTGGGTAAAGATCTCCCCTGGCCCTGGGATCTAAAATAAGTTGTCTCTGCTCACTTCTCTCTCACCCTCTGCGTCACACGTCACGGTGTGAAATACAGCACAGTATCTTCAAGATGCAGCCATTCATCTCTCCCTGTGGGCCACGGTTTGCAGATTCAAATGTCTCTGAGGACAGGCAGCTGCTTCAGGGCGGTGACGCGGGCTGGGGGGGTCTGTGGCAGCACCATCGGCGTGTGGTCGTCACCACCAGCTGCCCTGAGTCTGGTGCTCAGCCGGCAGCGCCCACACTCGAGGCCGGGGGTGGGGGCTGCCGATGACGCCCCAGGGCGCATTCTCCTGACAGTCACCCTGCTCTCCCTGCTTCCCGCCCTCCACCTCCTTGCCTCGCTCTTGACGAGGTCACATGACCCAGTCTGAGCCAATGCTGACTCAGATTCTAGTGGACTGACCGGGAAGGACGGGCTCTGGCATTCAGGGTGCGGAGCTGAAAGGTGCAAACCCAGAGCTGCCGGGCCCCACGTGAGCAGAAAGCCCCCGAGGGTGGAACGAGCCAGACCTCGTGATGTCCTGTGAGCACCTGGACCCAGCCATACCTGATGTCCGTGGTATCCTCAGCTCTCCCAAATATGCAAATCATTAACTTTCCATTCTACCTAAACCAGCTTGGGCCATGTTTCTGATTCTTACAGCCAAAATAGGCCTGGACATAATCTCTAGAATCGGAGCCACGTTTAAAGCGCTGCCTGCTGTCTCTGACCCCAAATGAAGCGACTGCGTCTATCATTCTGCATTTAAGGGATGCGCCAGGGCACTAGAAAGAGCTCGATGTCGGGGACCCCGGGGGGAGCTGGTACTCACTGTAAGAGGGGATCCCGTAGGCTTGCGCTGGAGGCGGGTAAGCTGCGTAGGGGGCAGCCTGCTGGATGCCCGCACTGTACTGCGTCTGGCCGTAGGCTGCCATGGCTGGGGGCGCCGGGCTGGGCAGGACGCGTGGGCCAGGCCTGTGTGGAAGGAGAGAAGGTGAGTCCAGCCAAGTCCAGCCTCCCTGGCCCCCATGGCTGGTATCAACACTGCCATCACCCTCCGGGTAGAGACTCCGCATGTGTTCATCAAATCCCATTTCACTTTCCTTGTCCTGGCTAGCATTTCACGTTCCTCTCCTTTTTGCCACCTAGATTTGATCACATGACCAGGTGCTGTCCAATAGCCACCGTAAGTTACAACCAGGCCGGGCTGAGGGAGACCCCTGGCCCTTGCCCCCTCTCCTCTCCAGGCAGCAGAGCCCAGGGGGCACCCGGATCCCCGAGGCAGCTTGTGGAGAGGAGCTGCCCTGAGGCTGCGTTTTGTTCCACAACACAAAATAAACTCAACTGCGCTGCAGGCCCTGGAGGCAGTGCGGCCACACGGCCCAGCCACCCCGACCCCAGCTCCCCGAGACACCTTCGGGAGGGGCAGGGAGGCTCAGCCAATGCCCTCCTAAACCACTTCTCCACCCGGCTCCTGGTCAACCGGGGGCTCTGCACACAGCAGCAGGTCCAGGGGGACAGCCCCGGAGGGCACCTCAGGGCCCTGGCCAGCCCTGCCTACAGCCCAGCTCCACGCCCAGGGTGTCCCCCTGGCAGCGGCTGGGTTTTCACGCCCCCCTAGCTGTGAACCTGATATGCTGCCCGGAAGCCCCCAGTCCCGGGCGCCAGAATTGGTGGGATTTGGGGGCAAGGTGGAACGCATGCACTGCGGAGTGGGAAGGGGGGATGGGAGGGGAGAGGGAGGGGGGGAGGGCGAGCAGGACGCAAGGGTGGCCAGAGAGGAGGAGGCCGGGAGAGAGAGAAGGGAGAAGGTAAGGCAGAGTGAGGGGAGGGGGAGGAGGAAAGAGAGACAGGGAGAGAGGAACCGAGGTGCAGACAGGGAGAAGCAGGAAGGAAGTCACAGTGAGCGCCCACCGAGCAGTGCTCCTGGCCCCGGGTAAGCCATTTCCCCCGTTTTGCTCAGTTGCTGAAGCAGGCAGCAGGAGGCGCCCTCCCCGGTGGGGAGGCTGAGGCCCCGGAGGCTCCACCCTCCCAGAAAGCAGACAGGGAGCGCGCGTCCACTCACCTTGCCAGGAGCTGGGACACGGTGGGAGGGGCCGATCCGGTGAGGCCTGCGGGGAGAGGAAAGTGCAGTTTTCAGCCGGTGCTCTGCGGAAGCCGGGATGTTCTCCCGCACCACTTAGCCAAGGAGCAACAGTCTAGCACTCTCCTCTGAGAGGGGGCCAGAACCCTTTCTGGGTGAGCTGTGTTTCTGGGTTCTCCATGCCAGATGGCACCCACAGCATCCATTCCCCGGCCCATTATACAGATAGGAAAATTGAGGTCAGACAATGTGCTTGAGCCAGGCCACCTGACTGGAGAGCAGCACAGCCGTGGCCTGAGCCAAGTGTGTGCTATTTCTACTCCTGGGTGGGGAACCCCTGCCTCCCCTGCCTCAGCGGCAGCCCCAGCAGCTCCAGCCGGCAAGTTCTGGTCGGCTCTGAGTGCCCAAAGTCTACAGCCTTTCTCCCCGTGACGTCATCACCTTGATGCTCGCCCTCTCCCTCCCCACGTGCAGTCCGTGGGGTTCAGGTGGGCTGGCCCCAGCTCTTCAGGCAAGGGCACATCTGGGCTGAGCTCCCAAGGCCAGTGCCTCTCTCAGCACCATGGGACACTCGGCATCCAACCAGCGAGCAGACAGCTGGTGACAATGACAGACAGCGATGGCCAGAGTGGCCGTTCACCGGCTATGTCAGCACTCAGAGTGCGACTCAGCGGCCCCCTGCCGAGTGTGGACAGATGCTAGGTGCAGGGACTCAGCTGCCAATCCACGTCCACACGCCCCACTAGCCAGAATCCCCCATCTGTCCAGCTCACGCTTCCGGCTCTGAGCCCAGCAGGTTGCCTAGGCTTCAGGTCTCAGGGTCCTCCCCTGTGCCCTGGGCATAAAACTGCTCACGCACAAGGCTGTAGGCCATGGTGTGAGAGGCTGCTCCCCACGACTTACCCGACGCTGTGTGTCAAGCTCCCTTTTAAACGGCTGCCCTAGCTCCAGGATTTTGAGCCCCATAACCAGGCTCATGCTAACTGCCTAACACATGGCCTTATGTGCCCTGGGAGGCAAGCAAGTGTCATTGTCCCCACTGCACAGATGAGCAAACTGAGGCTACAAAGCTCAAGTACCCTGCTCAAGCCCCATGACTGGGCAGGGGAACTGGGCCCTGAGCCCAAGGGCTCTGCGAGTCCAAAGCTGAAACCCTAATTGGCCTCCCTGGCTGTGTCACCGTTTACTCAAGTCCCAACCCCCTGGTGGGACCTGCAGTCCTGTTAAAGCTACAGCCAGAACAACCGTATCAGTGTGTGACGCTTATCCAAGGTGTAGATGTGAGGAGGCGCCTGTGTGTGTGCACTGAACACAGTATAAAATTTTATTTCTGGGGCCAGCGCTGTGGCGTAGCAGGTAAAGCCACCACCTGCAGTGCCAGTATCCCATATGGGTGCCAGTTCAAGTCCCAGCTGCTCCACTTCCGATCCAGTTCTCTGCCATGGCCTAGGAAAGCAGTGGAAGATGGGCCAAGTCCTTGGGCCCCTGCACCTGCATGGGAGTCCCAGAAGAAGCTTCTGGCTCCTGAATAGCCCAGCTCCGGCTGTTGGGGACATTTGGGCAGTGAGTCAGTGGATGGAAGACCCTTCCCTCCCTTTCTCCCCCCTTCTCTGCCTCTCTCTACCTCTCTGTGGCTTTGCCTTTCAAATAAATATCTAAACTTTTTAAAAAAATGTTATTTCTGGGGGTGGGTGTTTGGACTAGCAGCTGAGATGCTGGGTTGAGTCCTGGCTCCACGCGTCTTTCCAGCTTCTGTTAACGCAGACCCTGGGAAGCACGGTCAGGGCTCATGGGGTTGGGCTCCCGCCACCACTGGTGAGACCCGAGAAGGATCCCCTGCTTCTGCCTCGCTGTGGGCATTTGGGGAGCTCCGTCTCTATCTGGGTCTCTGAAATAAAAAGGTTAGTACCTTAAAACCACCACCATTTAACAATGTTTCTTACTATGTATCACATTTAAAGAGGTCAGGACAGCAGGGGTCTAACATCCAGGAACGCCCTGGCACACAGCAGGTGCTCACACAACGCTCACCTCCCTACCCTGGCTTGCTCCCCGGGGGCAGGGCCCCGAGGCCCCGTCTTCCTCTGCCTCAGACCACAGAGGGATCCGCCTCGTTCTGAAGCCACCGCCTCGTTCCTGGTGAATGCACACGACTCAGGTGCATTTGGTACCATGTGAGATGCTGAATTAAACATGTGAAGGTTTTCCACAATAAGTATGTAAATATTCATCAAGATCTCAATCTATGGAAGCAACATCCCCTTGAGCTCCAATGAACTCCGCAGGTCTCCCTCGAGTGATCTGTGTGCCTGCCCACCCCGCGGCTCTGCAGCACCGAGCAGCCTGACCTGCCTCCCCCTCCCCCGCAGGCTGGTCCCCTCTCCTGCCTCAAGCCCACAGCACATCCCATCCCCTTCCCACGGGGGCAACCCCGGGAAGACTGGGCAGGCATGCACCAGGCATCAGTAAGGGCAAAGCAGTTTTCCTCTCGCAATTGCGTGAATTTTGAAACACTCGGGTTTTTATGCATTTTTCTGCTCAGGTTGGGCACTGGATGTGGAGGCTCCTCTCCTTCCTACCCCTCCCCCACTTCCCTTTCTCCTTCCTGCTGCACTGGGGCACTGCTGCTACAGCTGCAGGAGACCCGCTCCCTGCTGAGGCCAGAATGTCTCAGGGACATCCCCCAGCCGGCACCTTTCTTTCTCCCACAGCAGAGAGCTGGCCTGGAAGAGGAGCAACTGGGACTAGAACCCGGGGCCCATATGGGATGCCGGTGGTGCAGCTGGAGGATTAACCAAGTGAAACATGGCACCAGCCCCACCTTTCTTTTTATATATATATTTAATATTTGTTATTTGAAAGGCAGAGAGAGAGAGCGAGCGAGCCATCTTCCATCTGCTGGTTCACTCCTCAAATGACTGCAACAGCCAGGGCTTGGCCAGGTTGAAGCCAGGAGCCAGGAGTTCCATCTGGATCTCCCATGTGGGGGCAGGGGCCCAAGCCCTTGGGCCATCTTCCACTGCTTTCCCAGGCGCATTAGCAGGGAGCTGGATTCGAAGCGGAGCAGCCGGGACAGGAACTGCTGCTTTCTCAGTTAGAGCCAAAGTGGAGGAGCTGTGAGTCAAGCCAGCTCTGACACAGGGTGCTGCGGTGGCAAGCGGTGGCTTAGCCCTCTGCGTTCCCGCGCCAGCCCCTTCCCCGCTTCCTTGCCTCGCAGTCGATGGTTCTGTAGGTCCGCGGAGACGTAAAGCACCTTAGTGGAGCAGGAGAATGAAGACGGAACCCTCGTGCAAGAATAGCAACGCTTATCCGGGCAACGCACATGCGAGATCCCAACCCAGGACACACAGGCACACTGGTCAGGAGCCAGAGCAAGGCTTGTCCCACACAGCGTGCAGAGGGCTTTTGACGTGTTGACACATCAAGAGGCAGCCGGGACGGACACCTGTGTTACTATACTCCTTTACCACACACGGTACAGGCCCCTTGCTGGTCACTTAAACTTCACGGTGGGACCAGCTGGGCCAGCCGCCAGTCAGCGTCCTTCCAAGGACACAGGTCGAGATGCAAGGATGAGGCGGAAGGAGGCGTTAGCAGAATTCGCTGTCACAAAGACAACTCTGGGGATGTCAGGTCAGAGTCTGGGCACGCACACTGCGGGCGGAGACCCGGGGGACAGGTCCACCCCTGCACACCGGGGTGCTGCCCTGCCCAGCGCCACGGCCGGCACAGCACAGCTGGTGAGAGGGGTGGAGGGGGCCCCGACGGTGATCCCGAGTCCCTCCACGGTGCCACGGTTGTCCCAGACCCTAGCTGGGATGAAAAGCTGGAGATCTAGAGAGGGAAGACCACACTTCTCCTGGGTCACCCTGTCCTAGGCATGGGCCACTAGCACAAGGGACAGAGAAGGTGACCCTTTGACACCACTCTTAGGTGAGCCCTGGGCAAGAGGTGCCCCTCTGGTGCTGGTGGGACCTGGTACTGGACAGGGGATGGAGATGAACATCCCGTCCATCATAGCTCCCCTGTTCTCAACGTGCTGTGCCACTGAGCTTGCCTGGGTGGGCTCAAAGTTCAAGACCAAGGTCGCCTTAGAGGTACTTGACCGAAACCCAGCAACCTGGCGCTCAGCATGGCAGCCTCCTCCCTAGGGAATCTGAGGCCGGCAAACCACCCTGTGAGTAGGAGTGTCAGACCGTGCGCTAATACAGACTTGCAAATTACTGAAAGTGACCACAATGACTCTCCACTCAGAGGTCACTCGTACGGGGGCCAAGACGTTCATGCAGGCTGAGGACCCAGCATCTGAGACGCTTGGAATCAGAAGAAGAATCTGGCTTTGGGTATTTTCAGAATTTGGAATATTTGCCTGTATGTAATGAGATCACTTGGTGATTGATAGCTCTGTCTAAAGTCGAAATTCATTTGTGATTTTTCTTAAAGAGTCTTTTATTTATTTTAAAGGCAGAGAAAGAGGAAGAGGGAGAGAGAGATGGTCCATCCTCAAATGGACACAGCAGCTAGGGCCAGCCCAGGCTGAAGCTGGGAGCCTGAACTCCATCCTGGTCTCCCACGGGGGTGGGAGGTGCTCACGTACTTGGGGGATGGCGCCTTCCCAGGGCACGAGCAGGGAGCTGGATCAGAAGCAGCGCAGCTGAACGTGAACTCATGTTCTGATACAGGATGCCAGGGGTGCGTGCAGCGGCTTAACCTGCTGTGTCACGACACTGGCCCCCATTCACGCTTCGTGCACATGGAGCCTGAAGGCAGCTTTACACAATACTTTTGTGCACGGAACACACACACAGTGTGGAATTTTCCACTTGCGGCATCGCACCAGCACTCAAAAACTTTCAGATCTTGGCGCACTTCAGATCTGGGGAGCAGGGACGCTCAACCTGTCTGCACGCGCAAAGCTGAGACCCCGTTTCCATGTGCGGTGAGAGAAACTGGAACGTGCGTGTATGACTGGGTGTGAGGGCTTCTGTGACGTAACTTCCACAAGGACACACGCAGACCAACTCAGGCACGGCTCGCACCTCCTGGGCCCAAACCCATGAGCCACGCCTTGTTATTCCTTAGCACAACGCTCTTTCCAAAGATGGCAGGTGGGCTTACGGGCTCAGCTGCGATATAGCCATGTGACCTTGTGCCTGTCTCTCTCTGAATCTCGGTTTTCTCATCTGAGAAATGGGGTACCACCTGCAGCTGAGGCAGGTACCAGGCAGACAGGAACCGCTCCTTCTGCGGGAGCTATTAGCCTGCCACACTCCTGGGGGCCGTGGCTTAAGCCACTTAAATCCATGAGCATGATCCGAATGTATGCACTCTTTTCACCTCTCGTTGGGAGCACTAAGAAGCTAATGATTCTGTAAGCTGTTAGGCTGCCTAACTAGACCCCAGGGGCTGGCTTCTAACGGCTCCCCAGCGAGCCGATACAATGCTAGAGCCAGCAGGATGTCTCAGCAGTCCTGCCTATGAACGGTGAGTGTCTGGGAATGATGCGTGCCTACAACGGTGCGTGTCTACGAATCGGCTCAGCTGCGCTCCCTCATGCACATGGTTGAAACCTTGCCCCTGGAGGAACCCGGAAGTGTGTGCCCCCAGTTCGACTCCCACTGAATGACACGTCATTTGTGTCTGGTGACAGCGCCAAGGACAGCCAGGACTGAGCCGACACATCCCAGAGTGTGTTGATTCCAGAGCCCCTGCACACCTGCTCTCCCTCTGGAGTCATCACAGACGTATTTGTACACAGATGAGACTCGGGAATGAGGCCTGGGCCTCGTGGATGAGGTCACTATTTTGAAATGAACAGGGGGTGGCAGGTGTGGAGGTGCAGTATGCTAAGCCCCCGCTTGGGATGTCCACACTGCACACTGGAGTGCTGGCTCAATCCTGGCTGCTCTGTTTCCGATCCAGTTTCCTGTTAATGCACCAGGAAGATACTCCAAGTACTTGGGTCCCTGCTATGCACATGGCAAACCTGGACGGAGCTCCTGCCTCCTGGCTTTGGCCTGCTCCGGTTCTGGCTGTTGCTGCCATTTGGAGAATGAACCAGCAGATGGAAGATCTCTTTCTCTCACTGTGTCTTTCAAATAAATACATTTTTTTAAACAATGAATTTGGGGACTACGTGTTTGCTACAGCAGCTAAGTTGCTGTTTGGGACCTCTGCACCCCACATTCAGGTGCCTGGTTCGAGTCCCAGCTATTCCAGTTTCTGCACATGTTCTCCCTGGGAGGCGGCAGATGGTGGCCCAAAGGACCCGGGTCCCTGCCTGTGTGGGAGCCCTGGATGGAGTTCTGGGCTCCTGGCTTCAGCCTGGTCCAGTTCTGGCTGTTGTAGACATTTGAGGAGTGAACCAATAGATGCTATCTGTCACTGTATCTCCCAATAAAATCTAAAACTGTGACGCAGTGGGTAAAGCCTCCATCTGCAGCACTGGCATCCAGTATGGGCAGCGTTTTGAGTCCCGGCTGCTCCTCTTCTGATCCAGCTCTCTGCTCTGGCCTGGGAAAGCAGTAGAAGACAGCCCGTGTGCCTGGGCCTCCACACCATCGTGAGAGACCTGGAAGAAGCTCCTGGCTTCGGATTGGCCAGGAGTGAATCAGTGGGTAGAAGATTCCTCTCTGTCTCTTCCTCTCTCTCTTTCACTCCGCCTTTTCAAATAAATAGATAAATCTTTAAAAAATAAGTTTATTTCGAGGGAGCTATTTTACAGAAACGTGAGTCAGCGGGTGTGGGACAGGTGGTCCAGATGCATGAGCAGACGCTGGCTGGGGGGCGGGGGGCCTGGGGCCAGGGAGGGGTGAAGGAGGCGTCAGAGCTCGGGCCTTTCTGCCGGGGGGGGCTGGCAGCCTCCTTAGCCCTGGAGCTGCACACCAAGTACCGCTGCAGGCGGCGCTGAGCTGGGGCGGAGGCCCAGAGGCGGCTTGGGCGGGGAAGGGGGCGCCGAGGTCTGGCTCAGGACGCGGCCTGGGCTCAGCTCTGGCAGCTCCAGCTGGCCGGGATGAACCGAGCCGTGGGCTCTTCTGGAGCAAACCAGAGAGTGGGAGCTAAATTTCTGTCTGTCTGCTTTGCAGATATTTCAAATGTAAGCACACATACCACATGCATGTGCAGCCACCGTGTGCACATACCACACACACCACATGCAACCACGTGTGCACACGCCCATGCACACACCCCACACATGTGCACTCACAACCACATATGTGTGATCATACAATGCATGCACAACCACACGTGTGCACACACCACACACATGTATACACACCACACATACGTGCACACACACTGCACACACACGGAGGAAAGAAGGGGCGCTCCGGGCAGGGCGCCAGCGTGGGCAGGGGCTGTGGGCGTGGACCACCTGGGCTCAGGGCGCAGCGCCCTCGCTCATCATCAATCACTCGTCTTGCAAAGGCTCTGGCTCCGCCTTCCCCCATCACTCCCCGTCTATCTCCCACGTGCCCACGGCGAGCCACGTGCCGCTCTCAGCAGTGGGACGCCCTGGTGACTGAGGACAGACGGGTCCCCCCAACGCCCAGGGACGACGAAGCAGCCTCTGAGGGCTGCCTGCAGGACGCTGAAGGCAGCCAGGACACGAAACAGGCTGCGGCCCCCGGCTCGCCCCTCCTCGCTCATCCAGAATCGCAGCCCTCCCCCCACCCTGCCTCCACCACCTCTCCCCGGGTTGCTGCCACACCTTCCCCCAATGGTCTTCTGGTTCCCACTCCACCCTGACCCACTCTCACACGCACCCTGAAGGATCCGGTCAACCCACAGAGGTCACCCGTCCTCTGCTCAAACCCTGCCCCGTTCCCTTCTCACTCAAGGTGGAAGACAAAGTCCCTCCAACGGCCCACAGAGCTTGCGCGGTCGATGCTGGTCATCGCTCTGGCCTCATCTGCCCCACTCATCTCCTGCCCCACCAGCCTCCTCACTGCTGCCCCAGGGCCTTTGCACTTGCTGTTTGTGATCTGTGCCAGCCTCATGTCCACCAGCTCCCTCCCGTGGGGTCTGCGAAGGTGGGTTTCCTGCACTGTGCGGGAGCAGCTGGAGCTGCGGCTGCACAAACACTGGCTGAATGAATGAATGAACATATGAATGAATCAGTGAAGGAGGGAAGGAGGGGGGGCGGGAGGGGGACGTTCTATAGGGGAGACGACGGCCCAGCAGGGCTCTGAGGGAGACCAGGCAGGCAGAGCGCACGGAGCAGACCCACGCTCCTCAGCTGAAGCCAAGGGAGAGGGGGCAGGGGACAGACACCTGGAGCCCCGTGGCCCAGGGTAAGGGATTTTGATTTTATTCTGTCCTTTGGAAAACACAAAGTCCTCAGCCAGTTGTGGCTCATTTCACCGCATCGACTCTACAAGGTCAGTGGAGTAATTATTCCTATTTAACAGGTGGGTGGGGTGAGCGAGCCCCAGAGAGCTCAGAGGCGGGGGCGGCTTCCTGGGCCCGCGCTCCCTCCAGAACCGCCTGCAGGCCCTGGGCCTCACACCTGCCTCGGGTCCTCCTTTGAGCCGGACCCTTTAAGCCACTCAGCAAAGGGCGTGGCCCACAGGGAGGGCGGAGAGGCCAGGCATGACTCGGCAGGCGGTGAGGCCTGAAATGGCTCGTGGGGTCCCTGCAGAGACACGAGAGCTCACACCACCTCCAGAGCCAGACAACAACGCGTGCAGCCCTTCCCCACCGGCCCCACCTGCCCCGAACTTGGGAGCAACCATGACCTCCCCCCACTTGCTACACGGCTCCATCCCTGGTCCAATGTCCCCACAAGCCGGAGTTGCAGGCCCGGGCCTGCTCGCAGGTCCCACGGCCGCGGGACCCCTGGCTCTGCAGGCTGTTGGCACTCAGCAGGCAGGCACTGAGCAGGGGTCTAGAAGTGGGAGCTCCAGGGCCGGGGACATGGCACGGGTAAAGCTGTGACTTCCGTGTCCCACATCCGAGCGATGGTTTGAGTCGCGGCTGCTCCACTTCCAGCCTCCTACTAATGCCCCTGGGAAGGCAGCGGAAGATGGCCCACATACCTGGGCCCCTGCACCCACATGGGAGACCCGGATGGAGCTCCTGGCTCCTGCTCGGCCTGGCCCACCCATAGCTGCTGTGGCCACTTGGGGAGTGAGCCAGCAGATGGAAAACCTCTCTCCCTTTCTCTGTCTCTCCTCCTCATCCTTTCTCTGTCACTCTGCCTTTCAAATACATAACTAAAAACAAAAAAAGACATGGGAACCCCAGAGCCAAACTGCCCGCGTGTGATTCCCGTGTGAGATGGGCTCCCAGCCTAGCAGGGAGACACAGGTGAGTGAGTGGACGAGGAGCTCACTCCCGGAGTCAGACTGCCCAGGTTCAAACAGCGGCGGCCACTTAGCTCTGCCACCCCCCTCAAGCTGCTTCCTCCTGTGCCTCAGTTTCCCCGTGTGTAAAGTAAGTCCACAGCGTTGTGTCAGTATTCACTCTGAGCCGATGCACACGGTGCATGGCTCGGAGGAGGAGAACGAATCGGACTCACATGGTCGTGACCGGTGCCTGGCACCAAATACATGCTGAGTAAAGCTCAGGACAAGAGGAGCGGCCCAGGGGCTCATGCCGGGGCCGGCCACCCTCAGCTCTCACAGGCAGCAGCCAGGCGGGCCCGGCGTTGTCAGGAGAAACCCAGATTTCGGCACGAATCCTCCCAGTGTTCATGAGCCCACTTCGACTTCCAACACGGTGTCAATGAATCCAGGCCACATGTCAGGGCCGGGTGTGGCTGTGGCTGCTGGTCTGCAGCTGTGGTTTTGAATCTTTGATTCAGAGGCGGGTGACAAGGGAACAGGTGTCACCATGTGCTAAGTACAGCCTCACATGATCCTCACCACGCACACTCCGTGCAGCAGGTCGTTCTTATGCCCCCATTGGACAGGCGCGACAACTGAGGCTCACTGCCTGAGCCTGCGTGGCTGGGTGCAGGCTCGGATCCCCCTCTGATTCCCTTTCTCATCGCTGCCGGCTCCAAAACACAGAGGGTCTTAAGACGACGGGGGCTCCTGCCCAGACAGGACAGGATGTTTCTGAATGGGGCCAGTGCGTGGCTGGCACAGGAGGCTGGGGCCTTCCCTGCACCCAGTGTCGGCGCTGGAGCCGAGTCCCTCTTGGTGGGACCTTGGTGGGGGGGCTGCCCCAGCCTCCCAGCCAGTGGCCGTGGTGACAGCGAGAGCGAGTCACAGAAGCCACATTTGCTGCCACGCGGATTCCTCGTGACACTGTGCCCCTCTGGGGGTCCGTAACACCCAGGCAGCATCTGTGCCCCATGAGCAGGAAGGAGAAACACCGAGGGGGGGGGGGGATGGGTGTCTCAGGACGCCAGCACCAACCCCGAAGCCGGCGGGATAAAGGGTTAAGCCCGCTGTGTCAAGCCTGGCTGACTCGGGCTCCCCAGCAGCACAAACAATAGCTGGGATTGTTCGGGCCAGAACGAGTTGGGCAGCCTCGTGGGCCAGGAACGCCTGAGACAGCTCCCGCTCCGCTGGTTCCTGGACGCCAGCCCCACCCAAAAGCAAGAGAGTTCCTGCTCTGCCACCCACAGCCGGCCACGACCCTGGGGACATCCCCGATGGCTTCTCTCGCCCTTGGCGGGGTTGGGGTTTCTTGGACCTGGAGCCCAGGAAGGGAGCAGAGCCGTGAGCCACCCCCTTGCACAATCAGAGGAGAGGCAAGGGCGTGGGGGATGCTTCCCCACGTCTTGGTCCGGAGGCCACAGCTGCCGGGGCCCAGAGACTTATCCTAAGAAGTGCGCCCGTCCCTTCCCGCGCCCCTGGGCCGCCACCGGTCTGTCGGCACCCACGCCAGACGCCTACCTTCGTGTTCCCCGGGCGCCCGCCTGGAGGCGGCAGCGGCGACGGCTGTGCTGCCCGTGGGTGTATCCAGGCAGTGGCTGTTTACGGCGAGGCTGGGTGAGATCACTAGTTCTAGCATTTCCTTGTACCTGGAAAGAAAACAAACGGCAACATAATTTATTCCTTAATTACGCAGGCTCCCTGTCCCCAAGAGGGTGAGCAGCCAAGCTGATTACCCAAAGCCAGCCTTCTGATCCAGGCCACGGCATCGCAGCCCACGGAGCCGCTCAGCAAGGGAGCGGGGACCAAAGCCGGGGCCTCGCCCCCCTCCAGGGCATGCCGGCCCGCCCTCCCTCCCGCTGTGTTCCACCAGGGGAAATGAGGTTTGGGTCTCAGGTAGACAGCCCAGAGCAGGAGGGGACGGCCGCTGGGGAGGGAGCAGGTGGATTCTCAAAGGCCAGAGGTTTGTGGGAGACTTGGAGTTGGCCGTGATAAAGACAAGACGACGGATGTGCTGTCATCTGTGCTGGTGGCTAAAGGCACCGGGGCTGACAAGTAGCAACCCCGCGGCCCCAACCAACACAGACAACCCCCAGTGGCTGGTTCACTCCTGACTGTGATCTGGCATCACGGGGGTCGCCGTGGAAACCATGTGATGCGGGAGGGCTGGAAGTGGGGTCTCTGCCAAAGGTACACAACATGCAACAGGCCTGAAGAGGGGTCCCGTGGAAGGCACGCGACACAGCACGGGCCAGGCTGGTTTTCAAAGGCTACGCTGCAGCCCCACGGTGACCAGCCACCCCCGCTGTCCTCACAGATGGGCTACGTGTAGGCACGGCGACAGCATCACAAGGTCACATGTGGCTCCACCAGCTGTCATCCCATGAACAGAACCCGGGGAAGCGATCGGTGGAGCAGGGTTTCGCCTCTGGCTCTGCCGTGAAGGTCACAGATCAACCCTGAGTCAGTTACCAAACTGCACGGAAGGACAAGTTTCCTCGCCTGGAAGGCGGGCCTTGTCACAAGGTCACGGGGAAGAAGCAGCGACCCTGAGTCCCAAGTGAGAAAGCTGAACTCCCACCCACGACGACGAACGACCAGCCACAGGCCACCTGCTCACACAGTGAAATACTACACGGCCGTGAAAAGGACGGAACCGCCCTCCACATGGTGCTGCCGGAGTTGACCACAGAGGCAGAAGGGCCCCCCACCGAGTGGCCCTGTTTCTGTGAAATTCAAATCCACAAATCAACATCATATACCGCCGGGAGACGCCGCCACCAGCAGCAAGGTGACGGCAGGTACAGGAATGCCAAGCGCCCATTTCAGATCGGCTGACTTGGGAAGGGGTGGGGGGCGGGTGGGGGAAGTGGCTCCCTGGCGTCCCCGCCTGTGTGTGTATTTCAGTTCAAGCCAAGTCTGGCCAGGTGCCTGTTTTCGTGTAATCTGTGAAATCGGAATGGCTTTCAGGGTTTTAAATGATTGAAAAAACCATCCCAAAGAGGGTCCTACGCCACGCGGGGAAGCCGTGGGAGAGTCTCAGTGTCGGCAGCGAGGTTTTATCAGGACGCAGCCCTGCTCGCTATCCTGTCCACGGCTGCTTGCTTTTTTACTTATTTATTTATTTGGAAGGCAGAATGAGTGAGTGAGAGAGAGACAGAGAGAGAGAGTCTTCCACCTGCTGGTTCACTCCCCAAATGGCCACAACGGCCAGAGCTGAGCTGATCTGAAGCCAGGAGCCAGGGGCTTCCTGCAGGTCTTCCACGCAGGTGCAGGGGCCCAAGCACTTGGAGCCATCACCTGCTGTCTTCGAGCGTGTGCATAAGCGGAAAGCTGGATCAGAAGTGAAGGGACTCGAACCCAGGTCCTCGGATACAGGACATGGTGTCGTATCCCCTGCGCCCAGCGCCGGCCCCCGTAGTGAGAGGAGCGCTTATCCGAGCCCATGCGCCGAGGAACCACGTGATGCAGCCTTTTCCTCTGCTGAGAGAATACTCCCCACGCATCAGCTTCGGGGGTTTCTGTCCACAGATGCTGAGCCCTCCCATTCCACGTCCACCTGCAACCTCAGTGCCTTCACCAGACGCCGTGAGGCCAGCCAGGTCCTCTGCTCCTTCCACGCACCCAGGCGCACTGCACCGCACCGCATGGGGCCGGCACAGAGCAGGCACACAGCTGCCACCAGCTGCCACGTTTTGTCCCTGCTCACTCCCTCCGCTCTTCAGGGTAAGTGCAGATGATCAGATATGAAAAAGCAAGTGAGAGGCTGGCGCCGTGGCTCAATAGGCTAATCCTCCACCTTGCGGCACCGGCACACTGGTTCGAGTCCCAGTCAGGGCACCGGATTCTGTCCCGGTTGCTCCTCTTCCAGTCCAGCTCTCTGCTGTGGCCTGGGAGTGCAGTGGAGGATGGCCCAAGTCCTTCGGCCCCGCACCCCATGGGAGACCAGGAGAAGCACCTGGCTCCTGCCATCGGATCAGTGCGGTGCGCTGGCCGCAGCACGCCGGCCGCGGCGGCCATTGGAGGGTGATCCAAAGCCGGGAGCCAGGTGCTTATCCTGGTCTCCCATGGGGTGCAGGGCCCAAGGACCTGGGCCATCCTCCACTGCCTTCCCGGGCCACAGCAGAGAGCTGGACTGGAAGAGGGGCAACCGGGACAGAACTGATGCCAGAACCGGGACTAGAACCCGGTGTGCCGGTGCCGCGGGTGGCGGATTAGCCTAGTGAGCTGTGGCGCCGGCCTGTACTTTTTTTAAAAACTGTTTTCTTCCAGACTAGAGCTGTAAGCTCCCTCCCTGCTCCCCCACCTTGATCCCCTCTTCCTGATTCGAATTCTAAGTTTCCCATGTGCATCAGCAGGAGGCAGGATTGGAAGCAGAGCAGCCAGGACTGAAACCGGTGCTCTGAGACGGGACGCTGGTGTCGCCAGCAGCAGCTCTACCCTCTGTGCCATGATGCCAACCCCACAGGCAGGGCCTCTCAAGCCACGCAGGTAGGCTCGAGGGCCTGAGACCCAGAGGAGGGCTAACAGACTCGGTGAAGTCTGCCCTCCCCCACATTTCCCGGTTTGTGAAAGAGAACAGCAGAGTGACGGCTTAGCATTTCCCAGCCTCACTGGGCTTTGGAGGCAAGAACTGGACAGGAAGGGGAGAGACCCTAGCAAGGTGCCCGCTGCATTTGCTGACATCTAGGCTGGCTGGGGTGAGCGGCGGCTGCAAAGCCAAGAACCCAGCAGAGCTTTGGGCAATACCAGAAAGCAAAGGCCAACGCTGGAGTTCACGGCCCTGTGAGGATGAGAAGCCTCGGTCAATACCCCAGGCTTTAATATTTATTCATTTGAGAGACAAGAGAATGTGAGACAGGTAGAAAGAGTTCCTATCTGCTGGTTCACTCCCTGAACACCTGAATGGCTGGGGCTGCACCAGGCTGAAGCTGGGAGCCAGAAACCCCATGAGGTCTCCCATGTGGATGGTGGGGATCCAAATGCTGGAGCCATCACCTGCTGCCCCCCAGAGTTGGAATCGGCAGCAGAGCGGGGACCTGAACACAGACACCTGACACTGGATGCAGTTGCCTCCAGGGTGACTTAACTCTTGGCCAAATGCCCGCCCCTTCCTCGGGCTTCTCACTGAGAGCTCTGAGGGGTCTCCCTTGGAATCAGGGAAACAAGTAGATCCCACTCTGAGTCATCCGCATCCTGTACTGACCTGAGTGATCTACTGCCACCGCCTGCCCAGAGGGAAAGTCACTTTTCTTTTGGGGTAGATATCAGCTTCCAGAGTCTCCACAATTTTTCATCTCAAAAAATTCTGGGCACGCAAGGAGATGAGACCAGATGATCAAAACCCAGCATCAAAAACCAAAACCAAAACCCAAACCAAACCCACACGAGGCTCCCACATGGGTGCAGTCCCCAGAATCTCTCCAACAACTGCGAGAATGCAATCAAGAAAATGGATTAAAGACCAAGAACCAGAATTTTCAAACAAAGTCTAATGGAGGTTACAGAACTAAAGAATCGGTCACCGAAATTCAGAGCTCGGTGATGAAACCACCCACAGGACGCAGAGGAAGGAAGGATTAGTGAACCAGAAGGAGAGTCAGCAGAGAAATCGCAACCAGAGGTTGGGAAGAGGTTTAACATGATGGGACACGGTGACACATCTAACACACGTGTCACAGGGCCACAGGAGAGAAGGAGCGAGTCAAAAGCAAAAACTCGAGGTTGGCGTTGTGGCGCAGTGGGTTAAGCCGCGGCATCCCAGTCCCTGCAGCACTTCCGATCCAGCTCCCTGCTCATGTGCCCAGGAAAGCAGAGGAAGATGGCCCAAGTCCCTGGGCCCCTGTACCCATGTGGGAGACCCAGAGGAAGCTCCTGGCTCCTGGCTTCGGTCTGGTCCAGCCCCGATCATTGCAGCCATCTAGGGCATGAACCAGGGCATGGAAGACCTCTCTCTCTGTCTCACCCCATCCCCTAATTCTGCCTTTCAAATAAATATATTTTTTAAAATTATGGAAAAAATAAAAATTTAAAGAGAAAGTAACAGATTTTCCAGGTGGGATGAAAGACAGCAAGCCACGAAGTCCAGAAGCTCTGTGAATCCCAAACAGGAGAAAGGCAGAGAAAAGCCCTCCTCCTCACCACACCATGGCCCACCGGCAAAAAACCCAGGACAGCTGACCCTTCAGAGCAGGGGGACACCAGACACCTCGTCTTTAAAGAACCAATAAGACTCTCAAGTGACTTCTCAGAAGAAATGATGGCCGTCAGAAAACAATGGAATTTCATCGTCTGATGTCGAGTTCCCAGCTGGGAAAAAATACCCATTAAAAATCAAGACAAAAATAAGAATGAAACAAATCAAAGCGAGACTGTCTTCCACCAGAAGGATGCTCTGTGAGCGTGGGGGCTCCACCAGGATGGAAAGCGACCTAGAGGAATGCGTGAGCGGGAGGCGGCAAAGGCAGCCAACCCCTCCCGAGGTTCCTGCATTTTCCCGAAAGTGGCAAAAGTGCTAATTTATGGCAAGCCCTTTGCTGCATCAGGAATGTGTGCAGTGCATGCTCCACTCTCTGGGGCAACCACTCAACAGTAACAGGAAACATAAACCTTTAACATATGTTTATGGAGCACTGCTCGACAATAATCACAGAGAAGGTAGACAGAATACTCCAATTAAAAGATGAAGATTTAAAAAACTAACACCTGCTTATTACAAGAGACCCCTCCCCCCTGTGAAACAAAGAACATGGTCACCCCTGGGAATCCAGGGGGACTGGCTCCAGGACACCCCACCTCCCCCACCCCAGAATAACAAGATCACAGAGGGGCAGGTCCCTGATAGAAAGCGGCATAGGATTTGCACAAAGCCCTGGACGCAAAGCCAACGGTCGTAGAATCCACACCACGCAAACACCAAAGGCAGGAAGCCTGCATAACTCCAGGTAGACCCAAAAACCACCACCATGAGTAGGGACCGAGAGGTCTAGAGGAACACAGAACAATGATACAGCAATCACTGGACTCTGTGCTTTCCAGTGTGTGGCACTGATGCCCGAGAAGGATGAAGACAGTTGACTGAGCCCGAGTCTCCATGAGGAAAAGCAGGATCTAAAACTTAAGCATGCCGATGGCAACTCCAACACGTCGTCTTGTGCAGGTGCATAAACAAACCGCTCCGCTGCTGCAGGAGCAAACGTGAGCCACAGGGAGGGGCACAGGCGCAGACGGCGCGAGGCGGCCTGGGCTCCAGGGTTAGACCACGCCCTCCCCCGAGTCCTAACTGCAGCCCTCACTTCTCACCCACCTGTGACGTCCCAGGCAACCTCCCCGACCCCCTCTGCGGGATCTCTCAAGCCCCCTGGGAGACGCGATGAGTGGCCCTGTTTCCCACGGGGTCGACAAAGGCAGACTTGGGTCTGGGCAAAACAAAGGCCCCAGGAAAACAAGACCCATTCCTGTTGGGTACCCGGCTGGTGGGGAGGTCTGAGAGGAAGCGGGTTCCCGCGCAAGGGTCCCATGTGAGCAATAGGGGCGGCGAGTGGGGGGAACAAGGCTGATGTCTGTGGTGTCGTGAGGGCTCTGATCCCAGTGCTCACTTCACAGACTATAGAAACCAAAATGGCTCACGGGGCATCCGCCCTGGGGCCAAGGGCTCCCTGCGAGGATTGGCTCATTTCTTCCTAGGAGGCAGGTGGAGAAGAGACCAGAGTTCAGAGTGGACTCCAGTTAGGGGTGGAGCCAGGACTCAGCCAGGTGGTCGGGCTCCAGGGTCTGCGCCTAACCACAGTTCACGATCGGCATGGTGAACCCGTAGGGTTCCAGAGGCCAGCAAACCACACACTCAGAGCTCACATCTGTCATCTGCTCCCAGGGTTCAAATCCCTGACCTGGGACAAGCCTGTCTCGTTTCCCAGCGACTCAGCCCTGGGGCAGAGGAAACAGGGCTCGCTCTGCCAGGCTGCCTTGGAGATGAAGTCGAGCAAGACATGGATGAGCGCGAGTTCAACAAGGGGCAGCTCCCGACAGGACGCACGTTCACACGGACGGAAGCCGGGCGGCACAACGCGTCCATCCCAGGTAGACACCGGGAGCTGTGACGAGGCTCACCGGGAAACCACTGGTTCCTCTTGTGGTTTGAGGGGCGCGGCTTCGGTTGGGGCAGGGGGCTTCCTCACATTTGCAATTATGTGAAACAGGAGCCCCAGCGTCGCCGGGGAGGGAGGAGAGAAATCGGCCGCCCTAAGAGAGCCTGGGGGAGGAGAAGGACTTAGCGTCCCTTTCACGGAGGCAGAGCGAGGGGCAGAGGCTCGGCATGCGTTTACCGAAGAGCAGGTTTCTGTCCGCCTTGCAGTGCTGTAAAGTCCCGCTGCCTGGTTGCTTCAGAACTGGGCCTCGGGTCAAGTGGGAGAAAAAGGCATCAGGAGCCCCCGCCCCTTCTGGGCCTGCTGCTGCTGGTGGCTTGCACCATTTGTCACCCTTGTCACCACCCCTGTCCCCAGGGGCCGGGAAGCTTTGGGGGAGCTCCGGGCTGCTGGAGAAGCCCGAGAGATGACAGCTGCAGGGTGGGGGCGGGGGGACTTCAAAGGCTGGGCAGGATGGAAAGCAGATGGAGGGTCCCCGGGCGGCGGCCGCTCACCTTTCCACACCCTCCCTGAGTGCATGGGCTACCTTGGCCAAGGCAGGACCCTGCCCGCGAGGCGGAGAGGACAGATGGCCTTGTCCACCGCGGCGACTGCAGGCAGGCCCACTCCGGGGGCGAGCTCGGGCTTCTGCACGGACAGCAGCTGCGGCCCACGCTGCGCATCGCCAGCCGCTTCCACCACCCCCAGCAATTTCGACCTGGCCCCAGTCTGCCCCATGGGGGGGGGCAGGAGCTTACACCCAAAGCCCAGGACCAGGTCCAGCCCTCCGTCTCCCTGGACTGTCGCATCTCAGGCATCACCAGCTCTTGGCAAGCTCAGCTCCGTGGCAGTTGCTCAGGGAGGCCACTGCACTCCTGCCCTGGAAGACCTCCATGGCCTCCATGCCCACCTCTGTGAGGCCACGCTAGTCTCCTTCCAGTATGTTCTCTGGGTAGCAGCTGACAACATGAACCTGCACACACACACACACACACACACACACACTTTGCTCATGGCCTCCGACCACGTCTCCTTCTTAAGATAAAGTGAAGATTTCAAGACTCAGCCTCAATCTGCCCCCTCCTTTCTCGATGCTGAACATTCCAGCACATTCCCGCCAGCCACTGGGCCTTTGCACACCTTGTTCCCATAGCCTGGAACACCATTCCTCCCACTCAGCTCCAGCACGATGTGCCAGGTCCCCCTCACACACTCAAGTGTGGCCCCTCAAGTGTGACTCAAGTGTGGCCCCTCAGCCTGCACGACCTCGGGTGGACCCGCCTGGGGCTCAGGGAGCAGGAGGGGAGGGCAGGCTGGTCCGGCGCCACGACACCGAGGCACAGGCGACGTTTAGGGAAGGCGTGGGGTGGAAGCAGCCGGTGCCTGACCCAGCTGCCCCAGCGCTCCCCTGGCCCCAGCATCTCTGTGCCTGGCAATCAGCGTCCTCGGACCACAGTGATTGGCTCAGGGCCGGTGACCACCTGGTTAGCTGGGGCCAATGGGAGGCCTCTGGAAGAACTTGCGAGCCGCCCCCTCCCTGTCACTGGGCATGCGCGCTAAGGATGTCGGCCCGGAGCGCCAGTGGCTATCTTAGGTGCAGGTCCGCAGACCCCCTTGGCATCTGGACACAGGCGCCTCACACGCCAGGTGCTGGGCTCGGCTCAGGGGCTGCAGTGGCAGTGGCTCAGTGACCACACACCCTGCTCCTGTCCACGTCCGGGGCTGTGACCATGGGAACCATCTCTCTCCAGACGACCAAGATGCTGTCTGTCTCCTTCCCAAAGGCTACGGGCAGGGCAAGCAGGGACACAGCCGACCCCAGAACCACTCACGGAGTCACTGAGTGGGCTGCCCCTACTCCACTGCCAGGACCGCCCAAGACGGGACTCCAGCCTGGCTCCTGGAGCTGGGCGCAGAGCAAAAATGACCAGCAGGAAGGCTTTCACTCTTCCTCGTTCTCTCTTTAAATTTTTTACTTATTTAAATTTATTTGCAACGGGGAGAGAGTGAGCAAGTGAGAGATCTCCCATCTGCTGGTTCACTCTCCAAATGCCTGCAACAGTGGGGCTGGGCCAGGCTGAAGCCAGGAGCCTGGAGCTCCACGGGGGTCTCCCATGGGGGTGGCAGAGAGCCCGGTGCTTGGGCCTTCACCTGCTGCCTCCCGGGTGGAGGCATGAACTGGGAGCCAGAGCTGGGACTTGAACCCAGGCACTCCGATACAGGACGTGGGTGTCCCGAGCGAATCCTCACCACTGCACGCAATGCCCACCCCTGCGCCCCTTGTTCTCGGAAGCATCTAAAACCAGAGTCCATTATTTGGCTAAAACAGTTTTGTTGTCCATAGGATTTCTCCTCCCACTCCCAATTTTTTTATTTGGACCTAACTATGCATTCATAAGAAGTTGCAAAAAAGTAGTACGGAGGGGTCCTGAGGGCGCCACCCCCAGGAGGTCCCGTCCTTGGTAACCACAGCTCTGCATCAGAGCCTGGAAGCTGACCTTGGAGCTGTGGACTCACAGCCCTGCTCCCTGTCACACGTGTGGATTTGTGTAGCCAAAATAGAGAGTGCCGGCCTCGCCACCAAGCTCTCCCTGTGCCACCCCAGCCACAGGCACCCCTCCCCTCCCATCCCGCCCTGCGCGGCTCCACGCCCACCTCTAAGATGTCACTGTAAGAAAGGAATCTAAATGGAATCGCACGGGACGTGACCTCTGGAGACTGGCTCTTTGTTTTTTTCAAACATGCTCAGATGCCTGCATTCTATGACGCGCATTGCAAGAGCCCCTGGTTCCCCAGGGGGCGTCCTTCCAAAGAGCACCCAGTGTGTGGTGGCACCCGGGACAGGACCACACACGCTCTGCTGGATCTCCACTTGGGTTCAGCGGGGCCCTGGAGCAACAGGCAGAATTTTATAGAATATTTCTCATGCAGAGCCATTTAAAAAAAGCCAAACCCACAACCAAATAAGGCGCCAAGGAAACACCAACTGCTCTCCCTGCAGGGGAAGCCCTTGCCAAGGGCGGCTCGGCGGGCACTCGAGGGGACCTGGGCTCCGGCAGTGGGGGGTAGGGGACACCACAGCGCCAGTCCCTGCTCGCCAGTGTCGCCACCCTTCGCTGCCTCTCTCCCCCCGTTTGCCGAGGCCTCAGCCCGTAGCCGCGACCCAGAGCCGTGGCAAAGCTTGTTCTCAACACTTGAAACTGGGGGGAGGGGGCAGCTGGGGGAGAGACCGTGGAGGAAGGTGGAGGGCTGAACACCGGCCCCACCCTCCCGCCATCTGCCAGCCACGGCGGCAGATGTCTCCAGATCAGTCCCGCCCGCACCCGGAGCGGCTGCCCCAGACTCTGGGGTTTTCAGATGCTCTTGTTCTCCTGTCGCGGTTGGCTCCGTGTTCTGGCCTTTGGCACAGAGAGGTCCTTGATGTTTCTTCCTTTACTAACAACCCGGTTTCAAGGTGACGCCACCCGCCGAGCCCCATCCCCCGCCCCCTCCCTCTGCCCCCAGGCAGCCGCTGCACCGTGCTCTCCTGCAGTCTGGTTCCTCCTTCTCTTGGATGAAGCGGGTAAAACAAGTTAAAACTGGGTGCGTCTCGTCTCCACCACACTCCAGCTCCAAGTGAGGGCACCGGGCAGCGTCTCAGGCCCTGATTCCTGTGCCTTCTAGAACATGGTCCCCACGCTACCCCCTCCGACCATCTCCACACGCCCTTTTAAGGTTGGTCGCCGAGACTTGGGGTCCACACACGCAGCAGGTTTGCTCACGCCGAGCCCTGACCTTCTCTCGCCTTGCCCGGCCGCCTCGTCCTTTGGTGCAACGGCTCTGAGGTCGGAGCTGCCTCGCGGCACGGCTCCTGTCCTGGCTGCGTCCGGGCGTCCCTCTTTCCCCTTCTACTGCATCTCCCTTAAACCAGCCTCAGGACGTGACTGGGTTCAGAACGACCAGGGTGGGACTGAGGTCTCCCCGACGAGTTGCGTCAAGAGGCCCACAACGTCCACGTGACCCCCTTCCAGGGACGCCCGTGGGGGCCTCGGGGTCAGGGGGCAATTTGGTGCTTTCTCCACCATCAAGTTCCCATGACCCTCTGACGGAAGGGTGTCATCCACTACGGCTCATCGCCCGACTCCACGGCCTCGTTATGGGCTGAGAAACTTCTAGAAATATACTTTCGGGGGTGGTGGAGAGAGAGGATGATATTTGAACAGCTGTTTAGCACTGACTCTTACTCTCTTATACACCGCACCCTCCCAGCCAGCCTGTGAGATGGGCGGGGCCAGTAGGACCATGCAGGTGCTGGGTTCGAATCCCAGCTCTGCCACTTAGGGGTCGTGTGGGGCCTGGCTGGACTTCTCTGCCTCAGTGGTTCCATCTGTTGGATGGGGACGATAACAGTGCCCAACTGCTGGGAGGAGGAAGTGATGTCCCGCTTGGAAAGCCTGGAGCTGCACCGGGTGCAGTCAACTCTCTCCTCCCTTGGAAGTCAACCTGGAGAGGCCGCCAGATGAAATGATAATCCTCGGGCCCCATGGCTAACGCCAGGCAGGCAACGATGCCTCTCGTTCCGCTACATGACACTGCACCCCTGGGCTATTTTTCCACGTTTTGAAAAATAATTGATGTGTACTGAGTGATTTCAGCTGTGTAGGAGTCATAGGCTGTGTAGCGACACCCGCTCACCAGGTGCCAGCAGCTTCCCTCTCTACCCAAAAACCTCTCCAGACACCCCCGAGCGGCCCCTGGGGACCAAACATCTACCCTGATGGACATGCGATGCCAGCCCGACAGCAGCCCAAGTCTCCAGTTCTGACAGCAGAGGTCAGGAGAGAAAGGGCTGCTGGGGACTCTAAGACGGTAGCAGCCCGTGGAGGAAAACATCCCACGTGGCCACGTTTCCACATTCCCCCCGCTGGGGGAATCTCTGCACCCAGAATACACTGCGGGGCTGAAACAAGGGAAGGGAATTCACCAAACAGGACCGGAAATGTTTGGTACGCGCGTCCATTTGTCCATTTCATCCTCAGCACAAATCCTACTGCCCCTGAGTTTTACAGAAGGTGAAACTGAGGACCAGAGAGGTTTAGCAGCCCACACAGGCCACAGAGCTCCGCCAGAGGCTGGCGTGGGACCCCTTCCCGAGCCAGGTTCTTAGTGGAAGGTAAGTTTGTACCCTGGGAACACCTGCCGTGGCAGGAGATGTCTCCTGTTGTACTACTGGGGGAACGGCACGTGGCAGGCATGCTCTGACCATCCCGGTGGTTGGCCGCAGTGCTGCACGGCCCCCTGTGATGCACAGGACAGCCCCACTACAAACAATCCAGCCCCAAACATCCCTAGGCACTGAGGTCGCAAAGCCTTGTTTCAGGGGGAGGCCTTTTGGGGCAGGGGTAAACTTTGCAAAGGGCAGGTTAGTAAAGCGGGAGGCAGCAGGTGCGGGGTTATAGACAGCCACAGGCTTGGTGCGAGTCACGGCGCTTCCGCACACCAGGGGAAGAGGGCACCTACCCCCCGGGGAAGAAGCGGGCAGAAGGACTCGGAAGAACGCCTGGCACGTCACAAGTGCCGGGTTGGTGTCTGCTGTCCTGGGCTTGCGGCACGCAGTGCGTGGTGCGGACGTGCACCGTTCCGACTCCCACCTGCTGACGCTGGTCCAGGAGGCTCAGCTGTGCCACCGCCCCCGGCCAGCACCTTGCCACAGCTCTTGGCCACAGCTCCAAGAACACAACCTGACACGGCTCTGCCTGAAGCAGGAAGAAAGGAGGTGGCAGAGGGCTCCTCTCCCATGCTCGCTTCCCATCACCTCCGCCGGCCAGACCCCAGCACACGGCCGCACCTGGCTGCTCCCTGATGAAGGGGCGTGGTCTAGTTGTCCTCGTCCCTTTGGACTGATCACTTGGTCAACCAATCAAACAGGGCTCTGACGGCCCAGAAGGAGGGCACTGGCTTCCATCTCAGCACCTGGAGAGGCTGTCCCAGGACGGGCCACACCCACCCTCCAGATGTGGGCAACAGCTGTGAACAGAGCGGACACTCTCCGCGCCAGCTGTCACTATTCTGGAAGGCTACTCCGAGTCCTGCTAATGATTCTTGGGCTTGGTTCCTCCTAACCAGCCCCCCCCCCCCAGCTCCTGCCTCCCCTGCACACCCGTGGTCCCTTAAAACCAGCAAGTTCCTTGCTGCCTCGAGGTCTCTGCACAGTTGGCCCCCAGCCCTTGACCCGCATTCCTCTCCGCATCTTTAGGCTTCTGCATGCGTTTCACATCACTGCCTCCAGGAAGCCTCTCCAGATCTCACCACTGCCATCGTCAGCCTCCCCTACCGGATCAGCCCTCACTGCACTCTGAACTTGGCATTGCTTACTGCTGTGGTCAGCAGCTGATACTCAGCCGTGTGACATTCGCTTTTCCCTGTTTGGACTCCATACAGTGGCCAGGAGCCACATGTGGTTTCCAGGCACTCCTTCTTATGTCCTAAGGTACATCACAGTTCAGACTAAGTACAACGAAAAGTAGGGGCCAGCGCTGTGGCGCAGTAGGTTAAACCTCAGCCTGTGGCACTGGCATCCCATATGGGTGCAGGTTCGAGTCCTGGTTGTTCCACTTCCTATCCTTCCCTGCTGATGGCCTGGGAAAGCAATAGAAGACGGCCCAAGTGCTTGGGCCCTGCACCCACGTGGGAGACCCGGAGGAAGCTCCTGGCTCCTGGCTTTGGATCGGCCCAGCTTGGGCCGCTGTGGCCATTTGGGGAGTGAACCAGTGAATAGAGGACCTCTTTGTCTCTCAAGTAAATAAATATAACTCTATAACTCTCTCAAGTAAATAAATCTTTTAAAAAAGATTTTATATGACTAAAATTTAAAGTTACATATGTGGCTCACCTTCATAATGTCACAGTTTTATTAATTATTTTTATTTTTATTTAGACGCAGGGAGACAGAGACGTGGAGAGGGAGAGATCTCCCCTCTGCTGATTCTCTCCCCAAAGGCCTGCAAGTGCCAGGGCAGGGCCAAGCTGAAGCCAGGAGCCTGGAGCCCCATCTGGGCCTCCCACGAGGACGGCAGGGACTCCAGTCCCAAGCCACCTTCTGCTGCCTCCCAGGGTGTGCGTTAGCAGGAAGCTGGATCGGAGGTGACCTAGGCCCTCCCAGGGATGTGCACGTCCCTTGTAGCATCTTAACACCGCGCAAATGCCCACTCCGCCTGTGCTGCTCCTGCTCCATCCCTGTGCCCAGAGCAGTGCCTGGCACAGCATGGGTGCTGGGGAAGCAGCTGTTGAACAAATGCATGAGCAAATGAATGACATTTCACGGGCTCTAAGAGGCTGCCTCGCTCCTGCCCCGGCGGTCGGAACAGGTCAGGTTCTCCAGGACCCATCAAGGCCACCTCTGTGCAGTCAGCAGGCCGTCTCCTGCCTCGTCCCAGCCCACACGGGCACCGGCTGGATTCTGCACACACCGGCCGCTCCCCTGCCCTCCTGGCCGGCTGCACTCCGCCAGGCAGAGGCCAAGGCCTGCAGGAAACGTCCACAGCGGCCCAGGTGCCAGAGCTTCCCGCAAAAGTCAACAGACGGTGGCTTGGGAAGTTTGTCAACCTTGACTGGACAAACACAGCCTGGCAAGCGCCCCTCCAACCAGCAGGGCCAGGCCTGGCAGGTGGCAGCCGAGGCCGGCAAGGCCGTGCCAGCCTCAGGGGAGTTCGACAAGCCCAGGCCCGAACCAGCCAGGCGGGATCACCTGTCTCCAGCGTGTGCCAAGGAAAGCAGTTCACTAGGCCAGACTCAGGAGCTGCGAGGCGTGGCGCCCGGGCCTGGAGGGGCTCCGAGGGGCCATGACCGTCTCATCTTGAGGCCGTGGTGGGCCTGTATCCTGGGGTCCTAAGCATCTCTGATGCAGACCCCTTTCCCCCACCCCGGGGGCCTATAGCTCTCATTAGGGTGCCCTCTTGGGGGTCAGAGATGAGGCAGAGCGACGATGGATTTGACCTCTTGGCCTTGTTCAGCTGCTCGGGAGTGAGCCAGCCTTGGACGTGAACCCAGCCTGCCACTCCCATTCCTGCTCGACTCCAGTGGCAGGGTCGAGGGCTCGCACTCGGGAAGAGGGGAGCCCTGCAGGCCAGGCTCGAGCCGAAGCACCTGACCCCGAGCACACAGAGATACAGTTAACACTGTCGCCTGCGCTGGCGACCCGGGGACAAAGGGGCAGAGCTTGCTAGTTGCGCTGCGCATCCACAGGTTACGCGCCCCAGCCCGCTCTGTCGGGGACTGCAGAGCACGCGTCTCTGCCACCTTCCCTAAGCCCCTGTCCCTCATCATCCCGGAGCGTCACGCACTGAGTGTGTTAACCTCTGCTAGGAGCAGCCCTGACCTGGTGCTCAGGCCGCTTGGCTGCCATGTCACCGCCGCAGAGGCTGGGGCCCCGCCGCTTGCTGATGGCCGTCACCTTGGGCAAGTCCGTTTCTTCTGCCTAAGGGGGGACCCTCACAGTGGCGATGCATGGGGCTGCTACAAAGGTGCGGAGTGCGGCTGGCAAAGCCCTCTGCCGGCCACGCCTGTGCCACGGGAAAGACGCCTCCCCTCCCCACGCCGTTCCCACCGCCCCCTGGGGGCCGTGTGCTCCTCCCATCCGTCACTCCCAGCTGACTCCAGCAGCCTCCCAGGCACCACCCAGCCGCCGCCCTCCATCCACCCAGCCCCCCTCCTGGAGTAGGCGGTTCTGACACCAACCTGCCCCCACTACAGCCTCTCTAACAGCTCTCACTGCCCGCCGGCTAAATTCCAAGCCCTCACCGGGACTGAACGCGGTGGCTTTCCCAGTCAGCCACCGCTGAGAGATGCCCAGGCAGAACCAAGTTTACAAGGTTGCGCACAGCGCGCCTCCATAAAACGGGAGCAAAGGCTGCAAACCACCGCACTGCCGTTTTCTGTTCTTTCTCCCCAAACTGGTGTCCAGACCCCCTAGTGCCTTAGGGGATTGGGACCAGCAGTCCCTCAGCCTCCATGCTCCCTACTCTTTCCCGGCAGTTCATGCATGCACTACTCCTGCTAAATCCCCACATCGTACGCCCTCCGGCCACAGGGCCTTTGCACGTGCGACTCCCACCATCCAGGGCACTCCCGTTTGGCCAAAGCAGGGTTCTGTCCACCTGGCTTAGCCAAAGGCTCCCTCCCAGGGGGCTACTTGCTCATGCGCAGAACAAGCCCTGAGGAAACAACTCTGCTGAGAGAACGCCAGGGCCCAGCTCGTCTCTTCCGGAGCAGGCCAGTCTGAAGTCAGCGTGTGAACTTGCTTGCTTCCACCTCTGGGACCTCCGTGTGGGAGTTCAGGGCCCTGGTGATGGCTTCCTGTGCTGCCCCCAGGCTTGGCATAGCGGAAGCTGCTCAATACTTCTCTTTATTCAACAGCTGACTGATGGGTGCACCTGCTGGGCCCTGGGGACACAGACGCACACAGACGTCGCTCTCGCCCCAGGCAGGAGGAGACAAGATGCCAACTGGGCATCAGTGGGATGCTGGGAGCAGGCACAGAGACGAGGATTCAGGGCAAGTAGGTCATCAGGGACCTAATCCCAGGAGCGCCAGGAAGGGGTTGGGAGTGAGACGGGAAGGGAAGACAGGAAGAGCTGTGTCATCAAGCAAGTTAATGCTGCGCACACCGGGGAGCTGCGGGACACGCAGCTTCGAGCCGTCCCCTGGTAGGTGGCATGGCTGGGACCAGGCACTGACCAGACACTTGTACCCGGGGACCCGGGCTTAGAGATAGGGTAATTTCTTAAGTGCACACAGGGAGGAACAGATGAGGGTCTCCCAGGGAGGAATTCTCTCTCCTCTCCATAACGCTACCATCTCCGCGTCAGCCGTCCGTGGAAGACGACAGAATCCTTTCATGGCTTTTCCATGACGGCAGGAAACAGCGGCTCAGACGCGCCCAGGACATGCAGCTTTCCCCCATCCAGGCGTCTGTGCCGACCTCAGACCCGCGAGGCTGCGAGCCGCCTGGGCATGAGGGCATCTTCAAGGCGCGGCTGGGGGCTTGGGTTTTCTCCTAGCAGAGCGGGCAGCTTGTGGACAATGCCGGGCAGAGGGACGACTGTGGGAAAGCGTCCCCGAGCAGCAGGTGGCAGGCGGCCGGCGCAGGGGCGAAGTTCCCTGGGTTAAGCCAAAGCCGCCAGCACTGCACCCGAGGGAGTGATGATGAGAGCAGAGTGCCGGCTCTTCCTGACCAATGCCACGAAGCCTGGTGGTCTCGGGATCGCCGGGAGCAGAGGAGGCTGGCGGCCCCTGCAGGTCCCTCGTGTGGCCCGAGGTGGATAGTGGAGCTCACGTCCAGGGCGAGGAAAGCTTGGGGGAGCAGGGAATTTGGTCTGGGCAAGCAGAGGCACTTGGGTAGTCTGTTCACAGACGTCCCAGAAGCCTCCTCGGCGTACTGTTTGTGGTCACTGTTTTGTATCAAAGCGTCACACGCTTGGCTTAAAACAAAAACGTGCATCCTTGTGGTTCTGGAGGCCAGAAGTTCAAAGTCAGTCTCACCAGACCCAAGTCAACCCCAGGGGCTCCAAGGGCAAACCTGTCCTTGCTCCCCCAGCTTCCGGTGGCTGCCAGCTCCACCCAGCCTCTGCCCCTCCCTCTGTGCTCCGTCCCCGACCCCTGCCATGCGTGTGTCTCCATGCACTATTTTGCCTCTTGATAAGAACACCTGTGATCACTGCTGGGGCCAACCTGGCCAGTGCAGGGTCCCCTCTCCGGTGGTGGTGGGGGAAACATCACAAAGTCTCTGCCACAGCAGGGACATCGACAGGCTCCAGGGATGAGGCACTGAGAGCTCTGGGGGCCATCGTTCAGCCTCCCACACTGGCTACTAATTCTTACAGTGAAACCCTAGCACGTCTGGGCACGGACAGGCTTGCCAGTGACTGGGGGATGAGAAGCATCGCAGAGGGAGAAAGGCAGCTTCCTGCAGGGCCGAGACCCCACGATTGGTCCCGAGAGCATCACGGCATCACAGGGCAGGACAAAGATGCGGTGCTGTGGCGCAGTGGGTTAACGCCCTGGCCTGCAGTGCCGGCATCCCATATGGGCGCCGGTTCGAGACCCGGCTGCTCCACTTCCTGTCCAGCTCTGCTATGGCCTGGGAAAGCAGTAGAAGATGCCCAAGTCTTTGGGCCCCTGCACCCGTGTGGAAGACCCAGAAGAAGCTCCTGGCTCCTGGTTTCGGATTGGTGCAGCTCCGGCCATTGCGGCCATCTGGGGAGTGAACCATCGGATGGAAGGCCTCTCTTTCTGTCTCTCTCTCTCTGCCTCCCCTATGTGTAACTCTGACTTTCAAATAAATACATTTAAAAAACACAAAGATGCGTGCTATGGGAACAGAGGGGCATCCTGGAGTGCTTCCTGCTCCCCAGGGCCTGCTGTGACCGCTTTACTTCGATGAAGTCATTGGAGTCTGAAGGTGGAGATGCCTCTGTGCTCGCCCAAATCTAGCTCCTCTCCCTCCCCAGCACAGATCCCAGCTGTGCTTCCCAGCCACCGAGTTCCAGCCCAGGCGCCCTGGCAGGACTGACGCACGCACTCCGCAGCCCTGGCCCGTAGGAGCCTTCCTTACACTTATCTTCTCTGTCCTGTCTCATCTGCCCGCTGACCTGCGGGGGGGGGGGAGGTTGGGGGGAGAGCTCCACAGGGGAGGGGTCTTGCCCCTCGTTGGCCCCCTGTGGACCCCTGTCTACCACTTCGAGTGGGAAACCACCTGTAATGGTGCGAAGCCCCCAGACCACACAGTTCACCTGTAACCACACTGCCTGAGCCAATACAGAATTCCACGCAGCTGCTAAAAGCCTAAGTGTGGGTTTTATCAATCATCTTACAGGCAATTTTATGAATTTCACTGAGAGAAAAAGATGCTAAGTACATGTATAGTATTATTTTGGGGGTCGGCACTGTGGCGTAGCAGGTAAAGCCGCTGCCTGCAGTGCTGGCATCCCATGTGGGCACCAGTTCACACCCTGGCAGCTCCACTCCCGATCCAGCTCCCTGCTGTGGCCTGGGAAAGCAGCAGCAGATGGCCCAAGTCCTTGGGCCCCTGAACCCATGTGGGAGACCCAGAAGAAGCTCCTGGCTCCTGATCAGCCCATCTCTGGCCATTGTGGCCATTTGGGGAACAAACCAGCAGATGGATGATCCCTCTCTCAGCCTCTCTGTAACTCTGCCTTTCAGATAAATAAATCTTAAAAAAAAATAACTGATCCTTTCTGCCTCCCACCTCAAACCCAAACCAAGCACCACACCCAACGAAAACCGTTCAGAAACTTCAGAGTATAGGAAAAATGTGGAAGAGGAGAAGGTCAGGGGTTGGCAAGTAATGACCCAAAGGCCCCATCTGGCCCACGGCCCGACTTTGTCTATAAAGTTTTATTAGCACGCAGGCATATTCCTTGGTTCTTATACTGTCTACGGCTACTTTCCTGTAACCACGACAGCCGAGTGGTTGCGCTGGAGACGACCGGCTCCCAAAGCCAAGACCACTGCCTTGGATTTCACAGAAAGCATCCGCCGGGCCCTTACTCAGTGACCAACATGGGAACAGGAGAACGGGGCAACGCTCGAACGTGCCCGTGAGCTGCTCCCAGCGACAGCGCGTGGTCAGTCGGTACTGGTGCTCGGACACCGGCCCACAGCCCGGCGACGGAAGGGGACAGCACCAGGACGTGGCTCGCAAAGCCTGACTCCATTTCCATACCAACAAAATGACGCGGAGCTGTGGGATGGTTCTGTGGCTTTACTGACTCGCACCCCCACGCGCAGGCGCCCAACACTGAACAGCGGCCAGAGACGTCTCCTTTGTACCTCCCATCCTTCAAGGTCATCTTAACACTTTAACCTTACAAGAAATTAAAATGCGCATCATAAACACAAAGGAAAAGAAGCCCCAACAACCCCAGACGTAGAAGAGCCCCAAGGTCTCAAGAGGCGGAATCCGCTGGGGGCGGATCTCGCACCTGCTCAGACTCCCAAGATGCCCCGCACGAGGCCTGGCTGGTGGATCAGGTGTGTGACGAGGGGCAGGCACTGGTGTGGTGGTGAAGACACCCCCCGAGACACCTCCATCCCCATCAGAGTGCCTGGTTTAAGTCCCCTTCCTAGTGTGTCCAGGCTCCGGTCTGAGCCGCGGGGTCCCGGGTGGACCCAGGGCCTCATCCAGAAACGTGCTGGGAACAAAGAGAGCCCCACGCAGGATGATGCTCTCCACAAGGTCAATAGGGCCAAAGCCAAGAAAAGGAATCCCAGTACCCCCACGGCCTGGGGAGATTTCAACCACAGCGATGCTCAAGAGATGGGTTCACAGCTGAGACGGGCTCCGTGAATGTTAAAATAACAAGAACAACAAACAGTCCTAAAACACAAGCCCTGCACCCCGCCTCCATGGGCGAGGCCTCCCCGGGGCTCGGGGCTTGGAAGCGGGTGGGGAGCAGCCCCTCTTCCGTGGCTTGCCTTGGCAGCTGCCCGGCGCTCCAGCAGGCACCCACGGGGCGAGGCCCAGAGGAGGAAGCGGCTCAGGGCAGGCAGGCCCTGCAGGAGGACAGCCTCGGCCACCAAGGCTCCGATCGCCACCCGGAAAGGGGACCCAGATCCTGAGCCCCTCCGAGTGTGCCCTCGTCCCAGGATCTCAAGTGCCAGCATGCACGTGAACAACGCCACTTCAACGTCTCTGTCCCGAGAGGCCCCTCGCCAGGCCCACTATGGACAGCGATGGTGGGGTCGACTGTCCCAGTACCTCCAACCTCCTCGCAAAACCCAAGCACAAAACCATCCCACCCCCAGCAGGCTGTGAGCCGACTGGGCAGGAGGGAGGGGCGATGCGTGTCCTCCGTGCACTGCGCCCAGAAGTGCCCCGCAGGCCGCAGGGGTGAAAGGCAGCTCCTGTCCAAAATCATCAACTGCCCCCAGGACGCCCGGAGTCAGGTGCTGAGAAGTCCAAACACACACATGCTCCCCACGTCTCCGAGAGCACTGGAGAGCAGGGGTTACGGGAACTCATCCACGGGGCTCCACGCTTAGCGAGCGCCATGGGAACCCAGCGGGCGGCAGGCAAAGGGCTGCCCATCCCCAGGACAGGGACCGAGAGATGTCTCAGCCCTCTGAGACGCCCTGGAGCTGGTGAAAAGCTGACGGCCGAACAGTCCCCAGTGCCCAGCCCCGGGCTCAGAACTCTCAGCGGCGCTCCCAGAACACCAGGCACTGCCCCAAGCAGTTCATGTCAAGATCTCGTTCAAGCCACAGCACCCCAGGCTGCAGGTGCACCGCCCAGAGGAGCATCTGGGGCCGGGAGGAGCTGGTGGGACTCTGCCACTGCTCCCTGCAGGAGGCAGACTCGTCCCGGAGCCGACCGCGCCGCCAGGAGGTGGGAACACAGCATCTTCGCCTCTCCCACTCTTGGTTTCTTTCCTCTGCTTGGCATGCACGAGGCAGGGGTGAGGCAAATTTGAGACGTAAATATCACACATACCCTTGACCACTGCCCGAGAGCCAGGAGCTTGCTGGGTCTCCCCGTGTCAGATGCATGTCCCCATGAGGGTCACAACATGCCCGCCGCGCCCCATCTCGCTCACGTCTCCCTCCTCATCCTTCCCGCTGCCCAGGTGAGGAGGCCGAGGTGGCCACTGCCACGAAGCTGGTGTGGCCCTGATGCACCCGCCCAGGAGTCAGAGACATCCACCCAGAAATGGGACCTTCGGGCATCTTGTCCCCAGGGCTGGAGCCAGTGTCCCACAATCACATACAGGGATCTGGGCACAGGAGCGTTAGATGGGATCCTCCCTGCCTGGCCCAGGGACCAGGCACACACTTGCCTCCCCCTGGATCAGCCACCCCTGGGGCTCCCCAGTATCTGAACCCGGACCTACTCCGTGCACGTGGTGTCGGGAGGCCGCACACTGGCCCTGGGGGCTTTCTGCACCTGCCCTCTTGTTCTTGGCCCTGGGCCACTTCCTGCACTTGAGAGAAGAGGCTCTGGAAGAGGGAGGGAGGGAAGGAGAGGGGGAGAGGGGGAGAGGGGGAGAGGGGGAGACGGAGACAGGAAGACAGGGAGAGAGGGAGAGAGCCAGGGAGGGAGGGAGAGAGGGGCGGTAGGGAAGGGCAAAGGACAAACGCTCAGGGGTTGGTGTCCAACGAAGGAACGAGGCACCAGCGTGGGGGACGCGTTTTCCTTAACATCCTTCCGGCTTTGGAAATTAGCAAGGAGGCAGGCAGGCGGCCACCTGGCCCCGGGCCTCTTCCCTCCCCCGGCTCTGCTGGCCCCCTCTGCTCGGGCGTGGCTCCCGCTGGAAGCCCTCACGGGAGGAGCCAGCTGGAGCCGGAAGGAGGAGTGCCGCTGTCCCCCAGGGCCTCCTCCCTGCCTCCGCCCCAGACCTGAGCCTGCCCGAGCCCTTACAGGAGTGCCCACTCGACAGCCAGCAACGGTCTCCAGGCCTGGGACAGGGCCACGCCGGGAGCCAGCGGGCGCTCTGGTGTACCCGTCTCATTAAGGTCCTGTGACGAGGCTGTGAGTGCAAGGGGCCCTCACATGGTCTGCAGAGGGGCTGGCTCTGTGGCGCAGCGGCTTCAGCTGCCACTTGCAATGCTGGCATCCCATCTGAGCACCAGTTCAAGTCCCAGCTGCTCCACTTCTGATCCAGCTCCCAGCTAAGATACCTGGGAAAGCAGTGGAGGACGGCCCAAGTGTTTGGCCCCTGTCATCCATGTGGGAGACCCTGATGGAGCTCCTGGCTCCTGGCTCTGGCCTGGCTCAGTCTCAGCCGTTGCAGTCATTTGGGGAATGAACCAGCAGATGGAAAATCTCTCTCTCTGGCTTTTAAAGAAAAATCTGTATTTAAAAAGGGAAAAAGTTTGAGAGGATGAAGTTAAAAGATAAGTATACTTTGGAGCAAAAATCTTGAAATGCAAGTATTTTGATAACTTATTTCTCATGAACTTAAATGTTTTAAATTTACATTTTTTACATATTTGAAAGGCAGAAAGACACAGAGAAAGAGGCAGAGGGAGTGGGGGTGGATCCTGCATCCGCCTGTTCCCACCCCTAAATGCCCACACCAGCCAGGAACTCCACCTGAGTCTCCCACATGGGTGGCTGCAACCCAGCCGCTTGGGTCATTGCCATGGCCTCTCGGGGTGCACATTAGTGGGAGCAGAGGTTGGAGGCAGGGCCAGGAATCAAACCCAGCACCCTGATGTGGGCAGCGGGCTTGTCACCTGCTGTGCCAAATGCCCGGGCCTCCTGGGACTTTTTGAAGACCCCCATGCACGCATTTCAAAACATCTTGGCACTAGATAAACTTCCTTAGCTTCCATTCGCCAAGAAGTTTTTGAAGTCCTCCATGCCAGGAGAAGCTGAGACTTGGAGAGAGAGAGTTCATGTAGTCATTCAACAAACACAAGCACTCCCTCTCAGCAGGCACGGCGCAGAAGCCAGGGATTTGTGCTGGCACGGACAGGGGGGCGGCCAACTGCCGCGGGCCGTCCTGTGTGGTCCAGACTTAGCAGCAGCGTCCTGGCTTCTACCCTCTGGGTGCTGAGGCACGCCTCCCCCCAGCCCCCGAGGGGCAACGCCTCCTGTACCTGGATCAACTCCAGAATCCTCCCTGCTCTGGGGGAGGGGACCCAGCCTTCTCAGGTCAAGTCTGCCTTGCCCAGGCTCCCACATACACCTGGTGAGTCTCCGTGCAGAGCCTGGCTGGGGAACCCCTCTCAAGGCTTCACGCTGTGGGTGAAAACAGCCTAGAGGCTGCTCAGCTGCTGGCCACAGGCCCTTGGGACGTCCCCTGCTGGGCTTGGGCTCAGCACTCAGCCACTACACGGAAGACATTGCTCAAGGCCAGCAGAGCCTGTGCCCGACTCTCCCAGAGGTCCCTCGGCTCCCAAGCGGCTCCTTTCGCTAGCTCGTCCACGGCGCCCACCCGGCGAGCAGGATGCCACCAGTGAGAGCCTCCTGGCTGTGACTGCCCACGACCGCCAGGCGCTTCTGCAGCCTTAAGAGCCATCATCCACCATGCGCTCACCACCTGCCGAGCACCGAGGGCCGTGACACCGCCGCGTGTCTGAGGCTGGGGCCGCGAGCATCTCCGTGATATAAACAGGGAAACTGAGGCAGAGACCTCGAGGTCACACGGCTTAACCACTACGCTTAATACACGCTTCTCTGTCACCCATGCTCTGAGCACTTGGCCCAGGAGCCAAGGGATGGACAGGAGCAGCGCTGGTCATTGAGACGCCGAGTCCCCAGGGTGAAGGAAGCCGCACGAGGCCACACGACAAGGAGGGGCAGAGCAGGACCTGACGCAGAATCCGGCTCCACCTCCCGCAGCTGCACCCCTGCAAGACCCCCTCCGGCTCCTCTGCGGGAGGAGGTAGACAGTCTCCTGTAGACGCTGCACGTGACAGGGTGGGCGACCTGACCAAGATTCGAACCTGGGTCTGCAGGATCCCAAGGCACAGCTCTTCCAGCTGCGTGACCCAGCCTGTGGTCTCCACACCGGGGCCCCCTCCCCTGCGCAGCCTGCTGGAGATCCAGGAGGCTCGGGGCCTCCGGAAGATGGGACGTCCACTCACGGAGGTTCGCATTCCCCCTGCCCCCGACGCCGCCGGGGACATGCAGAACCGGCACTTGCAGGAGGTGGGACAGATGGCGCGGCAGGAGGCCAGGGGGCACAGGCAAACCTTTCACCCCAGGGTCACCGGCCCCGCTCTGCAGGGCGCCCACGGCCGGCAGGCACCAAGTCTCTGACAGCTGTTGGGGTCCCGCCTCTAAGAGGCCTGGGGGTGCTCAGGCCTGACCACTGGGACATGCTAGCCAGCCGCCTGGAGCTCTCCCACCCCTCCCTCGGGGCCTCTGCTGGGCGGGGCCGCCCGCATGGAGCTTTCATCACAGCCACCTGCGCCGGGCCCCAGCCAGACGCCTGGTCTCAGCCTGTCCGCTCCCATCCTCAGCACGGCTCCGGACATTTGCTGTCCCCACAGCGGCTGGGTCCTGCACAGCTGCTGTTGCCACTGTTCACTGCTCACAACAGAGGTCGCACGCGCAGAGTGGTGAGCTGTGGATCCATACACTCGTGACCTGGACCCCGACCCCCATGGAGCCACAAAGTGATCCTACGCAAAAGGCGGAACACACTGAGCCCCGGATTCCTTAGCAGGAAAATGGCTCATCGTGGGGGCCGGCGGATGGCCCAGGGGCGTAAGCCACTGCCCCAATCGAAGGGCCGGTTCAAGTCCCTGTTGCCCTGTTTCCCATCCGGCTCCCTGCTAATGGCCTAGGAAGGCAGTGGAGGATGGCCCAAGTGCTTGGACCTCTGCCACCACCTGGGAGACTGAAGACAGAGTTCCAGGCTGGCCTGGCTCAGCCCTAGCTGCTGTGGGCATTTGGGGAGTGAACCAGCAGGCAGATCTCTTTCTCTGTGTCTCGCCCTCGGTCTCTGTCACTCTGTCTTGCCAGTGGTCATCACTCACTGATGTTGAGCACCGCTATGCGTGTGACGCTGCTGACCTGTGAGAAGCACTTAGCACCGCACCGGGCACACGCTGCGAGCTCGGGAAACAGCGTGACTGCACCGGACCCGTGCAGGAAGCCCTCCTCGGGGTGTCTGAGCTTCAGTTTGTGCGAATCCTAGCAAGGCCAGATCAAGCCCTTCTGTCCCCTCGAAGATGTCTGAGCCACCCCGATGGGCGCATCACCTCTCGTGAACCTGAGATCCCGGCACACACCGGGCTCAGAGCTGGTCCTCCGTGCGATGGCCCTGTGGACGTCTAAACCACATCAAGCTCTTACTGTACGTCCAGCACTGTCCTTGGGCCTCACAGACATTATCGTGACTCTCCCCTCAACCCTATGTTTTTAAAAGATTTAATTTACTTATTTGAGAAGCAGAGCTAGAGAGAGAAGGAGAGACAGAGAGGTCTCCCATCCATTGGTTCACTCCCCAAATGGCCGCCGGCCAGAGCTGGGCTGATCCAAAGCCAGGAGCCAGGAGCTTCTTCTGGGTCTCCCACGTGGGTGCAGGGGCCCAAACACCTGGCCCATCTTCTACTGCTTTCCCAGGTCACAGCAGAGAGCTGGATCGGAAGTGAAGCTGCCGGGACTTGAACTGGCGCCCATGTGGGATGGTGGCACTGCAGATGGAGGCTCAGCCCACTGCACCACAGTGCTGGCACCAACTTCTTGCTTTAACAGTAAACCCAAACTGAGGCCAAGGGAGGCTAAGTGCCTGCTCGAATGAGCAGAGCCACGGGAACTGGACCTCCCAGGGGTGGGTGGACGCTGTGGACGGGGAACTGGACCTCCCAGGGGTGGGCGGACGCTGTGGACGGGGAACTGGACCTCCCAGGGGTGGGCGGACACTGTGGACGGGGAGGGGCTGGAGACTCAGATCCTCACAGTGGGGAGAAAGCAGACAACTGCGAAGCCCAGAAACCGCCGACGCGCTCGCTCCCAGCTTCTGCCGCCTTCGCCGTCCTCACAGCCGGCCCGCGTCACAGACGGGCACTGGCTGCCTACACCCTGCCTGGGGGCTGCAGCAGGGCTCTGCCACCCACAGCCTCACCCACTGTGCCAGCTGCCGCCCCTCCGAGGGGCGCACTCTGAACCCCACAACCTAACGTGCCCTGGAAGGCACAGCCCAGCTCTCCCACTGGTGCCCCAACTTCCAGGCCCAAGCCCCGCCCCCCACCCCTGCATCTTCCAAGCACCGACTTTGCGCCCACTGCAGGATTTAGGGGTGAAGCTGCACATGGCACCTCAAGTAACTCTCGGCAGCTCCCTGCACAAGTTCACGGAGAGAGCAAGCGAGCGCGGCGACCTTCAGCAAGGGGTGTGACCCTGGGAGGGGTCTACGGCGGGCAGCCCTCCGTCGCGGGAAATTTCCTGAGTTTGATATTTTCCAACCCAAAACCTAGGGAGATGAAGAAGAAAGGGTTGGGGGCAGCTTTGTGGTGTAGCGGGTGAAGCCGCTGCCTGCCATGCCCGTAACCCACATGGGACCGGTTTGTGTCCCGGCTGCTCCTCTTCCGATCCAGCTCCCTGCCAATGCCTGGGAAAGCAGCAGAGGACGGCCGAGTGGTGCGGCCCCTGCACTCGTGTAGGAGACCTGCAAGAAGTGTTTGGCTACAGCCTGGCCCAGCCCTGGCCATGACGGCCATCTGGGGAGTGAATCAGCAGATAGAAGATCACTCTGTCTCTGAAATAATTTTTTTTTTAAAGAGAGGTTTGAATCTGAATTTTATTTCTCAGTTTTGGGCCTTTTGGGTTACTTAGTCTCAGTTTCCCCATCTGTATAATGGGGATGAAAGAGGCATCCATCAAAGAAGGAGGTGCCTTTCTCTGAATGGAGGAGAGAACTTCCACTTTGCTTATGGCCTTGTCTAAATACTGACGGAGTTTGTGGACTCAAAAGGCTTCCATAGCCTTGGCAGCTCAGGACAAGAGCCTGGGGTAATCACTGACGTCATACGTACGAGTGTCAATTGTTAAATCAACAACAGGAGTCACTGTGCACTTGCTCTCCATGTAGGACTTCTGACCTTAATGAGTTGTACTATGAGAATTAATGGTAAAACTTGTCTTCAAACAGTACTTGACACTGTGTGTCTGTGTGGGTGCCAACTGCTGAAATCTTTACATAGAATAGAGCTGATCTTCTGTATGTAAAGATAATTAAAAATGAGTCTCAATGAAGAATGGGATTGGAGAGGGAGTAGGAGGTGGGAGAGTGGGTATGGGGGGAAGAACCGCTATATTCCTAAAGCCGTACCCACAAAATTTATATTTATTAAATAAAAGCTTTCCAAAAAAAAGGACTCACAGGACTGTGCTGGGGGTGAAGTGGACGGACAGGGCTTGGCTCCTAGGTCAGGGCCGGCTCCCCGTCCCATCCTGTTCACTGTGCGCCCCCGCAGCCTGGCACAGGGACCTGGCACGCAGGAAGCCCACGAGGAATATTTGCAGAATGAAGGAATGAATGGGCCGGCGCTCTAGCCAGGGGCTCACAGAGTTCTCTTGATTTTGAAGAGCTCCTCTGTTAGTTCAAGTGGCCAGAAAAATCTCTCTGGGATTCAAGAATTCCAAATTGCGTTGCTGGACTGCTGTCCCGAAAGGAAAAGAAAAATCCAGGCATGATGAAATGTGTGCACGGGGCTCCCGAGCCAGAAAAACTGAGGCAAAACAGACAACAGGGCCGCTCTCTGGCCTGGCTTTCCTGCGTTGTGGGCAAACCACGGCACCAACCTGCACACCAGGGAGCAGTAACTCACCCTCTCCAGGTGCTGTCCCGCCTCCATCGCAACTGGTAACAGCAATCCTTACAACAACCCCAGAAACCAGTCCTGTTCTTCCCATCACACAGACGAGGCACAGAGAAGTGAAGCAACTGGCTCAAGGCCACACAGCTTCGAGAGGTCTCAGGCAGCCTCCGAGCAAACCCTTATAAATCAATAGGAGTGGTGGCGATAAACTCCTCATCCTCGCTGAGGTCCCTCCCAGGGAACCAGGCACGCACGTTCAGCCCCCTGCACCACCACCGGAGATGCTGTTCTTTCTGAAATGGGAGCTGGCTACATCTGTGTTCTTTCTGTCCATAAAGGGCTTTGCAGCTCTACAGCCAGGCTGTTCTCAAGGGCAGCGCTGTCCCTCTCTGCCCAGGCAAGACTGTCATGAACCCAAGCGCTCCACGCTCGGGCTGGACCTCCTGGAGCTGCTGCGGACTCTGCCCCCAGCCATCCCTCCCAAGCCCCTTTCCAGTCATTCCCGCTCCCGGGATTGAGGCGGGCTGATCCCAAGAGCTCCATGCTGGGAAGTGGAGCCACAGAGCATTCCAGGCACGAGCGACAAAGAAATCCCCGAGTCACAAAACCAAAGTCAACGGGAGCCGCGTTCTGGGAGCGATGGAGCTGGCAGGGGAGGTGGGGGTGCCCCGGGAGAAGCGGGCTGGGGCTGGGGAGCAGCCCCCAGCTCCTGCCCTGCGTGGGGAGGGGTCTGGGCAGCTTCCCCCGATGTATTTCACTCCACCTGACTTTTAGAGAACAACATCTAATAGCCTTCTGCTCCAGGGAGGAAAGTCCCTGCTTCAGTGGCACAACACGTGGTCCCTCTGTCCCCAAAGCCAGATGCCGTCACCTTCTCTGAACGCATCTGATAAGGGTGAGGCCGCCGACAGCAGCCGCCACGGGACAAGCCCTTGTTATATTGTAGTCGAGAGATCACTACCACCGCTTTTTGCTAGTACGTTACTACTAATATTTATAATTCAATCTATATTATCTTATTACAATATGGCGACATTACAGACAGTATCTGACATTCATTGAGCGCTTACTGTGTGCCAGGAATCCAAGTATTTGTTTGATTTCCTTAGTTTGCATAACAGCCCTGCAATCAGGTGCTAACATTAGACCCATTTTACAGCTGAGGAATCCAGACCAACAGGGAGGTGATGTCACTTGCCCAAGGTCACAAGGCCATAAGGGCTTGGCTAGTCCACTAACGGCAGATGTCATCAGGGTCCCCACATGCGGAGAGAGAGGGGTACCAGGAGGTGGCGAGCCTTGAAGCCGGCTGTCATGCCAGTGATTAATCACATCACCATCTACCGAGCGCCTCTGGGGTGCCTGGCGCTGGGCCCAGTGCTTTCTGGGCACCGTCCCATTTAGGATTCAAATCCAGGCTGAGCAATTCTGTAGGTAGCAGCAGGTGCAAGTGGTGCGTGGACAAGACCCAGGCAGGAGCCCTGAAGGGCATGAAACAGGAGCCAGAGTCTGCTTCAGGCATGTGCTCGACACAGGAGCGGTCTGGCTTCGGAAGAGCGGACGCAGAGGGGAAAAGCTCTCGGCACCCCAGCCACCTTCTCCTGTCCAGGCTGGGCATCGCCCTCCACTCCGGCCGGCCTCACTGCCTCCAGGCTCTGTCTCCACTCTGGTCTCCCTCCCATCCCTGCTGGAGGGGATTATTAGAATATAACCAGAGACTTGTAAATTCATGGTGTAGGTGCTCAGTTCGTACACTGATGCTTCAAATAAGATAAATTCATTCTCATGCAAACAAATTAGGAATCCATGCTTAGTTTTTTCCATACTACACGCTTTTGTAAGTTTTCATGACCCTTCCTATGCATAGATTTCAAAAATGTCTGGTGCCGAAGTAAATCTCGATTATAATTCAGTTTCCCAGGAGTTCCTGAAGCACGCTTGCAGGTGCAGGGCGAGTGAGCACGTTCCGCCCACAGGTCAGACCACACCCTCCCCTCCCTGAGTCAAGGACTCTGGGTGGCCCTGCTCCATTCTCCAACCCTGCCCCCTGCCTCATGCCCACCCACCTCCCTACTTCCTGCCCACGTCAGCTGCTGTTATGCTGGATATGTCATCTCATGCTCCCGGGCCCTGTTCACGCTGTCCACTCTGCTGATGCTCCCCCCCACCCCGGTGCAAAGCCCCCCCACCACCCGTGAACTCCCACACAGCACATGCAATCAAGCTCAAATGAAGCCCCTTTCCCAGGGCCCTAGTGGGCATCTGCTGTCCACGTCTGCCCAGCACCCATCTTCTCTCCTCACAAGAGTGTCCTGATAGGCCACCGGAGAGCCCCTCCTGCTGCACCCTTTGGCCATAGCCTTTGAGTTCAATAGTGTTGTTTCTGAAGAATGGGCTCATGTCCACAGCCCGGCCAATCAGAGACCTACATCATCCTTGGCTCAAAATGGGCCTGGATCCCCACCTTGGCCAGAGTCCTGCATCATCCCTGGCTAACACGATTGCTGCAGGGATGGGTGCAAGACCCAGCTGGACCACTGGGCATCAACTTGATGACTGTGGGGCAGTTGCTGGGAAAGAGGACGTCTCCTGCTATTGCCAGCCCTCAGGAAGAGGGATGCCTGGTGGAGCTGGGACCATCAGGAAGGGAAAACCTGCCCAAAGGGAAGCAACACAGTGGGGAAAACACAGATAAGAGGTGGGGTGGGGGACAGGCAAGAGGGAGGGAGACGGAGACAGAGACACCATTATGACCCTGAGCACCTGGACCCAGCCAGCCTAAGGGTGGACTTGCAGTTCTAGGATTAGTACTATGGTCCCGTTAAGTCCCTTTTTGTTTTGCTTCAACTACTTCGAGATCTTGGTCAGCTGCACCGAAATGCTGACATTAACACAGACACTGCTCGTGCACACAGTCAGCTTTGCCAGGGCCCTCAACAGCCTTTGCTCCCGCGAGCCAGTGTGAGGTCTTGAGAGGTCCCTGTCTGCCTCACCTGCGTGAGCTGTCACCGATCATGTCCCTTCTGGGACACCAGGCATCCAGTGTGGCTGCCTTGGCCCAAGTCTCAAAGGATCTTGGGAGAAACAAGATCGGCCATCAATACCCACCCCTCCCGGGCTGAAACCGAGGATCACAGAGGGTAGCACCCCCACCTCCCCGAGGCAGAGATAGGATTTAAAACCCCATTCTGGAGCCCACACTCCTTAGAGCCGCCACGTGCCATCTGCGGAGGGTGGCGGAGGTGGTGGCACCAGGCCCAGGGACAGTGGTATTTGGTCACGTGGACACTGGGAGGTGGCCCTGGGGGTCCAGAGAGAGACGTGCGGGAGGAGGTGGCAGGCGGAGCAAAGGCCGGAGGTGGGGCCCCGGCGGGCCAGGCGCTCATTCCATTCGGCTGATGTGTGGGAGGCGGTTGAGAAGGCTGAGGGGGGTGGGGGAACGAGATGAGAAGCAATCAGACGCTTGGCACCCCCACCTCCCTGAATTTCCGAGGGGTCCCCCGGCTCGGCGCGCGAGGCAGCTCAGAGCGGCCCTGTGGCTTTCTGGCTGCCGAGCTGGCACCCCGAGTATATTTCAGGGGCTCACGGATCACAGCGCCGAGGACACAGTGTTCGAGCTATTTGTGGCCACGTGAATTAATCTCTTCCATGTGCAAAGACATTTGCAGGATTCTCCAGAGACGCCCGTTGGTGGGGAGGCAAATGCCGGATCAGCTTGGATGGCTCCTCCGCGGGACGCTTGAGCCAAACCCGGCTACTCCTGCGGCCCGGAGGCGATTGCTCGGTGGTCAGCGAAAAATCGACCCAAATTGCAACTCCAGGGCTTGGCCGTAGCGTGGCAGAGCCAGCCCTCCCAGGGCTGGTGCCCTGATGGGTGTCCCTGGGGCCTGTGTGCCGGGTCCGAGCCTGTGGAAGGGATTCTAAGGCCGCAAGGAGGAACAAGAGCGTGGTCTGTGGGTGCTGCCGATCCACCTGCCTGGCTCCCAGGTGAATCCTTGCAACGCCTCTGGGAGGAGATGAGAGCGACAACCTCACTGCACAGAGAAGGAGGCGGGGTGCCCCGTCAGGGTCGCGGAGACGGGGGTGGGTGGAAGGAAGGCGTCTCCCCACGGGCCTGCTCTCGGCCACCACGCCACCAGCCTGCTTCCGCAAACTTCCGGAAGCGCCCATCCTTCCTGCGGTTAAGACGGAGAAGGTGCGTGGGGACTCTGCACGCCCGCCCGTGGTTAAGCGTGCGCCCGGGCGCCATGGGCTGCTCTCCAAGCTCCGTGTTGAAAAGCTGGGGCTCGGCTCTCAGGGCTGCTGCTCACCACTGCGAGACCCCTTCTCTCTGCCTCCCTCAGTTTCTTCATCTATAGAATGGGCATCATAGTAACAGCAACAGGCTGGTGGAAGATACTAGAGGGCTGAGGGCTTGGTGCAATGGTAAAACACTGCCAGGATCCTACACAGAGAGCCGGGTTCGAGTCCCAGCTCAGTGTCTAGTTCCAGTTTCCTGGGAAGCAGCAGTGATGGCTTGAGTAAGTGGGTCTCTGCCATGCACACGGGAGACCCAGATGCCTGGCCCGGCCCTGGCTACTGCAGGCATTTGTGGATGGAACGAGTGGGTGGAAGATCTCTGCCCCTATCTCTTTGCCTGTTGAATAAGTAAAAATCTTTAAAAAATAACGATAACACAGACCGCACCTCGTCACCTAAGGGCAGCGATCCTCAACTAGAGGTGACTCTGCCTCCCTAGGCACTGTGGCACTGTGCAGACACCCTCCGAGCGCTCACAGCTGGGGGTGGGGCATGCTGCTGGCATCTGGCCCAGGAGCTACTGCCCGGTCTGCCCTGCCCCCGCAGCACACAAGCACCCGGCCTCACGCCGTCAGCCACGCTGAGGGCCTGGAGCCCTGTGGTAGGAGCTCCCGAGTGACCTCGCAGCCATCACGGTGAGGACTCCAGGGCTTCATGTGACCCTGAGGCACAGAGCAGGTGCATCGGAAACAGCTGCCTTCCCACTGTCAAGTTCAAAATGACGGGAGACAGAATACAGCGTCCTAGACGGCCACACGTCTCCTCTTAGTTTGCGCTAAGCTGCACAGTTCCCCAAAACCTGCGACCTGGAAATGAAGCCATGCCCCCCGCCATGGTCATCGTTATCTTCTTGCTCTCCCTGCACCCTCCCCCATCCTCAGCCTCTCCCCAAACCTCACAGGACTCGGGGGTTAGAAGGACGTCACGGTCGGCTCTCTGCAGAACCAAGCAAGAGGCTTCCCATGTCCCTAAGACGGATTCATGAAATAAAACCACACACCAAGCTCTAAGCATAGGACCCAGTAAAGGGAAGCCGTTATCGTCTGCCTTTTGAAAATTGAAAAAATTTTATCTGAAAGGCAGAGTGAGTTAGAGATCATCCATCCACTGGTTCACTCCCCAGATGCCTGCAACGGCCAGGGCTGCACCAGGTGGAGCCAGGACCTCCATCCAGGTCTCCCATGTCAGAGCCTCCCCTGCTGCCTCCCAGGGAGCCCATCAGCAGCAAGCTGGACTGGAAGGGGAGCCGGGACTCGAACCCAGGCATCTGATGCGCGACAAGGTGTCCCAAGCAGCATCTTTTTTTTTTTTTTTTTTTGGACAGGCAGAGTGGACAGTAAGAGAGTAAGAGAGAGAGAGAGAGAAAGGTCTTCCTTTGCCGTTGGTTCACCCTCCAATGGCTGCCGTGGCCGGCGAGCTGTGGCCGGTGCACCACGCTGATCCGATGGCAGGAGCCAGGAGCCAGGTGCTTCTCCTGGTCTCCCATGGGTTGCAGGGCCCAAGCACTTGGGCCATCCTCCACTGCACTCCCGGGCCACAGCAGAGAGCTGGCCTGGAAGAGGAGCAACCGGGACAGAATCCAGTGCCCCGACCGGGACTAGAACCCAGTGTGCCAGCGCCGCAGGTGAAGGATTAGCCTAGTGAGCCGCGGCACAGGCCCCAAGCAGCATCTTAATCACTGTGCCGAACGCCTGCTCCCTTATCTTTTATTTCTTAAAAGTTTCAAGTTTTTATAACAAAGTTTTCCCTCATCCCAAAGACTTGATGCATTTTTGATTCATACATATCAACTGGACATATGACAAGATGTTTATATGAAGAGCACTGATCAAATTGTGGCAATTAGTATTAAACAGCTTTATTGTTCTCCAAGGTCATCGAATACTTGTCTTCTTCAAACTCACAGTAAGACAGATGAGAGGGAGCTCCACCCCAGCCCAGCTCCCCCAGGGGCCCTCGTCAACACCGCGGGTAACGAGCTGCCCGTCCCCGGACGCCAGGCGGACGGGCCACTTGCTCTTTCTATCTCGTCTCCCCAAAAGCGGAAGCGCATTTCCCTAGGAGTGCAGACTCAGCAGTGGAAGAGACCTGGGCACGAGCTCAGGCTTCCGCGTTGGCCAACTGGCCGTGTTATGAAGGGCATCGGAAAGCCCAGAGACAGGGTGGGCAGAGTCTCAAGGGACAGTCCTTGCAACGGGATCCATCCCATCTTGTGGCTCCTTTTGGTTGTCATTTCCCCGTGCCTGGGCATGAGACCCGGCCCGTGAACCTCTGCTCAAGCCCTGTGTCCTGCTCACGGCCAGGATCCCTGTATCATTAACCAGGTGCTGCTTGGATGCCGCTGGGGATGGTCCGCTCACTACTGCGCGAAGCAGCCGCTTCTGATGAGAGCAGAGTCAGAGCCGTCCTCACGACCTGTCTCACGCAGCTGGCTTCACCCCGGGAACTCTGGTTTTCTCATACACGGGCTCCCCCCGCTGCCCCACACCCACCAGCACCCCTAAGGCTCAGCCCTACACTCTCTGAGCGCCTCCCAGCCTCAACACGCGATCCCCCTCTCTGCACACACCCCGCCTGGCCCCCGCAGGGCCTCGCCCGGTGGCCTGGGCCCGCCGCTCAGTTTGCAGGGAAAACCATTGGAGACGTTTTCTGCACAGCTCATTCGTGATGGCGGCGCACGGCCCCAGCCTCTCCCACCCGGCTCCAAACCTCAGAACAATGCTTCCATTTTGCTGCTTTCGCACAAGCCTCTCTCCTGCTAAGAGCAGCTGTTGGCAGAAGCCGCACGTAAAGCGGCGCGGGTGGGAGCCGGGGGCCCGGACACAATGCGCTCTTGTTGCAGGGGCGCACTCGCGTGCAGGCCACGGGCAGAGGCCCCGACACCAGCACAGGGCCACTTCCCGGCCGCACGGACTTCTAGAACCCTGTGTGTGGAGCAGCACCCGGAAGCCGCCGGCATCCGCCTCCCAGCACGGCAGAGCAAGAAAAGGACGCGGCAAGGTCAAGTTTCCCGAGCGGCCACACCCCAGGCCCTGGTGACCGTGCGCCCCACGCTGCCCCCACACCAACTCTCGGCCCCCCGACAGCTGCCCGGGGGTGCAGCCAGGGGAGGGCTCTAAAGCCTGGCTCTGCCATGTCCTGGCTGTCCAAGAGGTTGGGCCTCAGTCCTCTCATCTGTAAAATGGGACAGCACTGCTCATCTCACCGGGCTCAGGTGAGGACAAGGCGAGACGTGGAAGGCATGCGTGACAGCACCAGGCACCCAGCAGGTGCACAGTAAGCAGGGGGCGTCCTCCAATTCTTGTCCCATTCACGATCGAGGAGAAAAGGATCCGCGAAGCCGCAGAGCGAGCGTGGCCAAAGCAGCCGCTGGGAGGCCAGAGGCTGAGGCCCATGACGGACGTCCCTGAGGCTTCAGTCCTTATTTTCCATTCACTCACACTCACGCCCCTGAACTCGGAGACAGAGGAGCGGTGGCTGAGGCCCACAGCCTGGGTTCAAATCCCACCGCTCCACTCCAGAGCGGAGTGGTCCGGGCAGGCTACTCCACCTTGGGACCTTGGTGCCCCCTGATAACAGGATAATAATTAAAGCTGCCCCGTCACAGTGCTGGCGGCCAGGCCAGACAAAGGGGGGGGGGGCTCAAAGTGAAGGCCACAGGCGTGTCAGTCACTGTCAGGTCTGAAACAACAGGAAGCATCCCATTGACTCAAAACCTACTAGGTGCACGTGACCACATTACCCCCTCCTTCTGATCCCCATAAACCCATGGTACAAAATACCCATTTCACAGATGAAAAAACCTGTAAGTGACATGCCCAGGGTTCAGCAAGAGGGGCAGCCGTGCTATGGCTGCAACACTAACCACTGAACCATACTGCACCCCCAGCCCCGCCATCTGCTGCAGCGGGAGATCCTGGAGGCGGGGACTCACGTGCCACACACCTGCTCTTTTGCAAGGTCCTCTGGGCACCAGAGGTGACCCGGGCCATGTTCCCAACGCAGGGAAGGGCGATCTACGGTTTCAACCCAAGCACGAGGAGCCAGCTCTGTTCTCAACTTTTAAAGCAAACTAAAACCAACCTAGCTGAAGAGGAAGTTTTTAAAAGTCACAAATATAAATCACTGTCAGAATAGAAAGCAACTAAAACAATAAAAATCATGAACCCATAGGATGCTCCGTCTCTCCAGCGGCCAGATGGGTGCTTTGTTATACAACAAAATTCCCAAAATTGCCAGCCGCTGCTAGTTGGTATCTGTCTTCTGGACTTAATTACAGAGGAAAGTGAACATAAATGAGATTTAAAAAAAAGATTTACTTGAGAGACAGAGTTACAGAGAGAAGAGGGGAGAGACAAATGGCTGCAATGGCCAGGCCAAAGCCAGGAGCTCCATCCGGGCCTCCCATGTGGGTGACAAGATCCCAAGCACTTGAGCCATCTTCTGCTGCCTTTTTTCCCCAGGCACACTAGCAGGGAGCTGGTTAGGAAGAGGAGCAGCCAGGACTTGAACCGGCGCCCACACGGGAAACTGGCGTCACAGACAGCAGCTTAACTTGCTGCTCCACAATTCAGGCACCAAGAAGTGAGATTTTAAAATCACTATAAGAGTTCACGCTCTCCAATGCTCTAATTGCGCACCACCTAAAGTCACTGCAGGGACAATGTTCCGTGCATCGTGAAGCAATGGCTCAGCAGCTGAGTGTGTGGGTCCTGGAGGAAGACTGGCCTATGGGCCGGTGCCATGGCTCAATAGGCTAATCCTCTGCCTGCAGCGCTGGCACACCGGGTTCTAGTCTCGGTCGGGGTGCCAGATTCTATCCTGGTTGCCCCTCTTCCAGGCCAGCTCTCTGCTGTGGCCCAGGACTGCAGTGGAGGATGGCCCAAGTGCTTGGGCCCTGCACCCCATGGCAGACCAGGAGAAGCACCTGGCTCCTGCCTTTGGATTGGCGCGGTGTGCCGGCCGTGGCAGCCATTGGAGGGTGAACCAACGGCAAAGGAAGACCTTTCTCTCTGTCTCTCTGTGTCCACTCTGCCTGTCAAAAAAATAAAAAAAAAAAGACTGGCCTATGGGAGCAGAGAACACAAAACACACACCCAGGCCCAGGCCTTTTACCCAGGTGCACCTGCTGGTCATACTCCACCCACTGCTCTGTCGAGCGTGCTCACTCTACACACACACACACACACACATACACGTTCTATTCTCTGCTGAACTGCTTGAGTCAGTTACACGCAGCCCGGCGCTTTCCTCCTCATCATTCGTGTGTGCACCTCTTGAGAGCAGGGACATGGTGACGTCACCTCGGCCCCAGCATGCGGCGCAGTGACCTTACCAAGGCTACAGGGCTTGAGCTGGTCCATCGCCCACACTGACCAGCGGTAGCCCAGTCTGCTCCTGCCGCCCAGCACCCATTCCAGAAGCTGGCCCTGCACTGGGCTGGTGCCAAGCTCCAGGCCCGCCCCAGGATGGGGTCCTGCTCAACCCAAGTCCCATCCCTGTGACTGCCCAGGCTGAAGCCACCGTCTACGTCTTGACTTGGGGGTAGGGCAAGGGTCTGACGGTGCAGCGGGAGCCAAGAAGGAAAGAAGAGAGTGGAAATCAGAGGCTGAGCGGATGCTGGGCAGGTAAGACGCCCACTACCCGCTGCAGAGAGCTAAACACGGAACAGGAGAAGGTATCCGGGGGTCTTCTGTGAGCTGCAAGGTGCCGTGCACACACACAAGGCCAGCCTCCAGGCCTCAGCGCGGGGCCCAGAGCCTGCCCCAGGAACCCCTCTCTGCCTGTCTGGCCTCACCTCCTGGGCTCTGGGCGTGGGAGGGTGCAGTATTTCCAGTGCCATCACAGGCTCCCCAAAGGGCTCCCCATGGCCAGCTGGGTCCGGACCTCCCCCCACCTGGGGAACGTGGAGATGGAGCCCCACCCAGCTGACCTCACCACGGCTCATGAGGAGGCTCAAGCTGTCTGATACTTCTCAGACCCTGAGATTCCAGCGGCTAGAAAATCTCCAACAAACAAAAAAAATGGGAAAACATCACTGGGAGGACCCAAAAAGGAGGGCTGTGAAGTAAAACATGTGAAAATGACACATGCGAACCTTGAATCCTAACAAGGAAACCCACTCACAGCCTCACCAGACAGGACACAGAACAGCCGCTCACCCCTTCAGTGGGGCCGGTGTGGCTCACGGAGCTCTGCCCCTACTCACTCGTCCTCACTGCGCAACGGGGCAGCTGAACCGCTCTGCCCCGAGCCCGGTGTCTTGGTGCCCAGAAAAAGGTCCCAGGCTCCGCATAGCCCGGAACCCATGAGTTGAAATCTTGGTTTTGCTGCATCCCCGTTCCCAAGCCTCCAGTGTGTTACTTAGCTCCTCGGAGCCTCGGTTTTCTCATCTGTAAAATGGCAACGCAGTCCCTGCCTCCAAGGTGTCCATGCAACTCATCCGCCAGAGATTCCTGAGCACCCACTCCACGCGTGGCATTCTGCTCGATACCGGGAAGACGACCGTGAAAAGACAGGCGAGCCCCAGCCGAAGGGAGACATAATTACGCCGAGACCACACAACTAAGTGTTGAGTGACAAGTTCAAGTGCTTTGCACAAGTTCAAGATGTGAGGAAGGTGTACGTAGGGACGGGCTGACTGCCTGCCCACCCCGAGGAGAGTGAGGAGTACATCAATCACTCAGTTTGTCACATCCACAAATTGCCTGCGCTGTTGACATATTTTTGCTTTAAGTGGACTCTTTTTCTAGTCTTAAATAAATTGAGCCTCATTTGAAGAAATACCTCTCACTCATGTCCTCCACAGGCTATCCGTCTGTCCACGCCCCTCGCACACACGGAAACGAACACATCAGTGTTAAGAGAAAGTGCCAAAACTCCCTCCCAGCGGCAGGGCGAGAACTCAGCACACAGCGGGCACCCTGAAGGCGCAGGTCTCACCCTCCGGCCGGCTCCTCCAGAGAGAAGGCGAGCGTCGTTTCTAAAGCCTGCTGTCCCCCAACTCCTCTCTCCACAAGCCCCCCAGTCCGCCCCAGGAGCTACAGTCAACCTCACGCCCAGCTCCCCAGTGCACCGCGAGAGCAGGGTTAAAACCAGCGTGGCTTTGCTTCAGTGGCTGAGAAAACACAGCAGTGCCAGTCCGGGGACAGGAAAAACACTTTGTTCAGTTCTATTCAGGGGAAATCCCATAAATCAAGAACCCATCACACACACACACACACACACCAACAGACCCCCGCCCGCGCGCTCACACCGCCCCTCCTTCACAGAGCAGTTAACCATTATGTCAACGTCTTAAAAGCTTCTTAATTTGGTTTAATAGCACTTCAAGTTCCAGAGCAGTGGGGCAGATTTAGGTCAAATACGTTTCATTCTGCTTTAAAAAAAGTAAGTGGGAAGAAGGACTGGGGCACGCGGGGACGGTGGAAACCGGTGGGAAGGGCCGGGCAGCGTCGGCGCAGCGGCTGGGGTCCCAGCCCCGACATCTTCTGGGTGCACATTCAACTCCCCGCCACGAAGAAACGCCGCTCCATATCCTTGGGGATCCAGCGGTCCTCTCGCTTCTTCACGTGGGATGGATCCACTCTCCTGTCCACTACCAGCTAAGAGAAGCAGGAAGAGAGTCCTTTGGTGGCTCCGGTGTTGAGCCCCCGCATCTGGGGAGACTGGCGGGTGGGGTGAGGACTGCGGCAAACCGAAGAGGACACGTTCTGGCTAGAGGGAGCGTCCGTGAGCAAGACCCCCAACTGTCACCAGGCAGGAATGCAGACCTCACTTGGCCAATCTCCCGACGGCCCAGGAGAAGCCAGGAATCTGGGTTTTTATATGGAATCTCCTGATTTTTAAATGCTGGCAACTCACTGAAACCCAAACAGTCTCCGGCCAAAGAAAGCACATCTGTGGGGCAGAGGTGGCCGCAGGCTGCCCGGCGTGACCTTGGGTGAAGGAGGAAGAAAGCAAGCTTGGACTTGAGAGCCGATGTCGGAGCCGCCCCCCCCAGCCCCCTGCGTGGGGCTCCTTCTCGGCCACCCCTGCCTCAGTGTCCCCACCTGCACCACGCCAGGACTGGCCTCGGTCACGTCCACACTCCGCCATCCAAGCTTCTCCGAGAAGCCGTCAGCGGAAAGAATGGCGCATCCAGGCCGAGAAAGTGGGACAGAACTTGACACCGTTTCAAAAACCCGTAATTCAACCAGGCGTGTTTCTCTTCCTCAGCTGAGGTTTTGGGAGGCAGTGGGTGTGTTTTTAAAAAAACACAACACACCAAGTCAGGAATTTCAGCAGAAAGACGTGGCAGCCCCGCACGGCTCACATCTGGGGCTGTGCTCCTGGGGGTCCACGCCGCTCTGCCCCAGCAGCTCAAGGCTGGAGGCGCGGCGAGGCTGGTGTCGGCCCCACTGGGAGCCCGGGGCGCAGTCACTGGCCTGGATGGGCCTCCCGGTTAACAGAGCAGAAGCACACACACAGGCGCTCCGGTCTCTAGGACAGGAAGAGAGAAAAGGGCACTCCACGAAGCTCCCAAGCACCAGGCACCCCACAGCTACCTGCGCCCAGCCCCACAGGGAAGCCGGCCTCCAGCCGGGGCACACGGACTACGGGGTCAGGCGGAGCACCCAGCCCCTTTGTTTGATCTCACTGGCTCCACGAGGAACTCTTACCATGCCCACTCCACGGATGAGAAAACTGAGGCTCAGCCAGGAAACTGTGATGGAAACCTAAGTTAACTCAAAGCCCTCCTTTTTTAAATTTTTTTTTTTAGAAAGTATGAGTCCTGCTATAGAAGATGAATCTTCACGAGGTCAACCTGGCAAACGGCCACAGACAGGGGCCCGGCACGGGTCCCAGGGGCAGGAGCGACATGTGCCTGGGGGCTGACCGCTGAGCTGCTCTTCCCAGAAAAGGGAGAGGGTCTCCATTCCGTGGGGTGGGGGTCCCTCTGTCCCCATCACCTCCAAACAGAGGGAAAATTGGCCCGGGGGAGGGGAGACAGCAGGTCGGGGGGGGGGGGGTGGGCGCGGCCACCTCGGACGTGCCGTTTAATGGCCTGGAGCCTCTGGTGCACCACCTCTGAGACAGGCGCCGTGAACACCCCACCCCCGTGAGGACAGGGGAGGCGGCAGTGCGAGCCCCTGCTCGGCGCTGGGCCCAAGGTGCTCCCAGCCCCTGTCCCACCTGCTCCTCCAGCGAATCCTGCCGCATCCACAGTCCCACTGCCTCCCACGGAGCCGCTCACCACCTGGTCGGGTCGGTGCCACTTCCTCCCTGGCCTCCACAGGCCCCCGCCAGCAGCCATAGGGACGCTGCTAAACCCAAGTCAGGCCCGTCCCTCCCCTGCTCACGGCCCTGCGGTGGCTCCCACCTACCTCCCCAGAGCACGGGTCTCCATCCCCACGTCTCCTACTCTCTCCCCTCAGTGGACTCCTGGCTGTTCCTGAACACCCCACGCCCCTGAGAGGCCTCCCGCCCCCAGCGATGCGCACAGCCAGCCTGGTCCCGCCTGCAGGAAGCACCCGATGATCTGTGAGGGTTCCGCGAGCCGGGCGCTAACCCGGCGTTAACCCGCGGGGAGCCGGCAGGGCTGACACCAGGGTAAGCGGCAGAGGCTGAGAGTCAGGGCCATTTGTTCCCAGAGACTCCGTTAACCAGCAGGCAGCGCAGGGACCACCCCGACCGAGAACAAACGTAGAAATCGGCTCCTCTGGTTTTGCTCCGACAGCGCCCACCCCTCCTGCCCCACTGTGCTTCCGCAGAGCCTCTAACCGTTGACATTCGCCGTGTTCCGTCTGTCTTCCTCCCCCACAGGACAAAAGCTCCATGAAGGCAGGGCCCCCGCTGCTTGTCCACCGCCGGGGACAGGGACAGGGCTGCTTGTCCGTCATCAGGCGGCCAGGACGGTTTCCATGGGAAACCAGAGCGCGGCTGCATTTCAGACACCTGGCAGGCCCAAGACGGGGTGGGGGGTGGTGCTGGGGGGGAGATAAAGGACAAGAGCGAAGCCCTCACTGAGCACAAGGCAGTTTGGGGAACAGGATTCGCGCCCTGGGGTCCCCCATACACCGAGATCTCACGTCAGGAAGATGAACCAGGCTTGGCGCTGGTCACCCTCGAGCCACAGCCCTCAGGTGGCAGGGGACAGCCAGTGTCACCGGGCCCCTGTCCGCCTCCACCGCCCATGTCCCAGAGCAGACGCGTCTATCTGAAAGGCACATCCACCACGGCCTCTCAGGTCTAGAAGGTTGAAGAGTCTCCCCCAAGTCTTTAACATGGTCTCACTTCCCATCCACTGCTGGGTTCCTTCCAGGACATCTTAGAGAGCTGCACGTGGACGTCCCCCTGTGATTAACCCGAGGCAGCCTCATGTCACCTCCACTGCCAACGCGGAGCCTGCTGGGTGCCACCGGGAAGGAACAGGGCTCTCCTCCTCCGCCACAGTGACCCCTTCCACCTAAGTGGCAGCGGGCGCTGGAAGCTCAGAGAACCCACTCGCTTCAGACCTGCGTCCGGTCCGTATGCGGCCGTGGGAACCACCGCCCGTGGTGCACGGGCTGGCTCAGCCACGGAGAACCTGCTGACCCCCAATGTTCACAGCACCGAGGTCGGGAGGCCTTGAGTCACCAAAGACAGGGGCCTCCTCTCAGCCTACGATTCCACTTTATTTGCGATAGAGGCAGCAAAGATCCTCTCTTTCTTTCTTTCTTTCTTTCTTTTTTTTTTTTTTTAAGATTTATTTATTTACTTGAGAGGCTGAGGCAGGAAGAAGCCTTCCATCTGCTGGTTCACTCCCCAGATGGCTACGAACACAAGTCTGCAGACCAAACACAACGACCTTGGCTGCCAGCGTGCCCCGCTCTGTGCTGCCGCCGCCGTGCCCGCAGCGACCCTGTCAGGACGAGACAAGTCCAGTGGAGGCGATAACAGGAAGTGAAGCTCAGGGCGGGAAGGAGAGAGGGGCCCTCACCGGAGGCCCAGGAGCGTCAGTGCAGCCAGGGTCCCCCCGCCCGCCAGCCCAGGGCCACTGAGCCACCTCCCACTTCTCCAGGAGGGCTGCTGCTTCGCCACGCTTGGCTAGAGCACCCCAGATGCTGAGTGCTAACTTTGTACAAGACCCACGGAAAGAGGTAACCCACCCAGGCACAGCGCTGGCTGAAGTCAAAGGGACCCCCAGGCCTGGGGGGGGGGGTGGGAGCAGCAGCACAGCAGCCCCCACCAACCTGACGGCACTAACAGCATCATGCAAACAGCACGCCTAGCAGGAGCACCGTGTTCCCACGCACTGGGCCTATCGCAGTGAGGGAAGCCCGGCTCCAGACAGCGCGGTGGCCTGGGAGGAGCCGAAGGCCTGCCAACAGGTGCTCCACAATGTGGCTTGCGGGGCGCAGGGCACCCGGAGCCAGCCCACCTCCTCTTCCCGCACCGTTGCCGACCTCCCCTCGGGAGCCCACCCTTCCCCCTGCGTGCCCAGCTCCGCAGGCAGCACCACGCCGGAGCTTCCTGATAGGGTGGACGAGGAACCAGGCACCTGACGCACGCCCTGCACTTCCCGGTTCCCGAGCGGGGCCTCTCCTTTTCTCTAAAGCCGCTCAGCAGTCATCGTTCTGCTGCTACATCGGGGTGGTCCCAACAGCTCTGGGCCCCCGGCTACATTTCTGCTTCATCCCAGCTACGGGGTCAAGAAGGCAGGCGACAAATTCAGTGTGATCAGGCTGGGTGGGCACCCAGGTCCCTCACAGCTCCGGGAGCTTCCCCGCTCAGCTCCCCAGCCCCCCGCTGTGGATCCTTTGGGGGACCCCTCCTCCTGGCCCCCCGTTATGCTCGTAGCCACGGGAAACCATCACCCTTGCGATGTGAGTGCACAAGGAGCTCTCTGCCGTTCTAAACAGTGGCTGACAACCACTTACGAAACCTGCAAACATTTCACCACTCTGAAATCAACCCCAGATGACATAATCAGCCTCATCAGGACGCTAACGAGAGCCCCGAGGAGGGCGGGCTTGGCCGTCTCGCCCGCGCCGTGATGAGCGGCCGTGGGGAGACAGGCCTGAGAAAGACATAAAAATGAAGCGAGCTGATTGCTCCTTGGAAGGAGGCTCAGCCCCATCCCCACGAGAGTCAAGTCCTACTTTTTCCTGGAAACAATTTTTAGCATCTCTTGGCATCCGTCATGGTTGAGAATTGGTAAAAAAGGAACTGAGAGAGAGAGAGACAGACTGCCTTAACACTGGAATCAGAGCCCAGGGTCTGGCACAGAATGTGGGACAGGGGTCACGAACTGGGAGCCCACAGGTACGAGTGGGGTTCAAAAATCAGGACGTGCCTCCTAAACACCCAGAGTTCGATGTCTTTTTAAAGAATTGGAGCCCCCCCCCAGGCGCTCTCCTGAAAGGCACCGCCCACTGACATTAACCATCACCTGGCCTCTCTGGGTACCTGAGTTTGCAATCACTCATTTCAGATTCAGGCTCTGTGCAATTTTTAAAAAATCATTTTAAAGGGATAATTCTGGCCTTGGACATGGCTGATGTGCACAGCATGGTAGCTGGGCCCAAAACAAGCCCCTGCCAGATTTGGTGCCTCTCCCCACCCCACCCTGCCCTCCTACCTCGCCCAGGCACAGGGACCTGCAGGCCACGCCCACCTCAGGGTTCTCCCTCGCTTCCTCTGCACCGTGCTCAATGAGGCCTCACCCGCTGATTGCTATTCTCAAACCATCTGCCGTTCCCTGGCCTCTAACTTAAGTGTTTAGCTCCTGTCTCTCCAGCAACACCCGTGAGGTGGAGGTTCTAGTCTTTTCCGTTCTTAACTGAATTCCCCATGTCCAGAGCAGGGCCTGGTACACAGCTGGTGCTCAATACATAAACATTGTACACAATTTCTATTTAATAAAGGCAGAGTGACAGAGAGCCTCCATCTCCCGGTTCACTCCCCAGCCAGGGCAGGGGCAGGCCGAAGCCAGGACAACGGAACTCAGACTGGCCTCTTGTGCAGGAGGCAGGAACCCAAGCACGGAGCCGCCACCTCTTCCTCACCGCGAAAGTGCACGTTAGCAGGAAGCTGGCTTGCAAGAGGAGCCGGGACTGGAGCCCAGGCGCTCCGATGTGGCCGCAGGGCGCCCAAGCAGCGCCCTAACCACTGCACCAAACGCCCACTTCCAGTGCCAATGTCTGGATGGCCGTACGGACGCGTGCGGCTTCCTCATTTGAGGGAAATCGAGGCCGGGGGGACCCGGTGGCAGCGGGAGGTGAGAGAAAGCAGCCCTGGAAATTCGGCTCACCTTGCTGTCGGGGGCCAAGGAGCCGCTTCTGGAGCGAGGCGGGAGACAGGGGCCAGGGAGCAGGGCCCAGAGCACAACCCCGAACTCAGCACTGATGGAGGCTGCAGCGCCCCGCCCGCTTGTGCGCTCCGACAACTCCACCTGACGCCCTGGCCCTTGAGACGGCGCCGGGGGTCTCCACAGCCCGGCCACGGAACCACAGGCAAACTCCTCCCCTAGGCCCCAGCTTCCTCTCCGCCCACAGCGCCCCCACTGCTGCCAGCTCTCAGCCCGGGAGGTCTCATGTGGAGACAAGGAAGGCTGCTCTCCCCGGCTCAATCCTGGGGTGGAAAAACCTGCGCCTCCCATCTCAGCCTCCTCCCGCCCGCGCCCACGTGCGTGTGTGCCCCCGGGGGAACCATTTCCACGGCTCACTTCTGCCCACGTGGGAGGAAGCTTTCGGCAACCGGGATTTGTAGCAGGTGCGCCCCGAGGTGGGCCACACCCAGTAGCTCCTAGGATGTGAACTCCACTATCCGCCCTTCACAAACGGGGAAACTGAGGCTGGGGGGGTGGTTAGGTCAACTCAAGGTCACGGGGCTGCCCCTGAAGCTAACAGCACACACACACATCCTTATAAAAACCTGGAACACTCCGCCTACGACCCGCTTCCCCTGGGCTGCGTCTCGTGCCTGTCCTTAATTAATTCATCGTGCAGTCAAGTGAAGGTGAGAGAGGAGCTGAGCTGGGTTCTTTGTGTGGTTAAGGAGGCAGCACAGGGCTAGAAAGCCAGGCTCCAGGCCCGCGGGCCTGCCCACAGAGGCTGGATGTAGTGCCGGGCGCCCGGTGTGACCCTGACCTGGACACTCAGCCTCCTGCCTTCACTTCCTCACCTCCGAGGGGAGCCGCAGCAACAGCAGCCCCATCACTGGGTCACTGGGCGAGGGGAGTGCTGGCCGGGCCCACGCTCACAGCCACTCCGAGCAGATCCTGGCCCGGAGGGTGGACACAGACTCTTTCTATCAGCGTCGTTTGCAGCCAAGGCTTCGCCATGCTGCTTTGGCAGATCTGAAACCCAGACTAAACGTGCCCAGACACCAAAGGCTCCTCCGAAGGCTTCGCTGCTGCCTGGAGGGGCCGTGTTTGTTTCTCTTGATTCCCCTGGAAACAGCGCACACCGCAGTTCTGGTTACGGAGGGGCTGCCGCGAGCAGTGAGCAGCGATCGCCGGAGGAGGGGTGGGGTGGACGTCCCCCCATGGATCTGTTCCTTGAACGTCACTCCTGACTTCTGCCCTCCTTGGGTGCCCCTTTTTCTAACGACTTGATGCGCTAGACTTTTCAACATGTTTGTCTTCAGCAGCAAAACCGTGAGCAAAGCAACCATCTGTTTGCAGGGCTTGGCGTATCTTTTTCAAATGCGCACTAAAGGCAGAACTATAAGGAAAAAAAGTGCAGGCATGTTTCAAGTTAATGGGAAAATAAACGCCGTTTCTTAAAGACAAGACGGCCCTGGAGACCCACAGATTATTCTAGAATAATGTGTAAAACCCCAAGGCTGAAGCTACCTGAAGAAGGGCGAGGGGTACCCCCAGGTGCAAGTAACTTTCACTTTCCCCCTCGCCAGTGCTGGGGGGGGAGGGATGGGGAGGGATTCTGCGCTGCCCTAAGAACGCGCCAGCATTGTATGTCAGTAGCAGGGGACGGTGAGCGCTCATTGACCTGGTGATAAGGTGGGGGCGCAAGTGATCTCCCCCAAATCCCAGGACAGCACGGGGGTCCATCCCCGCCCGCTCCCGAGGAGAAACCGCTTCGGCCTGGTTGGTGGGAGAGGGCAGGAGCTTCTGCCGGCCCCACCCCGAGCAGGGCTGCCTGTGGCTGTGTCCAGGGCCCCTGGTTCTCCGTGGGGAGCGGGGGCGAGGGCCGCCGAGGAGGCTGCTCTGCAATGCAGGAACGGCGCCCAAATAACCCGCAGCCGGAGGAAGTCACTGTGGAGTCCTCGGCCACTGTCAGTGGTCAGCGCGCTGGGCCAAGACCACCCGAGCCCTGGGGCACTCGGAGCTGGGATGGGAGGCTCCTGGCCCCGCCTGACCGCCCCAGCCTCACGGTCCACTCTGGATAAATGGACACGCCTCTCAGGGGGCTCTGCGTCAAGTCCACTTCTTCCTTCACATCTCCCGTCTCTCCAGGTGCTGAGATGATCGCGCTGGCTCTCAGAGGCACGTCTGTCTGTCTGTCTGTCCTTCTCAGAGCCCCAGAGTCTGGGGGATGCTCCCCTCCCTACAAACCAGCAGAGACGGCAGCACCCACAGCCCCAGGCACAGGACTAGGGAAACCGAGGCACAGCCAGGGTTGGGACCCAGGGAGGCGGGCTCCCGAGTCCAGTGGAGAACTCAGATTGGATCAGCTGGGCGAGCGTATCAGATCTGGACCGCTCTGAATGGGACCCGTTCACACTGGGGTGAGGAAGGGGCCATGTGTCTCTGGCAGGACAAGGCAGCAGGAGAAAAATGAGAAATCCTGTTTTCCTTTTCAATTCATTAAGCCTTGTTGAGGGGAGCAAGGACCTCGTTTTTTTTTCTTCCCTTTCATTTTAACAGGAAAACGCGCATTTCAAAGAGTGCTGCACAGCCCTGCTGAGGTCAAGTTCAATGACAAAGTCCTCATTGTGGCTGGGGGACTCCCTGGCCTTCCAGCTTGGGTTATAAAAATTTGGTCTGAGCCCAAAGTCTGGCTTTAATAGAATATTTTAATTTTGTTTAATGAATATTATTTTAAATCTGTTTGGCAGTTAAAAAATGTGTTCTTTTATTTTCAAATTAAAATTTACCGATGTTCAGTGCTTTCCCTCTGGGAAGAGGTGCAGCAAGGCGGGGGAGGGGGGATAAGAACACAAGTGGCCGTTTTCTGCATGTTGTCATGTGCCAAACACCCCACTGTGGGCTCGGCTCCCTCTCGGCCAGCCGTGCGCAGCGGGTGTGACCCTGGCCGTGGGGGAAGCCCACGGTGAGAGTGGACTCATGGAGGCTGCAGCCAGACCTGTCTCAGCCCAGAGCGGCTTCATCAACCACTGCCCCTTCTTCACTCTGGATTCGAAAAGGAACTCGACTGGCCAACAGCTCAAGGGATCACGGCCCTGAACGAGAGGCCCTGTCGTCTCGGGAGCCGGGGAATCCGACGCAGGCGCATAAGTCCTGGAGCAAGGCTGAGTGCTGTCCGTGGACGACCTCCCTGAACCCTTGCAGTGGTTCCAGACGCAGATCATGGCCATCACCACCCCCATTTTACAGAAGGGAAGACTGAGCCCAAAGAGCCACGCGATCTGTCTCGCGTCATGCCGCTCGTGCCCAACAGTAGCCGACGAGGATTCAATTCACACCGCTGGCCTAGCACAGTCCCAAACACTTCAGTCATCCAGTCCCCACAGCAGCTCTCCCAGGAGGAGGCCCTATCACTGTCCCCGCTTCACGGGAGAAACTGAGGCCAGTGAACAGGCAGAGTGAACGCTGGGCCAGGGTTTCCAGCCCGGCTCCTGGGTCCCGCTCTTAACCCTGGGGCTGTAAGTCAGCCACACCCGGCCCTCTCCCACCTAGTGTGCACCCCTCCATCTCCCTTAGTCTATTTTTACTCTCAGTTCTTTGATTGGCACAGAATTCTGCGTGTGTATTAATGGGCTACAATGTGTTGTGATTCCCCATGCGCCGTACAATGATCCAGCTTGATAATTAGCGTATCTATCACCTCAATCGTTCATCATTTCTTTGTGATGAGAACGCAGGTATTTGCTGCAGCGGTAAGACACGGCTCGGGGTGCCTGCGACCCACATCAGGGTGGGCAGCTCGAGTCCTGGCTCCAACTTCCGATGCCAGCATCCTGCTCTTGTGCCCCACGGGAGGCAGCGGCACTCGAGGAGCAGGGTCCCTGCCACCCACGCAGGAAACAGGCTGAGTTCCTGGTTCCTGGCTTTGGCCTGGTCCAGGCTCCACTATAGTAGGATTTGGGGAGTGACAGAAGATCCCCATCTCCCTGCCCTTCAAATCAATATTTCTAAAACCCTCGCCCAGCTGTTTTGCAATCTCAAGGCATTCTTGTTAATGAGTCACCGTGCCGTGCAGGAGGCCAGCCCCTGGGCTCCCAGCTCACTGCAGCTTCGCACCCCTGGACTAACCTCCCCCCACGCCCCCCAGGGAGCCCACGTGGCATTTCTCCTTCTGCCTGCACCACCTCTCAAGGAGGCAGAGAGGCTGCGCGCTGCACGCCCCCACCTCTGGCATGTCTGAGTGCCAGCACGGCCTCTCTGGGTGAGGGTCTGCCGAGCTGGGTCTTTCTTCCCCTCCCCACCGCTACTGGACATTGGAAAATTCTAGAAGTCATGGCACCATCCTCTGGACCCTCAGCGGTCATCTAAAAAGAGGCGAGGACCCTGGGGGAAACACCCTGGAACCCCCCTACCCATGGGTTTCCTCCTTGCTGCCGCATCGCCACCCGTCAGCTCTAAACGAGAAGCGTTCAGTGAATGAATGCAACAACGAAGACTGTGATTCCCTGGCTGCCAGGTGCAATGCTTTGGGCACCCAGCAGGCCCCGGATCAACACCAAATCACAGAAATGTTACAGGAAGTGTCCCGAGCGAGCACTCTTCTCATCAGCACCCTCTGTCGAATTGCAATAGTGCAGGGCCAGCGAAGGCCCAGCGGCGCTCCCTTGGGCTTGTGCTAACACCCAACTGGGCCGCGGCAGCAGCTTAGCCAGCCAGCAGCAGGGCAGCCGCCTCTGATTCCATAGCTCCAGCTCGGAACTGTCGTCAGTTTCCACAACCGCAGGCTCGTGATTCCGCAAGGACCCGCTGACGCCTCTCGGTTTCTGAGCCTGACTTTGGGACGTAACCATCAGTTAGCATCTGTAAGGCGACGCACGTGGAGAATGATGTTAACACCCGACTCTCCAGGCCAATGTGTGGAGGAAGTTCTTACATCGGGGGCTGGATATCCTAGTGGGTAGGAATCAAACTGGGTTCAAGGGCAAGGGTGTGGTGCAGCCACTGAGGACACCTGCGATGCCTGGGTTCGAGTCCTGGCTCTGCTTCCAGCTTCCTGCCGGTGCACACCTTGAGAGGCAGCTCAAGTACTGGCTCCCTGCCACCCCGTCAGAGCCCAAGGCTGCGCTCTAGGCCCCTGGCTTTGGTTTGGCTCACCCACTGCTATGGGTATCTGGGGTGTGAACCAGTGGGTAGAAAATCTTTCAAATAAAATGTAAATAAAATAAAAAAAGTTTAAAACCACTGGGTTTAATCTTGGCTCCAAAACAAGTCAAGCGACCTCAGACCCATTACTTTTTTTTTTTTTTTAAGATTTATTTATTTAGAAGTCAGAGTTACAGAGAGGAGAGGCAGAGAGAGAGAGAAAAGTCTTCCAGCCGATGGTTCACTCCCCAATTGGCTTCAATGGCCGGAGCTGTGCAGATCCGGAGCCAGGAGCTTCTTCTGGGTCTCCCATGGAGGTGCAGAAGCCCAAGGACTTGGGCCATCTTCCACTGGTTTCCCAGGCCATAGCAGAGAGCTGGATAGGAAGTAGAGCAGCCGGGTCTTGAACCAGCACCCATGTGGGATGCCGGTGCTTCAGGCCAGGGTATTAGCCCACTGTGCCACAGCGCCGGCCCCTGAACCCATTATTTCATCTCCCCGAGACTCAGTTTTCACATCTCTAAAATAGAGATGCAGTAGGTGTTGTGGGCCAGTGGGTTAAGCTGGAGCTTGGGACACCAGAAACCCTACCAGCGCGCCTGGTCCAGCTTCCTACTAATACACACCTCGGGACGCAGCAGGTGACAGCTCCCGGGCTTGGTTCTCTACCACCCACGTGGGAGACCTGGATAGAGTTCCTGGTCCTGACTGAGGCCTGATCCGGCCCTAGCTACTGCAGGCAATTAGGGAGTGAACCGGATGAAACCTCTCCCTCTGCCTCTCCCTCTCTGTTGCTCTGCCTTTGAAATAAAAAATAAAGAAAATAGAGATAATAGGAACAGCACATTCTGGGGCTGGTGCTGTGGCACAGCAGGTTAAGTAGCCGCCAGTGAAGCCAGCATCCCACATGGGTGCTGGTTCAAGTCCCAGCTGCTCCACTTCTGATCCGGCTCCCTGCTAATGCTCTTGGGAAAGCAGTGGAAGATGACCCGAGTGCTTGGGCCCCTGCACCCATGTGGGAGACCTGGATAGAATTCAGGCTCCCAGCTTTGGCCCAGACCTAGCTGTCATGTCCATCTGGGAAGCGAACCAGCAGATGGAAAATTTTGTTTACTCTGTCTCTCCTTCTCTCTCTGTAACTCTGCCTTTCAAATAAATAAATCTTGAGAGAGAGAGAGAGAGAGAGAGAGAAGCACATTCCACCAGCCACAATTTGGAGCCACAGCCTACGCTGTGTTTCCTTAGCTCAGTGCCTGGCACCTAATCAGTGTTCAATAACCCCGAGCAGTCCGGTACTCCCAGACAAGTCTTACAACCCAGAAAAAACTTAGAAACCGGAAAAAAAAATTCTAAAATTCAGTAAAAATAAGCACCAAAAAATGACAGCAAGTTTTCTTGCTGAAAAAAATAGCCCAAACTGGACTCCTGGAGGCACCGGGGGTCCGGAGGCATCGGAAGCCCCCCGCCACCCCCACCCCCCCCGCAGGGCAAAGCTCTCCCGCCTGCCGCAGTCTCCCCGTGCCCCCTCCTTTATCGCCCTGGCTTTCTTGTGGGTGCTGAGCAATCTGAGACATTCCAAGCGTGGCAGACATTTGCTGAGTTGAAGACATTCCTTCTCCCCTCCTCCCCCTTCCCTCCACACCCTAACCATTAACTTCTCCGGGGAGCACGGGCCCATTGCAGACCGGAGGTGAATAATCTCCTAGGCTCCATTCTTTTTCACGGCTGGATGGGGCCAGAACTGTTGACAACACGGGCAGCAAGTCACAACTTGTTACGCCACATGACACCATCCCCGCAGAGTCTGGCTTCCCGCTCCTGCACCCGTCACACAAAGGCCAGAGGTGCCCCCTCCTGCCTCCTGCCCTTCACCCCCTCCCAACCACAACGGACACGCAGACCTTTGCCGGAGCCATCAGTGTTTCTAGAACTCCCTGAGACCAAAGGCCGGGGATGTGCAAATCACACGCACCCACAAAAGAAAACACTTTTTCTGCGTCTCTAAAGAGGAGCTTTGCCGGCAGCTCCTGGGTTGGTAAACTCAGGGGCACCGTCCCTGCCTCCGGGTCTCCCAGGCAGCCAGCGGTCCACGAGGGTCTCAAGGCTGGGGCTTCTGCCTTGTACCCCAAGAACTGAAATATACAGTAGGAACAAAAACTCACTCTGGAAGCCACGGACACCTTAACCCCAAAAGGACCACAGGACGGGGACAGGGGCGACGGAAGTGACCAGGAGGAACACGAAACCTCTCTGACCGCTGGCTTCCGCAGACCCCAGCCCCAGGAAGGGGCATGTCTGCTTTGGAGCGAGCCACAGTCCCAGAATCTGCTTTTTGCCCAGATCCGTGAGACAGGAACAAGCCGAAGGAGCCAGCACTTCCAGCCCCACATCTTCCACGTATCCTGGGGACACCTTCCCATCAAGATCTGTCCCCGTGGACCCCAAAAGCCCCTTTCTGTGTGCACTTGGACCAAACGTGTCCAGCAGGCAGGAATTCGGGCTCAGCTGAGGCCGCCAGCACCAGCGGTTTTCTCCCCATTTCGGTGACCTTCGGAGGGCTTATTTATGCACTTCGGACTCATGACCTAATACATGTCGGTTTGGCTTCTCTTCTCATAATAGCAGCCTGCAAAAAGCTTTTGAGAATTCCCCGTGTTTTCTCATTTTGGGTCAAGAAAATAAAAATCGATATCTAAGTAACCCTAAAAAAAAAAAAAAAACCAACAGCCAGCATCATCTACAACATACCCACTGCCCTGCCTCGCTCTCGGGTCCATCCAAGTTCACGGCAACCACGGCCATATCCAAGGTGACCGATCCAGTCACGGCGCATGTAAGAATTAGGCTAAGAGGGGGCTTTTTGACACAAGTCAAACAAAGACATTTAAAACTCACGTTAAAACAATTACCATGTGGAATTTTTTCTGTGTTTTTCCCATTTCTCAAACAGAAGTGTGTATGTTTTCAACATAGTTTCTTGCTGTAATTTTCTTTCTTGGCAAAGCCGCGTCTTACCATGAAACCCAAAGTATGCATGCGAGAGAAACAATAATGGTGGAAACAGACCCGGCCGTCTCTGGCACAATGTTTCTTTACAAAATTAAAATGTCTTTTGGCTAATCCACTGCTCGTATCTTTCGGTTAAGGGAGGCTCTACTGGAGAGACGAAGAGAAAAGAAAGGAGAGGAGAGACACAGTCAACACAAGACAAAAGTCGCCGTGTCCTCGCGCGGCAGTCCCCCCTCCGGCTCCGCGTTGCGGGGGAAATGCTGCATTTCTCCTTGGGTCGCATTCACAGAGCGCTGACGATTGTCCTGTGAACAGCTGTAAGCAGAGACGCTCAGATCTGCGGCAGAGCTGGGGAGACACAGACTTACAAACTCTGACATTCCCAGAAACTCAGAAGTTCGAGAGCGGAGTGGGAGAAGGCCAGGGCCGGGATCACACACACTCGGTCGCATTTCTGCCACAGCTCACGGGGCTAGCAGACCAAACCCTCTGGAACCTTTGTGAAGCACACTGTTCGTTTTTTAGAGATGTTTGAGTTGGCATTATCACGCATCTGCATTCCTCTTCAATTTCTGCATCTGTGCAAAAGCAGAGGCCGCGTTTTCCGAACGGCAGGAGAACACACATCTGGGCTCTAACCGCTATCACCCGGAGGCAGGCCAGCCCCCTCCCCCCCACCCTGCAGGTCCTGCCCCAACCATGCCCTTTGGCCCCAACTGACACACAGCCCGCCTGCTCCAGACCCAGGAAAGTGGCAAAGATGAGTCTCCCGGTGACCTGACTCTGGAGACCACCTGTGCCCGATTATTCTCCGCTCTCCAAATGTTAATTATCTGACCCCTAAACAACACCGCACCCGCAACCCTCCACACCTTCCGGTAAACCCGGCTTGGGCTGCGTCTACCATAACGTCAAAGGCTCTTTCGACTGCCTGCCAGTAACACTATTGACTCAGTTTAGGAACTAGAGTGCGGGGCATTAAGTATCGAAGCAACAAATCAAATTAGCCCTTGAAAACAAATAGCCATTTTCCCTTACCCAACCTGCTACCCATCCCGACTCTCAGAGGTTCAGATCTGCAGTTTCTAAACCCTTCCCAAGATTTTAAGAACTCGTCAGCGCAGCTTCAGAAAAAAACTGAAGGCCGCCCGTTTAAAACCTTCCGTGTCCAGGAAACCACGGCAGACGCTGCCAGAGCCACAGGTCCCACTGTTTGTGGCTGAGGCTCGCTCTGCAGCCAACGGAAGTCCCCCGTGGCTCTGCACAAGTCTTCGGCCATGGGACTCCATTTCCTTGTTAACAAAGGTTAGATGAAAATTAAGACTCTCAGGAATCTTCCCTTTAAAACCCACGCGCAGAGCCGATTCCCAGCCTGACATCCGTGGACCCCTCGGCCGGCAGGAATTTTCATCATCGTTGTGAAGGGCAAGGACACTTTGCAAGTGACAAAAACGGCCAGGGCACACAAGGTGATGCCAGTAGGAAAATGCATTTAAAAAAAATGTAAAAGCTGGTGACTTTCTTCATACTCTTTGGTCCTAAATACACCTGGCAGGTGCCTTCCTACCTGGAGACTGATTGCCCCTCTAATTCATCTGTAGACAGAAGTTCAAGATGCATCTGGACACTTGCTTGTCTAAGTGTAGGAGTCCCCCTTGTTGGATTAGAAGGGGTGCTGGTCAACCACCATCAGGCCAGCTCAGAGCTGCCAACAATGAGCGCGACGCATTGTCTCCTGCAAATTCTCCCATTGTTCTCCTACCCGGGTCTCATGGCTGGAGTTTAGCACTGTTTGAACCGCCACAAAGGAGAAAGGGGGAAAAGTGATCTGGGGGCGCGGCTCGGGGAGAGGCTGGGAGCATAGGCGTAGGGGCTGCATGTTTCTGTTTTCTGTCCCCAGGCTGTGCTTTCTCAGGGCTGGGGCTAATTCTCTGCACGGAGCTGCCTTCCACTCAGGGTCCAGCGACTCCACTCCCAGAGCAGCTCACTAGAGAACGCATCATTCCACCGACACAACCCTGCGCCGGCTCCAGAGGGTCCTGCCCCTCCCAAGCCCCGCAGCCGCAGCCGGAGAGCCACGTGTGAGGGCAGCACCTCCTTTCATGCGAAGCCTTTGGGGGAAGAAGTTCATTTCTTCTCCAAGGAGTCCGCATCGGGCCAGCCTTGCTTTCTGTCAAGGGGCCAGGTGTGGAGGAGATAAGGGGTTATCCGACCCTCTCCTGCAGACTCAGCACAAACCTGGGACCCAGAGACACCATCAGCCGGATACGGAGTCTCCCTCCCGCTCCGGGCATCCCGGCAGAGAGAAACCCCCAGGCCCCAGAACACACGTGCATCTGTAGGAAAAGGTGTGCGTCTCCCCGAGTCATCCTCACTCCCTTCTCTCCTGCCACCCGCCGGCTCGCGCTCTCCCTGCCCCGAAAAGCATCCGCCGGGAGCTGCTGGGAACCCCGCGTTTTTACCAGAACAGCCAGCGATTTTATTACACAAGGAGTTTATTGCAGGCCTAATTAGTCTCCAACTGGGCGTTCCAGCTGAGGACACCTAACACATCTGGCAGAGAGCGCGAGCCCTCCTTCGCAGCCTCTCGTGCCCGATGCAAGTTATCTTTGGAAAAGTCACTGAAAAAATAAGGAAACGGCTTCTTTGTGGGAAAGGAGTCATCTTGTCACGGGGGAACCAGGACTCGTCTTAAAGTGGACGCGCCTACACGCTGCAGACTTAAACTGCCAGGTCTCAGCGGCTTGTACACCTAACTCAGAGCGCACTCAGCGGCACCAGAGCCCTCGCTGAGGGCTTTTCCGTTCTCCCCGCGGCAGCCAGCGTTTATCAATTTCCCTGTCTGGAACACGGCTGGCCATCGCTTCCATGCAATTTAAAGCAGAAGTCATGGCTGCGTATTAGACACAGTGTGTCTCGGGTCTGGGGTGTTTTTGCCAAATCGTAATCCTGTAACAAGTCAACAAACCATCTCTTTATGATGTGCTTAACACAACACAAAAGGCATGAAAAGAAGATTTTAAAACTTAAGTATCTACAATATTGTTTTTTTTTTTCTTTCTGTAAAGCCCAACATACTGGTGTAGACATCTTTTTCTTGCCTTTCCTTAGTTATCCGATATCAAGAACGTGATTTATGTGTGTATCCACACGGCCACTGTGCCGGGCCAGTATTTGAGGACGGAGGAAAAGGGGGCCGCTCCTTTCAGATAAATCAGCAAGTGCCCTCTCGCCACTGAATTCAGGAGTGAGACGGGGACAGGAGAAGCTGCTAGGAGAAGCCAGGTCGCTCAGCCTTCGCCGCAGGCCGCTGCTCACAAGGGCAACACCTAGCCTCGGCCAAAGGCACGGAGATTTTTAATCCAAACCCGGCCTTATGCTTTGTCCAAAGCAAGATTCAAACCGTTACCATTCGTTCCATACGTTGCCTGTTAACCCTGCCCAGTCTGCCCAAGTCGGAAGACGAGGAAATAGAAGTTTGCAGGGTTACCGTGGGGGGAAGGGGGGCATTTCTTGGGTGAAATTCTTTCCCAGGGTTATTTTGAAAAGGAGTCTCCCCCCAACTACACACACCCGTGTCTGCCCCCTTTTTCTCACACAGCGCGGTGGACACCCGCGTAGGCGACGTGGACACCGGCTCAGGACTCAGACCTGGGCAATGCTAAGAACAGTCTCTCCCCCCAAACCCCGGGCGCCCATGGCCTCACTCTCAAGTGTAGCCGCTGCCCCTGCCCCGGGCCGCAAGCCCCTCCAGGGAGGGAGCGGCGACCGAACCAAGTCCTCGCGGCGGCCCCGAACCCACGGCCTCCGCCATCCCCAGGCGCGGTTCACGCCTCTGGGTCACCCGCGCCCCGCCAGGCGGTGGCCCCTCACGCAGCACTTCAGGGACACGGGAAGAAAATGCTGTTCACCGCCATGCAGCCCCCAACCGGCTCCGGAGGGCGGCGGGGCGCCCTCGCCACCGCCGAGAAACGCGCGCACAGTCTTTTTCCCGGCCGGGATCACGCGGGTTCCCCGGAGCTTGTCAGCGACTCCTTTCGGGACCTCCGGGCCGCGGAGCTCCGGGGCCGATCCGCCCCCCATTCTCTCCCCCTACAGGAAAGCCCTCGCCTCCCGCGAGCCGCCTTCGCGCGTGCAGTTCCCAAGTCCCAGCTTCCCAGTTAGCGGGCGCCGGGGCCGCGCGCTCCGCTACCATGCGCCCGGACTTTGCACGAGAGAGGTCGCGGGGAAGGCGAGGCTCGGCGGCCCGCTCCGCTCCCTCCGCGGTCAGCCACCCGCGCTGCCCTGGGGCGAGCTCCCGGAGCCCCTTCGGCCTGGCACGGGAGCGCCTCCAACCACCTTTTCTTTTTTTGCGAACCGCCGGGACCCTAACCGCAACCAAACACGGAATACCCAGCCGCGTCTACACCGCCTGCGCGTCGTGCACTTGTCCCGCGCGCGGGACTGCGAACTTTAGGGTCGTTCCCCCCACGCCCCGCCAAAGCGCACGGGGAAACTGAGGCTCGGAGCCGGAGGGGGACCTTCCCGATACAGGGTCTGCCTGGTGCCCCCTCTGCCCCTGAACTATGGGAGTGGCCCTGGGAGCCCCAGGCGGCCCCGAGCGCCCCGACAGCTGGGAGGCCCGGATCGGCGAGCGCGGGACAGAGGCGCCGGGCGAGGGGATCCCGGGCAGTCCCGGCGGGCGGCCCGGAGTGGGCGCCGCGGGCGGTACTCACCGCGCGCAGAGGAGAGGGCGCCCCGGCGCGGCGCGGGTCGGACGCGGCGGGGCTGACTGCGGCCGGCGCGCTGCTGCCTCTGCTGCCTCCGCCTCCTGGGCTGCCGCGGCCGCTGCCTGCGCGCGGAGGACCGGCCCCTTCCCCTCCCTCGGCCGGGCCCTCCCTCTGCCCCCGCCCGGGTCCCCGCACCGCTGCGTGGGCGCGTGGGGGCGCCGAGGCGCGGCGCTGGGCTCGGCCGGCGCACGCGGGGCGAGCGGCTCGGGCCCTGCCGATGTGGCCGCGCTGCTCCGGGCGCCGGCAGCCCAGGCGAGCGCGCTCGGCCTCGCGGGTCCTGCCGGGGAGGCGAGCGCCCAGTCTCCTCCCCACCCAGCGGTCCCCAGCGCCGCCTGCCTCCCGGGGCAGCGCATCCCCCTGCAGCCTGGGCAGGGCCCCTGAGAAAGGAAAGGCTGCTAGGAACGAGTGCTCAGCCACGTCGCGGACACTCATTCACTCACTCACCCACCCATCCACCCATTCATTCATTCATTCATTCAGCGTGGATGGGGCCTCCACGCGCCCGCGCAGCCCCTGGCAGATTCCGCTGGAATCAAACCCGTGTTCTCTCCTGAGCCAGGCCTAACGCAAACAGGCGAAGCCAGAGCAAAGCCGCGCTCAGAACTTACCGCACCTGAGGCCCGAGGCGGTAATCCCAGCTACAGCAGTTCCGGAAGGCCTCTGGGAGGAGGTGACATCCGCATCAGGAGACCGTGCCCGTGGTGGTGGTAGCCGGGAGACGAGGGTTCACCCATTTCACAGATAAGGAAACTGTGGTCTCAAGAGTGTATTTGGGCCGAAATTAAGCCCCCCTCCCCCAATTCACGTGGCCTGGCCACCTTGCAGTCTTTGCGGGATCAGCTGTCTTCCATGGCGTCCGTACATGTTCCTTTCCCGCTCAGCCATTGTCTAAGCTTACTGTGGGACCTCTGGGCTCCCGTCTCAAAACATCCTGGCCCACCGTGGCCGTCTGTGGGGCTGCAGGAAGTGGGAGAGCAGCCAGGAGGGTCTCGGGACGGAGCGTGGTGTGGAGTGGCCCTCTGTGAGCCGTGGGGCTTCCACGTTAACACGGGTTTTTATTTGCTACACCTGGCAGCCCTACGCCCATCCAGAGTGAACCAGCTTTTGCTGATCTCGCCTCATTGCCCCCGAAGACTCAAAGGTGGGTGCAGTTCGCAAGCCCATTTTACACGGAAGCCCAGCTGAGGAAGAGCGGCCGAGCCAGCGCTGAAGTCCAGGTCTAGCCGGCTCCCAGGCCCTGGCTCTCGCTACTGAAGTGTCTTCAGCTTAGCGGCAAGGGGCCTGGGAACCCCGGGGGCTCTGGGTTTCCGGCCTCTGCACTTGCGTGGGCCCTGCCTCAGGGCCTGCGGGGGGCCAGAGAAGCGGCCACGCGGTCACTTGTTCAGGTGCAGTGCATCAGCGTCATTGGCCCTCAGCTCCCGGCCGCCAGCAGCGAAGACTGCTCTCCCTCCGCCCTGCTCCCCACCTGCTGCTGAGCACGAGGCCTGGAAGAGGCCAGAGGCTGCCTGGGATCCAGGGAGGGAAAGCTGGGAATTTTCTTAACCGTATTTTTCAACTGCTTAAAATCAATCTGTTGGGGTGGGCATTTAGCCTAGTCCTACTTCAGAGCGCCTGGCATCCACTCCCGGCTCCAGCTTCCTGCTAAGGTGTGTCCTAGGAGGCCGCATCCATGGCCCAGGTAGGCAGGTCCCTCTCTGCCACCCATGTGGGAGACCTGGATTGAGTTCCCACCTGCCAGCTCTGGCCCAGTCCAGTCCTGGCCAGTGGATGGAAACCAACTTCCTCTTCCCTCTCCCGCCCCCTTTCCTCTCTCTGTCTCTCAACGAAACAAAAATCTGCACCGATGACTTCCTAATGTAAAGAAATATTCACAGCCGGCACCATGGCTCAACAGGCTAATCCTCCGCCTTGCGGCGCCAGCATACCAGGTTCTAGTCCCGGTTGGGGCGCCGGATTCTGTGCCGGTTGCCCCTCTTCCAGTCCAGCTCTCTGTTGTGGCCCGGGAGTGCAGTGGAGGATGGCCCAAGTGCTTGGGTCCTGCACCCCATGGGAGACCAGAAGCACCTGGCTCCTGCCTTCGGATGAGCACGGTGTGCCGGCCGCGGCGGCCATTGGAGGGTGAACCAACGGCAAAGGAAGACCTTTCTCTCTGTCTCTCTCTCTCTCACTGTCCACTCTGCCTGTCAAAAAAAAAAAAAAAAAATTCACTCTTTAGTTCTGGATTCATAATCTTGCCTTCTATTTCTGAACAGGGAGCCCAAAACCATATGTGAGGGGCCATGAAAAAATTCATGGAACTGCATACTAGGAATCTAAAGGTTTTGTTTTGGAGCAAAAGAAACTTCTCATTTTCCCACGAACTTCTGGAAGGACCCCTGCGTGCAGCGGGCCCCGGCGGCCCTGGACCCCTCTCTGGTCGCAGCTTACCCCCCCCCCCCCCCGCTTCCTGCTGCCCCAACTCAGGGAGAAGCAAACGCGCCCATCCTCCTCCTCCACGCCCTGAGCGAAGCGGCCACAGCCACACATTGGACTCTTGCCTTCTCGAGGCCAAGCTGCACATAAACTTGGCCTTGATTTTCTCTTCCCTGAAATGGGGTAGCAGCGCTCATCTTGGATGATTGCTGTGAAGACTCACGGAGGTCATGCGTGTAAAACACTCCCTGTTAGCAAGACGGCCGCCACGCACCGTGGCTCGGCAAATGTGCTTCCCGCACGCCCAGCCCCCTCCCCACTGCATCTTTGCAAACAGATGTGTTGCATCTACCTTGGCCCGTGAACCTCAGGGCTATTTTTTTTCCCTAAAGGAATAGACTGGCATGGGAGATGGCAGGTGAACTGTGTGCAGCCGGCAGTCATCCCTCAGCATCCGCAGGGGCTCAAGCTCCTTGGAGAGAGTGGCCCAGGCTTGCACAGAACCCACGCAGCCTCGGGTGAGCTCCAAGCCGCCTCTCGCCGACCTGCTGCACCTGCTGCCCGGATCCCACTTCGAGTGGCTGCGTAAGGCTGTGTCGGGAGTAACGACAGGGAAGCCACATCTGTCCGTGTTCATACAGACGCGCCTTTCTTTTTAGGAGATTTTTGATCCAAGGTTGGTGGAATCCGTGCCTGTGGACGGCGGATTGGATATGGTCATACATGGGCGTTCATGTCTACACGGACTCTGGGCCAGCGTGCGAACTGTTTCTCCCTGAGGATCAGGGTGTGGGGAAGTGTTCAACGCTTAGGAACAAAGGGCCCCCATGGAATGTAAGGGGTTAACCTCCCTCCCCCAGCGCCTGGCCCATTACCTGCTAATGTGCGGCCACACCTGGACCCTAGAGAGAAGGCAGGGGCAGGTGCTTCTTGTTGGTCCTTCTCTCAAGGCAGTGGCCTTCAGCCCCTTGCCCGTTCACACCCGCGGGGGGCTTTTAAAGCTCCCCAACCAAGGGCCCCAGCCCAGAACAATTGTACCCAACTCTGCAGGTGGGACTGTGGCATCAGCAGCTCCCAGCGACCCCAGGGTAGAGCAGAGGGTGAGAGAAGCCCATCTTGGGGAGAGGGAGGCCCGACCCCACAGCAGCAGCAAAGGGGCAGGAGCAGAGGTGGGACCGGAAGCCCCGAGTCTTATTCAGGATCACAGGAAACGCAGCTGCTGCTCTGCAGGAGTTGCCCTTGTCTATCTCTTTCTTCCCTGAATGTGTCCTTGGTAAGTATCTGTCCTAATGAACAGCAAAATAATTCTAAACAAAAGCCGCACAGGTGACGCTGCCAAGCAGGCTCTTCGGGGTGCCGAGCACAGACACGCCTACTCTCTTCCACGGAAATGCTCTGGGAAGCCAGGAGAGCGTATTCACTCTGCAAACAACGAACTTCACAATGCCCTCAGCATGTACCTGCGCATCCTACAAACACGCACGTGCCCCTCCACGCCAAGTCCTGCTTTAGTTCTATGCACGTCCCTTTGTTCTATACACATAAGCAGTCTGTTCTTTTTGATGCATTTAAACCTTGGCTCTTTCCAAACGGATCTGAGGCAGCATGGGAAAACATATACGACAGCAGAATACAGAAAACAAGAGAAGCAGGTGATGGAGAAACATAAGGGAGGAAAGAAAGTCAAGGGTGAGGTTTTCACACAGAATGTGGGCCAAGAGGTCCTGGGCACTTGTTAGTGGTGGACTGAGAATTAGATACTGAGCGTCCTGGTAGCCGATGCAAAGACAGAAATGGGATCAACTACGTCAGTGGCTTCCAACTTCCTACTGCTCCAAAGCAAGTGTGTCTGGGAGTTTGGTGCAGACGAAGGAGGTGAAGAGTTCCATCCACAGCCTTGTGCCTGCCCCGTGTCTCCCGCGGGTACTCGTAAGGGGTCTGAAGGAGCCCAAACCTCTGCAGGGTCAAGATGGAAAACCACGCGTTCCAAGAGGGGTGGCTGTGTTCGGGATTCTCAACAATTCAAACCCTGTGGGGGAATCCGAGCTCTGCTTGATGCTGATCCAGGGCCATGTTTCCCCCGGGGGGTCCCTGTAAAAGAAGCAATGTAAGAAACAGTGTGCGGGCCAGTGTCAGCTCCTTCGGCCGCAAAAGGAACAATGCTGCTCGCAGTTAATCGGTCTTCAGTAGACTTTTACTTAGAAAGAGTGGGACAAAGAGTGGGGGACCGGGAGAAGGGGGAGAGATGGCACGCACGTTCCTTAGGGGGGAAAGCTGGCGCGCGCGTTCCCTCTCCCGTGGTCTGCTTATATACAAAATACAACCAATCAGTCAATCAATCACAGTCCATGCACAGAGTTCTCCAATCCGGCACTTGATCACGATCAGCTGTGGAGTCACGCAGCAGGCAGGGCATCAGCGCCATCTTGTTGTTTTCCACGATCCTCAGCTAGATGGAAAGTTCAATCAGCTGCTACATCCGCATTACTGCTATAAGCCAAGCCCAGCATGGGGGCGTCCCATGGCAGGCCTATCCATGGGTCCCCACAGGCCAGCGAGGGCTTCCTGCAAACACAGGGTATAGGAGATACTCCTTCGCCGGAAAGAGAAAATTCTTACATCTTCCCCAAACCGAGAAGGCGAATAAAGGCACGCTTGGAACATCTCCGTACCAAACGTTTCCCAGCAGAAGGGCTTTGTTCTTCACACCCAAAAGGAAGGTACGCTTCTCACAATCCCTGCAAACATATTGATAAGGAAAAATGGACACTTTTTGCTCTCAAAACTTGACCCGACATTTCTATCACATTTTTATCACAGAAAAGCCGCATTCGCCCACCACGGAGAGAGCGGGAGAGTGAAGGGCACCAGCAGACACCAGCCGGGGGCGTGGTCAGCCGTGGTTGTGCTGACCACACCAGCACTCACTGGGGATCGGGGAGCCCGGTCCGGCGTCCTGCACCCGGCACCCTCATCGGACTTACTGGGAGGCATTTGCTGTGTTCTCAAGTGTCGCTTCCCCAGTTCAGGCTTTGCACCTTAACGGCCAACGCAATGGTGTGAAGACACCGCCGGGGGCTTCACGAGGCGGTGAAGCTGTGAAGGCAACACATGGGCCCCAAGGCCCATCTGGGAGCCAGAAGCAGCCCCACCACGTGGCTGAGCCTGGCTGAGTCTTCCCCGTGGACTTCCCAGTCTTGAAAATGATGAGGAATAAATGTGGTTCCTTTTTTTTTTTTTTAAGGTTTATTTTATTTATTTGAAAGACAGAGTTACACAGAGAGGGAGAGACAGAAAGAGAGAGGTCTTCCATCCGCTGGTTCACTCCCCAGATGGCCGCAACAGCTGGAGCTGCACCAATATGAAGCCAGGAGCCAGAAGCTTCTTCTGGGTCTCCCACGTGGGTGCAGGGGCCCAAGGTCTTGGGCCATCTTCTACTGCTTTCCCAGGCCATAGCACAGACAGCTGGATTGGAAGAGGAACAGCCAGGACTCGAACTAGCGCCCATATGGGATGCCAGTGCTGCAGGTGGCGGCTTTACCCGCTACGCCACGGCACCGGCCCCACGATGGGCTTTGATGGCACCCACACAGACGACTGCAGATGAGCTGCTGTCTCTAATTTTCTTTAGCATCCAGCCTGAAACAAATAAACAGGAGTCAAGGGGGTTGAGAAGCACTGAGGAACCCGAGTGAGCTCAAGAGGGAATCAAAGTTTGCTTCTCTTGTTCTTTTATGCTCTCTCTTCCTATGTGCTCCTCAGTGAAGACCCCGAACATTCCAAGGAGAATCGAGAGTAACTTGGGGACAGGTGCACAGTGTGGCACAGCAGGTCAAGCTGCAGCCTGGGGTCAAATCCTGCTTCTGCTCCCAGTGTGCACCCTGGGGGGCAACAGGTGATGGGTCAAGTCCTTGAGACCCAGAGGGAGCTCCTGGCTTCCAGCTTTGGCCAAGCCCCAGCCATTGTGGGCATTTGAGAAGTGAACCAGGAGATGCAAGATCTCTCTGTCTCTCTCTCTCTCTCTCCCTCTCTCTCTCTCTCTGTCTCCCTGCCCTCCCTCCTCTATCACTCCTTCAAATAAATAAATGAAAAAGAAGGGTGACCCAGAAGAGCAAAGTCCGTTCTTTCCTTCGGGGACTGATTGGGAGACCACAAGGCAGGGTCCACATGGCCTCAAGGAGCATGAGCTGACGCTGCTTCCTTCATGCTGGGCGGCTGTCCGGCGGGACAATGGAGCGACAGCCCCGGGGTCAGAGTCACACCAGCTCCCAGGTCAACACAAACATGCCGAGTCCGAGATAGCCCCTAGTAGGCACTCCCAGCCCGATCGGCTGCCTCCCATGAGTCCCCAGATCTCTACCCATACCTCCCGGCCATCTTCCTCGAAGCCTGGACATTTGTTGTTTTCATTTTTCCCTGGAGGAAAAACAAAGCAAATAGAATGACATGATCTCTGGCTTGTTCCCGCGGGTGATCGTCCCTTCTCTTTGCGCTCAGCTGAATGTAGCAACCTTGGTGGTGCATGGAGCCTCCTGGGCCAGGGTCTGTGGCAGGAGAATGACCTTGGCAGCGAGCCTGAGAGGCAGCAGCGATCTCTAGCACCCAACCAGACAGCGTTCTCCGTTCTAAGAGTTCATGGCTGCAGGAGGGGGAGTGCCGGAAGAGACTCTAACCGTCCCTCCAGGGCAGAGGGCAAGGGCTTGTAAGAGTGCTACTAGGAATGGAGTGGAAGCCTTGTCTGTCCCCAGGAAACCGGGACAGCTGGTCTCTGCTGAGCAAGGCTGCTTAGACACGCCCTGCGTGTGTGCCCAAGGCGCGCGCGGACGGTCAGCGGGCAGTGCGCAGGGAGGCAGCTGCCGGCTTCCACGAGCAGACTGGCGCCTGGGAGCCGCCCCTGCTTCCAGTCCTCAGAGGGTTCCGGTCACTCCATCTCCACCTCCAGCAGGGCTCCGGCGCTGTGCTCTGGCCGCGGTCTCTGCCGTGATGCAACCTCCACGGTGCTGAGAGGGCTCCCCACAGTGGTGGGAGGCTGGGGTGGATTCCCACTGGGGCCTCCAGGACACTTTCCCCGTCAGTCCGCAGTGCCATGCCTCCTGCTGGGCTGGGCTCCCTCCAAAGCCAGCGCCGTGGGCCTCTGGGGCAATCGGAAGTGGGGAAGTCCAAGCACCTGCTCTCAGAAAGCTCCTGAGCACACAGAAACGCAAACGAGGCGCGCGCGGTGCTGGGAAACAAACCAACGTACACACTCGCTTCACCTCACACGCAGAGGCCAATCCAGAACGGGCCACAGGCTTATACGCCAAGCATAAAATCCTCAACCATGTAGAAGAGGGCATGGACCAAACATCATTGCAACCATGGTGGGGGTGGGCAAAGTTGGCTTAGCACACGGAAACCAGAAGCCGTGAACAAAACCACTGATAACGTGGACTTCATCAAAACCTAGAATTTCTGTTCTTCAAAAGACATCACTGAGAAAATCAAAGGAATGGTGGGAATCCAGAAGATGCATGTTTACCCCACAGATGGTAGAACATACAAGGAGCGCAGAACAAATACACGATGGGCTTTTTAAACTCAATAGGGAGGGCAGGCGCCGTGGCTCAATAGGCTAATCCTCCGCCTTGCGGCGCCAGCACACGGGGTGCCGGATTCTGTCCCGGTTGCCCCTCTTCCAGGCCAGCTCTCTGCTATGGTCCGGGAGTGCAGTGGAGGATGGCCCAAGTGCTTGGGCCCTGCACCCCATGGGAGACCAGGAGAAGCACCTGGCTCCTGCCTTCGGATCAGCGCAGTGCGCCGGCTGCAGCAGCCATTGGAGGGTGAACCAACGGCAAAGGAAGACCTTTCTCTCTGTCTCTCTCTCTCACTGTCCACTCTGCCTGTCAAAAATAAAAAGAAGAAAAGAAAAAGAAAACCTCTCTCTCTTTCTCTACCTCTCCTCTCTCTGTGTAACTCTGATTTTCAAACAAATAAATATTTAAACTCAATAGGGAAAGGACACAAAAGGGCAACAGTTTTGAGCCAATAAAAAGGTACCCAAGGGCACAAAGGAGGTGTGTGGCATCATTCGGCAGCAGAATGAGCAGTAGACTTGCATGTCGGCAGTGCGTCGCTTCAATTTGTCAGTTATGTTTGGAAGTGGAATGGGATTGTTGCTTCCGTGTGCATTCTAAAGTAGAAGGCTTGCTGGGCTGCCATGCGATGCTGGGGCATGTAAGAGAAGGCACACTCTGTCATGAGAGCGATTTATTAGCTTTCGGAAAGCACGTACTAGGGTTGTAGCAATGGCAGCTAAAGTACTTGGGGAGAAAACCCAGAATATCGAACTCAGACATGCAGTTGAAGATCCCTGAAAGCATTTAAATACCCAATGGCTGAAGGCCGAGTTCATTCCTCAACGGGACCAGACACTCATCCATGGCTGCCTTAAAAAACAAGGACCGATTTTCACGGCGCTAGGCCTGTGATACAACAATGGAATTGAAAAGGAAATTTAAGCACGTAAGGGAAAGCGGGACTTGGTAAATTGCAGCCTTCGGAGCTCGTACTTATTTCTTAGACCTTGTTTACAGTTCGTGCCATGCACAGAACCACCCAAGCTCCTGGAGGAGTCGCGGGCGCCTGGGTGAGAAGTGAGCCCCAGGGAGCCCCGGCCCTTCTCCTCCCCTGTTTGTTTAGGACCCAAGCAGCCGAAGGGCCCCCGCCCCGGCCCCCTTTTTTGGGTCTCTGCCATGGAGGAATTAGCCACAAACACAAGACAATTCTTTTCAGTGACCGAAGGCGAAGAAAGGTCCCTGGTGAAGCTGGGCTTCGGAACAAGCTGGCAATACCGACCCGCTTAATCCTTCAAAACCGAGGAATCCAAACAAACGCTCAGCTGGTGACCAAACGGGTTCTCCTTGCCAAAAGCCCAGTTGGTGGGGACAGCATCTTCCCTGGCTCCCGCTCAGAGCCGATCCCAGGCCCGCCCTCCCCCACAGCGGAGGGGAGAGGGCTGCGCCCACCTGAGCCACCCAGGACAGGTCCCCCGCGTTCCTCCTCGCGGGACGGTGGCGAGGCTCCTATGCAGCGAGCTGGTTTGTGAGCGTCTCCGTCGGAGTGATTGCTTCCTTTACCCATAATTATAATTCTCTCCCAGCACTTGGTGACTGTAGCGTTTAGGGTATTGGTTTGGCTACCATGGCAGAAAAACATCTCCCCACAGTGGTTTTCGATGATGCATTGTTTTCTCACTCAGAAGCCTGGGGGGGGGGGGGGGGCAGTGATGGCTTGTGCGGTGCCTGCATAGGCATCTGGGTCCTAGGACCCTTCTCTTGGGTTGTTCCGCCACCATCAACAAGGGGCTTCTGTTTTGTGGTCCAAGATGGCTGCCTTAACTCCAGTCATCACGCCTGTGCTCCGGCTGGGAGGAATGGAGCCGTAGCACACACCCTTTCCATCTGGGTTACTGTCTAGAAGGTGACCAAGTCACACTACCACCTTGTGTTGACCAGAGCTTAAGGATATGGCCCACAGGGGACTTGGGGGTGACACAGACTGGAGCTGGGCAGAGGAGAAAGGGAGAGTGGACTGAGTGACAGCCGCCTGTTGCTGCCACCTTAAACACTAAATTCAACAGGATATTGAGTTTGGTGTGTGCTGTCAACTTCTCTTGTAAAATATTCCCCATTCGTGCACATCGGCGTCACCAGCTAAGAGGGCAGTTGGGAAATGCCCACCCAAGCACAGAGTGTGACCAGCGAGCCGGTGTTCATCTTCTCTCCGGAGAAACAAGTCCGGCAGCCCACAGGAGCGCCTGCGAGACGAGGCTTCTTACAGCTTTGTCTTCTGTAACGAAACGTAGAGGAGGTGGCCCAATGACCCGGAGAAGCCGTGCTAAGAAGGAGACACATCTCTAGGATGAGAAATGCTGTAGGCTGTCATGAACAGTGTGAACGTATATGGGGGCTGACACTGTGGCCCAGTAGGTTAATCTGCCTGCAGCGCCGGCATCCTATATGGGCGCCGGTTCAAGTCCCGGCTGTTCTTCTTCCGATCTAGCTCTCTGCTGTGGTCTGGGAAAGCAGTAGAGGATGGCCCAAGTCCTCGGGCCCCTACACCCACATGGGAGAAGCTCCTGGCTCCTGGCTTCGGATCAGCTCAGCTCTGACCATTGCGGCCATCTGGGAAGTGAACCAGTGGGTGGAAGACTCCTCTCTTTGTCTCTTCCTCTCACTGTAGCTCTACATCTCAAATAAATAAATAAAAGTCTTTTAAAAAAAGAACATGTACATATACATATATACACACTGGAATATTCAGAGACTTGTCTGGAGACATTTGTACTAAAAAAGATCTGGAATTTACATTTAAACACATTTTTAGATATAAAATAAATATATATTTCAAAAGAAAACCATTACACATTGTATGTACACTAGTAATATGATACTACATGCTATAATGTCATATTGCTGTGGGATATATATTACGTCATCATCATATGGAAATGCAGCTGTTTGCTGGATGTCCGTCATGGCGGGTCACCTTGTTCCACTTTGGCAACAAGAACGCTGTGGAGGTGATGCTGCATCCCCTGCGGCGTGTCTCAGATGGATCCTGCTGACGGTGAGCTCGACTCCGAGCCTTAACTAGGGTGCTGAGTGCCAGCCTCCCCGGTCATCATGGAAGCGGGCTCCAAAATGCTCATGGAAACTTTATCTTTTTTTCCAAGATTTATTTATTTATTTGAAAGAGTTACAGAGAGAGAGAAGGGGGGGAGAGAAAGAGAGGATCTTCCATCTGCTGGTTCACTCCCCCAGATTGCCACAACCGCCAAGGCTGGGCCAGGATCCAGGAGCCAGGAGCTTCTTCTAGCTCTCCCACAAGGGTGCAGGGGCCCAAGCACTGGGACCACCCCCTGCTGCTTTCCCAGGTGCATTAGCAGAGAGCTGGATCAGAAGTGGAGCAGCCGGGACTTGAACTGGTGCCCCTATGCAATGCCAGCATCATAGGCGGAGGCTTTACCGCACCTGCCCCTATATTGTCTTTGAATCCCATTGCTCCATGAACATGTTGAGGTCTCCTCATCTGAGGATCTTTATCAAAGAACTGTAATAGCACCAGCTGGCAACAAGTTAAGCCAGCACAGGATCAATGAAAGAAACCAGAGAATAAAATGGCTGTGTGGCCATTAGAGTGAGGTCCGTGTTCACAAAGACTCTCCTGGAGACAGCACTAAAGGAAGGAGCGCTGCGAACAGTGGGGACATATGGTCCTGTTCATGTTTTCAAAACACCTGTCTCGCCATCTCTCCATCTCTCTTTCTCTCCTCTCTATCTCTCTGTCTCTGTATCTCTCTCTCTCCATCTCTTTCTCTGTCTCCCTCCTTCTCTCTCTCCTGTCTCCTTCTCTCTCTCTGTATCTCTCCCTCCTCTCTGTATCTCTCTGTCACTGTCTCTCCATCACTTTCGGTCTCTCCTCTCTCCTGTCTCCCTCCTTCTCTCTGTATCCGTGTCTCTGTCTCTGCATTTCTCCCTCCTCTCTGTATCTCTCTGTCTCTGTATCTCTCCATCACTTTCTCTGTCTCCCTCCTCCTCTCTGCATCTGTATCTCTCTCTCTGTATCTCTCCCTCCTCTCTGTATCTCTGTCTCTATATCTCCATCACTTTCTGTCTCTCCTGTCTCCCTCCTCTCTGTATCTCTCTCTGTCTGCATCTCTCCCTCCTCTCTGTATCTGTCTCTGTCTCTCTCTCTCCCCCTCCCCCTCTCTCTGTCTCCCCCCACTTCCTCCTTTCTCTCTTTCTCCCTCCTCCTCCCTGCATACTCTCTGGCACACCAGTGATTACTGCCACGGAAGGTGATTGGGTGCAGGCACCCAAGGACCTGGGCCATATTCTGTTGCTTTCCAGGTGCATTAGCAGGGAGCAGGATCAGCCGTGGAGCAGCCGGGACTCAAGCCAGTCTCCTGACTCCCAGCCAGTCCCTCCTTCTGCCGTGGCCCTGTCCCTAGTCCCCGCATTCATCAGCAGGAGTCGAAAATCCCTAAATGTCTTTCCTACCAGGTGACTAAAGTGCACTATTGAACGTAACCTTGACGGAGCTGAAGTTCCGCTCAAGGCGTTACAGCTCCCGGTAGATGGAGTTCCTGATGGAGGCTGTGTTCCCCAGGTGGCAGGCAGGGCAGGTGAGCCCCCAGGACCTCAGAACGCATCAGCAGGTCCGCGTCTAAGTGTCATTGTAATCTACACTAACCAAGCTCAGTAAGCTTCACGGACAGCGAGCATTCTAGTTGGCAGTGGCGCCCTCTGGCTGTGCTGCAGACTTGGGTCCCCGGGAGGTGTGAGAGGTCTGGAGGGAGAAACACTGACCTTCGTGTATTGGAAGTGATGTCATTAACTTGTGCTACTTAGAAACAAGCTGTGTGTCCTCGCCGTCCTCGGCACGGCGTTCCATGCCTTCCCTGTTGGCCGTCGGGAGTCTTTAGGTCAGCCCAGGACGTGGGTTTGCAGGTTTGGGAGGAGCTGAGAATTTGTTTCATCCACGTTGGTAGATCTGGCGCTCAGCTCCGTGCAGAGTCGGCTGTTCACGAGGCCCGCCAGCACCTGTTCCTCGCTGGGCGGGCGGGAGTCTGGGTGCACCCTTATTTTTACTGATTTGCTTATTTTCATTTTATTCAATAGGCAGAGGCACAGAAAGAGAGATTTTCTCCTTTTTTAAAGATTTCCTTTTGATTTATTTGAAAGGCAGAGAGAGAGAGAGAAAGAGAGAAAGAGAGAGAGAAAGAGAGAGAGAGATTGCCCATCTGCTTGTTCACTCTCCAAATGGCCACATTGGCTGGGGCTGGTCCAAGCCAAAGTCAAGAGCCTTGAGCTTCTTCCATGTCTCCCACTTGGCTGCAGGGGCCCAAGCACGTGGGCCATTCTCCACTACTTTCCCAGGTGCATTAGCAGGAAGCGGAAGTGAAGCAGCCGGGGCTTGAACTGGTGCCCATATGGGATGCCTGCATCTCCAGTGGTGGCTTGCTCGTTATGCCACCATGCCGGTCCTGAGATTATCTATCTTCTGGCTCCCTTCCCAAATGCCTGGGGCTGAGCCAGACTGAAGCCAGGGGCCCGGAACTCCATTTGGGTCTCCCACATAGATGGCAGGGACTCAAGCTCTTGAGCCACCACCTGCTGCCTCCCATGGTGTCCATTAGCAGGAATCTGGGCTGGAAGTGGAGGAGCGGAGCCCAGGCTCCCACCAGGATCTCCGATGTGGGATGCAGGTGTCGCAGGCAGCATCCTAACTGCTACACCAGATGCCCGTCCCCAAATTGGACTTTACTTCTGTATTTTTCTTTCTTTGAAAGGCAGAACCATAGAGAGAGGAAGAGCTCTTCCATCCGCCGGCTCACTCCCCGAAGGCCCACATAAGCCAGGGCTGGGCCAGGCCAAAGCTCGGCTGCAGGCGGCCCAAGGTGACGTAACCTCCGTGCCAGACACCTACCCCTGGGGAATCGTGTTATTGCTGGCTGGCGGTAGCCAGGGGCCTCACAATAAGACTTCAAGTGAGTGTGCTGGACACCTGTGTGAGAAGAGAAGCCCCATCCGTGACTTCCGAGCGAGGTGCCTGGACGCCATCAGCAGGCGACAGACTCGCCGTGTCCATTTGCAGGGCTCAGCGCAAGAGCCCACAGGGAGGCCCACTCAACCTGAGGTTAAATTTGCACCCTAAAGAAATCAGCACTAGTCTCCTGCTTTGCAAAAAAAAAATTTAAAAATAGCGTCACAATGACCTCCTGAGCTGGGTTCAGCTTCAGAATTCGGACGGCTCCCAGGGCTGGACCTGACGCGCACCCAGCCCGCCACCTGCCTCCCTTCCCTTCCTGCCTCCAGCTCCTTCCAGCAATGCAAGGGCCTCGTGCACACATGCTCATGTGTCCTCCTACAGGTCCCAGCTCTGCCACACCCCGCTGGCTTCTCCTGGGGCTGCAGGTGTGCACACGGGTGGGGTAATCTGCTTTTGGGAGAACGGCCCTGCCAGGAAACTTCAGGATGCCAGGGTGCGTGGCCTGGGAGAGTGACTGGGGTGTGGGCACACTCACCCCTTGCCTCGCGCACTCCTCCCCCATGGAGTGGGCGCAGCAGCGGCGGAGGACCGGAGAGGGTGTCCAGGCCACTCTGGCTTTCACTGGAATAACCTTTTCCAGTTAGAAGTGGACAAGGGGCCACAGAGCTTCCTTGGGAGGAGATGATAGGAGTTAATGCAGACACCAGGTGGGAAGAGGACAGAGGGGACACTTGTCCCAGTGCAAGCACTTGGCCACCCACAACCTTGTTCAGAGTCCTCGGGGTCAAGGTCACACTTAAGACATGAGAGAGAAAATGACTGCTTTTTAAAAGAGACTTGGGCTGTGGTGAGAATATTTTAAAAACAGATGTTTTGAAATGTTCTTATTAAGGGATTATTGTTAATACACTCATATTCCTTAAAATTATAGATATTCTCTACGTGAATGTTCAAATCTGCACAGATCCTGAAGTCCTAGAAAGTGAAGTTCTTAATGTGTGTAACTTAAAATCATCCCAACCAGGCATTTCAGTAATGTTTAAGCTTGTGTGTTAGAAAGTATAAACATTCGACACTTTTCAATTATTTTCAAGAAAAGCAGCGTAGCTGCAGGGAAGAGACACACTTGGGCAAATTTCAACAAAAACGTCCCAGAATTGGTGTATGGAATTGAAAGACAGGAAGTACTTTTTAAAAATGGGTGTGCCCAGCGTGCCTTCCTCCAGCCGGGGGCACGTCTTCTTAGGGGGTAGCTTCTTCATCCCTGGCGGCCATGAAGCCCACCTGTCGTGCTAAGCCACATCAAGCAGAAATTAAAAACGATGAACGCTCCGTATGCAAATTGTACCACTAATTTAGGGACAGCGAATGAATTTTTAATCACTGAAAACGATTTCTCAAAATCTTATTTCTTCCTTTCCTCTTTATGGCTGTTGCTTGCGTGTGCGTTCCTGGTCACAGAGTGTGTTAACAGCAGGGAGCTTCCAGGAGAGGTGAAATGCCCCGGAAAACCCACATCAGAGCCCCGGCTTCCCTGACGGCAGCTTCCTGGGAGACAGTAGGAGATGGCTCAAGGAATCCCCGCCACCCACGTGGGAGACCTGGACTGGGAGCCTGGCTCCTGGCTTTGTCCTGACGCAGCCCTGGCTGTGGCAGGTGTTTGGGGAGTTTGAACAAGCACATAGGAGCTCTCTCTCAAAAATAGTACATATTATGGAAAACTATGCACATATGTATTTTTTTTAATCGGCACCAAAATAAACTAATTTTTCAGTTCCATTCCCTGTGAACTTTTTGAGGTCCTCTGCTACAGTAAGACAGGTGTCTAATTCACAAGTAAGGAACGGCTAGAATAATTGTTTAAAATGTTTTCTTAGCATGTGTGCCCGATCCGAAGCTTGGGGAGGGTTGACCTGGGGGAGGTGGCCCTCTGTCATCGGCACCCGGCAGGTCAGTCCAGGAACGGGCAGCTTCTCCTTTTTCCTCGTAGACGTCTCCAGATAAGCAGTGCCATCTGCTTCCGGGCGTGCAGGGCGGGCGTGTCGGTCTGTCGCCTGCAGCACGTGGGAGCCTCTGGCTTCTGGTTTGTAATCGGAGTGGCGGAGGCAGCCGGAGGCACAGTTTGCTTTTGTTTCAGAACTTGCTTCTTGCGACAGATGGACAGAATCCTGCGGACGCCACCTCAGACAGAGAAGCCACTGAGGAGGGCAAGGCCGCCGAGGAGCAGTGAGTGCGTTGGCGCGTGGCGGTCCCGTGCTTGGTAACAGATGGGAGGCGGCCAGCACTGGGGCTTCATGGGGCTCAGACCGCCCACCGTCCTTCCCCGGTGGGAACGCCTTCCATAACCAGAGCACAAGTATCCATCTCAGGGGGTGACATGGCGTCACACTATGAACCGAGCCAGGGACTTCTCCAAACTTCACCGGTTTTCCCACATGCATCCTTATGTTTGTGTCCCCAAATCCAATGCACCTGCCCAGGTAGCACGTGGATAGTTGGCTTCCTTGAGTCTGCTCCAATCTGTGACGGTTTCTCCACTTCCTTGTGACAAGTGACGGTTTGGTAGAAGGTCTTTCGTTTCGGGTTAGCCCAGTGTTTTCTGGTGATTAGACACGCTGCGTGTTTCAGGCGACGATGACACGGAAGCGATGCGGTGTCCTGAGTGTGGTCTCTGGGGCTGCCCCAGTCCACCCTACCTTACCTTTCAGCACTGATTAGGGTGGCTTCCGCCAGCCCCCCCTGTGCAGTAGCTGGGTTTCCTTTGAGAAGACCGCTCTCAGGGGCCACCTGTGGATTCCGCTGCTTCGCCAGCTTTCCCAGCTCACTTCCCCGTTCCCTGCTGATCTTGCTTGCAACAACTGTTGCTGTGCTGTCTGCCCAGGGGGGGCCTGATCCCCATTTCATAGATGAGGCAAGAGGGGCTCATAGAGATGAAGCAGCTCGCCTGAGGCCACAGAAGCCAGGGCCTTTCGCTGCTCAGAATTCTGCCCTGGCTCCCGAGGTACTCCAGGGAAAAGCTGACGTTCTGGCAGGGCCTCCACCGACTGGGCCGCTCTGGCGTCCCTGACAACCCTCCCACGTCCTGCCTTCCTGCTCCCGGCTCCCTCGGCTTGGCACCTCCTCCTCCTCCTCCCCATGTTTGCTTTGTGCACTTCCTCACTTCCTGGGTCTCTGCTCAGATGTCACCGCCCCAGTGGGCCCTTTGCTAACAGCTTGCCTTTTTTTTTTTTTTAAACAGGCAGAGTTAGACAGTGAGAGAGAGAGAGACAGAGAGAAAGGTCTTCCTTCCATTGGTTCACCCCCCAAATGGCCACCACAGCTGTGCCAATCTGAAGCCGGGAGCCAGGTGCTTCTCCTGGTCTCCCATGTGGGGTGCAGAGCCCAAGCACTTGGGCCATCCTCCACTGCACTCCCGGGCCACAGCAGAGAGCTGGCCTGGAAGAGGGGCAACTGGGACAGAATCCGGTTCCCCAACTGGGACTAGAACCCATGGTGCCGGCGCCACAGGCGGAGGATTAGACTAGTGAGCCGCAGTGCCAGATGACAGCTTGCCTTTTTTTTTTAATTTTGAGTTTTTAAGAAGGCAGAGAGAGAGAGAAGGAGGGAGGGAGGGGGGGAGATAGTTCATCTACTATTGATTCCCAAATGCTTGCAACAGCCAGGGCTGGGCCAGGTTGAAGCCAGGACTCGAACCAGGAACTCCAACAAGGGATGCGGGCAACCCAAGAGGTGTCTTAACCTGCCACATCAGCCCCTGAACACGCACTGCATTTTGATCGTGGCTCACGAAGCCACCGTGAACTAACGTCAGAGACGCTCTCTCCCCCACGAAGGCAGCTGATGGAGGAAGCTCTGGCCATTTTCTTTCTTTTTTTTTTTCTTAGATTTACTTATTTATTTGAAAGGCAGAGTTACAGAGAGGCAGAGGCAGAGACACACAGAGAGAGAGAGGTCTTCCATCCGCTGGTCTACTCCTCAGATGACCACAGTAGCTGGAGCTGGGCTGATCTGAAGCCAGGAGCCAGGAGCTTCTTCCAGGTCTCCCACGTGGATGCAGGGGCCCAAGGACTTGGGCCATCTTCTACTACTTTCCCAGGCCACAGCAGAGAGCTGGAAAGGAAGTGGAGCAGCTGGGACTCGAACCGGTGCCCAAATGGGATGGTGGCACTGCAGGCGGCGGCTTTCCCCGCGACACCACAGTGCCGGCCCCTCCAGCCATTTTCTAGAAGCGGCTGCTAGCGACCTTGCCCTCTGCTGTTCTTTTACACCGAGTGTCTGGTACACAGCAGGAAATTCTGAGATGTATGAAAAAGCAAGAAAAAAAAACTTCAATGCAACACATTGATTAAATGAAAGCAGACCCAGCAATGTTTCCAGAAGGCAGCACCGGCAGGCAGGCATTGCAAATCCACCCTGGCTGTGATCAGAATGCGAAAGGCTCTGGGAGGAGGCGCACGCTGTGTGTGAGGAGAGGGGTCGTTCTAGCCAAGTGCAGATGCTGGGAACAAAACGCTCCGTCTCCACAGCAAGCGCCCATGAGTTTTGCTTAGCTGAGCGGTGATCAGGGCCGGGGAAGGATGCGTGGACTCACCTCCAAATAGAGCGGCTCCCCAGAGCTGGATGGCAGAGGGGACACGCACGGGAGCCTTGACAGACTCGCAGATCGAGACTACGTGGAGCTGCAGCGGCCAGGCCAGGGTGGTGTTGGCACGAGGACGGTCAAGTCCATCAACACGACGGAAGAGCAACTCCAGACGCAGCTTCACACTCTCACGGCCAATTGAGTTTTGAACAAATTGCCAAGTCAAGTCAGTGGAAAAGCAGCTCTTTCTGACGCATCACGCTGGCACACTGAGCGTCTGCGGGGAGAAACCAGTGGACCCGGAGCGCTCTCTGCCTCCACTCACGTTCACCCGAGCTGCGTCACAGGCTGTGATGCGTGGAACCCACGGCCACGGCGCTCCAGAAGGAAACCCTGGGGTAGCGGAGGGGGCGTGGTTTCCTGCACGGGACATGAACAGCTCATTGTACTTAAAGACCACATGCATTGGCCAGCACCACGGCTCACTTGGCTAATCCTCTGCCTGCGGTGCCGGCACCCCAGGTTCTAGTCCCAGTTGGGGTGCCAGATTTTGTCCCGGTTGCTCCTCTTCCAGTCCAGCTCTCTGCTGTGGCCCGGGAAGGCAGTGGAGGATGGCCCTAGTGCTTGGGCCCTTCACCCCATGGGAGACCAGGAGAAGCACCTGGCTCCTGGCTTGGGATCAGCGCGGTGCGCCGGCTGTAGCAGCCATTTGGAGGGATGAACCAACGGAAAGAAGACCTTTCTCTCTGTCTCTCTCTCTCTCACTGTCTAACTCTGCCTGTCAAAAAAAAAAAAAAAAAAAAAGACCGCATGCATTGAAGCGCATCCCACGGACTCCTGCTCATTAGTCACAGCCCTGGTTAGACACGGGCAAACCCCCAGGTAAAGGGACCAACGGCTGGTGTTTGCAGGCGGCAGCATCCTGGGCAGGGTGAACCATCGCGGACACGTGCGTGAATTTTCAGACGTTTACATGGAAGGGAAGAAGCCAGATTCCAAACAGCAGTGTCGCGTGATTTCCTGTCCACGATGTTCCAGGACAGGCTGAGTCCTGGAGGACAGGAGTAGGTAGGGAGTGACTGGGGACAACCCCGGGAGGGCTCTCGGTGGGGGGGGGGGGGGCGCTGCAGACCCTCATGGGTTAGTTATGTGTACACGCAGGAACAGAAGTCACGAGAACCTGGCACTTGTTACATAGATATACACCATATAAATTATGCCTAAAAGAAATCTGTCCAACAGGTAGCCGGGTATCCCCGTTTGTAAGGTGAGGATACGGAAGCCTAGGGAAGTCAGGTGACAGCACTCGGCAGTGGCAGAGCTGGCTCCTGGTCAGAGTCTACGGGAAGCCAGGAGCAGAGCCTGCGCACTGTGCCTCCCGCAGCTCCTCCCCTCCCCTATAAATAAAAGCGTGCACACGTGATGAGATGCCCCTAATGTTGGGCTCACTCACATGTCTGCCTTTGGAGGCAAAATGCATTGAGGCCAATTTCAGGGGACAATCCGTGGGCTTCTCAGACTCTATACTTGGGGGTATTTTATTCTACTGATTTCTCGATATTTGTAATGAGGGCAAAGTACCCATTAGCCACAGCAACCCTCATCTGGGAAGTCAGTTTAAAAGTCCCGCAGAGCCGCTACTGGCACTTCGGAAGTATCAAACCAGATGGCCCCAACTGGGCCCGACCGCACCCAGACAGGAGCCTCGGCTGGGGCTGCAGGCTGCCAACCATCTGCTGGCCTCCGCCAAATCTTGCTCCTGGGCTTCCAGGAAAAACCGCTCCAAAGCAGCGACACGGCCCTGCGTGTGACGTCTGCTGTGACACAAAACTTCAGTGCGTGGCGGTGGCCCTGGTGCGCGCCCTCGGGGGCTGCTGCACCTGGTTCACCTGCGTCCCTGTGCATCCTTCCGATCTGCCGAAGAAAACCTCTCCTCCCGGCTGCTCGGCACCGCCTGCCTTTCCTCTATGAGGATTATGGGATGGGAGCGGCAGGATCGAGCCAGCCGGGAGTACATGTGTTCCAGCCCAGGTCTGCTTTTTGCCTCCAGCTCCCTGTTGACCTGGACTCCGGGAGGCAGTGGTAATGGCTCACGAACCGGGGTCCCTGCCGCCCACGTGGGAGACCTGGGCTGTGTTCCTGGCTCCCAGCTTCAGCCAGTCATTGCGGACATTTGGGGGAGTGAACCAAAGATGGAACTCTCTCCTGATTCTCAAATAAAGAAAGAATTGAAAAATCTGTAGCGATGGGGTGATGTGGCCTTGGGAAGGCGTGCGGGGGGTGTGTGTGCTGACTTAGGAGGAGGCACTTCCGGTGTGCGACTTCTCTGAGCAGCGACAGCTGGCCGCCCCATGTGGGCTTTGCCGGCCGGGTGGCAGGAGGAAGCCAAACGCCCCTGGAAGAGCTGAGACTTGGGACTAAGCCGCGTGAGATTCTCGGACAGAGAGAAGCAAACAGGAACACGCACCGACAGGAGCCTCTTGTTTACCTCCGTGGCAGGCATGAAAAGTCAAAGGCAAGAGGGGGGCTTATGCCAGCACCGAACGGCGCCCAGGCGAGAGTGGGATCAGGCCGAGGGCTCGTGCAGGCAGCTGGCGCGTTTAGATCAGCTTTCATGCGTGGCGCACAGTTTCAGTCATCGATTGATGAGTTCTGGCCAACACCTACGTCTGTGTAGCCAGCACCACGATCTAGATACGAAACTCTGATGGCATTCCAGAAAGTTCCCCGTTCCTGTGCCCCGCCGACCTTCCTCCTCTCCTGGTCCCCGGGAACCGCGGTCTGGTCCAGCATTACAGAGCGGATCAGTCTTTCCTGGGCCTTCACACAAGTGCCTCCTTTAGCGCCCACTGCCCTGTGCGTGGCCTCTCCAGCTCGGCGTGGTTTGAGGCTCCTCCGGGTGTTCGTGGATCAGGCGTTTGTTCCTTTCTGTGGCTGGGCAGTGTTCTGCCGTGTGGCAAGGCCACGTCCCACACAGAATGCATTCCCCAGTTGATGCACAGCTGGCCTGTTCTGCCACCTTTTAATTGTAAATTTTTCTTTTATTTATTTGAAAGGCATGGAGAGAGAGAGAGAGAGAGAGAGAGAGAGAGAGAGAGAGAGAGTGAGCGAGTGAGCGAGCTCCCATCTGCTGGTTCACTGCCCGAATGCCTTCAACAGCTGGGGCTGGGCCAAGCTGCAACCAGCAATCATGAACTGAGTCCAAGTGTCCCCTATGGGTGGCAGCTTTGCCACCACTTGAGCCATCACCTGCCTCCTTCCAGGGTGCACACTGGCAGGAAGCTGGAGTCACGAGCAGGTCAGGACTCGAACCCAGGACGTCAGGTGTCCTCAGCGGGGTCTTAGCTGCCGGGTAGGTGCCCACCTCCCTACTTTTTGGCTGCCAGGAATCACACTGCCATGGATATCCTGTGGACAAGTCTCTTTGTAGACACAGATTTTCCGCTTCTTTCGCATGAATGTGAAGAAACAGAGTTGGTTTAATGTCATGTTCACCTGCCCCGCCCACTGCCCCCAGGTCAGCACCAGCCGTTTAGAGATGCATGGCCAGGGCCAGCGGTGCAGAGCCGGGGACTCTGTGTCACCTGGTCACTCTTCCTGATCCTGAGCCACGCGATCCGGAATAGAAGAGACTCGGTGGGAAGGGGCTCCCAGGAAGTCTGCGGGAATGGGAGAGAAGCAGGCAGGACCAGGAACTCACCGTGTGTCAGCCTTAGGGCCGCTCTGAGCTCAGTTTCTGCTCGGGCAAACCCTGGTTGTCCCGTGCCCTCTCCCAGGCCGGGGCTGGTCAAGCCGGAGCCACAGCCTCCCTCGGGTCCTCAGATGCACGCAGCAGGGAAGAGAAGCTGTGGAGTTCTTGGACTGCACATGGTGGAGAGGGGAGAAAATCATTTCTTCATTCATTTATTCATCCGGAAAATGCTTCTTTCTAAAAAATATTTATTTACTTGAAAGGCAGCGAGAGAGAGAGAGAGAGAGAGAGAGAGAGCTTCCCTCCTCTGGTTCACTCTCCACATGGCTGCAGTGGCTGAAGCTGGGCCAGACCTAAGCCAGAACCCAGGAGCTTTTTGGGATCTTCCACGTGAGTGGCAGGGGCCCAAACATTTAGGCCATCTTCCACTGCCTTCCCAGACACATTAGTAGGGAGCTGGATTGGAAGTGAGCAACCAGGATTTGAACCGGTGCCTGCAAGGGATACTGGCGCCAGAGGTGGTGGCTTAGCCTGCTGTGCCACAGCACTGGCCCCCAGAAAATGTTTCTTTTTGTTCCTCTGTGACGGCCCCTCCTGTGCCAGACCCAAACAGGCAAGGCAAAGAGGAGACAAGTCCCGGCTGGCAAGGCTCCTTGGCAGACTCTGTCCACGCTTCACTTGCTGGATGCCAGAAAGACAGACTCGGGCTGAGGTCCCGGCTCTGCCCCTCCCTAGCTGTGTGACCTCAGCAGGTCACCTCACCTCTCTGAGCCCGAGTTCCCACCTGCAAAATAAGGTGAAGAATCCCTACTTCCAAGGGAGATCTAGGTGTTCTTATTGATTGCGTTTTTTTTAAGATTTATTTATTTGAAAGTGGGAGAGAAGGAGAGACAGAGACACAGGGGATCTTGCATTGGCTGGTTCACTCCCCAGATGGCCACAGCGGCCAGTCCTGGGTCAGGCTGAAACCAGGAGCTTCATCCGGGTCTCCCACATGGGTGGCAGCGGTCCAAGCACTCAGACCATCCTCCACTGCTTTCCCAGGCCACAGCAGAGAGCTGGATTGGAAGTGAAGCAGCCGGGACTTGAACCGGTGCCCATATAGGATGCTGGCATTGCCGGCAGCAGTTTTACCCGCTATGCCTTGGCACCAGCCCTGAGGATCCGGTTTTATAGATCCAAAGCTTCTACAGGCCTTCCATTTGCGAACGTGTGTTTCTTGACACGCTCTCCTGAGCGTGCGCCGGCAGTGGCAGCGCCCGTGAAAGCGACCCTGACCCTTAGAGTTCAAGAGCCTCACGGTGAACCCACCTCGGCAGGATGTGCAGCTTCACTTCTAAACAATGGAAGGGAACCACGCGTGGAAAGACGGAGCACTGTGCCCTGGCACCAACGCGCCCTCGGGGGCAGGGAACACTGAACCGGCACCCTCCCTAAGCCAGGCGTAGGTCTAGGCACCGGATTTAGACGCACTGATTTAATCCTCACAGAGAGTTCAGTAGGAGGTGCAACTGAGTGCACCTTTTTTTTTTTTTTTTTTTTCCGACAGGCAGAGTTAGTCAGTGAGAGGAGAAACAGAGAGAAAGGTCTTCCTTTTACCGTTGGTTCACCCCCCAAGTGGCTGCTATGGCTGGTGCATTGCGACCGGCACGCTGCACTGATCTGAAGCCAGGAGCCAGGTGCTTCCTCCTGGTCTCCCATGCGGGTGCAGGGCCCAAGGACTTGGGCCATCCTCCACTGCCCTCCCGGGCCACAGCAGAGAGCTGGACTAGAAGAGGAGCAACTGTGACAGAATCCAGCGCCCCAACCGGGACTAGAACCTGGGGTGCCGGTGCCGCAGGTGGAGGATTAGCCTAGTGAGCCGCGGAGCCGGCTGAGTGCGCCTCTTTACAGATGGAACATCGTGGCCCTTGGGTGAAATGGTCCGTGCTGAGTCTCAACCTGTGATGGATCTGGCGGGCTGACCCGCACGTCTCTGCCTTCAGGAGGCCTGTTGAAAGGCTGGGTGTTTGATTGCCTTTCCTTGGACATCACGGGCATGCCCCATTGCCAGGGAGTCTTGCTGAGCAGAATGAGGCCGGTACCCTGAGCCAGATGTGTGAGCCCCGTGCGCATCCGGAAGCCTCTCTTCTGTAGCTGGCACTGCTGATGCAAGACCCCTCCCCAACCAAGGGAGCGCCCCCCGCAGAACACAGGTCACACACCACCTGTGCCCCAGGGTCCTGACTCCAGTGCCACACGGAGAACTCAACCCAGTTCACTTCCACCTCCACTTTATAGGATCCCTAACGGGAAAACTGGGGACAAGCGCAGTTGAACTGACTTGTGAGTAGAATCGGGCTGCCCCACACGTCTCTTTCCAAGTCGGGCTTTGTCCCCCACTGGGGCTGGCCTGTGGGCAAGGGCCCGGGCTGCTCAAGGGTTGGCTTGGCCTGTTTTCTAGAAGGGCTCTGGCTGGTCAGGGTGTGCTACAGGAAGCCCATGTTTTCATGTTTGTGTGCTGTGCAAGGGCCCTTGGTCCATGCAATCTATCCTTTTAGCCCGGAGCAGAAGCACGTGAGCCAGTCACTGAAGGGAACAGGTGGGCTCAGGCTGGCCCGCCCAGGAAAGCCCTCTGGGTTCGAACACGAACCAGTTAGCACAGCTGACAGTGGCTCAGAGCACCTGCCTGGGCTCCGTGGGAACTGTGCCTTCCAAACGGTGTGGTTGGCTTTAACCGGGTGTTTTACAGAGTGATGCTCCTGGGGCTGGTGCTGTGGTACAGCAGGTTAAGCTGCCTCCTGCAAGGACACACTCATTAGTCTGTCAACGCTGAGATTCAGCCGTCCTTACTCCCCACTACTCAGACGAGGAAGCTGGGGCAGAGACAGCCTGGATCTGCACACCGAGTCCTAACAACTGTAAGACAAAGGCCTGAGTGGGAACCCAGATTCGCCCGGCCCCAACCCTCACTCAGCTCCTAACCACGTGGCTATGCCGTGCACTCAGAAGAGCGAGCTGGGGGCCAGCGTCGAGGCACAGCACATTAAGCAACGAGCCTGCAACACCAGCCTCCCGTACTGAAATGACAGGTCCAAGCTTGGCTGCTCCACTTCCCATCCAGCTCCCCACTCATGGGCCTGAGAAGGTAGCAGAAGACGGCCCGAGTGCTTGGGCTCCTACGCCCATGTGTGAGTCCTGGATAGAGCTCCAGGCTCCTGGCCGGCCCAGCCCCAGCTGTTGTAGTCACCTGGGGAGTAAAGCAGCAGATACTAGATCTCTGTCTCTGTCTCTTCTCCTCTCTCTGTCACCTTGCCTTTGAAAAAGACAATGAAATAAAATTTTTTTATAAAGGGTTTGCGAGGGGTGACCTGCTGTTACTAAACCATGTCATTGGCCACAGCCACACCTGTGCAACCCCACACATCTTCCATGGCTGCTCCAGTGCTGCAGTGGCCAGTGGGGGGGGGGGAGTGCAGTAGGCACCTGACCGCCCACAGAGCCTGCGAGGTTCACTCTTGGCCCAGTACAAAGTTTGCTGATTCCTGGTACACACAATATTGTATCAAGTGCAAAAGGTGCAAACTCCCAAATGCTAATTAAACTGCTTCCCCCACACACCCCATGACATGTATGGGTAATGGTAAATAAGACGAGAAAGAAATGTACGTGTGTGTGTGTGTTTGAGCAAATAGATAACAGATGCACTTTTCTTTCTGTTCTAATGATAAACTTTTCAATGAAAAAGTTCACTGATTGATTTTTCAAAAAACACAACAGAAATCAAAGCACCTCTACTTGGCTTCCTGGTGTTTGCAAGATGCACAAGAGTTTTTCTCTTGGGCTGGAATTCAAGATGTCTCACAAAGCCAACCATGGCGAGCTGTGGGAAGCAGGCAGACAGGCCCCTCCTGCCCACTGGGGAGATCGGGCACCGTTCATTGCCTTGGAGTTGAGCTCCTGGGTTTTCCAGCATGACCTGGTTGGTCAGGAGGACAGGCAGGCCACACGGCCGTCCAAAGACTATCTGTGCACTTCTGTCATAGCTGTATTGTTACTGCCTGAGAGGCGCATGGGAGCGTGTGGAGAAGTCTGTGGAGCCATGGTGTTGTGGCACAGTGCATTAAGCTGCCATCTGTGACACCATCAAACCATGTCAGAGCCCCTGTTCAAGACCCAGCCGATCTGATTCTGCTCCAGCTTCCTGCTGTGTGTCTGGGAAGGCAGAAGATGTCCAGGTACGGGGGCCCCTGCCACCTATGTGAGAGCCCAAGGTGGAGTGCCCGGCTCCTGGCTTCAGCCTGGCCCAGACACGGTTGCTGTCCTCTCTTTCTCTCTCTGCCTCTCAAACAAATAGACAAAATAAATCTTAAAAAAGAAGTTTGTGGAAAGTGGAATTAAAAGTTAACTTTACTTTGGTACAAAACCATTTTGAAATCTGTGCATTTTTTCATAATAAGCCTTTTCCCCTGCGTTTTGAAGACCCTTCCTATGCACAGCTTTCAACATTTGTTGCACCAAAATCAGCTTATGTTTTGGATTCCATCTTCCATGAGCTTTGTAGAAATGCCCGGGTGTGTGTGTGCGTGCGCATGCGTGCAGAGATGACAGGCAGAGCTGCTGAGGACACCTGTGGAGCCCCGGGGAGCCCTGGAGAGCTGGCTGAGGCTGTGAGTGCCACCTCCACTGCTGCTTACAGGAGGGGACCCTCAGAACCCTCCCTCCCTGCTGCTGTGAAATCCACAGAGCCGCAGGCACCCGGCGTGCGATGGAACCCCGGGACCGACTCCTAACTGCGATTCTATACCTGTGTCTGTCCCTCTCCCCCCAACACCACCCTCTGCAAGAACCAGCGGAGAGGGGGACACACAGAGACCAGACTGGCTGCTCACACAGTGTGCACAGTGTGCACGGGCATCCGTAGCAACAGTCACCAGGTGCCGGTTATTGATAAACGGGCAAGGAAGCTGGGGGCAGCAGCAGGCCTCCCTCACGAGTTGGTGACGTGTGGGGTCACGCAGGTCACAGCCCTGAACAGGGCCTGGGGAAGAGAACTGCTTTCCTGTCTATGGCCACACCACCCTGAATGCGCCCAGTCTCGTCTGATTTCGGAAGCTAAGCAGGGTAGGGCCTGGTTAGTACTTGGATGGGAGATGGCTTTTCCTTGTCGCACCCTGATGCCAGTGTCAGGTGAGCCACCAAAGCCACGCCCCTCCGTGTCCTGAGAACCACTTTCCCAAGGTGTGTGGCTCAAGGATTCCAGGGGAGAGCAGACTGTGGACCGGACTCAGGTGGAGGAAAAGCCGTTCCCTCTGCAGTTCCCCTTCAGGGTCAAGTCTAGGGCCAGCATCTCTCACACCTGCCCCTCTCCTCCTGTGGTTGAGGATGGAGCTCAGTGAGCGGGCATGCTCGGCTGGGGCCCAGGGAGGTGCCCGGCTGCCACTGAACATCAAACGCCATGTTTGCGTTCAATTCTGTTAAAGACGATAGTGTCAGTTTTCCCATTTTTATCAGCAGTGTGAGATTTCTTTAGAAAATAGTTTTATCTAAATGAAAAAGTAATGTGGATTTTTAACAAAAGATTCATGTATTCATTTGAAAGGCAAAGACAGAGAGAGAGAGAGAGAGAGAGAGAGAGAGAGAGAGAGAGAGATCTGCCTGCTGGTTCGCTCCCCCAAATGGCCACAACAGCCAGCCTGGCTCAGATTGACACCAGGAGCCAGATCTGGTCTCCCGCGTGGGCGGCAGGGGCCCAAATAATTGGGGCCATCTTTTCCTGCCTTCCCTGGAACATTAGCAGGAAGCTGAATAGGAAGTGGAGCAGCCAGGATCAAACCCACACTCCCGCGTGGGATACCAGGGTTGTCACAATGCCAGCCCCAGTAATATGGATTTAAGGCAAATATTAGCTAAATGTTAGAACAGCTGGTTTTTTCCCATAAAGTTTAGAGTATAGGAGGCAGCGTGTGGTGATGGGAAAGATCTTGAAGCGGGGGTTGCCAGAGTTAGTAAATAAAAATCCAGGAAGCTAAGGTAAATTTGAATTTTATATAAACAACAGACACCTTCTTTGGTGTAAGTGTGTCTAAAATGTTGGGGGAGGAGGTGATCAGGAAGAAGGAGAGGCTGCACAGTACAGGAAACACTTTCTGTGAATTTCTTCTTGGCAATATGGTGACCTAGTTATCCCAAGAAATTCTCATTTATCTGAAAGTCAGGTTGACCTGGGTGCCCTGTACTCACAGGTGGTTAGCAAACTGCTGACTGAGGAGACGCCGCCCCAGACCTGCCTCCATCCCAGGCTGGACCTCAGTCTCACAGCTGGGGTCTTCCCTGGATGTGACGGGATTTCCCACCCGACGGACCTGGCTTCTGGTCCCTGCTCCTGCACCTGCCAGCCGTGCGACCTCACCCAAGTCATTCTTTCTTCAGCCACTCTGTCACAGCGGAACCTCAGTCCACACGTGTGTGACTCCACCTGGCACCCCTTCTAGCACGTGGACACTTCTGGACTAATTTTCATCTCACACTTTTGCCAGATAGGCACACCACGTGCAATATGATTTTTTAAGTATTTCTTTGAATAAGCTCATTTTTTTTTTTATTGATGGGAGTGCACTTCAGTAAGAAACACTACAACCTAAATTGGGAACCAGCGTCGTTGCGACACGCAGAAGGCGGCCATGGCATTGCACCTAGTCCGCATGTAGACCCGGACACCGTGCTGAGCCCTGAGCACAGCTGGGGGACCCCACCTGGCCGCTGCGGGCTCCGAGCCCGGTGCTCCCTCCACCTCGATCACCAGGGGAGATCAGCAAACGCGGAGGAGTGCGCGCAGCTGTCCTGGTACCCAAGGGAGATTACCTCCCAGACGGACCCAGAGTGAGGGAGAGATGATTACACGGCGACGACAAGGGTCAGCGACACGTGGTGAGGGACTCCCAGCCCCGCACATGCGCGCTGCAGCCCAGACCACTTGGCGGGACACTGCCTCCCGCAGGCGGGAAGCCTCAGAGCAGGCTGTGATCCAAAGCCCGATGGCCACAGCCACGTTCCTGGCTGGACCCGCAGCGCCGTCCTTGTTGGGAGCCGGCGCAGTGTGGAAGAAAAGGCTCCGTGGCAATCCGCTCGGTCCACACTGGGAAGCTGCGCTGTCCATACTCGTGGGCCCTTCCCTCTCCATTCCTATCCCTATTTAATTTTTAAAAATACTAGTCAAGACTAGTAAAGTAAATACTGATGTTATACCACTAAGCCAGAGATGGATAAAAGGTAAAAAGGCTATGTGGAGACAGAGAGGTAGGGGGAGGAGGAGGGATAGAGTAGGGGTAAGGGTAGGGGGAGAGAGAGAGAGCGCGCCTGAGCCAGGGAGCTGGGTGTGTCTAAATACCCCATCAGCCATTCTTGAAGTGTGGGCCGGTGACCCCGGGCTCCCCCCTCCCCTTCAGGGCCCCCCGGGTCAGAACGCCTCTGGTTCGTGCAGCAACCCCGAGAGTGAGTTTGCCTTTCCCACTCTCGTCTCTCCCAGGCTGCCCTGGCATTTTGCAGAGGCCACGGCACGCGCTGATGTCATCCCCTGGTGCTAGCCGGCGATGGGTCTGCTCTCGTCCTTCCCCACGACTGAACAAACACTGAACATTTCTCAACATCCATTCCTCGCGAGCCGAAAAGCCGCAGGGAGAAGCTGTGGCAACAGCACGCCCTCCGGGCCCTCCCGAGGCGTGAGGGGCCGGTGAGGCCAGGCGCTCCGAGAACTGCTTCCCTGGAACCGAGCTGTTGAGTTTGCGCATGGAGGGTTACAGGGGGAACCTTGGGCGGAGCTGTTTCCAAGGTAGCCTTCCCAGGACGGCTGGCGAGCTCCACGTGGGCACTCACCAGCAGCGCACAGAGGGTTTGCTTAGTCATGGGAGGGAGGGCAGTCTAGGAGGGGGCTCGGCAGGTGCAAAGGCCAGGTGGTGGGAAGGGAATGGGGTTTGGTAGGGAGGTGCGGCTTAGAGGAGAGGTTCTGGGATCGGTGGTGAGCCCACCCCACCCCTCGGGGGTCCCTGAAGCTGACTCAGAGGCCCCCTTGGCCAGAGAAAACCAAACAGTCCGGTTTGCCCTCCCTGGATGGCCCCACCTCCTGCCCCTGGGAGCCGAGACCTCACCCAGGGCTCCCCCGTGGGGTGGGAGTCTCTGGTCGACCGCGGGGCTGAGCAGAACCTGAACTGTTTCTTTTCTTTGGAAGGCTTCTAGAAACAGGAAGAGAGGCTGTTTTCTAGGATTTGCCAAGAGTTAAGTCATTCCTCGCTGATACAAACAATTTCTCGGGTTACTCTTTGGGGCCCAGCAGCGACGGTGAACTGTGCAGGGTTTGAACTCTTCAACTCTGAACTTGAGTCCCTTGGGTCATCCGCGGGGCCAGGGCACGGCTCCCCGGCCCTGCCTGGGTTCTCAGAGACATGGCCAGGCCACAGGGCGGGTGAGTCAAGGCCCAGCCGCCTCGGTGGGACCTCAGACTGTACTGCGTGCAGGGTGCAGGGTGCAGGCTGACCACGGTCCCCCCACCCCGACTTAGACCCATGGCGCCTGCTGCTTCCCGGTGAAGCCACGTGCCCAGCAGAGGCGGCAGAGAGAGCGCACGGACGCCAGGGAGCCTCGTTTGATGAACTTGCACTCCTGCTGTTGCCTGAGCTGAGCCCTCTGCGGGACTGTCTCACTTGCCTCTCCCTGTAGGGCATCGCACTGTGGCCAAGGCCAGGGTCACCGGAGCGGTCATCTGCCTCGTTCTGCACGGGGCAGGTGGGATTTTCCCATGGTGACCACCACAGCTGCCATCCCACGTGGTGTGCAGTGTCACCTGGGCCCGCCAGAGCTGGGGGTCTTCACCCCTGTCTGCGTCCACTCCATGCAGGAGTGCAGGCTTCATGGAGACCAGAGCTCCCAGAGCCCGGCGTGAGGACCAGCCCCTGGTGAGGGACTTCACCCCGGGCTCTCCCTCGGCAGAGGGGCAAGAGAGCACGGAGAGCCAGAGGGGCTACGTCGCCTGAACCCATCCTCAGACCCCCCAGCTCGCACTGTGGGTTCCATTCTGCCCTCCCCACCCCCGGGGCACAGGTTCAAGCCACAGCTCTTTTCCAGTTGGGGGGGGTGCCTGTAACCAGGGCAACGCGGCCCAAGGGACAGCAGCACTGGGGGGAGGGGGCGGGGTCAGAGAAGGCTGTGAGGTCTCTCTCTCTGCTGGAGCCCAGAACAATTCTGCGGGAGGCACAGGGGCCGCCATCCTGGGAGGGAGTCTGAGCCACGCGGCCAGGCTGTGGCCGGAAGAGGAGGTCGTGCTGGGCGTTGGTCATCCTCCCCAGTGAGGGACTTCTGGTCCCCGCTGAGCCCCGCCCTGTCTGAATTCCCAGCCCCCAGGATAGGAGAGGACGGGGAACTGTCGCTGTGTGACGTCAGTTTGGGGTGGTTTCTTCGCATGCACTGCTAACCGGCTACGTGTCTCTGAGCCTGGGTTTGCTAATCAGGAACAGGAGGAGAATTGTGTGTACACTTCATCGCGTCATCGGGACGATTGGATAAGACAACGAACAGCAGGGCTTTCCCCAGCCCCTGGCACGGGGTGAGTGTCCACTGCTGACAACTCCTCAACACGTAGAAATAAGGAGAGGAAAGCTGCCTTCTCCCACGGTCTCTTCCTTTCGTTCTGCCCCAGAGCCGGGGTCAGAAAGGGAACCCCAGACACGGAGAAAGTAATAGAATGCAGGAATCCATGGATGGACGTGACACTGGAGTTCAGCACTGGGGAGCAATAAGGAAGGGTGGAGTCTGCGGCAAAGTGAAAATTTCTGAATGGAGAACAATCCCAACCAATCCCAGCTGCTGTTGATAGGCAGAAATATGGTCCCAGTATTGCCAGGTTTTCCGATTTTTTTCAGAGAGCCATAAATCTGTATTTTATGTGAAATCTCCCAATACTTAACATGTTAGTTTGGTGGTGTTAGTAAAAGGGCACAGTCTTATCTGTGGCACAGTCTATGTCCCAGACACCATCCTAGGCTCTGGCCCCGCCGCCATTGCTGGAAGCCAGGTGACCAGATGGCCCAGCCACCGGTGTCAGCCCCACCCCCTTCCACACCCTAATGGGATTCATTGCTCCTACTTCCCTGCCCACCCCCCAGCAAAGGTTTAACAGGACCTGTTCCGAACCCATGATCGATCTCTCTCTCTTTTTTTTATAGATAGAGTTAGACAGTGAGAGAGGCAGAGAGAAAGATCTTTCCATTGGTTCACTGCCCAAGTGGCTGCCACAGCTGAAACTACACCGATCCGAAGCCAGGAGCCAGGTGCCTCTTCCTGGTCTCCCATGGGGTGCAGGGCCCAAGCACTTGGGCCATCCTCCACTGCCCTCCCGGGCTGCAGCAGAGAGCTGGCCTGGAAGAGGGGCAACCAGGATAGAATCTGGCACCCCGACCGGGACTAGAACCCGGCGTCCATATGGGATGCCGGTGCCGTAGGTGGAGAATTAACCCAGTGAGCTATGGCGCCGGCCCCCCTTCCCCGTGCTCTCTCTTGATCTCTCTCTCTGCTCTCTTGCTCTGGTCCATCGGGCTTCCCCCACCCAACAATAAGCCTTTGCCTTTACCCCCGTGTTTGCTGTGTTTTGTGGTGGCCTTGCAGGTGGGGCATGGGCATTTAGCCTCGTGGCTAAGTGGCCTGTGCCCCACATCACAGTGTCTGCTTTTGGTGGCCGGCCCCTGGTCCTCACTCCAGGTCTCTGCCCGTGCAGGCCCTGGGAGGCAGCCAGGATGGCTCAGGTGCCTGGGTTCCTGCCCCCATGTGGGAGGCTAGAACTGAGCTCCCGACCGAGCCCTGGCGCCAGCCCTAGCCCAGCCGCAGCCATTGTGGGTCGCTGGGGAGTAACCCAGCAGATGGGTGCTCTCTCTGCCTCTGTGTCCTAGACAAATAAGCACACAAGTTTGGAGACCCAGGTGAGCATGGCAGCGCTGGCTGTGATGGGGTGGCTCTGGGTCACCTGTCCATGGGGCCAGAGAGAGAGGAGCCCCTGTTTCCCACCAGTGTCCCTCTGAGACCCTGCCCTTCCTCACGTGGCTCTTACAACACTGGTGCAAATGCCCTGTGGGCCTCACTGGCCACTCCAAATCACCTGTCTAGGAAATACGTCTCAGCCTTCCTCGGCCTTCCCAAACCTGTTGTCATCCACAGGCGTTTCGCCAGGCTTGTTTTCCTTAATCGCCTCCAGCCGGGAAATTGGAGCCCACAGATGTTTCGGGGACCTGCTTATGCACCAAGTGTGCATTGTACTTTCAGCATAGAAGGAGGGCTCTGGCTTTCTCCTCCCAGACATGCATCACGCATGCTCAGTGGTGGGAATCTTGCTGGCCAGTGGGTTCCGAATGGTTCTTGGGGGACAAAAGAAAAATCTGACCTTTTTCATGTCCAAGATCCCAGATACACATTTCCTACAGTGATTTGCACTTAAAACCTGTGGTGTTGACATTTCCTGGAGAAGGGAGGTGGGACAAGGAGAAAAAATAACCTAAAAAAAAAAAAAATCTAAGTCTAAAGAGGGGGGTAATGATGAAAGTAGAGAGGCGCTGGCCTATGCTGTTGCCCAAAACCCCGCCCAGCTGGGGGAGAAGCCCCACCCCCTTGCCTCCAGGGTAACACCCCTCCCAAGGTGTGGGGCCTGGGCTCTGGGGCTGGGCAGACCTCTCTGGGTCTAGGTTAAATGTTGCAGCCAAGCTCGGCCCTGCAGGTGGGTGACCCGGGCAGGTGCACAGCCCTGCGCTCCAGTGAGGCTGTCCTTGGATCAAGGCTCTGCCTGCACTGATTTAGAAGCTGCGCACACACTTCGTTTTGTGCCGGGCTCTGCCATTTCAGCAGCTGGCCCAGCCTGGGGCGCGGAGCCTGCACTCAAAGCCCATCTGTGCTACTGATGAGCTGGTTGTCTTAGGCAAGTTAACGCACTCTCTGGGCTTCCATCCTTTCATCTGTTAAAGAGCCGGAACATGGCGTCTACCTTGGCCTTGTGGGCTGCGAGCATGGTCTGCAGTGAAGCCTGTGAAAGGTGCCCAGGTGGCCAGTAGCTTCCCTGTGTTCCTGGAGGGCCAGGACCCTGCCAGGCGCTTTTCCTTGGGAGTCGGCTGATGCTGCCTGGCTCCGGTTCTGATTGGCTGGTTTGTTGTCTGCATCGCTCCTGATTGGTCAGTGCCTGAGCTGCACTCCTCACTGAACAATGGCAGTATCTGCCTTGTTTGTGAGTTCTTCAGCGAGCCTCTCCCATCCCCAGAGTCCTGGAACATGACCACAGCTCTCTGTGAGGGGCCCTGGACATCCAGCAAAGCATCCGCCAGCCCAGGGGCCCGGGCCTGCCGGTGGGAGAGTCCCCCCGGGCCTTTGTGTGTTGTTAGCACACTTCTACCAGTTCAGAAGTGCGAGGTGACAGCAAATCCAGGCCTGGGCTCTCACTTCTGCACCGAGAATGAGCCCGGCACATCTCCACATCACTACCCTGAACAAGTGGGATTGGTCAGTGGAACCACGGGTGGCTTCAGGCACAGCTGGATCCAGGTGCCGGTCAGTGAGTGAGAAGTGCCTATCACTTGGCTCTGGTTTCCTCCTCTGGACCTCACTCTGTGTTGGGCTTTTCTCAGCACGATGGCACACGTGGACCCCGCGCTTCCCGGTAGCACAACACTGCCCTTGGCCTCGAGCCCCTGCCAAATTCCGGAACTCGACTCTCGATTCACCCCTCAATCATTCCGTGTGTAAGGGAGAGGAAATCCTTCCATTGGCTAGGCTTAGGTCACATGCACACCCTTGAGCCAATCCCTGTAGCGGTGAGTAAGCTCTGATTGGCTGGCCTGGTCACATGCCCTGGAGCTGGGGCGGGGTCAGACCTAGCTAAACCACATGGCCTGGGAGTGAGTGAGCAGGGGAAGTTTTCCCCAAGGAAGGTCGCCCTGCGTTAGCTGAAGACAGGGGCCTCCGGCCGCCAAGGCTGCCTCACCGGATGCTGCCGGCACGGCTTACAGGGATCAATGGCTGCCACACTGGATCCAGGGAAAACTCGGGCAATCTCGGACATTCAGAACATTTCACTGACCTCACACGCACAGACATGTCCATGTGTCAGCGTTCAGACCGGTGCTTAGCTTCCCCCACCCTGCCACTCCTGCCCGAGCACCTTGCCCCTGCCTGGAGGCAGCTCGGAGCCAGGCAGAGCTGTTGCTGCTGGGACAACTGAGCAGCTCGCTTCACAGGCCGCCTCTGTCTTAGCCCTGGGGGTTAGGGTCCCACCTGTCTTAGCCCTGGGGGCTAGGGTCCCACCTGTCTTAGCCCTGGGGGTCAGGGTCCCACCTGTCTTAGCCCTGGGGGTTAGGGTCCCACCTGTCTTAGCCCTGGGGGTTAGGAGTCAGCCCCAGGTCCCACCTGTCTTAGCCCTGGGGGTTAGGGTCCCACCTGTCTTAGCCCTGGGGGCTAGGGTCCCACCTGTCTTAGCCCTGGGGGTCAGGGTCCCACCTGTCTTAGCCCTGGGGGTTAGGGTCCCACCTGTGTTAGCCCTGGGGGTTAGGGTCCCACCAGTCTTAGCTCTGGGGGTTAGGGTCCCACCTGTCTTAGCCCTGGGGGTTAGGGTCCCACCTGTCTTAGCCCTGGGGGTCAGGGTCCCACCTGTCTTAGCTCTGGGGGTTAGGGTCCCACCTGTCTTAGCCCTGGGGGTCAGGGTCCCACCTGTGTTAGCTCTGGGGGTTAGGGTCCCACCTGTCTTAGCCCTGGGGGTCAGGGTCCCACCTGTCTTAGCCCTGGGGGTCAGGGTCCCACCTGTCTTAGCTCTGGGGGTTAGGGTCCCACCTGTCTTAGCCCTGGGGGTCAGGGTCCCACCTGTCTTACCCCTGGGGGTCAGGGTCCCACCTGTCTTAGCCCTGGGGGTTAGGAGTCAGCCCCAGGTCCCACCTGTCTTAGCCCTGGGGGTTAGGGTCCCACCTGTCTTAGCCCTGGGGGCTAGGGTCCCACCTGTCTTAGCCCTGGGGGTCAGGGTCCCACCTGTCTTAGCCCTGGGGGTTAGGGTCCCACCTGTGTTAGCCCTGGGGGTTAGGGTCCCACCAGTCTTAGCTCTGGGGGTTAGGGTCCCACCTGTCTTAGCCCTGGGGGTTAGGGTCCCACCTGTGTTAGCCCTGGGGGTTAGGGTCCCACCTGTCTTAGCTCTGGGGGTTAGGGTCCCACCTGTCTTAGCCCTGGGGGTCAGGGTCCCACCTGTGTTAGCTCTGGGGGTTAGGGTCCCACCTGTCTTAGCCCTGGGGGTCAGGGTCCCACCTGTCTTAGCCCTGCGGGTCAGGGTCCCACCTGTGTTAGCTCTGGGGGTTAGGGTCCCACCTGTCTTAGCCCTGGGGGTCAGGGTCCCACCTGTCTTAGCCCTGGGGGTTAGGGTCCCACCTGTCTTAGCCCTGGGGGTTAGGGTCCCACCTGTCTTAGCCCTGGGGGCTAGGGTCCCACCTGTCTTAGCCCTGGGGGTCAGGGTCCCACCTGTCTTAGCCCTGGGGGTCAGGGTCCCACGTGTCTTAGCCCTGGGGGCTAGGGTCCCACCTGTCTTAGCCCTGGGGGTTAGGGTCCCACCTGTGTTAGCCCTGGGGGTTAGGGTCCCACCTGTCTTAGCCCTGGGGGTCAGGGTCCCACCTGTCTTAGCCCTGGGGGTCAGGGTCCCACCTGTCTTAGCCCTGGGGGTTAGGGTCCCACCTGTCTTAGCCCTGGGGGCTAGGGTCCCACCTGTCTTAGCCCTGGGGGTCAGGGTCCCACCTGTCTTAGCCCTGGGGGTCAGGGTCCCACCTGTGTTAGCTCTGGGGGTTAGGGTCCCACGTGTCTTAGCCCTGGGGGTTAGGAGTCGGCCCGGGTCCCACCTGTCTTAGCTCTGTGGGTTAGAATGGGCCCAGGTCCTACCTCCAGTCAGGGTGTCATGGGGTTCCCTGGAGGAGGTGCCAGGGGAGAACCCGCTACCTTTGTTTCCATTTTCAGGGGTCCTGGGGCTAGGAGGTGGACATCTTGGGGAAGGTATTAGTCAGCCTACCACAGTATCCCTCAAGAGAGAATCTGTGCAGAAATAAGCAAATCTTTGAATTTAAATCCTCATAAAAAGCAGCATTGCACTCGGCAGTGCGCTCCACCTGTTTACCTGACTTTAATCTCCTGGAGTGCACAGCCCTCAACTGCCTTGGGTCGCCGCGTCATTTCTTTTTAAGGAAACAGCATGACCAGCACACAATAAAAAATAAGCCCTGCCGGCGCCGCGGCTCAACAGGCTAATCCTCCACCTTGTGGCGCTGGCACACCGGGTTCTAATCCCGGTCTGGGCACCGGATTCTGTCCCGGTTGCCCCTCTTCCAGGCCAGCTTTCTGCTGTGGCCCGGGAGTGCAGTGGAGGATGGCCCAAGTGCTTGGGCCCTGCACCCCATGGGAGACCAGGAAAAGCACCTGGCTCCTGCCATCAGATGAGTGCGGTGCGCCGGCAGCTGCGGCCATTGTGGGGTGAACCAACGGCAAAGGAAGACCTTTCTCTCTGTCTCTCTCTCTCTCTCACTGTCCACTCTGCCTGTCAAAAAATAAATAAATAAATAAATAAGCCCTGCTCTGGGCAACTTTTGTTGCAGTCTTTCGTGGGTGAGTGCATATATGCGAACGGCCTCGCACTAGAAAAAGTCTTTTTTTATGATGAGTCACGGGGAAAAACGTTGGGAAGTTATGATTATAGAGTGTAGTGGTTATGTGAGGATTTTTTGGGGTCAGATGTCTGGCTCCATTAATTACCAGCTGTGTGACCCTGAATAACTGGCTTAATCTTCCTGAGCCTCGGTTTCCTGGTCTGTAAAATGGGAATAACCACTGGATGCCCCCCACCCCCACTTTCAAGGGTCCATGAGAGAATAAAATGAGCTCAAACATGCTAAGGGCCCAGCAGGGTGCTGATAAGCGTGCGTGGGTTGTTGTCATCTCTGTTTTTATCATCCCTACTCCTTTAAGATGTCGAGGGGATGAGAGTATCCGAGGAGAAGGAGCAGAGGTTGCGTGGGGAATTTGATTCGGACGGGAAGTGCAGCCCTGGTCCGCGGGCTCCCAGAGGTGTGCAGGCTCTGGGCAGGTGGGGAATTTCAGGTGTGTTGGGTGATGCGGAAGAACAGGAGAGACGGGCAGGAAGTGACATGGGCAAGCTGGGCAGGAAGCTTCGTTGAGCTGGAATATTTTCTCACAATTTCTGCACAGCACTGCCTAGTAACTCCACTCATTACCTGTCGATCTAAGGTGGCCGTTTTCCCATGATGCACCTGTGTCTCATCCAGGATGGGGAAGGAGGAGCTACCTGGATGGCCAGGTGGAAGTTAAACTCCACAGAGGGACCATGAGGCCCCCAGGAAGCCCTAGGCACACTGAACTCCGCCCTGTTTGTGTGTTGAGCCGGGGCTCCCCTCTGTCTCATAAAAAGGACTGAGCCCTTGTTCCGTGCGGCTTCTGCACTTTGTTTGTTGGCCCTTCTCTGGCTCCCGTGCGCTCTCCTCACAGGCAGGCGGCCCCCCACGACTGGCATCTCTCCGTGTGCGTGGCCCACGCCTCGTGTGAGTGTGTGCTGTCTCTCTCTTACATAAATCCTGCTCTCACGTGGGCACTGTGGTTACGCCTCTGATTCGAATTCTTGTCTCCGTGGGGGAATAAAAGTGAAAATACTTGGGCCCATAGCAGGAGGCTGGGCAGGACAGGTGTCGGGGGAGGGGGGCACGAGACTCCCCAGGGAGGGGTGTGGTCAGCTGCCTGCCTGGTGAGCAGGGTTGCAAGGTCAAGGGTTTGGGGATGAGGAGGGCACTTTGGGGTCACTCTGTCGCAAGGAACTCCAAGGAGGGAGATGCCCACCAGGACCCCAGGACCCGGGGCAGGGAAGGAGGCTGGGGTCTCCCGGGTGCCCCATGGCGGTGGGAGGAGCAGCGCGTTGCTGAGTTGGGAAGGTGTAAAGTGCCCTGAACGGCAGTGTTCAGGAGGAGACAGGCAGGAGAAGAGCCCATCTCCCCACGCTGGGATTAGGGACGCCGTGGTGGCTGCACAGGAGACAGAGAGGGGGGTCCCTGGGCCAAACAGTCAGCTGCGAGTAAGTCGTGGGCTCCCCTCGGAGTTACGTGGTCCTTCTTCACCTGCAGTGACAGCAACGCGACCGAAACCAGCACACGCCGATCGTCCCAACAGGGAGTCCAGAGGTCGCTGCTTCCGGCTGTCTGGATCCGGGCGCCCAGTTCAGGGTCTGAGGACGTGTTCTCACGCCGTCTTTCCCACCTGCGTAAATCTGTGCTGACTTTATTCCCAGGCGGGCTGGGGTGGCAGGGTGGCCTCCCGGAGCTCCAGGGTGATTTCCTGGTGGCTTAGCCACTCCAGGATGGGAGACCTTTTCCTCCTGCAATAATAAATCCGGCCAAATCCCCGGGACGGCATCTCTCTCCGCCGCCTTGGATCATGTGTGCTCATCCCTGAACCGGTGGCTGGAGTGGGGGGGCATAAACTATGCTGATTGGTCTTTCCCGAGTCACACACTGAGCCTAAGAGGTGGGACAAGAGGGTGCCTGGACAGCGCGCACAAAACCGCAGGGCTCTGCCCTCCTCGGTTAGTTTCCTGCTCCGGTATGCCGTCACCAAGAGGTGGCGAAACACACCCTGCTCATCACCCTTCTGCTCCCCAGAGAGAAGAAATTACGCTGCTGTTTGATGGATTTCTCAAGCCAGAGAGGAGTGAGGGCACACAGCCCAGCAGCAGGTGACCGAGAGGCGGCGTTCCAAGGGAACGGAGCACGGAAGAACCCAAGAGATTTGCCCGAAGAGTTAGCACTGGCTAAATCCTACACTCGCTCCACCCCATACCTGAGTGCTCAGGGAACGCCCGTGTGTCTGCCTGGGCTGTGTCTTGAAGTGGGACACGGAGCCCTAACTGCAGGGCCCACGGACATCCATGAGTCCCACCGACACGAGTCTTCCCTTGCTTCCCTGTCCCGTGCCACGTGCTAACCACCAGTGACTTGCCATCACTCAGGCATTTCTAGGAGAGAAGATGACCAGTACACCAGCAGAGAAGTATTGGGGGCAGAGGACACGGTAGAAAGCACGCCCAGTGCTCTGGAGGAGAGGTGGGCGAGCCCCGGGAGCTGCATGGGGGCGTGGATCTATGTGTCCATTTCACCGGGCCAGGGGGTGCCCAGGTATGTGGTCCAACATGACTCTGGGTGGTGCCTAGGGGAGCTCTGGAGGAGAGGAACGCCCAGTGCCCCCCCACCGGATCCAAGGCAGGGCCATGGGGAGAACAAAGGCTGCCCGGTCCCTGAGCAGAGCCGGCCCCTCCCACCTGCCTGCCGCGGAGCCCACACTGGGTTTTGGCTCAGACCAAAACATCAGCTCCTCCAGTGTCCCTCTGGCTTCCAATGGGAGCGTCGCCCTGGCCTCTCCCCAGCATCCAGGCTGCACCAAGCCCTGGGTCTTGGGACCCACCTGGCTCCCTGCTGCCTGCACCCTTTCTCTGTTGGGCCCCCTCCTCTGTGCTTCCTGCAGAACGCGACTGTTAGCACGGGGGTCTTCTGCCTCAGGGGAGACGTTCACACCCAGGCTGCTCCCCGTTTTGTTAGCGTCACCACCTGGGAGTGAGGCTCACCAAGGCCGGGGATCGGCTGAGGCGGCCCTGCTGCTGCAGGCAGAACTGGGGCTCGCTCCCCTGCACTTCGCCTCACTGGGGCACTCTGAGGACCCACGGCCAAGCGCTGCATCTTGGCAGGGAGAACAGGATAAACTCCTTGTGAGTCGCCTTCTTTCAAAATGTGTTTATTTGAAAGGCGGGGAGTGGGGGGGAGAGGGAGCTTCTGTCTGCTGGTTCACCCAATGCCCAGGACAGCCAGGCTGGACCAGCTCAAAGCTGGGACAGTGGGACTCAGCCCAGATCGCCGGTGTCGGGAGCAGGGCCACCACCTGCTGCCTCCGGTCTGCGTTGGCAGGAAGCCAGAAGTCGCACCCAGGCTCTCAGATGTGGGATGTGGGTGTCTCAGCTGCTAAGCCAAACACCTGCCCCCAGTCAGTTACATTTTTATACCAAATTCTCTCTTTTTTTTTTTTTTCCTCTCTGTCTCTTTCTTTCCCCTGGATTTTACATTGGGGTGATTTTCTCATGATCTAAATAAATGTCTTATGATGGTTTCCTTATGACAAATTCCTCACGGTGAATCAGCTGGACCAAAGGACACGCCCATTGAGCATTTTGATAGTGACCGTTTTGACATCTTTATCATGTTACATTCTCACGAGTAACAAAGTTCATGGAAAATGGAATTAAGAGAATAAGTTTATTTTGGTGCAAAAAAAAAAAAAAATCCAAGAATCCTGAGCATACATCTCCGGTAAGACAGGTCTCCAGTGAAGATCTCTGCAGAGGCAGCCCCGCGGCGGCACACTGTCGCCAGCCCCATGCCTGGCTCGGGGAGGTCTTGCCGCTCCTGTCATAGGAATACCTTCCCAGCTTCTGTTCCAAGTTCTTACCCCGCGTGAGGTAAGAACTCAAAGCAGAGGCATAAACCCCGTGCATAAGGGGGAGCAGACGTGCTCAAAGTGCAGCGTGAGCAGATACCTTCACCCAGGGCCCACGAGGAGACTGCCCTAGAGCCCTGGAGAGGCAGAGGGGCTGCCCCCACCCCAGCAAGCCCTCAGTGGGACGGGGGCGGGCGGGCCATAATTGAATATGCAAATAAGGCGGAGTTTAGACGGGGCTTAGTGGGTACAAGGCGTTCTGGGAGCTTCCTGGAGTTCCACTCGCACGTGTTCATCATGGCGTCTCCTTCCCAGTCTGGGATAAGCGGCAGGTACCTCGTGGGAAAGTGGGGAGCCGCACGGGGTGCAGGTCTGTGCAGGACGGCAGAGACAGAAACGGGGGGACTCTCCCCGCCCAGGGCTTCCTAGCTAACTTCCTGCCCAGCGCCCCCATGTCACTCTGGTCATTAGTGGATTTCCAAAGGCTAACAAACCACGTGGCTATTTCCACTCTTTTTGTGATTATTCCTGGAAGTCACCCGCCGCCTCATTTTTCAAAAGAAAAAACAAAAAGAAGAGTTATTTAGAAATCCACCTAATTTCCTCAGGCAGCAAACACTGCCGGCCTCCCTGAGCCGGGCCCTGTGCCCTTGATTGCAGAGGTCGAGAGGGAACCGAGCGAGCCGGCAAGACGCCTGGGATTTGTGCGCCTGGTGATCTGCTCCAGTCCCACAGGGAGACGGTTGAAGACCTGGAGCTTGCATCTCGAGAACAGAACAGAGATCTGTAGAACAGGGTAGACTGTTTACCTCACAAGTGAGGGTTTCGGCGGCGGGCGGGGTGGTGAGGCCAGGCTGCAGGCATCCAACCAGGTCCGGTCAGACCTCAGAAGCTGCGGGACTGGCCCCTGGTACTGAGAAAAGGCTGCAAATGTGACATTCTGCAGCCGGTCCCCAGAGTGTGGGGAGAAATGTACTCGGCAGGAAATTGGCTCTGCTGGCTGTCTTTGTCATTTTGAACCCTCTCCTCCCCAAACCCATTTCAGAAATCCGGTCCCATTTTTCTTGCTTCTGACCCTGTGGTTGAAGTTTCTCTCAGCATCATAAAACCAAGGGTTGTAAAATTCATATTGTAACTTTAAGAGCCACATCTGTTTTAATCATTTTTCCCCCCTGTTTTAAGAACACAACGGGATTTTAATGGCGGCCATAAAATGGAAAAGTTGAAGGAAATTATCACAGATTTGTAAAGCTATAACGCGGGTTCCTGGGCTCATGTGAGCAGTCAGATTACAAAGAAGGAACCCAATTGCTTTTTATTGCCGGCAGATCTCTGGTTTAAGCATTTCTCGGTTTAATCTATTGAAGGGGATTAGCATTTATTCACTTCGGCACTCTGAACAGCCTTGGTACACAGCACCCCAGCAGGCCAGACTGGTGCAGTCACGAATCTCAGGGATCCAGAGAAACAGCGGGAGGGGCAACGCTGGGTCTGGCAAATCAGACAGACCTGGTTTTGATCCGGAATCTAGCATGTTCCACCGAATATGCGTGACTGGCGGGGAAGTCCTCCTCGTTCCTTTAAGCTCTGCCTTCCTTGTTTTAATGTGGGGATATTGGAGCTCATTTTGCAGTGAAATTATACAAGGAAGTCACTTGGCACGATGCCAGGCAAACAGTAGGCGCTTACTACTACATCTGGTTCTCCTGGCGAGGCAGCTGTGGTGGCTGCCCCTTCTCCTCTCTCCAAAAATGCTCACTGCAGTTCCCACCTGAGGCTTTTCTTCTCGCCCCAAGTTCAAGGTGAGCCTGAGTGCGGATGAGTTAATGACCCCAGAAGCAGCCCTCATCCAGCCACAGGTGGAAGTGGGAGGGTAAATCCTGCCTGTCCCTCCCCTGCAGGTGGCAGCTCCCAGAGGCTCCCAGAGGTCCCAGGGATTAAGGCCATGGGTACCGTGGTCCTTATGGGTTTCCTTCTCCACCAGTTCAGATCAAGTACCCCTGACCTGAAAATCTCAGGTCCTCCAAAATTGGAAACCTTTGCGTACCAACATGACGTCACAAGTGGAAAATTCCATACCACAGAACTTTGTTTCACACACACAAAACAAGTAAAAATATTATGCAGAATTACTTGTAGGCTGTACATATAAAGTTTATCTGACGTCTAAATGAATTTTATGTTCAGACTGGGTCCCTCCCCGAGATACCTCTGTAAGGGTAGAACAAGACAAACAGGAGATGACCATGAACTCGGCCAGAGCAAGTTCATTCATACACAGACCCAAGAGGCACCCACACTGGTGAGGAGGGAGAGCCCCGTTCTCTTAGAGACTGGGATCTGCGTAGTAAAGGCAGCTGGGGGTCCTGAGTGAGTTAGGCAGGCTCGCGCCAACAGGCCGGAGTAGGGCTGAGCTGGATGACGAAGATCACAGGGGTTGAAACGTTTCTCAGTGGAGCCAGGAGTTGGGTTCTGCGCTCCATCACGCAGGCGAGGAACTGCAAAGCCACGGGGTGCTTCACATCTGCTTTGTTCTGGCTCCACAAATCTCATTTTGTATTGCAGACGAGTTCCCCAAAAATGCAGAATCCGCAACACTTCCTGACCCAAGCATTTTGGAGAAGGGACGCCCAACCTGGACCTTCCTCTGTACGGGGGCTCCTGTCCCTGAGGCTGTGGTGACTTGCTGCTGGCAGGGAGTGGCTGTGACTCACACTCCCCCCCCTCTGCCCACCGGCCAGCGGCCACCAGCCAATGGCTGTCAGGACCAAGCGCACAAACCCTCCACCACCACCACCACCACCCCCCGCCCCTCTGAAATGTGTGCTCTGCCCACAGCTCTGGCCCAGAGTTTGTCTGAGGGATGAGGCGGTCTGTGGTCAGGCTCTGTGGCTGCTGGCTTGGGAATGCCTGCTGTATCAGCTGTCTCCACTCCCCTCCCCTGCCTCTCCTAGGGTCATCACGTGCCGCTCGTAGGCAGGGGCTGTGGGTGAAGAGGAGCTGAGGATTGCCAGCACCTGCCTGCAGCCCGGGGTGCCCTGCCCGAGCCCCACCCTTCCGTGCAGACACAGCTGCTGCTGTTGCACTTGCTAGAAATATTCTGACCTGGGGGGCCGGCACTGTGGACAGAAGCCGGCGCCTGCAGTGCCAACATCCCATATGGGTGCCGGTTCGAGTCCCAGCTGCTCCACGTCCATCCAATTCCCTGCTAATGGCCTGGGAAAGCAGTAGAAGATGGCCCAAGTGCTTGGGCTCCTGCATCCATGTGGGAGACCCAGAAGAAGCTCCTGGCTCCTGCTTTGGCCTGGCCCAGCCCTGGCCATTGGGGCCATCTGGGGAGTGAACCAGTGGGTTGAAGATCTCTCTCTCTCTCTTCGTCTCTATAACTCTTTCAAGTAAAAAAATAAATCTTCTGTCTCTCTCTCTCACTGTCTATAACTCTACCTGTCAAATAAATAAAAAATAAATAAATCTTCAATTAAAAAGAAAAGAAATACCCAACATGGCTGCAGGCTGGGTGCCCATGAAGATAGTAAAATTACCTTAATCAGCACACCGAATCCTATCATCCGCCTGAGCCCCATTCCCGTCATGCACCTGGTGCCGTGACACTTCCGAGATTTCCAAGAAAGGGGCATGGAAATGGGTGGTACTCAAGCCCTGCTCCCAAATCCACCTCCTCTGAATATTCGAGTAAGTCAGCCCTACCCCCAGCTTCTATGAGGACGACCCTGAACTTGGTGCATCGCAGCACCCCCCCACCATGAGCACCATGAGGCTGCCACTTTCCTTTACCTTTAAATACACCTTGCTCCCCTGCTCACCTCTATCCATGACTCCTCTTGAATTCTTTCTGGCATGGCGCTAAGAACCTAGACCAAGCCTCGCCAGGGGCAACCCCTGCAATGCCAGCTCTCACACAACTGCAGGATCCTCTCCCTGTCTCAGTGACAGCTCCCAGGGATACCCAGATGGCAGGTGTCCAGGTTGGGGAGAAGTGGAGAATGAAAAGAATTGGACAAGAGTTGAACAAAAACAGTGCACGCCTTCTTTATTTGGGGGATGTGGAAGACGGATGGGGAAGAACCGAAGGTCACAGGGTCGGTCAGCCGAGAAGGGGCTCCAGGGCCAGCTGCCTGGGTTCCTAGCACAGCCTTGTCACCTGTCATCCTGCAGGCCTGGGGCCGTGGAGTGCCCCTGTTTCCTCACTCGTGAACAGTAACGGGGGCTTGATGAGACCTGGGTGCGTTACCACCAGAAGCCCTAGCCCAACATCTGGCGCAGGTAAAGCTGTTACCGTGAGTCCTAGGACTAGAACCAGTGTGGTGCTGCTGTCCCCAGCGTGCGTGAGTGGGATGTCTCCTGACAGCCTGTGAGGTCTGGCCTGGTGCTCCCAGGCCTCCAGGAAGGACCCCATGGTAAAACAACGGGCAGGAAGTGGTCTCGGAGACCCCATGCTTACACCTCTCTGTCTGCCCCCCTGGGCTGCAGAGACCTTGACTACCTTGTCCTGGTCCCTACCCAGGGCAGCAGCAGCTCAGGCATGCTTGAGGGGATAAATAAACAGAGGCCAGAGGCAGGGAGTGGGGGCGGGGAGGGGGCCTCTGGTCCTTCCTGGGGCTGTTTCCTTGTCCCCAGGGAAGCACTGGGCTCTAGAGCTGTCGCCCCAGGTCTGGCACAGGGCAGCTCTCAGCGCCTGCAGTAACCTGAGCTGGCCCCGCAGAGCTGGCTGGGTCCTTCTCGCAGGAGAATGAGGACGGTGAGCCAGCCCGGGCAGGCAGCTCCCGGCTCCTCTCTCACAAGGGCCCCACGGCGGAGACCATGACCCTCTGCTGACGTCGGCTTAATCCCAAAAGCTGCTCGGAAAAGGAGCCAGATACCAGTGGGCGGAGCATTTTGAAAAGGCAAACTGTCACCCAGCACCCCCAGTCCAGGCATTTTGAGGCCTGAGGCCAAAGGAAAAGGTGCGCCTCTCCTTTCAAGGGGACTTCAAGCTGCCTTTGTATGTTTCAGCTTGTTTTCACAGCTAATTTCCTTCCAGAAGTAAACTGTGCAAACAGTACTGATGCGTTTGCTTCCATCAGAGCCAGGAGAGTAGAGTGATGCAAAGTGTCTAGGGGTGGGCCTTGGGGCACAGCGGGTTCAGCTGCCTCTTGGGACCCTTGCATCCCACAGCAGGGTGCCTAGGATCCTGTCCCACCTCTGCTTCCGATCCAGCTTCCTGCCAATGCACCTGGGAGGCAGCAGACGGTGGTCTCTGTTCTGGGGGCCCTGCCACTCACTCACTCACTCACTCACGTGACAGGTAAGTGTGGAGCTCCTGGCTCCTGGTTGGACCGTCTGGCCCTGGCTGTTGTGGCCATTTGGGGAGTGAACCAGTGGATGGAAAAAAACTCTCTCGTTATGTCTCTCTCTTTCAAATAAGTAAATAAAGAAATCTTTAAAAAGTAAAAACTGAAAGCATAAAATAATGTGAGTTTAAGGGCACCTACGTTTCAGTATTTTTTTTCAACTATGATATTCTGGGAAAAAGTAACCGTTAAAGAATCCACAAAACCACGTAGGCCCTGGTTCACCTTTCCTGGGTTCTGGCTCCAATATGACGCTGTTGGGACCTGGAAATTGTGAATTTGGCTCATTGTGGACGGTTCTATGATACTAATTGTGCCTGTTAAAATGTTGTATTAAAATGTGATTTCTCTTCCTTACTGAGGGACCCCCTGTTAAACTTTGTAAGGAAGTGTCTCACTCACACCCTACTTCTAGCCTGGGGGAGCCAAACCACAAGGAATTTCACCCAGCAAATCTCTGTATGTAGGACCCGGTGCTGCAGAAAATCACCTGGGTGCAAAGATGTGTGGCCTGGAGGCGATGCTGGGGCCCCTGGGGGAGGCTGCCTGAGGCCTGGTGGGCCTTCAGAGGCTGGACCATTCTACAGTGGTCCAGAGGACGTCTGCTTTGATTATTCCAGCACAGAAAAACATCTAAGAAATACCGAGGGGTAAAAAGTGACCAAACCGTATCTACAACAAAGCCAGTGTTTCCGGCTCTTCTGTTTGAATTGTGTTGTGAGCTTTAGCCCAGTTCATTTCACAGTTTTTCTGCATAATTGTAGATGAGGAAATGGGGTCTAGAGAAGTTAAGGAAACTTCCTAGGGACACACAGCAGGGAATCAAGACTTGGCTTTTGAAATGCAGGCTGTCTAGCCACGAGTTTAGCCCTAAGTTAACCTGCTTCTGGTTTGCTTTGAGAACCCGTATTTAACTATGTACCAAAAATCATGGGGCAACACACAAGCTGTTATTAATGGTGAGGTCAGGTGTACTTCAGTGTTTGATATAATTTGATGAAGAGTGAACTCTTAACCGCACATTTGACTTTCACAGCAATAAATAAGAAAAGCTGCTTCCTGGGTTCACACCGTGCACCAGGCCCTCTGTGGTCCTCTTTCTGCACCATTCTCCAGAGACAAAGCCCACGCTGGCAGAGGGACCCGACCCAGCCACCGAGCCTGCCCTGGGACCTGGAGCCCCAACATGGGATCTCCCAGAATGCGGGGCCTCCTGCCTGCTTTGCGCCCTGGGCACCCCCTGTCTGGGGCACCCGGGTTACCCAGTGCCACCTGGAAGGGGCCCTGTCCCCTGCAGCGGGGAGGGCTGGGACTCGGCTTCCTTGGGGCTGCGCCAGGGGCGTGGCTGGGACTGCAGACTGGGCTGGCCCAGGAGCTGTCTGCAGTGCCCCCGCTCCTGCACAACCTCACGGTCCCCAGAGGAACCTCCGGGGGGGCTGCTGCCGCTGGCGCCACCATCTGTGCCGCGCAGGTGTGCCGGGCCCCTGCCCAACCTGGGGGCTGTGAACACTGGGCCCAGCGGGCAGCTGCCATCTGTGAGCACCGGGCCCCATTCAAGCGCTGCCAAGGCCTAATTGATGAGAAATGGCCCTGAACAGGTGGGAACCTGTCCCTGGAGGCGGTGGGGGTGGGGAAGCGCGGCTGCTTCCCGGGAGCGCAGCTGTTGAGGGGCGGCGGCCTCCCTGGGGCTATCCCGAAGGGGCTGGGGTGGGCGCAGAGGGGATCCCCAAGCGCTGTGCTGCTTTCCAAGGCCTCCTCCCCTCAGGACTGGAGTTTAGCGCCTGTGACCTTGGTCAGGCGGGCCGCTGGCACCAGGGACAGCTGCTGCAAGCTGTGGTCCCCAGTGACTTCTCCACCCCTGCCCCCGGTGTGTGTACAAAAGGTGTAGCACAGTTTGGAAAATGTCCTGTTTTACAGGGTCCCATGAACTGCACTCATCTTTCAAATACCTTGCCCTCACAGACCGGGCAAGGGGCAATCCAATTCAAATCGCAAATGCGTGCGGGAATGACCTGCACACCAGGAGGGCCAGCATCCTGCCCTCTCTGCAGGTGCCGGTGGGTCCTTGGGGCTGAGTTCATTTAGAGGCCCAGCAGGAGAACCTGCTCAGCACTGAAACTTGAGGGTAAGGGGTCGTCCTCAGCCCACTTCCACCTCTTAGCAGCAGCCCCCTTGTGGTGCCCCAGGCCAGCTGAATGGCACCACATTGTCCTGGGCTGTGGCAGCACCACTCTGCAGCAGCCACAGTGCCCTTTGCAAAGGGGAAACCAGACAGCCCCCGACAACGTCCGATTCCCCGGTGCAAAAAGCGTACCCTTGCCATGGCCCACCTGGTCTGGTCCCCAGGGCTCCTCCCTGCCCCCACCGTGGGCTCCCAGGGCCCTGGGGAAACAGCCCACTAGGGCTGGGCTGCAATGGAGGAAACCAGAAATCCCCTCTTCCTGGGCTGGGGTTCAGGCAGGGGAAACAGACACCACGCGGACACACAATTGAAACATAGACCTCAGCTGATTCTCAGGCCTTCAAAATCACCCCCTGCATCTCCCCCAGGCTCCCCTTGCCTGCAACACCGGTTCCCAGAAATCCACCGCTCAGAATTTAAACTCTCCTGCTCACTGTCACCTTCTTGGGGAGCCCTTTCCCGACCTTGCGCTTTAAAATCCTGATCTGCGCTGGAACCCCCGAGTAACTCAGCTCTGTCCGGCGTCATGGCAAGCCTTGCCATCCCACCTTGTATGTCCTTGTTTGTTGCTGATGCTTCCCAAGATCTGCGTTAAGCTCACGGTTAAGAACATTCTCCAGCATCCCTGGAAACTGGGACTGAGTCCTGACCAGTGAAGTATGGTGAGAGTGACGGAGAGCCCCCCCCGCGCGCCGGATCCTACACCCTCCATCTCCTCCCTCTGGTCTCAGGGAACAGAGGCTGGGGAACCTATGAAGCGCCAGACTTGGTCTCTAACTTGCACTCCCTAATCTGGGGTTTTAGTTTCGCAATCTGAATCGTCACTCACCTCTAATGGACGATTGTGACTTCAGCTGTGGATGCAGCCAAAAAGCACAGTTGTTGGAACAAGGCCTGCGGCTTTATACCCCAGGGGAATTGCAACTGTTTTCCTGTCACACGGCGATTGCTGCTTACAGCTCATTTCCCTGAGAAGACACAAACAGTAACTGTTTTAGGCTACAGGATAAGATCTATGTCTCCATGGTTCAACTTGTCCACCGTGGCACCAAAGCAGCCGAGACACTGCCTAACTAAGCGAGAGTGACCGTGTGCCAATAAAACTTTATTTACAAAAACAGGTCGAGACCTAGCCAATTTGATCCACCGGTCATAATTGCCATATCTGGATTTGAAATTACTGTGATAATTAGACCCGTCTCTAGGACTTGTTATTTACTTGTTCATCTATTTGCATGGCAGAGCAACAGAGAAACAGAGAGAGAGAGCTTCATTCACTGGTCACTCCCCACATGACCACAACAGCCAGGTCTGGGAACTCCATCTGGGTCTCCCACTTGGGTGGCAGGAGCCCACGTACTTGGGCCATCATCCACTGCCTCTGCAGCTCATTACAAGGGAGCTGGACAGGAACTGGAGCAGTCGGGACTCAAACCTGTTCTCTGAAATGGGATGCCAGCATTGCAAGTGGCGGCCACCACACCAGCCTTTATGTCTTGTTATTTAATGTGTTAATAGGAAGCACACAGGGGCTAGCATCGTGGTATAGCAGGTAAAGCCGCTGCCTGTGACACCGGCATCCCATTTGGGCACTGGTTCGAGTCCCAGCTGCTCCATTTCCGATCCAGCTCCCTGCTAATGGCCTGGGAAAGTGGTGGAGGATGGCCCCAGTGCTGGGGGCCCTGCACCCAGGTGAGAGACCGGGATGAAGCTCCTGGCTTCTGGCTTTGGCTTGGCCCAGAGCTGGCAGTTTCGACCATCTGGGAAGTGAACTAGAGGATGGAAGCTCTCTCTCTCTGACTCTCCCTCTGTCTCTAACTCTGACTTCCAAAATAAAACCTTAAAAATAAAGAAGCATGCCAATTTACTATGGATGAGTGGGGGAAAAAAATCCTGATGATGCTTCAATGTCCTTTGTAATCTCGTGTACTTGACTTTTTATGTTTATAAACGTGGTTCTCCAGGAGGCCTACAGCTCTGCCACACGGCCAAAGGGGCCCCCGCCAGGGCCCGTGCACGCCGGGCTCACAATGGCAGAGCGGGCAGGAAGCGTGGGCCCCCGGGGACACGGCCCTGCCAGCTTGCTGTGGACTGAGCTGTGAACGTGAAACAAACCCTTTCTTCTCTCTCCAGTGAAACAAGCGGGAGTTCAGGGAGAGGTGGCGCTGCTGAAGGGGGAACACAGCTGGGCAGCCACCCGCAGGCTCGCTTTGATGGGAGAGGCCAAGCGGACATGGCTCCTACAGAACCATTCCCAGGGCTGGGTCCTGGGGCAGGGTCCCGGGGCTCGGACCAGCCCAGCCTCTTCAGTCCCTCCGTCTCCTTCCTGAGTCTCTTGCTCCTTGCGTGTCTGGTGTCTGTGTTGGATCCAACACAGTGGATCAAGGCCCCACCCTTGCTGCATTTCGGTGATAAAAGAAAACCACGCCCGGCCAGGCCCAGAGTCCTGGCCTCAACCTCTCCTCTCCCCATCTGGTCTCAGGGCTCATTTCATCCCTGTAACTCCACCCCCCTCCCCTTTCTCTCCCTGCCCCTCCCCCTGGCCCTCTTGCCCCTGGAACCCCATTGGTCGGTGTTCTCTGGCCCCCCATTCCTCCTGTATCACCTGGCTTAGGTGACCGGCCCTTTCTGTCCCTGCATTTTCTGAATTGTGGAACGGAGATGAGAAGAACTGCCCTTCCTTGTGGGGTTGGCGTGGGGGTCCAATGTCTGACGCAAAGAGGGGAGCAACCCAGGCCAGAGGTGGCGCCAAATCCATGCACTCACCAGTGTTCTTGTTTAGGGTGAGGCTCGATTTCTTTTTTTAAGATTTCTTTACTTGTTTGAAAGGCAGAGATACAGAAAGAGAAGGAGAGACACAGAGAGAGAGGTCTTCCATCTGCTGATTCACTCCCCACATGGCCACAATGGCCAGAGCTGAGCCAATCCAAAGCCGGGAGCCAGAAGCTTCTCCCAGGTCTCCCACGTGGGTGCAGGGCCCAAGCACCTGGGCCATCCTCCACTGCTTTCCCAGGCCACAGCAGAGAGCTGGACCGGAAGAGGAGCAGCCGGGACTCGAACTGGCACCCACATGGGAGGCTAGTGATGCAGCTGGAGGCTGAACCTACTGCACTGGCCCCAAGGCCGGGTTTAAAAATCCTCCTGAGGAAGAAAGCAGTGAGCAGGACAGCCTTCAGCGGTGTGTGTGTGTTTCCTGTGGAAACCATCAAGAACGCTGAGCGAAGGACTGACATGTAGGCAGTTCTGCTGGCTGGGAGGAGTCCCTGGCTCCAGAGCGTCAGCTTTAGCCTGCGGGGTTGGGGGAAAGTGCTAAAATCCTCCCGCACAGCCGTCAGGGCCGCTGGGGGCTTGATCCCAAGTCACATAAACTGGGGATGCTCAGCCTGCCCGCCCAAGGGCCGACCCCCGGCTATGGCCTTGCTTAGGTCCAGGGGCTGTGAACGGGAGCGTATTGGGAACAATGTATATACTGAGAGAGAAAGAGAAGGAATCTTCCATTCATTGGTTCACTCTTCAATGCCCCCAGTAGCCGGGGCTGGGCCAGGAGCCAGGAAATCCCATCTGGGTCTCATGGGTTTGTGGCAGGGAACCACGACTGGAGCTGGATTGGAATAGAGGCGCAACTCAATCCCAGGCATTGCTGTGATGTGGCCACGCCAACTGGTGGCTGATCCCCTGTGCCACACCGTCGGCCCCGTAATGAAATTTAGATGAGGCCACAACGCGATGTCCTTAGAAGAGGCTGGGACATGGACCCCCACAGGGGAGACCCCAGGAGCACCCAGGCAGTGCAGGAGCTGGCCCCGCCCACAGTGGGCTGGGTCTTCCTTCCGGTCAGCCCTCCAAGGGGCAAGGATGCGGGATGCTGCTTTCTCCCTGCAGAAAATGACATTGGCAGGAAGAGAGAAGTCCAGGCGCCTGAGCCTAGAACACCAAATGGCTATCAAGTCTCTGTCCTGCGAGTACAGCGTTCCCAGGGGTTCACGTCTTCCCGGGGTGGGGGGGCTGCCTCAAGTGCTCCTGAGCACTCGGCTGGCTCTCGCGGGGTGCCGGCAGCTAGCGCAAGAACACTGCCATTTTTTGCAGGATTTTATGGTTTCTATGAGCTTACCAAAAAATACTTGATTGTCATTTCTTTTTTCGAAACAAGTACTTTTTAAAAGTAACAGTTTTAGGGAAAAAATTTATTTTTAAGTTGATTTGAAAGGCAGAGAAACACAGAGAGAAAGAAACAGAGACAGACAGGCAGAGAGAGATTCTTCATTTGCTGGCTCACTCCCCAGATATGACAATCAGAGCTGGGCCAGGCTGAAGTCAGGAGCCAGGAGCTGCATCGGTCTCCCTCGTGGGTGGCAGGGGCCCAAGGACTGGAGCCGTCACCTGCTGCCTCCCCGGGTCCACATTAGCAGGGAGCTGGAATCAGAAGCAGAGCTGAGACCTGAACCCAGGCACTCTGACATGGGATGCAGGAGTCCCAAGGATGTCTTTTTCTTGTTTGTTTTTAATTTTATTTATTTATCTGAGAAGGCAGAGTTACAGAGAGAGTCACAGCCAGAGCTGTGCTGATCTGAAACCAGTAGCTTCTTCCAGGTCTCCCATGTGGGTGCAGGGGCCCAAGCACCTGGGCCATCTTCCACTGCTTTCCCAGGCCCCAGAGAGCTGGACTGGAACAGGAGCAGCTGGGACTTGAACCAGCACCCATATGGGATGCTGGCACTGAAGGCGGAGGCTTAGCCCGCTACACTACAGCGCTGGCCCCTCCTAGGGCATCTTAATTACCATGCCAATGCCCACCCCTTATATCTATTTATTTTCATGCCTAATTTTGCATTCCTAACTTTGTCTTCTTAAAGAGGACAGCACAGATAGTATAAGCACGAGGTTCAAGGCTGAGTCTCCCCCTCCCTCCCCTCCCCACTTGTTCCCAGCATTCACTGCTCTACAGGCACCTGTCAGTCCTCAGAGGGGCTCCCTCTGACTTCAGCCTGGCTGTCCCCGCCCCGAGAGCAGCCCGCCCACTTTCCCGGGAGGAGAGTGCTGAGTGCACTCGGGAAAATGCATAATTGATGAGACTCCATTCCTGACTGGGCTGAAGGGGCCAATCAATTATTAAATACAGACAATAAATTCGATTATGGTGTCATTTAATTAAGTGGCAGGCCAGAGGGACATTGGGGATGGGGTGTCACCGGCTCTGGGGTCTGGACCGATTTTGAGATGTCCACAAAAGAGGAAGCAGCTCCGACCCCTGGAGTTTCGTGGGATCCGCCCTCTCCTGGCACCCTCCTCTCCCCTCCTCCCTCCCTTCCGCTGCCCTTCGTGTTCCCTTCCTTCCTGTCCTCTCTTCCTCCTTGCCTCCCTCCATCCTTTATCTCACGCATCTTTACCGACTAGCTGCCATGATCCGGGCCTCCTTCTAAGCAGCAGGTCTACAGCAGGGAGAGCGGCATTCACCAAGCCAAAGAATCAAATCCACAGAGAGGCCTGAAGGGGGCGCTGCCGAGCCCAGCCGGGAAGCAGGGGGAGGGGCAGGCTCCCAGGAGTCAGGAGGGCAGCGGTTTTGAGCATGGGAAGAAGTGGCCGTGGGGCACAGGAGGGCAGCGCCCAGGCCCTGCCGGGGGAGCAGCTCGTGTGCCCCCGCACAGCCAGGAGACTGGACACGTGAGGCCCACCAGATGGGCAGCTCCTGACAGATGATTGGCAGACAGCAATTTTTTTTTTAATTTTTAAAATTTATTTGAAAGGCAGAGAGACAAAGAGTGAAAGACAGAGATACAGAGAGATCTTCCATCCACTGGCTCACTCTCCAAACGCTGGCCACAGCCAGGGCTGGCGCAGGGCCAAAGCCAGGAGCTGGGCACTCAGTCTGGGTCTCCCTTGTGGGTCTCCTTTGTGTGTAGCGGTGAACACTCTGCTGGGCACTCAGTCTGGGACCCCGTGAGCTGTCACTGCTGCCTCCCAGAGCCTGCGTGAGTAGGGAGCTGGAATTGGAGCGGGACGGGGACTTGAACTCAGACCTTCTGATAGGGGCTTGGGGGACGTCCCAGGCTGGGCCCTCGATTTGTTGCTCTGTTTAATGGCTGCTGGGCCGCCCTGCCTGCCACGCACTGTGCCACAAACGTTGCAGCTGTGTGTGATGCGACCCCACGCCAGGCTGTCTTCTTCGAAGCAGGTGGCTTCATGGGATCTTGACTCTGAGAGAGAGATGATTGGGCTTCTGGCGTGGCTGAATGCTGTAGCCCAAAAGATGATTAGGGCACATTGAATTTGCATCTCTCTCCCTCCCCCTCTCCCTCTCTCTCTCTTACTGGATATGGACAGACATCACAGCCAGAAGCAAGGCCCTCCTCCCGAAACGTCCCACTGACGGCCCAGCCAGACGCCGTCTCGCCTGGCCCTGCTCGGCTGCCCGGCATGGAGCTCTCGGTGGGCCTGGCCATGCACTGCGGGAGAGGTGGGTGTACACAGAGTAGGAGCAGGGAGCAGAGGCCCCCTTTGCGGCCCCTGGGGTACCACAGCAAGGAGCAGGGCCGGACGCCGGGCACGCCTGAACGAGACATCCCCCAAACCTCTCGGCCAGTCGATGTCTCTTTCTTTGCGGGCGAAAGGCTGTTGTCTCGAAGGCTCCATCAGGAGGCATTAGCCCTGGAAACAACCAGCGGGGTGATGCGAGCCTGAGCACGCAGGATTCGCAGGTGGGCGTTTGGAGGCAGGAAGGCAGCCTGGAGAGCTGGGAGACGCCCAGGCTCTGGGCCCCCTGAGTGTGAATGGGAGGAATGCCCCTCCCCCCAAGGGGGGCTTGGATTTTGCTGTCTCCAATGGGGGGGATCTCAAATTCTCAACAACAAAAAAATGAATAAAGTAGAATTTTCTGGAAGGAGGTTCGTCTGATGTGACCCTTCTAAAAAACAAACAGGGACACCTAAGTCCTATTAAGCGGATGCAGAGTCCGAGGGCCCAGTCATTCCTCCCAGGAATCCGTCGCAGGCAGTGAGGAGTGAGGGAGGCTAGGTCTGGGGACAGCCGCTTTCCCGGGCAAGGGAGGAGAGGCGGGCACTGAGTCTGCGGGAGTCAGGTGCTGGGTGGGAGTGGAGAGAAGCAAGGAAAAGAGATGTGGTTAGGGAGGCCCTATGGACCAGACGGTGCAGGGCTCAGGGGCCAGAGCCAGGAGTCTGGGCTTCACTCTAATGGCCACGTGTGGTCATTGGTGGGTCTGCAGCAGTGAGGGGCTGATCTGACTTCTTTCTTGTTAAAGAACCATCTGGCTGCTGTGTGGAGAGTGGCTTGGGCCCCTGCACCCAAGTGGGAAACCTGGAAGAAGCTCCTGGCTCTTGGCTTCAGATCGGCTCAGTTCTGGCATTGCAGCCAATTGGGGAGTGAACCAGCGGATGAAGACCTCTCTCTCTCTCTCTCTCTCTCTCTCTCTCTCTCTCTCTGCCTCTTCTCTCTGTGTAACTCTGACTTTCAAATAAATAAATCTCAAAAAGAGAGAGTGGCTTATAGCACACAGGGCAGGGAGGAGGCCTCTCCAGTAGCTGACCGATACGGGACACCTGCCCCGAGGAGCCATGGCTGTGCAGGCGCTGAGAGGGGCGCAGGTCGGGATCCGTGGTTCATGAAGACCCAGCAGGGTGTGCACCTGGCTCCTGCCGGGATGTTCCCACCCTCGACAGAGCAGAGGAAGGAAGAATCTAGAAAACTGTGTGGTTGGGCTCTCCCCCGAATTGAGAGGCGCCCTCTGCAGCTTCCTGAACCTTCCCCTGCCTGAAGGAATTCACCCAGACTTCTCTGTGATGCCGATTTAGGAGGGATTGAGCCCGAGCAGGGGCCCCCACCCCACCCCCTGTGCAAGCCCCTGGGTCGCACTGGGGGTAGGTTACCAAGTTGCTTCTCAGAGGTGAAACTGACAAGGTCAGGTGCATAAATGCTGTAAATATTAGAAGAGACACATTGGAAATGACAGGCATAACCAAACCAGAAAATCCCCATTTCTAACCAGATACATTAAGTATCTGTTTTTCGTCTGCAGCCCAAAGATGTGTGCAGCTGTCCGGCATTTGCGGGCTGGCCCAGGCTGTGCGGCTTCCACCTGCTTCCTGGGGTCAGGCCCCTCCGGTGAACTTGAACGCTGGCAGCACCACACCAGCAGCTTGGATTGTGGCCAGCAAGAGACTCCTGGAGGGAAGGAGAGGAGGGGGCCCAGGGGTGCAAGCCACAGTGCTGGGAGGTGAGCTCAGAGATCGCAGGCGTCCCTGGGAATCAAGGAGCGAGCAGATGAATGCAGGAGCAGTGACCTGGAGCTTTAGTAACGGGAGAGGGGGCATCCGGGAGAGACGGGCCTGCTGGAGAGCTGTCAATCACCCCCAGGAACGCTGCCTCGCCCTTTAGAACCATTCAGAGGTTGGAGATGGAAGAAGGTCTCTGATACAGGGAGGGAAGGGAGCCCCGGCTACCTACCCCCCCAGACCTGTGTGATTGCCCAGGGGGGGAATTCTGGCTTGGGTTGGGGGGGCCGTCCTATGGGATGGGCACCCCTGCAGGCTGCTGGCCAGCATGGTGGGAACCTGCCACTCCCAGGGCCACAAGCTCCAGTGCTCGCTGCCCCCTACACAGCGAGTCATCTTCCTGGCGGACAGGTGTCACCCAGAGTTCCTGCTGCCGTAGTATGGCTACACTAATGGAGCAGCAGCCCAAAGCCACCTGGGGCCACCACGAAGAGGCCGCCACCAGTCTGAAGCCCACACGAAGGAAAGCTGCGAGGTGCAGGGCACCGGCCCAAGGACACGGTTGGTTTGTCACTTGATCCAGACGGGAGCTGGCTCTACTTGGGCTGTTGCGGTTACGCACTGGTGAGCCCACAAAATGCTTTTGAGTTTTAAGGCAGTTTGAGGTTTTATAGCCACTCGTTTCCCACGGAGGATCCTGCTGGTGCGTGGCCACAACCCAGTAAGGAAGAGTGACACCAGATGATTTCTCTACTCCCCCACCCCACCCAGCGCAACAGAATACAGACCTCCCCCTGGGACTTGTCAGCCCAGAATCAATCATAAGTGCTAGGAGGCACCTGTCGGGCCAGTGACATTTTCTACAGTTACCTGCTCATGGTCCACCTTCAGTCATCCCAGCCACTCCCCTCTCCTGGCTGGCCTGCCACACCCCAGGGAGGGGGTGGGAGTACTGGCGGATGGCAGAGCTGGTCACCGGCAGAGCTGATGGGGGTCACTGAGCAGAGCCAGGGAAGGTGAGGGAGGGAGCCATGTGTGTTTCTGGAGGAGAGCTTCCCAGAGAAAGGAGCAAGTGCAAAGATCCCGAGGCAGGTGCCGTGCCCACGGAGCATCGGGAGCCCAGAGCGGCTGGAGGAGAGAGAGTGAAGCAGCATGAGGCCAGAGAGGAAGCGGGGGCCGGGCAGGTCGGTGGGGCTCCGCGGACCACAGGGAAAGCTTTGGATGTGGTTGTGTTGATATTAGCGCGATGCTCACTCATCACTGATCACACACTCATGCACCCAACCCCCCACATTCTCCCCTCCCGCCAGCCACACCACACACGTCGTGTAGCGGTGAACACTCAGCCACGGCCACACCCACGGCCACAGATTTTCTCACAACCCTTGCCCGAGCACACGAGCTGTAATGGGCTCACCCACGCTCCCTATGACGAGCACTCATGCCCAGCCACAGCCAAAGGTGTGTATGTGTGTGCACGTGTGTTTCTTTGCACACATGGCCACGCGCCCTGGTATTGGCCCGGGTCCACAGCTGTGTTCACATGGAATTACACTGGACCTGCCTCAAACGGGCTTCACACTGCACACACGTGTGTGAGTGCATGGACACGCATCCTCTCACACACTCACATGCACACATGTGCACCCTCAGACCCAGGCAGCCACATGCTGTTCCCCCGGCCCCGCCACTCCCACCCCCACCTGCACCCCCATTTCGTCACTGAGATCGATCCCTGGCGGGGTCAGGACAGACAGGGCACTGCTGCAGGGGGCGGGGCCGGCCGCTGCTTCTCCGGGGAAAAGGAGCCCCCGGGGCCACCGCTGGGAAGCTGGGCTCGGGCGCGGGGGTAGGCGATCAGCGACATGAGCTGGCTGCTTTCATTAGCCCCACTCCCCTCCCTGACAAGTTCACGGGAGACTGACAGCCGCAGCCGTGGCCTGGCTCCGCCCCCTGAACACTCCACCTCCTGTGCAGCTCCCCAGGGGCTCGGGCGTGGGCGGGGGTGTGGCTTCTGGACAGCTCTGCCTTGCAGTGGGGTGATGAGTGTCCCCCCCCTCCACTCACGTTCACCGGGAATCAGTGAGTGGGCCTTCCTTGGAGATAGGATCTTTGCACACAAAATTGTTTCAAGGGTCTTAGATGAGGTCATCCTGGAGCTGGGGTGACCCCAAGCCAGTGACTGACAGGAGGGACACACACAGAGCAGCCGGGTGGAGAGGGAGGCAGAGGCTGGAGCTGCAAGGGGCTGGGGAGGAGCCTCCGCGGGAGCCCCTGGAGGGAGGGCGGCCCTGCCCACACCTGGGCTTCGGGCTCTAGGCCAGAGATGCTAGGGCCCCGGCAGTGCCTCCACCTGCTCTCCACGTGCGCCAGGACCAGGACCCAACTCCTCTGAGCCTCCGCTGCCTCCTCTGTTCCTGGGGAACTCATGGAGCCCTCTCTGGAGCTGGGCCGGGCCTGTTACCCGGGGCTCCCGCTCTCGCCCTCTCCAGTGGCTGCTCCTCAGTACTCATAGCCTCGTGGTGTGCGGGCGGCCAGCAAGGCTCCTGGCTCCCGGGTCCTCTGTAGCAGGGGGAAGCACACCTGCTACGATGCGTCATCATGCTGCCCCCCCCACCCAGGGCCCCCAGCAGCTGCTGATTCCAGGGACGCCGGGGTGGGGTGGCGACTGCAGCAGCCGGGACTGGGGGGAGGAGCCGCAGCTCTGCCAAGGGCCCCCGAGCTGGTCCCACGAACGATCTTCAAAAGCCCACCTTGCAGGGCCATCACTGGCTGATGCTCCCCCGATTGGGGAGTGAACCAGTGGATGAAAGATTCTCTCTCTCTCTCTCTCCCCCACCTGGATGGCACATCTTTGCTTTGAGAATGTGTCACCGCAGCACTGTTTGATGCCTGGTAGCGGGGCACCTGCTAAGTGTCAGGCCGCTGGAGACACAGCAGTGAGCAAGACAAAGTGTGCCCCCCACCCTCCGTGCAGAGTGCAGCAGGCGAGACTTGGGGAAATGCGACAGGCGACAAAGGGAGAGCAGCAGGGGAGGGGAGGGCCGAGGCCTCCACTGGGGATGCAGGGAGGAAAGGGAGGAGGGTGTGGGGAGGAGGCAGGTATCAGAGGCCAGAGGGCGGGGAGAGGGTCTCTGGGGGCTGTGTGGAGGCCTGCAGGGAAAGGGCTCTCCAGGCGCTGGGACCGGCATGTGCAAAGGCCCAGGGAACAGGGCCGCTCTTGCCCAGCAGGGGCCAGCGGGGGCCAGCGGGGGCCGGCTCTGGTGTCCCAGGGCAAGGCTGTATTTATTATGAATGGGACTCTTGCAACCATGTAACCGCAAAGTGGCTTCCGAGCTGGCCTTGCCCTGCTCCCCACCGGTGTCCTCCTCTCTGTTCTCCCACACTTCTTTGCTGGCCCCTCCAGCCTCACGCCCGGCTCCTTCCACAGCCTTCTCTGAAGTGCCCGCCTGCTTTGGCCTTGACTCGGGGCTTCAGCTCAGCCTGGCCTTGCGGGGGTCAACCCCAACTCCGGTTCCGAGTGTGGTCACTTCCACGCAGGCTGGCACCTCCTTCGACTGGGCAAGTGAACTCCCACCAGGGCGGAGATGAGCAGGTCGGCCTGAGCTGAGCAGAGTGGGCGCAGGGCCCCTCTGCCCCCCCCCCCCAGAGAGAAGCTGGGGGGCAAAGGTCCCTCTCTGGTCTCCCAACCCGCCACGTGCCTCCCCCAGGGCCTGCCTCCCTCCCTCAGGTCACCGGGACACTGAGACGGGGGACATCTGGAAGCCATTAGGATGGCATCAGTCCCACACGGCTGTTTTGACTGGGCCCGGGGCTGGGATTTCGTGTACATTAACCGTGTTTATTTTCCAATAAAGACTCTTAAGTTGCCATTGCCGCCCAGCCCCTTCTGAGGGGAGAGACGAGCTGCAGAGACTGCCCTCTGACCCAGGGGTCCTGGGGTCTCCCAGTGCGGACCGTGGAAGCTTTCAGATGTGGTGTAGATGGTCAGATCCTGCCATGACACATGGCCCTGGTTCAAAAACCCCGCCCACATTCCTCGAGAAGAAAAATGCAGGTCCCGGGTTCTTTGATAGCCGAGACTTTCTTCCTAAGGGCAGCAGCACTCGCTGAGTTGGAAACACCCTGACCGGTCACTCGTCCGACCAGACATGGGGTCGGGCGGGTGGCGCGGGGATGGCTTGGGAGGATCTGTGGAGGGAAAGGTTCCGGGTGAGCTAGAACCCTGTTGGTCTTGGCAAAGACCTTGGACTTGACTGTGACTGTGGCGGGAAAGCCGGGGAGACGGTTAGAGAGTGGAGGAGGAGCGTGACTGGCTGACACTGAGTGTGGCGCTTAGGCTGCGACTTGGATGCCTGCATCGCGTATCAGAGCCCTGGGTTCAAGTCCACCTCCACGCCTGATTCCAGCTTCCTGTTAATGCGCAGCCTAAGAAGCAGCAGGTGATGGCTCAAGTCCTTGGGTCCCTGCCACCCACCCACGTGGGAGGCCTGGGTGGAGTTCCTGGCTCTTTGCCTTAGCCTGACCCAGTCCTGCCGGTGTGAACCAGCACTTAGGAGCTTTCTCTGTCTTTCCCATCTCTCTCTCTGTCCTTCTGACTTTCAAAGGACCAATAAAATAAATAGAAATAAAAAAAAAATTATTCCAGCAGCCCAGTGCTAATGGGCTTTGGGAGCAGTGGAGGGAGCTAAGATTAGAAAGAACAGTTAGGAGGCCACCGTCACAGCTCATAGAGAGGACAACGCTGGCATGCAGCGGGGTGGCAGGAGTGGGAGTGATGACAAGTAGACAGGGGTCTGAACTGTGCCTGCACACATGGCCCACAAGGAACTGTCCCAGGGCAGAGCAAGGCCTTGAAGAGGTAGCCAGGAGCCAGAGGACAAGTGGCATTAGGCACAGATGTGGGCTCCAAGCAGCTGCACCTGTTAGCTGGGAGGGGGGCCAGGGTGGCAGCTGGTGGTTATCTGTGAGGAGAGGAGCAAGGCCCCAGCAGTGCTGCTCTCTGTAGGTGCGCCGAGGCCTGGGGAGCCCCTATGTGGACAGCCATCAAGGATCAAAGCATGGCGGTGCCAGGCAACCCCTGAGACCACACCATCCAAGCCCTTCAAAGCCTGCAGGAGTCCAGGCGCAGGTTACACTGCTGCTAGGGATGCCACATCCCACACTGGGGCACCTGCTCCAAGCCTGAGCCACTCCCCACTTGCAATCCAGCTTCTTGCTAACGCACCCCCGGGAGGCAGCAGGTGACAGCTCAGGTGCTTGGTCCCTGCCACCCGGAGGGGAGATCTGGATCGAGTTCCACACTCCTGGCTTCAGCCTGGCCTGGCCCCAGCTGCTGCAGGCATGTGAGGAAGAAAACCAGCAGGCGGAGGATGTCTCTCTGCATGTCAAAGAAAATGAAATAAATAAAATTGAATAAGACTCTTTTTTCAAAAATGGGAAATGGGCCACGATTCGCCGACCTCTGCCCTAAGGGACCAGAAGATCACAGCCATAATGTGGAGTCGAGAAACATTTGGTGATTTGCTGTATGGCTCTTGGTGATGGCTTGCTCGGAAACTCTGAGGTCACTGTTCTCTGAGCACTCGTTTTCTCATTTGTAAAATAAAGAAATTGGGTTAGGTGAGCTTTGATGTGCCAGGGCATGTGTTTGAGAAATACAAGGTGTTCAAGCATTTTTTAAAAGATTTATTTATTTTATTTGAAAGGCAGAGTTGCAGAGAGAGAGAGAGAGCGCAATCTTCCATCCTCTGGTTCACTCCCCAAATGGCTGCACGACTTAGGCTGGGCCAGGCCGAAGCCAGGAGCCAGGAGCTTCCTCCAGGTCTCCCACGTGGCTGCAGGGGCCCAAGCACTTGGGGCATCCTCTGCTGCCTTCCCAGGCCATAGCAGGGAGTGGGGTCAGAAGTGGAGCAGCCGGGACTTGAGCCGGCGCCCATATAGGATGCCGGTGCCGCAGATGGAGGCTTTACCCGCTGCACCACCGTGCCGGCCCCTGGGCACAGCATTTCAGAATCAGCTTCCTGTCTTGAGGAGCCGTGGGCTGCTGTGCGCATGTTGTGCAAGGAGATGGGGTTCTCCTGGTCCCTTCAGGGATTCAAGTTGATTTGCAGTTCTTTTGTGAAAACTGAGGCCAGAGGCTCTGGGTCCGCCCTTCCTAGTTCCCCAGGGGACTCTGACCTGCCCGCCCCTCTTTGCCCAGGTCTGGCTTCACAGTGACTCCATCCTTAGGGCTCTCCCAGGTGTAGGTGGAAAATGCAAACTGGCTATGGCCTGAAGAAGTGCAGTTGGCTCCTGCAACTACAAACTTCACGAGTATCAACGTGAAAGCTCGAGAAGTTAGAATTGAACTCCAGTAAGTTCAAGTTCTTTAGATCTGAAGCTGGTCTTCCAGGTGTATTTGACAAAGCAGGAAGAGAAGAAAAAAAAAAAAACCCACGGAGGTGCCTGCACTGTGGCATAGAAGGTCAAGCCGCCGCCTGCAACACTGGCATCTCAAGTGAGCATGGGATTCGGGTCCCGACTGCTCCACTTCTGATCCAGCTCCCGGCTAATGTGCGGGGAAAGCAGCAGAGGACGGCCCCAGTGCTTGGGCCCCGGCACCCATGTGGGAGACCCGGATGGAGTTCCAGCTTCCTGGCTTCAGCCTGGCCCATATGGCCATTTGGGGAGTGAAACTGCTGGACCTCTCAGTAGCAGAGATGCCCACTTGCTCGGGAGGACGGCCAAAGATCCAGACTCCAGACGAGTTGATGCAAAAAGCAGGAACCTCAGGCGGTGAGGAGCCCTGAGCGGCAGTTTCACACAGCTTATATAGGCAATGAATTAGCATATTCCTAGGCGGAGAATGCTGAGGTGTTACAGGATTGGTCAGTTCAGAGGGACCATCAGCATATGGGAGAGTGCTGACGAAGAATGCTGAGGGAGAGTGCTGAGGGAGAGTGCTGAGGTGGCACGGGATTGGCCAGTCGCAGTGACATCATAAGAGCGCGCCCAGAAACTCTCTGAGGGGAGGGGCAGCTCTGCTCTGGGTTCACCTGGAGGTCACCCAGAAAAGGGAGGGGCAGCTCCGCTCTGGCTCTGGGCGCTGGAGGCTTCCCGAAGGGGAGGGGCGGCTCCGCCAGGACGCGGCGCCAGAATGTTCATCTTGCCTGTGGCCTTGCGGGGCGCCCTGAGGAGAGGCCCGACCCACTCCAGCGCCCCGGCCCGAGGAGACCCAACAATCACCCGAGGCCGGGGCGTCCCGACTAAAACTCGGGGCCACGGGGAGCCTACGGGATGCGGCCTCGGCGGCTGCGACCACCGCGGGCCACAGGGAGGAGATGATCACTTGGGGCCGAGGCGAGCCCACAATGACCCGGGCGCGGGGCGTCCCGAGGACGACTCGGGGGCAGGGAGACCCCTCGGCCGCCGGCCGAGGGCGAGGAGTCTGGTCCGGGGGCGGCCGGGCCCGCGCAGACCCTACGATCACGCGGGGCCGGAGCGTTCCGACGATAACCCGCGGCCGCGGAGCCCCCACGACGACCCGGGGCTGAGGCGGCCCTACCGTTCCAGAGCGGCCCCGCCACACGGGGTCAGCGTGGGCCGGGGTGATGCTGCCACTGCCCGCGGGCCGCTAGACGAGGGGGCGAGGGGCCCGGGGCCGCCACAGGGCCTGGCGCCTCTCCCCGGAAGGGTCCTTCAAAACGGCAGATGGAAGATATCGTCCCCCCCCCCCCCGTTATTCTGCCTTTCAAATAAATAAATACATCTTTAAAAAGAAAAAAAAATGCCTATATCTTTGCTTGTCCCTTTTAAATACCAGATGTTTGGGATGTGGGACTCCATTTGTAAGCCTGTCCGGGCCCACAGTGAGCTGGACCTGGGTGAGGCAGCCTTGGCGAGCATGGGGGACAGGAGGCAGGCTGCTGCGGCCCCCGCTGTTGGACCTCCCAAATGCTGAGATGCCCACTTGTTTGGGAGGACGCCCAAAGATCCAGACTCCAGACAAGTTTATGCAAAAGCACGAAGATCTTACTGAACGTTCATGCAAACAGGCCCCACCTCAGGTGGTGAGGAGCCCTGAGTGGCAGTTACACACTGGTTATATAGGCAACGAATTAGCATATTGCTAATGCGCATGCGTAAAATGCAGGCGGAGAATGCTGGCAGAGAATGCAGAGGCGTTACAGGATTGGTCAGTTCGAAGGGACCATTAGCATATGGGAGAATGCTGGTGAAGAATGCTAGCGGAGAGTGCTGGTGGAGAATGCTGAGGTGGCACAGGATTGGCTGGTTTGGAGGGACAATTAGCATATGGGAGAATGCTGACGAAGAATGCTGAGGGAAAATGCTGAGGTGTTACAGGATTGGCCGGTCGCAGTGACATCATAAGTACACACCTAGGGACTTTCTGAAGGGGAGGGGCAGCTCTTTTGGGGGGGGGGTGTGTGTTTTTCCCTTCTAGAGAATGTTCTGCCCGCTAATCTCTGGGGAACATATAGCTTTTTAAGAAACCCCTGGTATTTGCCCAGGCCTAATTTCTTGTCCCTCCCCCCGTAAGGGTCCTTTACCACCACGCCCTGGATCCGGGCCCTGGAGCAGGTGCCTGAGTGTGCTCTCTGAAATAGGACTAAAATAAAATCTTAGTGCAGGGCTGCTATGAGAGGCCAGTGTGGTACCGTGTGCACACGTGCTGGGGAAATCCTGCACAGTGATAAGGAGTTATCCTTACTGGAGGTGATTAGTGATGGCCACGGTGTCGTCATCCTCCGGGGAGATGGTACCTGAGTGTATGGAGCATTCTGGGAAACACCTGACCCAAGGTGAACAGGGAAGGGCTGTGGGCAGGCAGAGGGCACCCGAGGGGCTTCACGGGATGGGAATTCCCAGGAGCTCTGAGTATCGAGCTCGTGGCCCAGATGTCCGAGTGGGGAAGGCTCCAGGAAAGACTGGCAAACAGCCTGTGTCCTGCGTCTGTCACCAAATGGCTGCGGTGGAGAAGGCGGGTTCTGTATCCTGGGAGACCGCGGTGCGGACAGAGGCAGGGAGCTGAGTGCAGAGGTGCGGCGAGCGGTGCAGACAGAGGCAAAGAGGATGGGGATGGGTGGAGGAGGGGGGGGCAGCAGAGAGAGAGAAAGGGGTGCAGAGTGGAGGTGTCTAGCATTTTCTTTTCTTTTAAAGTTTTATTTATTCAGAAGTCAGAGTGATAGAGAGAGATCCATCTTGCATCTGCTGGGTTTACTCCCCAAATGGTTGTAACAGCCAGGATTGGGCCAGGCCAAAGCCAGGAACCAGGAACTCCATCCTGGTCTCCCACGTGGGAACAGGGACCCAAGTACTTGGGCCAGCATCCTCTGTTTTCCCAGATGTGGGGAACCACAGGCCAGGCCGGCCGCCCGTGGGGACCTCCTCATTGCAATCTGCCTTAACCAGCTGAGCATAACAAAGTCAAGGAAGTACTGACTGCAAGACATGCAAGAGATACACCTTCAACCTGAGGATATGCATGCCCTTTGATCTGATCAACGGACTGCTCACCCTAGGGGACCAAGAATGGATAAGAGACTAGGGGCGGGAAAGGGGCAGCCTCTTCAGTCTTTCTCTCTTTCTTTCTCTCGGCTGCTTCTCTTCTCTTTCTTCTCTTTCTCTTTCTCTCCTTTCCTTCTGCTATCACTAAAAATAAAAGTTCCTTGAGAACCGATCAACAGCGGTCGTGTCGTGCGTGAATCCGTGGGTTGGACCCTTGCTGGCGAGGGTTCTCGACACCCAGACACATTAACAGGAAGCCGGATTGGAAGCAAAGCAGCTGGGACTTCAACCAGCACTCCGATATGGGACGCCAGCATTGCAAGTGGTGGCTTAACCCACTGCACCTCAATGCTGGCCCCTGATCCTGCCCCACCCTCCGAGGATGGGGGGGGTGTCAGAGAGGTCGAGCAGCCTGCCGAGGTCACACAGCTCAGCCTTGGTCTCAGAAAAAACAGAGGAGCTGTGGGAGGATGATGAGTAACAAGGGAGGGGCAAGGGCAGAGACGAGACGGCACCGCGATTCCAAACAGACGCCCAGTGCAGAGTCAGCCCCAAGTGGGGAGGAGGGGGCGTGCTAAGGACCAAGGGAAGCAGCTAACCCTGGCTAAGCACACACTGGATGCTAAGCTCCATGCTGGGGCTGGCGCCTCGGCTCAGTGGGCTAATCCTCCACCTGCGGCGCCAGCACACCGTGTTCTAGTCCCGATCGGGGCGCCGGATTCTGTCCCGGTTGCCCCTCTTCCAGGCCAGCTCTCTGCTGTGGCCTGGGAGTGCAGTGGAGGGTGGCCCAGGTGCTTGGGCCCTGCACCCCATGGGAGACCAGTGGAGGGAGGCACCTGGCTTCTGGCTTCGGATCAGTGCAGTGCCGGCCGCAGCACGCCAGCTGCAGTGGCCATTGCAGGGTGAACCAACGGCAAAGGAAGACCTTAAAAAAAAAAAGCTCCATTCCATGCTGGGTACTTTTCTTGCTCATCAAGCGTTGTTTTCCAGTTATTCTTGGTCCAGGGTTTTCTGCTTTGTTTTTGTTCATTTTATAGGAAACAGGAAAGACCAATCCAGTCCTTCTTGGGAATCTCACCCAATGCCAGTGTAAAGGCCCTGGGGTCTGGGGTGGCCTGGTCACATGAGGTCATTCTCACCAGTGTGTGTCCAGTTCCCACAGGGTCCCTTCAGGCAGCCAGCCGGGACCACTCATGCCATGGGTGGGGTGCAAAACCCTGGTGAGTTTAGGAGTGCTCTGGTTGGGGCCTGAATTCTGCAGGGGACCCCACAGCCCTCCAACCCCGCAGGTTCAATTGAGGCCTGAAAGGTAGCAGCTGTGCCAACGTGGCGACTGTCTCAACGTCTCTGTGCCCCTCCGTCTATGCAACGAGGATAAGAAGTTACCGTGTGGATGAAACGAGCAGATCCAGTACGGTGCTCAGGACAGAGCAGGCACACGCTCCGTGCCGTGGCCTGGATACGACCTCGGGGGCCCGCCGCGGTGCCTGTGCTACAGGCTGGGTCCCAGGAGGCGCAGTGGGGAGGATGTGGAACCTGGGGCTGGGGGACCTTCTTCCTGCCGGGGGCCATTTGCATATTTATAGCATCATTCACAGGCCACATAAAACAATCAACTAAAAAATTCATCTGCTGTCAATTTTTGGAATTTTGAGTTCCACCTGCGATTGCCTTGGCACTTCTATGGCCCGTGGGCCGGATGCTTCCCCATCCCCGGGAGTCCTTGTGGCCGTGCCCTTGGAAGGTGGCTCTCAGGAGGGCATTGTCATGGAAGCCTGAGTTTGTCCCACTCTGTCTCTGTCGGCTTCCTGGGCTGGCCCTGTGGTCCTTCCCGGCTTAGCCCACGGCTCAGCCATGGCACGCGCTCCACCATCTGCCCTGGGCCATCCACTGCGGCTCCCTCGCCGGGGCCAAAGCCCGTGCCATGCCGTTTGGACCCTGACCGTCCAGCCCTGTGAACTAAACGAACCTGTCTGCACTGCACAGTGGCCGCCTCGGGCGCTTCCTTCTGCTTCTGAAAGCTGACGCTGCGCCACGCGCTCAGGAAGTGGCCAGCTTCTCCCCCCTTTCTCTCTCCTTGGCTTTGGAGGCCCTCGCCCTCCCTCCTCAGTCTCCATGACACTGGCGCTGGGCTGGCCACGCAGGAGTTTAGAGTTCGGGGAGGAGGGTGGGCGTGGTGCTGTGCATGGTTTAGCACAGTGCTCCATGCAGGTTTCTAGCGTTTCCATGTTAGAAACACGGGGTGGGGGCCAGCGTCGCAGCTCACTAGGCTAATCCTCCATCTGCGGCGCCAGCGCCCTGGGTTCTAGTCCCGGTCAGGGCGCCGGATTCTGTCCCGGTTGCCCCTCTTCCAGGCCAGCTCTCTGTAGCCCGGGAGTGCAGTGGAGGATGGCCCAGGTCCTTGGGCCCTGCACCCCATGGGAGACCAGGAAAAGCACCTGGCTCCTGCCATCGGATCAGCACGGTGTGCCGGCCGTGGCGGCCATTGGAGGGTGAACCAATGGCAAAGGAAGACCTTTCTCTCTGTCTCTCTCACTGTCCACTCCGCCTGTCTAAAAAAAAAAAAAAAAAAAAGAAGTATCTGCCCTCACCGATGGGACCAGTGCAGTGAAGGGGCAGGAGCAATGGCGTCTTGGCCCCGTGCCCCCCAGCACCTGGGTCAGGGGCAGCAGGAAGGGGGTGTGGCTTCCACACTTCTGGCCTCCCAGGTCCACCCCTGGCAGCCCCCCTCTGCAGCTGGCTTGCTTGCCCGCTGGTCTCTCTATGGTCCTCTTCTCTCAGACATTTCCCACTAACCCCTTGCTTCTTGTTGACCAAGGTCCTCTATGAACTTGGCCAGACTTCTCCAGCCAAGCCAGCTTCCAGGTCCGTGAGAGAAGTCAGGAGACCTGGGCCCCGAGGAGGCAGGGGCAGAACAAGAATCCAAGTTCCCTTTCCCCCAACCTCGTGCCGCCCACCCCTCCTTGGCCAGAGCGGCTGCCTGGGCTGATGGGCAGGCACAGAGTCCGGGCCTGCGGCTCTCAAAGTCAAGTGCGTGGCCCAGGACAGCCTGACAACATCTGGGCATCTTTGGTTGTCATGACTGAGGGGCGGGGCCGCTCCTGGCATCTGGTGGAGGCCAGGGATGCCACTAACCATCCCACCGCACACAGTGCAGCCCCTTTGCCACAAAGAGTTAGCTGGTCCTGAACAACAGGGTGAGAAACCCTGGGTCAGATCCACACGCAGTGTTGACCTTGGCGTAAATTATGGACTGGTGAGACCTCTACGGAGGGCATGGAATTGGAGTAGGGGGATTTAACCATCCGGAGCACGTGGCGGGAAGTGAGTGGGCTCTGCAGAGCGGGGGAGGGGGAGACGTGCAGGTTGCTGTCCTCTTGGGGTCTGCCCCTGCCAGTATCCCCTAACCCAACTCTAGAAAGTTCCATGGAGGGCCACGGTTTTTCAAAGCCAGGCGCGGTGGCACCCTGGTGTCTAACAGGATTTTTGAGTTCCGCCACTGCTCCCCGCCATCAGCATTTGAGAATTCGAGTGTTAATTTAAAAAGAAAAACTACATTACCTGCTCGCCACGCAGATCCGAGCCTCCATTTTAATTTGGCTTCATTATCTCTTTCCCTTATTAAGAATGGTAAATCTGTTTTGTGTTTTCATTATTCCATTAGCTCGAGGAAGCTCGTCAGGGTGGTGGCGAGGTGCCAACATAAATAGTGCAATTTCCATACAAGCGAGGCAATAATTGACTGAAATCGCTATTCTGCGGGGGCCCGTGGCTCACAATTAGAGAAGCGGTGCGATTTGAAAACGAGTTACAATTGATTGGATTTCAGAGGAAACCAGGTTTGGAATGTGTTAATTGCATTTTGCCTAAACACCAGGTCTAAATGAGCCAACCGGAGATTTAGGGAAATAACAAAATCTGCTCTAGAAACAGCCTCAAATTGCTTAACAGGCTGGGAGAGATCTGATTAAGACGCGGCGCTAATGGCCTTCCTGTATTTCCGGGGCCACGGACTGAAACGCTCATCTTGGAGACTGTTTGAGAGGAGACAGAAACCAACTTCCACCTGCTCTCCGGCTGGGCTGCCGTCCAGGTCACATAGATGTCCACGGCACCTCCCACCCGAGCCCCTCGTCCTCTAACGCCTGCTGGCGACCCCCTGACAAACTCTGTGGGTGCTAACTTCAGAAGCATCGGGAATCTGCTGCCACCACGCGGTTCAGGCCCCCATGGTCCCGCCCGGCCTGGAGCTGTGACCTCCTCACTGGCCTCTGGGTTTCTGTGCTCGCGCCTGATGGTGTCTTCTTTGCACAAGAGAGAATCCTGTGGGAGCCTCAGTCACACAGGGTCCTGCCTCTGCTCAGACCGCTGCAGGGGCTCCCAGCTCGTTCCAGGGACAGCCAAGTCTCTCACGAGGGCTTGTAAGACCCCTGTGGCCCGACCCCTAAACCAGCAGAGCCCCTCCCTCACCAAAGATGTCCATCATCTTTCCCGGTCATCTCCCACTCCTCTCTCCTCCTACTCTAGCCGCCTGGAACAACTTTAAGAAGTTCCCAAGTGGTTCCATGCTGTGCCTTGCCCAGGGCCCTTGCACAAACAGTCCCCACCTCACTCACCTTGTGAATTCCTAACCTCCACCCAGACTTACTTAGTTCTGTACCCTCCTCTAACCTTCCTGTTAAGTTCATAGGAATGCAGAGAAAAATAAATGAGTGCAAAACTATTGTCTCCTGTGACTAGCTATCCTGGTCCCCAACTCCCACACCTTTCCCCTCCTCCTCCAGCTGCACAGATAAATGGGAACAGACACATTTATATCCAATGACTCTGCCTCCTGGTCTCAGGTGATTGGTCCAAAGTGGACCAATCACAGTTTTCCCTGGGAATTTGGAATGTGACAAGATTTGAATTTCCATCTCACTGCAAGTCTCTCTCTGTCTTTCTCCCCCCTCTCCTTTTGCTTAATTTCCTTTATAGACATAATGTACATAAAGTAATACATGTAGCGATAGCATTTTGAGCACAGTGCTCAGCTCCCTGGTTCCTAGTTCTGTGTCTTTGATCTCCACAATTCCTGTGACCCAGAGCTGGAGACCCACTTAACAACCCAGAGTATGTCCTTGCAGAAGATTTTTGAATCGTACTCCGAGTCCTATCTGTGTTGTATGTGATAGATACATGCATCCAGATACACACAAATGGATTGAGATTTTGAAATTATTCGTAGTTTTATAAGATCGGGATTCTAACTCTTTTCTGTACCTTGTTCTTTTCTCGCATTCAAAAGAATCTCATAGAAATGTCTCCACGCTGAGTGACAAAGCTCTCATTTTTTTTCCTGCCGAGGGAGGTGTGACAGTCTGGGATGAGTCCACGCCAGGAAGGAAGGCGATTGTTCTGGGAGCAGAAACAGAAACACAGGGTCTGAAGGTGGATGGAGAAGAAGCGCCTGAGAGAGGGACGGAGAGAAGCCCCAGAGACGGGTGCTCTCTGGGTCCATTTCCCATTGCTGTGACAGAACCCTGCGGGATGGGTAACTTACAAGGGACAGAAATTGACTTGGGGGCTGGGAAGTCCAGGAGCTTGGCACTGGCGTCTCATGGCCTGTTGCCCTGTCCCACGGCGGAAAGCAGAAGGGCGAGAGATGGTGCCCATAGGAGCAGGAGAGGTCCAAACTCTGCTGTAAGAGGCCCATCCTGGTGACAAGGAGCCCACCCCCCGATAATGCCACCACTCGTGCGTGACAGCAGAGTCCCCATGCAGCACTGCTGCCGGCACTCAGAGTGGCTGTCCTGCCGCCAGCGCCGGGTGTCCCAGTCGGAGAGACAGTGTGGAGGTGGAGCCTGGGCCACACACATGGTGGCCCTGAGCCTGGCAGAGAGAGACAGGAGGCTTGCCACGCCCAGCACAAGGCCCGGGGTGTCTTGGCACAGCGTCCTGGCACCCGCTGGGTCACCTCACCCTGCTGCGTGCCTGGGGCCAGCCAGGGTTCTCGCCCTGTGGCCCCACGGGTTCCTGGGCGTCAGGCTCCAGAGAACGCCTTGAATGGACAGAGCTCGGGTGTTTGCTGCTAACAATACTCTTGTGTCTCCTCCCAGCCCCAGCCCCACCCACTCGCACCCCAAGCCTTTGTGTGTGTTCATTCCTCTAATTGACAAGTGTTTATCTGGCACCTACAAGGAGCCAGGCAAGAAGTGATTGTGAATAGAACCAGCCAGCTCCCCGCCCCAGCCCCACCCAAGAGTTTTCAGAGGAGGCTGTGGGCACTCTGAGGGTTGTACCCCTTGCGGCCTGGGCAGCCAGCAATTGTGGGGAAAGGGTGCAGCTGAGACCCCCAGGTGAGTCCAACCTATCCCCCCAACCGCCACGATAATGGAGGTCCCCCTTGCCTGGGCACTACCTGTGTGCCAGCCGCTTCTCCCGGCCCCTCGCCAGGGGGTCCCTGCTCTGTGGGAAAGAAGCCGCAGTCTCCAGGGGTGCTGGATGCGGTGCCACACCTGCCCCTGCGCCTACTTCTCTCCGGTCTCATCTTCCGGTACTTTCCCTCTCCCAGCTCGTTGCAGCCGCACGGGCCTCCACCCTGACCTGCGCACACGCCGGGCAGACTTCCGCCATGGGACTTTGTGCTGCTGAGATGGCCCGGAACGCTCCTTCTGCACCTGCGTCGGGCCACTGTGCCCACACCACAGCCTTTCTCCCTGTGGTCCTTTGCCCCCGCCGCTGTCTGACATGTCCGTTTTTTACCTATTTCTCCTGTCTGTGTGTCTGTCTGTCTCTCCCTACTGGAAAGTCAATTGCACGAGGGCCAGGATCCGTTGCTCAGGTTCGGGGTCCCCGCCGGCGTGCAGCAGAGCCTGAGCCCATGCAGGCAGCGTGGGGAGCTGTGTGGAGCCAGCGGATGGCACGGGCGCCTCGCCAAAGCCTTAGGAGCTGGAGCAATGCTGCTCAGAATTGCAGATCCACACAGTTCCCCCAGAGAGCTCGTGAGAGCCAGGTTCTGAGTCAGCGGGGCCGGGCTGGGGTCGCAGACCCTGTGATCCTGCTGCCAGGCCTTGGCCACCGCTTCCCGGCGAGGACTCAGCTGCTGTGACCATCATCTGGGTCACAGACAGGGAAAAGCAGCTCTGAGACACCCATTTCGCAGGAACTGGCTGGGCTTGAGAGCAGATGTCAATGCTAATCACCTGACACATCGGAGACCCTCCCCGCTGTTCACAAGATGGAACGTTCTCTGCACTTCCCCAGTGACAGTATCCTGGGTGGCAACCAGGGCTTCTGGGACCAGCACCCAGCTGGGACTGACATCCTCCGCTCCAGGTCTCCTTTGCCATGCACGTGTGTGTGTGTGTGTGTGCGCGCGTGCATGCACGTGCATGCATTTGTGCATGTGTGTGGGTATAGGCATGCATGAATGTGCATGTATATGTGTATAGGTATGTGTGTGCACGTGTGCATACATGTGTGGGTGCAGGTGTGCATGAATATGCATGTATATGTGTGTTTAGGTGTGTGAGTGCATGTGTGTGCATGTGCTTACACGTGTACGTGCATGTGTGCATATGTGTGTGCATGTGTTGTGTGTGCATGAATATGCATGTATATGTGTGTATAGCTGCATGTGTGCATACGTGTGTGTATGTGTTGGTATGTGTGGGTGCACGTGTGCATGAATGCATGGATGTGTGTATAGGTGTGTATGTGCATGGATGTGTGTATGCGCATACATGTGTCTGTACATGAGTGCATTGTGTGCATGTATGTGCATACATGCATGCGTGGGTGCGTGTGTACATGCACTGGGAGCAGAGGGTGCTTGAAATCTTGCAGTTGCTGAGTACAAGCTGTCAAATTCGCTAAGCAAATTGGGAGGACACGTGCAGCAGATCGGCAGATCAAGGGCTCAGCCCCTCTCTCCTCCCCACCCCCAGAGCTCCATCAGAAACCCCAGTGAGGCGGGCGCAGTGGGCCACGGTACCCAGAGCCCTCTGAGTCCTTGGCTGCTTGGACTCTCTCAGAGACAGGCTGCTGGATGAGCTGTTTTGCTCCCTCCCGGCTCTTACCCGAGGCTAACTAGCGAGACTGCTAGTCCCAAACCAAAGTGGTTCCACCGTGCAGACGGTCCCACACACAGCCATGTCCCTGGGACAGGGGAGGCAGCCTGCACGGGCAACTCTGCAGCGGGGGCCGGGAAACAAAGCCCCGCCCTCCCATCACATGTGCCTCCCATCCTGTGAAAGATCAGTTGGCCACGCCCGGCCAGGGCCCACCCACCCCCCAGATGGTGGAGTCCCCTGGGCTGAGCCTCCTGGGCAGGTGAATGGAAAATGGTGGCCCCAGCCCCCACGCCGTGCAGACACCGGCCACCCAGTCTCCTCCCGCGACCCTGTGCCACGTCCCCTTGCGGCACCTGTAGCCGGCCCACACTTGCTCTCCAGATTTGACACATGTGGCACCTTCCGGGTTACAGCCGGATGCTTTCCACCTGGGCTCTGACGGCGAGGGTGACTCAGATGGGGATGACTTGGTGTCTCACCGCTCACCTGCTGTGTGGTGCTAGGTGACTCCGTCAGCCTCTCTGAGCCTCAGCTCCACTTCTGTGCTCCTGAGACCTGTCCCTCACAGGGTTACGCTTCGTGTTCTTACTGCCCATTCTCCTCTGTGTGCTCGGGCTTACATCTGGGTTAGCATCTCGGTTTGACTCACGCTCCTGCCTGGCTCCCCCTAGTGGTCGGGACGCTCCCCTTCCCGTTCACCCTGGCGTCCGCCCTAACCAAGGGCGCCACCCCGAGGTGCTTTTCTATGCTCCGCTCACTTTTCCAGTCTGACGGTGACTCCCTGGGCTCCACTTGTGGAAACCACCCCGGTATTAACCCAGGGAAGTCCTCTGAAATCTGGTGAGACAGTTGTGCAGAGAGGTTCACCGTGTTTTTTGTTTTAATTTGAAAGTCAGAGAGAGAGAGAGAGAGAGAGATCATCCATCTGCTGGTTCACTCCCCAGATGGCCACAATGGCCAGGGCTGGACCAGGCCAAAACCAGGAGTCAGGAGCTTCTTCCAAGTCTCTCAAATGGATGGTAGCAGCCCAAGGACTTGGGCCATCTTCTGCTGCTTTCCCAGGTGCGTTAGCAGGGAGCTGGTTCGGAAGTGGAGCACCTAGGACTTGAACCGGCGCCCCTATGGGGTACCGGTGCCACAGACTGTGGCTTTATCCACTACGCTGCAGCGCTGGGCCCATCAATGTGTTACTTATCACCAGGAAAAATTGCAAAAGACCTCAGTGTACACAAGTGGGGGGATGGGCTAAACAGACAGGGGCACATCTCATGGCAATGCAGTCCCTGGGGGTGACGTGTGCGCAGAACCTGTGACAACGCAGACAAGGAAACTCATCTGAGGGAAAGGTGGGCTGCAGACTGCTGACTGGGGCAGGGGGCGGCGTGTGCAGGGAGGGCGGGGGTGGGTCCTCTGCCTGCCCACCTGTTCAGCCGGGTCTGCTGGATTGAATGCTTGAACAGGAAAAGAGAGAGAGAGACACCAGATCCACGCGGGCAGCTCTGGTTTAGTGAGCGTTCGCTCCCATGCAGCAAGGAGCAGGAGGTGGACTCCGGGGTCCACGGGGTCCCAGCCCCTTCTGAGGGCGTCTACCCCACCAACCCCCCTGCTGTGTTCAGATCCGCGATTTCCTAAGGCGCCTGCATTTCCTGATGCAAACCAGCCACTGTGCAGTCACAGAACCATTTAGGAGCGATGGGAGAGGTTTGCCAGGACATTCCTGAAGTTTTCTCATAGGCATTTTTTTTTTTTTTTAAAGATTTATTTATTTGAAAGGCAGAGTGTCACAGAGCATCCATCCACTGGTTCATTCCCCAAATGATTGCAAAAGCCAGGCCTGGGCCAGACCAAAGCCAGGAGCCAGGAACGCTATCTGGGTCTCGCACGTGGGTGACAGGAGCCCCCGCCCTTGGACCTTCTTCTGCTGCCTTTCCCAGAGAATTAGCAAGGAGCTGGATCGGAAGTGGATTAACCAGGACTCTATCAGTGCTCTGATATCGACACCAGTATCGCAAGCAGGGGCTCAATGCTGGCCCCTCTCTGGCAGTGTTTCTCTTTATACTGTAATCCCCATGTATGCGGTGATCCACTGTAGAAGTAAAGATAAAAGCTGAAGTTTAGAAGTAAAGAGACGGATGCATGAAATAGCACCAAGGCTGAACATGAAGGAGAAGGGCGATTTCTTCTGCCCTTGCCTGGAACCCCTGCCAGATGTCTATGGTGTGCCTACTGTGTGCCCGGAGCCTACTGTGTGTCCCAGAGACAAAACCCTGAGCTGAAAATGCCAGACGCGCTGGTGAGCAGAGACGGACCCAAACCCCGTGAGAAGCAAAAGCAGAGCTGGTCAGGGCGCCGACAGTGCTTGGGAGAACAAAATCAAGCCAGGTGGAGGGGACGGGCGGTGGCAGGTGTGGGGGTGGGAGCTGCAGGTGCAGGTGGGGGTGGGGACAGCCTTGCTGAGAAGGTGACAGCAAGCAGAGGTTGGAGGGAGAAGAGAAGGCGCGGACTGTCGGGAACGGACAGTGCGGGCTGTGCGGAGGACAGTCGGGGAGCAGAGCGCAGGGGCACGGTCTCCAGTGGGAGTGTGTAACTCGCATTGGGTGGGAGAGCCCCTCAGTATCTCTAAAGGAGAAGAATAGAGGGTGTGAGGTGGGAGGGAGGGAAGAAGCCCCAAACCCCTCTTTTCTGGCCACTTGGGGCGATGAGACGGCTTTTCTCACCTCTACTCCACAAAGGCTCGTGGCCATGGGAGCACTGCATGAAGCCCCAGGTGGCCCTTCAGGCCTGCACTTTCCTGGGTCATGTGATCAGCGTGCCGGTCACCACTGTCTGCAAGCTCACAGCAGCGTGGCCAGTGGTCTGGGGACAGCTGCGGAGGGTGCACCTGTTCCTCCCAGCCCCTCCCAGCCCTACCACCTCAAGACCCCCTGGGGCAATGCGGCAGACCACACTGACCCCCAGGCCAGCCCTGGGAAGGACTTACCCGCAGAGATGCAAGGTGCTAAGGAGGAGGTGTCAATCCATTACCTGCACTCCGAGGGAAGGAGGAAATCCGATCATCCGATCACTGAACGGGGAGTCGCCAGTGGCTCCGGGCGCCTCCCGCTGACCCCGTGCATTAGCCAAGCAGGGAAGCCTTCTCCTTGGCTGCTCCCTCCTGTGTCCTTAATAGCATCAAATAAAAAGATTTTAGATAAGATTTCATTCTGTGAATCAATTGGCAAACCACACGAGGCTTCACAGGGCATTCTGGCCTCAATCTAATGGAAGTTATTATTTTTGAAAATGAGAGGCCGGCGCCGTGGCTCAACAGGCTAATCCTCCGCCTTGCGGCGCCGGCACACCGGGTTCTAGTCCCGGTCGGGGCGCCGGATTCTGTCCCGGTTGCCCCTCTTCCAGGCCAGCCCTCTGCTGTGGCCCAGGAGTGCAGTGGAGGATGGCCCAAGTGCTTGGGCCCTGCACCCCATGGGGAGACCAGGAAAAGCACCTGGCTCCTGGCTCCTGCCATCGGATGAGCGCGGTGCGCCGGCCGCAGCGTGCCATCCGCGGCGGCCATTGGAGGGTGAACCAACGGCAAAAAAAAAGGAAGACCTTTCTCTCTGTCTCTCTCTCTCACTGTCCACTCTGCCTGTAAAAAAAAAAAAAAAAAGAAAATGAGAATATCAATACCAAATTGGATCTTGTCGCAGAAAGCGTATACAAAGGATTTTATTTCCAGTGGCTTCTCTGGCTGCTTCTGAGCTCTGCTTAACCCAGCACCTGCCAGTCTCTCTGGCAAAGGATGGGCAGATGGCCAGGAGAAGCGCTGAACCCCAAGTCCTTGCGAGGATAGCTCGGCCAGGAAGCTCTGGCCTCTCACGAGTTTGCTGGGGTCCCCTGCAGCTCACCCCGGCACCCGTGTGCTGGCGGCTTCTTCTGCTTCCTCCCTTGCCTTCCCCTGGCTACCCCCACCCCACTCCCACCCCCACCCAACCATGGACTTGGAAGCTGGCCTTGACCTCACACATCCCCCCATTATTCCCTCTCTCAACACCCCTGATGATTCGCAGTTAGAACTGCCATTAGTAGTCATCTCTAATGTTGCTGCTAACTTCTGCATTGACCAGGGACCTCCATGTGTTACATTTATTTATTTGAAATGGGGGGAGAGAGAGAGAGGGAGGGAGAGAGAGAGAGAGAGGTCTCCCGTCTGCTGAAGCCAGGAGACAGGAACCCAAGTCGGGGTCTCCCACATGGGTGGCAGGGACCCAACCAGCTAAGCCGTCACCGGTTGCCATGCAGGGTGCGCATCGGCAGGAAGGTGGGACTGGTAGTGGGACCCGAGCCAGGCACTCCCACATGGGATGTGGGTTCCAGTGTGCCGAATGCCCACTCCCAGACATTGGCAGAGGCGCTACTCTGTCTCTGTTTCCACAGCGGCCGCTTGCGCTCGTGAGGAATTTAACCTCTGGGTGGTCCTGGTAGAGCCCCGGGCCCAGAGGCTGGCTCGCTGCGTCTGTGTCGACGCCAGTGGCTTCCCTGCCGTCCCGATGAATGCTGGGCCCCGTGGTCGTTGGTGGCGGTTGTGGCTGAAGATCGGTGATGCGGGTGTCAGGGTGGCTTCTCTTCTGTGACTTCCATACCATGCGAGGTGACAGAGTTAGGGTCAGGGTCAGGGTCAGGGTCAGGGTTAGGGTTAGGGTTAGGGTCAGGGTCAGGGTCAGGGTTACCCCAGGGCGCCCCCTGCGCTTGTACAAGCAGCATGTGGGACTCCAGGGCTGGGCTAGTACAGAAGCCACAGCCACCTCGTGGGAGCCTCAATGCCAGTTCGTTAAAACCACATTGAGGCTTCCGGCCTGGGTCACTCCGGCTGCATCTCAGGGGCTCCTGCTCCGAGTAGTACCGTGTGGGGCCTTCTGCCATGCCAGGTTCCGTGGGACAGAGCTGCTCCAGGGGCAGCCCCGCCCTGAGGGCTGGCATCCTCACTTCGGTCCCCAAAGGGCCCCTCCCCGCCCCCCCCAGGGGTGCGGGACACATCCAGTGGCCACTGGGCCACAGCCTTCGTCCCCGACCGTGAGCCTTGTGTGCAGAGCTGCTTCTGAGCCTCCATCTGGCCAGAGAGGTGACAGCCACTGCACCCCGGACCTGCCGACCGCTGCTTTCTGCTGCCTGTTGGCCAGCGCGGCTGCATGCGGCCGAGCCCCGGCGGCCAGCTGCCAACGCTCTGGCTCCCCATCAAACGTCACGGACCGCCTACTGTGTGCCGGACAGCTCTGTGGGTGTTGGGGCCACAACAGGGCACAGCGTGGGTCCAGTCCTCGCTCCCCAGCAGACCAGACGGTTGGTGCCCTCAGCGAGGAATCAGACGAGTAGTTAGACCTCATCAGAGGACGCGAGCAGGCTGAAGGCAGTCAGGCACAGGGTGACTGGGGCTGCAGACAGAACACAGCCACGCCACTGTCCGTCACGCTGGGATCCCAGTCCTCTCGAAGGCTCTCTGCCGGCCCCTGGGCTCCGGACTTGCAGAGGTCACTGCTCCGCCGGGAGCTTAGCAAGGTCGCTGGGCACGTGTGCGCATGCGCATGCCGTGTTCTCCCGCCCCCCCCCCCCCCCAAGTAAATTGCACTTCTTGTTGGGAGCTTCCGCCAAAAGACCAGGGGAGGTCGACCTGAGGTCACTGGGTCCCTGGGCCCCCAGCGCGAGCACACTGCCGATCTCCAGCCCTCAACCCCGCGGGACCAGACAACTTAACAACACACACACGAGCAGGGTGGAAACTGAATCCGGGCGCATGTTCCGCGCAGACATGGCCTCCGTTTTTATTATTCCCAGTATGCAAACACCGCATTAAGGCCGCTCTTACAGACCTGTGACACCGCGCGGAGGCCTGCTGTTTCCTGGAGATCTGCAGCCTGCAACTCTGCAGCCCCCCCCCCCCACGCCTGCCCGCCCTCCCTCTCCCTGCGTTCCTCTCACGCTCAGCCCCACCCCCCTGCACTGAACACCCATTCCGGGGGTGCCTGGCGGGGGCCTGCGGGTTCAGGTGGCGAACAGAGCCAGCAGCTTCCATTCCAAGAGAGCTCATGGTCGGGTGGTCAGTGGGGTTTGTGTCTGATGAGGAGGGGTCGGCAGGATGAGGGATACAGGAGCGGGTGGCGGGAGGGGAGGCTGGTGCAGACAAGCTGCCCAGAGGAGACCTAAGGAGGTGACCAGAAGGAGCCAGGGGAATAGTGCAACAAGGAGGGGGCACGGCACATGCAAAGGCCCTGAGGCGGCTCCTGCTCCTCCCGACTTCCCAGTCTCCCCAGGGGCTTCACCTCCCCCTCACCTACCTTCAGGCCTCCCTGCACCACAGTGAGTCTGCAGGGACGGCTCTCAAGGCCCTGACTCCTCCGTGCTCTGTGCCCTTCTCCTTACACCTGTCATCTTGTTCGTCCTCCCGACCACCTGGGGAGCACCTGCTACTCATTCTTAGTTTCCAGATGTAGGAGCGGTTGCTCAGAGAGGAGAGCATTTGTCCACCAGCAGACGGCTCACATGGTGCCGAGCCAGGGCTTTGAGCCAAACTCCGTCTGACTTTGAAGGCCACGGCCGGGGTTTCTGCCAGGCCCTCGCTCTGTTCCACAGCTCTGCAGGCTCCAAATTCGGCTGCTGTGGGCTCCGGGTTTCTCTCTCGTGCTCTGATTGGCTCCCCGGGGGCTGCTGGGAACTCCCCGTGCACAGGAAACCTGAAGCTGCACCCACGTGCGATATTCATTCACCCAGTGAAGATTTATTCGGCCGTGACTGTGCACCAGGCCCTGCGCGAAGCACTGAGTGTGCGCGGCCCACGGAGGCGCTGTGGCGGAGCCAGTTACAGCCATGGGAGGCACAAGAAACGGGCGTCACAGGCTGCAGGGAAGGGGGTCAAGGGAACAAATGGGTTTCTTCTCGTGACTGGCTCAAGATTTGTTTATTTATTTGAAAGGAGGTGATACAGAAAAAGAAGGAGAGAGAGGTCTTCCATCCGCTGGTTCACTCCTCAAATGGCTGCAAAGGCCGGGGCTGTGCCGATCTGAAGCCAGGAGCCGGGAGCTTCTTCCAGGTCTCCCACATTGGTGCAGGGGCCCAAGCACATCCACTGCTTTCCCAGGCGCATTAGCAGGGAGCGGGATCGGAAGTGGAGCAGCCAGGACTCGAACTGGTGCCTGTGTGGGATGCTGGCCCTGCAGGCAGAGGCTTAGACGTCTACACCACAGCACTGGCCCCTTCTCCTCATCCTTTAAATCCCAGCTCAGGTGTCACCTCCTCTGGGATGCCCTCCCATTGCCCTCCTTGTGGCACTGCAGGCCCTTACCCAGGCTTAACTTTGTGCACCGACTATCCCGTGTTCCCCCTGCATTAGAAGGAGACCTTGCCCGCTGCTTTGCCTGTGGGACCTGACATGTGCCTGGCGTGTGATGTGTGCTCAATCAAAAGAAAAACGTGGCCGGCGCCATGGCTCAACAGGCTAATCCTCTGCCTTGTGGCGCCGGCACACTGGGTTTGAGTCCCGGTTGGGGTGCTGGATTCTGTCCCAGTTGCCCCTCTTCCAGGCCAGCTCTCTGCTGTGGCCCGGGAGTGCAGTGGAGGATGGCCCAAGTGCTTGGGCCCTGCAACCCATGGGAGACCAGGAGAAGCACCTGGCTCCTGCCATCGGATGAGCGCGGTGCGCCAGCCGCGGCGGCCATTGGAGGGTGAACCAACGGCAAAGGAAGACCTTTCTTTCTGTCTCTCTCTCTCACTGTCCACTCCGCCTGTCAAAAATTAAAAAAAAAAAAAAAAAGAAAAAGAAAAGGAAAAACGTACTGAAGGCGTGGCGGAGCTCCCGGGGTCACACGGCACCCGGCAGACGAGCCCGGGCTCACGCAGGTGACTTGAGGACAGGTGCTCCAAGCTGCTCGCCTGGCCTGGCCTGGCACCCTGACCCCAGCTTTCAGGCTGCTGAGTCCAGACCTCAGCACCCCGGGGGCTCCCCCACGAGGCTCACGTTCCTGCTGCACGGCCCTGCAATTCTGCTTTCTTGCACCCAAATACATGCTTTGGCCCATCAGAGAAGGAGCCCGGTGGTCCTCACCGCGCCACCACCCACGCGGGAGACCCGGATGGAGTTCCTGGTTCCTGACCTTCAGCCTGGCTGACCTTGGGGAAGAGCCCCCCACCCCCACCCCAATAGGAGATCTCTGTCTCTGACGCTGACTTTCGGCTTTTCAAACAAAATAAGTAAACAAATAAAGAGGAGTCCAGTGCTTAAATGTTAAAGGAAAGGACTTTGGGGAGCAAGGAGCCGTCACAAGCCAGCTTGGCCGGCCCCTGGCTTCCGGGACAGCGAGCGCGCGGTGGAGGCCTTGCTAATGACGCTGGCGATGCCTTCCCCATCCCTGCTTCGGTGACATCCACAAGCTGCTCGCTGTGGCGACACCGGATCTGCAGTGTGCACCAAGATCATCCCCGGCGCCTGCAGCCTCATGCCCCGCTCCCTGCAGAGCCAGACCGCTGAGCAGTGTCCCTCACCCCTCACCGACCTCTCCCAGGCACCCCGGGAACCCCAGCGCAGCGGGCATTGTGGCACAGCAGGCCAGGCGGCTGCTAGAGTGCCCGGTTCAAGTCCTGGCTACGCCGTCTGTCCAGTCCAGCTTCCTAGAGGCAGCGGAGGACGGCCCGAGTGCTTGGGCCCCTGCCACCCACATGGGAGACCCGGATGGAGCTCAGGGCTCTGGGCTTCAGCCTGGCCCAGCCCTGGCTGTTGCAGCCACTAGGGGAGTGAGATTGATTGATTGATGGCTCCTTCCTCCCGCCTTCCTCTCTCTCTTTCTCTCTCTCTCTCTGTAACTCTGCCTTTCAAATAAATCAATACAAAAGCTTTGAAAAGAAAATGACACGCACGGTTGGCAGTGTCACCAGCGCCACCCATGTGATGCTCCTCCTGGTCCTCGAACCCGGGGCCTGGGACCACGAGCTCCTCCCCAGGGGGCTCTGGGAAGGGGGCGCTGGCCTCGCCCTGCACTCCTCGCCACTCTGGGAGTGCTACCATCTGCCCAAGCACCAGGGAAGAGACCTGGAGACGCCAAGACCCCCCCCTTCTCGCCCCCCCCCCCAGGGGCCTCTCTCCAGGATTCGCCCCTTCCCCCAGTGTCCCTTGGCCAGCCCCACCCATTCCCACAGCTCTGGCTCATTCAGACTCTGTGCCACTTTCAGGCCCAGGTTCAATGTCGCCGCCTCCAGGAAGCACCCCTAGACTGCAAAACCCCGGGTCCCCTGCGTGTTGACCAGCCTGACCTGTTGACCTCATTGTGCCCCCAGCAGTGGGGGAGGGTGGAAGTGTGGGTGAGGGTATGTGAAAATCCGGGCCACCCAGTAGGGCAGCAGTAAGGGTGACACCTGGATGGGTAACAAAACAAAACAAAACAAAACAAAAAGCATGAGGAACGTCCGCGCTGTCCCTGGGATGTAGCTGGGACTACGGGCAGTGGGCGTGTCTTTGTTCTGCTCCTGTCTGTGAATTCCACACTTTGTGGAAGGCACACCTTCATAATGAAAAGGCCAGACAGGCGGAGGCGGCCGAGGATCCCGTGCGCCCCCTGCAGCTCAGTATGTGGAACTGCAACACCACTCGCAGGGATAGCTGTCCCTTAGAGTTTGGACCCTTGTACCAGGAGGGGATGGCAGGAGGGGTCCTGCCATACTCCCCCTCCCGCTGTGTGGGAGGTCTCCCTTCCCTCCCCCCCACCCCGGGATGAGCTAAGAGCGGCAGGTGCAGGCGAGCGGCAGGTGCAGGCGGCCGGCAGGGTCGGGCAGTCTGGGCTGGGAGGTGGACCTCACAAGATGGCATGTGTGATGGGTGGCATCCTGGCCTGGATCTTTCCTCCCACGGGGCCTGGGCTGCGCGGCTGCCAGTTCCCCCGCACCCCTGGCCTCCCCGCACTGCGACAGCAGCGCCCCCAGCGCAGCCCGCCTGCAGACCCCAGCTCCACAAGCGGCTCCTGGGGCCCCCATGGCTCCTGTTAGGGGGCGCGCGGAGAATCCCCGCGTGGACTCCAGGGGAGGTAGTTGGGGGTCTTCCCTGGTAACTGCAGCGGCTGAAAAGGGAAGTAGAGGCCCAGGGGGCCGCCCCCACCCCACCCCGGGCTGGCTGGGCCCGCTACCCCTGCCCCTGCCCCAGCAGGAGCCGGCCCAGGCCTGCTGTGCTTGGCACCGCTCCCGGGGGTCTGCGGCAAGGAGAGCACACCCAGCTCGCCCGGAACGCAAGCGCACCGTGGCCAGGGCTGGGTGCGAGAGCAAAGGCGATGACAAGATGCTGGCAGGCCGGCCCGGGCGCGAGCAGGGCTGGGCGAGGGGAAGCCGCAGGCGGTGGGGGCGCCGGGGCCCAGCGAGGGGGACAAAGCCTCGCCCCCATCCCCCGCCCAGGGCCTGCCGGGCTGCAGGGTGGAGGCGGCGTGGCTTGGGTACTGCCCTGCGTGGGGTGAGGGGCTCGTGCTCCCTGGGGTCCGCAGGGGAGAGGAGACCAGGCCTGAGGGAGGGCGGCCCAGGGGCTTCGAGTGTTCACTCCGGCGCCGCACCGGAACCCCTGGCCTCGCCACGAGGCGGCCTCCAGTGCCCGCGGGGTCGGCGGCAGGTGCCTGAGCACCCACTGTGTGCGCACTTAGGAAGCGCCTTCTGTGTGCCGGGGTCCGTGCTCGGTACGGAGGAAAGAACAGAAGCGCAGAAGCAGAGCCACGGCGGGTCCCCTGCGCCAGTGGCGGGGGCATCCAGGAACGGCAGTGTCCCTGGGGCCCCGCCGTCCCGCTCCTGGGCGCGTGAGCTGTGCGTGCGTGCCCGGACCTGTGCGACATCGCGCGTGGAAGGATCCAGCAGCGGCGGCGACTGAGCCCCCACGCGCGGGGCCGAGCGGATGGCGCCGCCCGGAAGGCTCGGTTCCTTCCAGGGCAGGTGGACCCAGGGGTGCGCGGGCATTGCGGGGCTCGGCTGCGGGTGGGAGGAGCCTCTGCCGCCGCTGCGGGAGTCAGAGACGTCCTGAGGCCCGAGGCAGGGACCCCAGGACGTCCCCGGGACGTGTGGTTAAAGGGGGAGCGTATTTTGGTGCGTTCTGAGACCAGCATGGGTGGGATGGGAGGCGGCAGAGGGGGCCCCTGGAAGGGTGGCCCATCCGCCCCCGCAGCTCAGGGAGGCCGATGAGGACCCGCTCGTGGAGAACGTGGCTCTTCCACCCCCACCCTCGCGTGGAAGCTGAGGTCTCACTGGACTGACGCACGTGTCCCAGGTGGGACGGAGCTGAGGTCGGGCCCCGGCGACTCCTGCCCCGGCCCTTGCGCAGGTGCGGTTCTGGGCCAAGTCCAAGGTATAATATGGCTGCTGCGGCTCCAGACATTGTTACAACATCCACAGATAGGACAGAAGAGCAGTTATCCCACAGGAAGATCTCCCAGAGGCTCACGGGAGACATCTGCTTATGCCTCCCCTGCCAGGGTCAGGATCTAGACACCAGGATCAGAGCCATCCCAGTGCACCTCGGGGGCTGCAGCTAAGGCAGAGTGCTCTCGGCCACCAGGAGACGCTTGGTGGCTTTCCAGGAGATGAGCCGGGCCCCTCCGATCACACGGGGCTCACGTCGCCACGAGGCGCTGCCAGCACTGATGGCATGGGGGCCAGGAGAAAACGCCTCCAAATCGGGGTGCTGCCATCACCCACCACGTGGACTCCGGACCGCTGTGTGTGGGTGTGTGTGCAAGGGGTCGTGACAGGGACTCCCCTCTTGATGGCGCTGTGTGCAGGGTGTGTGTGCACAAAGGGTCACTACAGGGACTCCCCTCTTGGTGGCACTGTGTGCAAGTGTGTGTGCGCAAAGGGTCACTACAGGGACTCCCCTCTTGGTGGCGCTGTATGCAGGGTGTGTGTGCACAAAGGGTCACTACAGGGACTCCCCTCTTGGTGGCGCTGTGTGCAGGGTGTGTGTGCGCAAAGGGTCACTACAGGGACTCCCCTCTTGGTGGCGCTGTGGGGTTTCTCTGGGGAAGGACAAAGGTCAGGCTTCTCTGACCTCCGAGAGACCCTGTGTGACCTCACGATGGTTGCGCACGGTGGGTGTGCACGGTGGGTGTGCACTTCCCTGGCCCCAGGTGGGGGAGCAGGGGACACTAATACCGTGTAAGGGGGGAGCCCCCTGGGCCCACCCCCATCCCAGGAAGTGAGTCTTGGCATCTCTGTGGCAAAGCTGGTAGACGAAGCCAAAACTCACCCTTGTAACTCACAGGAGCCCCCAAGATTCCCCCACTCTCCCCACATACAGAATTACGGGGTGGGGGCAGCTCTGAAACGCTCCTGTAAGAGCGCGTGCGCCCTCGTGTGTCTCCACGGTGTAACAACACGGCAGCTTTGTCTAAGCAGCTTGAACAATGACTGCAGCCGAGCAATGCATAGGTTTAAATGCACCCTGTCAGCTTGGATTTGCTTTTTTCCCTTTGGGAAAAGTTATGTAAGACAACGATAAAAACAAATCCCAGCACACAAAGGCAGAGTTGTCTCCACTCCATTCCATCCCCCGCAGGTGAAAGGGGACACCCAGTGTTGAGCAGTGCACGACCTGCCCAACCACACCTGTGAGATGAATTCTGAGTACTAACATATATGTATTATAAAAACCTCTTTGTTTTAACAGAGGATCAGATTTGAATTAATAGCTTTTGTATCCAGAAAATTTTTCATTACCTTTTGGGACTTTCTCACATCTTTTACAACTTAAACTTGTTTTTAAAACCTTATTTTACAATTTAAGCCTATTTTTAAACCTGTTTATTTTTTTAACCTTTCTTACCAAGAACAGTTTTATACTTGTGACCTCTTTTTATCTGCTGATTTCTTTATTTATATTGAAATAAACCTTTAAAAGTCTGTAAATTAAGACAACATTTTAAAAATAAGACATCATATCAAATTTTAACCTGGGGCCAGTGCTGTGGCACAGTGGGTTAATGCCCTGGCCTGAAGCGCCGGCATCCTATATAGGCGCCGGTTCGAGACCCGGCTGCTCCTCTTCCAGTCCAGCTCTCTGCTGTGGCCTGGGAAAGCAGTGGAGGATGGCCCAAGTGCTTGGACCCTGCACCCACATGGGAGACCCAGGGGAAGCCCTGGCTCCTGACTTCGGATCAGCGCAGCTCTGGCCGTTGCGGGCATCTGGGGAGTGAACCAGTGGATGGAAGACCTCTCTCTCTCTCTCTGTGTCTATCTTTCTCTGTAACTCTTCCAAATAAATAAAATAAATATTTAAAAAAAATTAAGCTTAATTTTTTTGACAGGCAAAGTTAGGCAGTGAGAGAGACAGAGATAAAGGTCTTCCTTCTGTTGGTTCACCCCCCAAATGGTGAAGACTTTCAGAGGGCGGCTCTGTGAAAATCCTGTGTCTCACCGAAACTCCGTCCTCCCCCACACCACAGGTGAACACATATTTGAGCTGGATGTGGAACGAACAAGTATGGAAGCTGAGTCTGGCCCTGGGACACAGCGGGAGCTGGGGACAGCCCTCTGGCGAGGCACTTGGGCACACAACCACTCCCAGCCTTCCAGAACCTCAACCAATCCTCCCTGCAGCCCACTGAGGTGGGGCTCCCTCTGCTCTCCTGCTCATAGAAGGAGACTGGCACAGTGGGCTGAAGCCCCCGGTTCAGTGACAAACCTGAATGCCGAGTGGAACTTAGCCCCGGGTCTCCGGGCTGCAGGTGCTGTGCTCTGTCTTCCTGTCGCCGAGGGCCTCCACTCCCTATACCCCTATCTGCAACCCACTCGCTTCCCTTTGCAGCTCCTGGCAGCTCAGCCTTGTGCCGGGGAACCGGATCCGCCACCAAATCATGGCCGAGACAGCAAATAAGCCCCACGGTGGACCTGAGGGCAGGGCGCCCCCTGGGGGAGCCCCAGCAGAGCTGCAGGCTGCCTGGTGCAGTAGTGAGCCCCACCCCGGAAGCAGGTGCAAGGCAAGAGGATGCCCGTGGCTGGGAGGATGTGGCGGAACCCAGTCCTGCTTCCCCTGCTGGGTTCCTGTCCTGGTCCGTTTTCTCTTGCTGGAACAAAACGCCACAGCCTGGATGACTTTTAAAGGATAGATGTTTATTTGGCTCACAGTCCTGGGGACCAAAAGTCCAAGGTCGGGGCCCGCATCTGGCAGAGGCCTCACACTGCCTCGTCCATGGCTCTTGGGGGAGGCGCGTAGGGCAAGCAAGTGAGGGCGGAAGACACAAGGGCCGGGCCGGCTCTGCAGCAGTCCACTCTCGCAGGGACTGATCGCTGCGCCGAGAGTGAACCCGGGTTCCAGGGAGCAGCCTGAATTCCTCTTATGACTTAGTCTCCTCCTGAGGCCCTGGGCCCCCGCCCCACGCAGCGGCAGCCCCATGGTCCCTGGGACAGGACCGCACGATGGCAGGTGGACGGGGCTAGGGAGAGACAGTGGACGTCCCAAAGGTGGGGTGCTGGGAACAGGGGTGAACAGGCCGACCCTCCTCTTGGAGGGAGATGGGGGTTAGTAGCCCCTCAGGGGCATAACTATCCCATTCTGAACCGGACTGAAGCCCGGGGAGGGAGAGGCGACGCTGACATCCAGGCGTGCCTGCATCGTCCTGGAGACAGCTCCTGGTGCTTGTCCGTGCACTGGGACAGCTCGAGGGGCTCCGAGGGGCTCCGTGTGCACAACAATAGGATCCTGCTTTCCTTTCCTATGAACTAAGACCCCCAGGAGGGGACCCCCGAGGGCAGGGCCCTTGAGAGCTCGCGTTGGGTTCTAGCATTTGTAATTCTAGCTCACTGGAGTCAGCAGATGTCCTAATAAAAACCTGGTCCCGTCCTCCCATTATACATATGTGGAAACTGAGGCCCCTGGCCATACAGCAGCGACAGCCCTGGAACCGGGACCAGCACTTGGGTCTCCTGTCGGCTGACTGATAAACGTTCCCGGGAAGAGAATGTGAGGCATGGAACAAACCGAGACCTGAGATGCACACACAATGCAGGCTGCCCTGGGCCAAAGTGTCCCAGCCAGGCCGCAGCGGACATGCTGCCGGGGTGACGCCAGGAGAGGGCTCTGCCAGGGTCTTCGTGGAACCAATGGCTCCCTGGGATGTTCCCATTCCAAATACTGCAGCGCTGTGCAAGGAGCACTGGGAAACTGAGGCAGGAACCCTCAGAGCCGGAGACCAAAGGGAAGAGTCTGGGGTTCTCAGACTTTCTTCCTGTCTCCCCAGCCGAAGTAGCTCCAGTGGGGCAGGGGCGACTCTCTGGGGACCCCGTGGATCTCGTGCTCCGGGTCGCAGCAGGTGGCAGGCTAGGGGTGGGCTCCCGGGTCCGGTGGGCTCCTCAGAAGGCTGCACATGCCTCGATGCGGCTGTACTGGACGCCAGCAGGGTTCTGCCTGCGGCCAGAGCTCAGGGAGAAACTGTCAAACACAGAATGAGTGGTGAGACGGTGGCAGGCCTGGGGGCCTTCCCTGGGGAGGTGGCAGCGGGCCACCCGCCTGGCCCTCCCCCAGTCCCACCCTGAGCCTCCCACTTCTGCTGTCAGATGCACTCCCCCGTTCTCTGCGTGGACACGGAGGGCTGGCCCAGGCTCCCCATGTGGCCCTGACACACCCCCGGCTGCAGTCACACCCTGCCTCACCCCGTCTCACCCCTGGGCCGGCTTCCACCTGCCTGTCGGTCCCACTGTCCCAGAGGGTGGGTCTGGGCTGTTCTGCCCAGAAGAGCAGCGTGGCAGGAATTATGCACCTGGCCAGGTAACACAATCCTTGATGTTCAGCTGGGCACGTGGCTGCCCCAGCATGTGGGCGTGGCCAAGTTCTGACCAAAGGGACTCGGTGGCCTCCTCTCCCTCCTGCGGGAACGTGAGGGTGCGTTGTCTTGGGCAATGTTAAGGAGATGGCAGAGCCCATGACAGAGGAGCCTGGGGCCCTGAACTGCCCGGAGCCTGCGATTCCGCCATCCCGACTCTTCCGGCAAGCTGAGCTGGGGGCTGGGAGGGACTCGTGGAGTAGCTGGGTGGGGGTGGGGGCTCAGGCTGGCAGAGGGCGTTCTGCAGGGCGGGGCCAGGTTAGAGGCTGTTATGGCGGGCCAGCCCTGCACCGAGTCAGGGGTCAGGGGTCACATGGGTGTGCCTCAGGAAACTGGAGCCGGTGGCTCTGCCTCAGAGCCTCGCAGGGAGAGATGAGGCGGCCAGGAGCGGGGCCCGCTCCCTCCCCCGAGACGCAAGCGGGGGCTTTGCCAGGCTTGCTAGGGAAGCCACGCTTCCAAGTCCCTGCCAGTGACTCTGCGGCGCCCTCCTGCCACGCAGGCAACCTACGGCCCCACGGCCCTGAACCACCTGCCTCTGTGGCACCCTCCCGCCACGCGGGCAGCCTAAGGCCCCACGGCGCTGAACCACCTGCCTCTGATCTCGCTGCTGCCGCCCAGTCGCTCTGATGAACCCAGGCTCCTCCCCAACCACACTGGGTCGCTTGCTGGTCCTAGTTATTGTTAGAACATCCTGCTTCTCCACGGTTCCATGGCTCTTAGAATCTCTCTTCGTGGGCCCACATGGGAGACCCGGGTGGAGCTCCAGGCTCCTGGCTTTGGTCTTGCCCAGCCATGGCCATTGCAGCCATTTGGGGAGTGAACCAACAGATGGAAGATCATTCTTTCTCTCTCTCTCGCTCTGTCTCTCTCTCTGTAACTCTGACTCTCAAATAAATACATCTTTAATAAAAAAAAAAAAAAAAGAACCGGGGGCTGGCACTGTGGCACAGTAGGTTAATCCTCTGCCTGCAGTGACGGCATCCCATATGGGAGCCAGTTCGAGACCCGGCTGCTCCACTTTCAATCCAGCTCTCTGCTGTGGCCTGGGAAAGCAGTGGAAGATGGCCCGAGTCCTTGGGCCACTGCACCCGCGTGGGAGACCTGGAAGAAGCTCCTGGCTCCTGGCTTCAGATAGGCACAGCTCCAGCCATTGTGGCCAACTGGAGAATGAACCATCAGAAGGAAGACCTCTCTCTCTCTCTCTGCCTCTCCTCTCTCTGTGTAACTCTGATTTTCAAATAATAAATATTTTTAAAAAAAGCATCTACCATCTAGCCTCCCATAATTCCATACTCAAGGGATTCTAGAATATTCCTGTGAGCTGAATCTTTTAGTCCAATGCAAGGCTGCTGTAGGAAGATGGGAAACAACTCAAGGGGAGCAGCTCGTGTGCGAAGCCAGCATGGAGCTCAGCGGGCCCGGGCAGTAAGAAGGGAGGACGGAAGGGAGGACGGACACTCTTGCAAAGGGAAGGGAAGACCTGAGCCACTACAGCCACGTGTGGGGTTTGATGTGACTCCCCCGGGCCTGGGCCATCCACCCCGTACCGCCTCTTCTGGAACTGCTGGTCAATCTCCGCCAACGTCTGGCCTTTGGTCTCCGGCACAAACGCGTAGATGAAGCCCAGGCCGAGGGCAGCTGTCAGTCCATAGAGCAGGAAGGTCCAGGACAGGCCGATGGCACCTGGTGGGAGGGGGCAGGTGTGGGTAGGGCATGGACGGTAGCCCCGGTGGTGTCGGGGACACCGTCCCAGGGTCTGGAAGGAAGCGGCCTGGGGCTCGAGGCGCGAGGACTCACCGACGAGGTGGAGGAAGGAGAGGCTGGTGAGGAGGTTGGACCCCCAGTTGAAGCTGTTGCAGAAGGCGAAGGCTCTCCCTCGGATCTGCACGGGGTAGATCTCGCTGAGCACCAGCCAGGTCACTAGGACAGAAGGGCGGGGGGCTCCTGGCACCGGGGAGCAAGCACGCAGCCTCTCCGTGCCCTGATGTGAGTCCCGCGGAGTGTCAGGCCCCTGGCCCCTGCGCGCCACAGCTGCCTCCCCACACCCCAGACGAGCCTCTTAGGGGCCCCCCAGGCTCGCTGTGTCCCAAGATGGAGGCGCTTCCTCAGACACAAGGCTGGGCAGCTGGTCTCGCCCTACTCCTTCCTCTCAAGTGGACCCTTTGGACTGAGCTGTCCAGGGACAGATCCAGGCTTTGTGGAGCCTGGAACAAGGGATTTGGGGGACAGAGTTGGCCCCTACCTGGAGAAGTACAGGCAAGCATGTGAGGATCATGGGAACATCATGGCCACCCACCCCGCTGCCTCTGTGACCCTGGCTGACCCTGCCCCCAAGCACCCCACTGAGGGAAGCGGGGCTCCAGGGTCACCTGCAAGGAGCCCCACTTAGGGGCAGGTGCAACGCAGCGGGCAGTTAAACTGTTTCTTAAGACAGCTGCATCCCTTATCAGAGCTGGTGTGAGTCCTGGCTGCTCTGCTTCAGATCCAGCTTCCTGCTAACGTGCCCAGGAGGCAGCAGGTGATGGCCCAAGCACTCGGGTCCCTGCCACCCACGTGCAAAACCCAGATGCAGTTTCTGGCTCCTGGCTTTGGTCTGGCCCAGCTCTGGCTGTTGGCATTTTGGGGAGTGAACCAGTGGATGGAAGATTCTGTGTGTGTGTGTGTGTGTGTGTGTGTATGCCTCTTCCCCTCTGTCACTCTGCATTTCAAATAAATAAATAAGTCTTTAAAAATAGGGGCCAGCGTCGTGGCATAGCAGGTGAAGCTGCCACCTGTGATGCCAGCATCCCATATGGGTGCTGGTTCAAGTCCTGGCTGCTCCACTTCTGATCCAGCTCTCTGTTGTGGCCTGAGAAAGCAGTGGAGGATGGCCCAGGTGCTTGGGCCCCTACACTCATGTGGGAGACCTGGAGGAAGCTCCTGGTTTGGACTGGCCTAGCTTTGGCCATTGTGGTCATTTGGGGAGTGAACCAGCCCAGGGAAGCCCTCTCTCTCTCTCTCTCTCTCTCTGTCGTTCCCTCTGTCTCTCTGTAACCCTTTCACATAAATATTCAATCTTCCAAATAAATAAATAGATAAATGACAGAGGGGAAAAGAGCAAACCTCACTCACCAGGTCCAAACCCAAAGGAGAAGGCACTCACGAAGGCCATCAGGCAGAGCAGCGTGGCCCAGCGCAGCAGGGCACTCCCGGGGACAGGAGTGGGGGGCCCTGGGGAGGTAGAGCCCAGGGCTGGCAGGGGTGGGGCTGTGGAATCTTCGGCGCTGGGCTGGAGCTTGATTTTCTTAGTAGCTAACAGCCCGGCCTCCTTTCCTTTCTCCTTGGTTCCTGGTATTGGAGGTGGAACTGAACCCCGTGGCAGGCCAGGGTCTCCAGGGAGGCCAGTGTGCCTGGTGGCATTGGGTGTGGCCAGGCAGCTCGGGCCCGAGGCCATGGGCACGGCAAAGCTGACGAAGCCTATGCCGCTGACCGACAGGGCCATGAGGGCACAGCCGGCGAGCAGCAGGGTCCTGCGGCCCACACGGTCCACCAGCGCCATGGCGGCCAGGGTGGCTGCCACCTTCACCATGCCCAGCCCCATGGAGGCCAGCAGAGCTGAGGACCCCGCGCGGAAGCCGACCGAGTGGAAGATGGTGGAGGCATAGTACAGCACGTTGGGCTGGCCCGTCAGCTGCTGGAGGAGCACCAGCCCCAGCCCCACGGTGGTCCGGCCCCGCATGTTATCCCGGGCCCTGAAGAGGTCCAGAAAGGAGTAGCGAGGTGCCCCCAGACTCGGCTTGGCCTCGCTGCCCTGGAGTGGGATGAGGGCTCTGTGAGCTGTGGTCTCGTCGGCAGCAGCAGCAGGGAGGAAAAGGAGGCTGCAGGACTGCAGGACAGCAGGTGCCACGGCCCAGCCGAACAGGTGTCGCCACCCCCGGGGGGCCCCGGCCAGCGCGTAGCTGAGGGCGTAGGAGAGCAGGATGCCCATGGTGATGCCGGCCTCGTAGAGGGACACCAGCACTCCCCTCTGCCGCGGCCCCACCAGCTCGGACACGTATATACAGCAGGCCATGGAGGACAAGGAGATGGCGAAGCCAACCGCCGAGCGGCCCAGGACCAGGCAGGCCAGGGAGCTCGCCAGGCCTAGGCTCAGGCTGCCCGCCAGCAGCACCAGGTTGGCCCCCAGGATGGCCTGTTTCCTGCCGTGGCGGTCAATGAGGAAGCCCCCAACCAGGGAGGCGAGGAGAGCGCCGAGCAGCAGGCTGCCCACCAGGAGCTCCTGCTCGGAGCAGTTCAGCCCGAAGTCACGGCGCAGGGGCAGCAGGGCACCCGATATGACTGCCAGTTCATAGCCGAAGAGCAGACCGCCCAGCATAGACACACAGGCACACAGGGGCAAGACGGATGGCAGACAGCCTGGAAGACGAAAGTGACACAGACAGAATTCAGAGTGGGGCCTCGTCAGGGCTTCTGTCTACCCCACCTCCCCTGCATCTGTCAAACCCTCTCCCTTCCACTCAACCATTCAACCATCTATTCATTCACCCACCCATCCATGAATCCTCTTATCCACCCATCCACTCATCCATCCACCCATCCATCCAACCACCCATCCATCCACCCATCCACCCAGCCATCCATCCATCCACCCACCCACCCATCCACCCACCCATCTATCCACCCATCTACCTATCCACCCATCCACCCACCCATCCACCCATCCATCCATCCACTCATCCATCCACCCATCCATCCATCCACCCATCCACCCACCCATCCATCCATCCATCCACCCATCCACCCATCCACCCACCCATCCATCCACCCATCCACCCAGCCATCCACCCATCCATCCACCCATCCACCCAGCCATCCATCCATCCATCCACCCATCCATCCATCCACCCACCCATCCACCCACCCATCCACCCACCCATCTATCCACCTATCCACCCATCCATCCACCCATCCACCCAGCCATCCATCCATCCATCCACCCATCCACCCACCCACCCACCCACCCATCCATCCATCCACCCATCCACCCACCCACCCACCCATCCATCCATCCATCCACCCATCCACCCATCCACCCACCCATCCATCCACCCATCCATCCATCCATCCACCCATCCACCCACCCATCCATCCATCCACCCATCCATCCACCCATCCATCCATCCACCCATCCATCCATCTACCCATCCACCCATCCATCCATCTATCCACCCATCCACCCATCCATCCATCCACCCATCCACCCATCCATCAACCCACCCATCCACCCACCCATCCATCCACCCATCCACCCACCCATCCATCCACCTATCCATCCATTCACCCATCCATCCACCCATCCATCCATCCATCCACCCATCTGTCATCCATGCATCCATCCTTTGTCCTTCTTCCATTCCACCAGTTGATTGGCCCATCTGTCCACAAACCTATCCATTAACCCACCCATCCTGGCATCCCATCCCTTCACATATCCATATGCCCACTCACCTACCATCCATCCATCATCCATCCATCCATCCATCTGTCCGTTCAGATTGATCTATCTGATGTCACGACAGGCCAGGCTGTGTTCTTTGGGCTGGCAAGTCAATGGTGTTAAGCACTTGACATTCCAGTAGGAACAGGTGGATGATAAGTAAGTGTACGATAACTTTAGGTGATGACAAATGCCATAAAATGGCAAAGCCAGGAAACGGGATTAAAGGTGGAAAGGGGGCATTATTTCAAGTGGAGTAGTCAGCTAAGGCCTTGCCAGAGAGTGGGCATTGGAGTAGGGAGCTGAATGAAGGGTCAAAGTCATTGGAAAATCTGGAGAACATTCTAGCAAGAGGGAACAGCATGTATAAAGTCCCTGAGGTAGGACAGCTCTCAGTGTGTTTGAGTAACTATGAATAGCAAGGGTGGTACCTACGTGGCACTTGCTAAATGCCAGATGTGGTCACACTACTCATGGTCTCATAGCAAGTGGCAGAGCTGACATGGCTGGAGAGTGAAGGCTTTTTTTAAAGATTTATTTTACTTACTTTGAAAGGCGGAGTTACAGAGAAGAGGAGAGGCAGACAGGGAGAGAGACAGAGAGAGAGAGACAGAGAGAGAGATGGAGAGATCTTCCATCCACTGATTCACTTCCCAAATGGCTGCAAAGGCCAGGCTGTGCCTCCAAAGTTCCTGGGTTGGAAACTGGTGCGTGGAACCCCAAGAGGTGAGCAGGTGATGAGGGCTCTGCCCCCAGGAGTGCACTAAGGCCGTTATCGTGGGAGTGGCTTCGGTATCGCGAGAGTGTGTTTGTTATAAAGCAAGCCTGCCCCTCGGGCTCTTTCGCCCACGCGGTGCCTCTCACCGAGTGGAGAGGATGCAGCAAGAAGGGCCTTGCCAGATGCCAGCGCCACGCCTTCACTTAACCGGCCTCCAGAACAGTGAACCAAACAAACCTATCCCCAGGCTGGTGCTGTGCCACAGCGGGTTAAGCCACTGCCTGTGACGCCAGCTTCCCATGTGAACACCAGTTAGAGTCCCGGCTGCTCCACTTCCCATCCAGCTCCCTGCTAATGCTCCTGGACGAGCAGTGGAAGACGGCTCAAGTGCTTGGGCCCCTGTCACCCACAAGGGAGACCCAGAGGGAGTCGCTGGCTCCTGACTTTGGATTGGGCTAACCCTGACCGTTGTGGGCATTTAGGGTATAAACTAGCGAATGGAAGATCTCTCTTTCTCTCCCTTTCTCTCTCTCTAGCTCTGCCTTTCAAATAAATAAATCTCTAAAAAAAACCAAATACTCATTATAAATTAGCTGGTCTGTTACAGCAGCAGAAAATGAATTTAAGACAGCTTGCTTAATCCCTACAACAACCCTGTGTCGCAGCCGCATGACCAGTCCCATTTTACAGATTAAACAACTGAGGCACAGAGAAGTGAAAACAGCTGTCCAAGGTGACACAGCGGCATTTAAACATGTGCAGTCGGACGCCAGAATCCCAACATTGAGTGTGATGAGATCTGATGCTAAATGGTCATTTGCCTTGTGCAAAGGGTGGGTTCCAACTTCATTTTCTCCCATCATCCTCACGGTGGCGCTGTAATCATGGGCAGGTGAAGATTCCAAGTCACACGGGGGCGGGGGGGGGGGGACCAGTCCCGATGCCAAAGCCTGTGTGCAGAGCCCAGACCCTGGCCACGAGGGGAGCAGCCTGGGTTGTTCCGTGTCCCCTCATCTGCACCGCCCAGCCCTGGCCCTGCCCATCGCAGACGTTCAGCGTGTAGCTGTTGCATTAACTCAGGAGGGGCAGGAAGGGAAGGAGCAAGGGGCCCGGGCCAAGCTGAGGGTCCCTGGGAGGACCTGGTTCCCTGGGCCCCACTTCCTGCAGGCTGCGGGGCAGTGTGCTGTGCAGGTTGAGAGCATGGACCCAGGAGTCCGCGCTGGCGAGGGCCACCAGCTCTGCCATTACTCTGCGCATGCGCGGCCATGTGGCACAGTGGTTAGGAGAGCAGACCGCAGCCCAACTGCTGGGGTCCCACCCAGTTTCTCCTCCCCGTGGCTGTGTGATTCTCTCTCTCTCTCTCTCTCTCTCTCTCTCTCTCTCTCTCTCTCTCTCTCTCTTTTTGACAGGCAGAGTGGACAGTGAGAGAGACAGAGAGAAAGGTCTTCCTTTGCTTTTGGTTCACCCTCCAATGGCCTCCGCGGCCGGCGCGCTGTGGCTGGTGTACCGCGCTGATCCGATGGCAGAAGCCAGGTGCTTCTCCTGGTCTCCCGTGGGGTGCAGGGCCCAAGTACCTGGGCCATCCTCCACTGCACTCCCGGGCCACAGCAGAGGGCTGGCCTGGAAGAGGGGCAACCGGGACAGAATCCGGCGCCCCGACCGGGACTAGAACCCGGTGTGCTAGCGCCTCAAGGTGGAGGATTAGCCCTCTCTGGGCCTCGCCATCCACAAATGCGCCAATCATACTAGCTCCTACGATTTTCCACAGGACACCCAGAGTGAGTTTCAGACAGACAACTTGGGTCACGCCTCCCACCGGCCCTAGCTTAACAGTTCTGCAGGTTCCCGTGTTCACGGAACAAGGTGCAAACTCCCTGCCACCCCTGCAAAGGCCCGGATGATCTGGCCCGGGCTCACCTGTCCGACACCCCTTCGCCCTTGCCCGCCCCCTCTCCATCTGCCTTGGTCTGGACCACACCAGCTCCTTCCTGCCGCAGGTGCGTTGCATTTGCTGTTCCTGCACCTGTGTGTTCTTCCCCCAAATCTTAGCAAAGCCCCACTTCTGAGTCAGGGTCCAGCCCCAACACACCTGTGCCAGGAGGCCACTGCTGTCCTACTCAACAAACCTACCTCGCCTGGCCTCCGTCCCGTGTCTCCCTCACCTCCACAATCCCTGAGGTCATCACCAACTTACTTCTTGATCCAGCTCCCAACTAGAAAGCCAGCGCGGCGAGAGGGAGAATTTCTGTATATTTCTGAGTCTCACCCCCTCCACCAATGTCTGGTATGCAGCAGGTGCTTAATAAAGAACGACAGCACGATCCCTTGAGACTTCAGAATCCAGAGAGGAAAATAGAAACCTTAGTCCCCTGTGGCGACACAGGAATTGGCGACTGTGCTGGACTGTCCTCCCGGGAGCACCCGCGTTTTGTCCCTTTGGTTGGGGGAGTGCCTGGGGCCGGCGGTGCACTATCAGCGCCTTTGCCCCGTTTCTTCCCGGGCGGTATGCGGCGCGCTTCCTGCGCTGGCGGGTGTCCCGTGAAAGCAGAATTGTAGCGCCCTGCCCTCCCGCATCCACTGGGCGGCACTCGGCTTCGCTTCTCCCGGGCAGAACCCAGGGGAAGGAAGCCCCGGCCCCGTTCCCAGCCCCGGGCGGGCCTGCTGCCCGCGAGGCCCGCGCCACCCCCTGGCGGATCGGGCGCGCGCTCCCGGGGCGGCGGGGGGCTCCCCGCGGACTTACCCATGGCGCGCATCCCTGGGCCGGAGTCCCTGCCAACGCTGCAGCACAAACTTTGCGGCCCGCCTCCGGCCTGCCTCCCTGCCTCCTCGCCTGCAGCTCGGCTGCCACGTCGGCCGGCCCAGGCCCCTGGAGCCTGGAGGCGGGACGGAGGGAGCCGGGCCCGCCCCGGCCGGCCCCGGTCTGGCCAGGACCAGCCCTCCCCGCGTCCCCGCCGGCCGTTCTGCCGTGGGGGAGACCCTCCAACCAGCACGGGCTCCCCCTAACCCCGTGTCTTCGAGGGGAGCAAACTCCCAAAATCCCTGGGGTCCACGGGCCCGGGTCTCCCCGGCCTGGGTACACTCAGGGGTGTCTACACTGCCCGTGTATCCAGCTCTGTCCAACCCGAGCTGCTCAGACACTGTCCCACGCACCCAGCATCCATTCATTCCACACCTTCCACGTGCCAGGGGCTGTGAGTCGGGGTGGCGGCAGAGCAGGACACACGGGTTTTTCCACTCCTGTGGAGTTTGCATTCTCCTGGCAGAGGCTAGACACAGCGAGAGAAATGCCAGGTATTGTATTGGAGGGCTGGGTGCGTTCCCAGCCCTGGCTCCGGACTCCAGCTTCCCGCAGAGTCAGGGAAGACAGCGGTGACCCCAAGCGGGTGGCTTCCTGCCACACAGGAGGGAGACCCAGATTGGGGTCCTGGCTTCCCCAGCTGTGCAGGCGTTTGGGGAGTGAACTGGCAGGTGAGCGCTCTCTGCTGCTGTCTCTCGTCTTCTCTCTGCCTCTCAAATAAATTAATTAACTGCACATTTATCTGGACATTCTGCTTGTTGTTTTTGTTTTGCTAAATCTGGCCATCTTCGCGGTGGCATCGCTCTGCCAGTTAGGAGGAAGCTGGAGGGAGGAGCCATTTGGGGAATGAACCAACTGAAGGAAGACCTTTCTCTCTGTCTCTCTCTCTCTCACTGTCTAACTCTGCCTGTCAAAACAAAACAAAACAAAACAAAACAAATGTGCGATAAGAGCAAAAGGACCCCAGGAAACCTCAGGGGCCTGTAACTCTGTCTACTTACTTCTCAGGGCCGTGGCACTGGCTCCCATGAGCGTCGCTGGCTCTGTCACTTGTCTGCACATTAGCTCTGTCCCACAGGCTTGTCATCCTGGCAGTCAGGAGGCTTTGAGTTGCAAGTACAGTGTCTTCAGCACAGAGCAAACGTGTCGGTTCACAGGTATTGAAATACGCGCTTCAGGCATGGCTGGATCCACCCTGCATGATATTGTTAGGTAGCAAGTCAGAAATTCAGCCTACGTGTGTATGGAGGTGACACTTGCCAACAGACACATGCCTACACGGGCCATGGCAACAAAGGAAGGGAAGAGCAATTCTGGCCGGGGGTGTGGGTAGGGGGCACATAGGGAGCATGCAAGAGACAGAGAAGGTAAATATGTCAGAATTGTGGAGATCCCAGGGGGGCTTGGTGGGGGATGGGTGGGGAGGAGGAAGCGGGGTCCCATGCACAGCCTCGTGGTTTGAATTAAGGGGTTGGGTCTTCATCCAAAGTGCAGTGTGGAGGCAACAGATTTTAAACTCAGTTCCCTACCGTAGAAGCCCAAACAGCCTGAGCAGAGCCTGGGTCTTGTAGACAAGCGTGCACTGTAGATTTCTTTCTTTTTTTCAGCGCTGTGGATTTCTAAAGTGGGGTTGCAGACGGCTTTGGTATCCACAGAGCTGGCCGTGCGGGCACCAGTGGTTACGATAAGGAGGCCACAGCCTGGGGAACTGGGAGCGCTCTGCTAGTGTGGGCTGCTGACCCACGCTGGAGTCCACACCGTCCCAACATAGAGGTCTGCCAATTGCGAAGGCACCCTGGCGTGTGTGCGTGAAGGAGACCCGGGGGCTGCCGAGCCGCAGGGCCTCTCTGCAGAGTCTCCAGTGGATCCCGGGACTGCGGGAAGGCGGAAGCAGCCAAGCACAGGCAGGTCTGCCATCCACCGGGCACCCACGTGGGCCACACCTCAGTGGGTCGTAACAGGCACTCGCTGAAGGACAGCTGACTATCCCATCCTGCAACCCGGAGAAATGGTGCTGGCCGCCGTGGCACCCAGGGTGACGGGCGCTCGGCTCCCCAGGAGCTATGCCCAGCTGCCTTCCCCAGTGCTTCGTCCAGCATGAAGATGCCAGATGCGCACTTTTCCAGCTTCTTCTGGACACAGGGCCAGCTGTGGCCACCGTCCTGCAGGGGCAGTCAGCGTAGAAGGGAGAACCAGCAATCCGGCGTGCAAGGGCTCATGCCTCTCCTCTTGAACGTGATGCGGGTGTGTCTTCACAGGATGAAGGGAGCTTTGGTGGCCATCTCATGCCCATCGGGTGACAAATGCAAGGATGGCAGCAACATGCTGAGGCTGCTGGGTGCCGATGGAGAGATCCTGTGACCTGCTTTCAGAAGATGACCGAATCATCGCTGGAATACTCCACTTCCTGAAATGGTGTGAGGTAACAAGTGAGCTCATTGTTTACCCTAGTTAACTAATTGACTAATGGGTTACTTGCAGCTCAAAATGTCAAAACTGTGGCACAGTCTACTAACTGTCCCCTAATGTTCTCTTCTTCTTCCTGTTTTGGTAATAACCCCCCCCCCCAAGGTTTTGGCTGAGTCCACTGCTGCCCTGCTGGGGGATAGGTCTCCCAACAGCCTTGGTGCCTGGGACCAGGCAACCAAGTTCTGGCCAATAGGATGGAAGTGGGAGTTCTGGGTGTCCCTCTGGGCCAAGTCCTTAGCTACTCGCTCTCTGCTGCCTGCCCTCATCCCTGCGCCGAGTGGGGCGGCTGACAAGTGGAATAAGGCTCAGAGAAGGAAGCAATGGGTGGACGACGGCTGATCTCCACTGTTGCATAAGTGAGAACCAAACATCTCTCATATTTCATCCACCATTTAGGTCACCTGGCTGCAGTCGCGTAACCTGGCCCCTAACTGCTACAGGACTCAAAGCACAGAGCTGTTCCCTGGCGGTTTAGGTCACAAGACCAAGCTGCTGGCCTTTTTCCAAGCCAGCCTTGCCTCCCGTTCATTCTTTGGGCCTGAAACCCGAGCACTCTCCCATTCCTCTACCTGGTTAGGCCTTTCAAAACCTGGGAAAATCAGAGAGGATGAGGGTGCAGGGAAGTGGGATATACTTGCATAGAACCCTGAAAAGGCACAGACTTTGGAAGGGCAGTGTGGCTGACGGATCAGATTTTAAAGAGCTTGTCTCCTGCACCCAGTAACATCACTTGTAGACAGACGTCCCCAGAAACACTCGTGCATGCTGCAATGATGCCTGGATCAGCCTGTTCATCGCAGCGTTTTGTAAGAGAAAGTAAAACGACAATAAGAAATGTACTAAAACTTAGCAACAAGGAACGGTTTGACCCTGTAGAAGGATGTGGCAGCTCTAGATATTCTGATAAGGAAGATTATCCAGGATAAATTGCTTAGGGGGAAAAAGCAAGTAGCAAAATAATGCGCATCATATTCTCATTTCTGTTGGGGGAGAAGCCTCACAATGATATGCGTGTGCATGCACATTGTATAAAAATATGTGGAGGGGCTGGCCCCGTGGGGTAGCAGGTAAGGCTACCGCCTGTGACCCCGCCATCCCACGTGGGCGCCGGTTAGAGACCCTGCTGCTCCACTTCTGATCCAGCTCCCTCCTAATGGCCCGGGAAAGCAGCAGAGGATGGCTCGAGGCTTCAGGCCCCTGCACCCTGTGGGAGACCTGAAGAAGCTCCTGGCTCTTGGCTTTGGCCTGGCCCAACCCTGGCCATTATGGTCATTTGGGGGAGTGAATCAGCAGATGGAAGACCTCTCTCTGTCTCCTCCTTTCTCTCTGTAACTCTCTCAAATAAATAAATACATGAATCTTTTAAAAATGCATCTGGAAAGGCATGCTACATATAAAGTTCTGTGGGGACTGGTGAGGAGTATAGCAATCTTTGATGTTTGAGTGCAAAATTCTTTATAGCAAGAATCTGTTGCTGTTCCTATCAGCTTTGTGATGACACACAAAGTCATCGATTTCTGCAACACAGTTAGGTTCTGTCCCCTCCCGACCCCAGTGATCTGGCCATCCAGGAGGGGTTTTCACCGTTTAACCTTATTATTCCCGAAGGCGCTGAGATGAACGGTGGTTGCTATCCCAGCACCCACTCTGACTGCAGTGAGCCTTGAGAGTTCCGAAAAGGCTCTACTGGCCGCAAGGCTTTCCAGGATCCTGAAAGACTCCTGAGAAGGGGAAAGAGCACCCCAAAAATCGTTTTAATCGAAAGTAGCCGAAGTTTTCCGGAAAGAGCCGAAGAACTGGGAGCCGAGCAGCCCCGCCCCCGGCCGCTCTCCAGCGTCACCGAGGGCTTCCGGAAAGTGCCGAGCAGTGGTGAGGAACGATTTCCCGAGAGTTGCCGAGCGTTTACGGAGATAGCCGAAGGGCTGGGGGCGGAGTCACCAGAGCCGTTCACTGCGGGCACCAAAGGCTCTGACAGGAGCCGAAAGGTTGGGAGGCGGAACCATTTTCCCAGAGCGGAAGTGTTGCAGGGGGAGCCGCTAGAGAGGCGGAAGAGCCCGGAGGATTTTCGGAGCGAGAGGAAGCGTCGCCGGCATTTCCGGGGAGGGCGGAAGCGCTGCCATGGCGGCGCCCGACGCTGGTGCCACCGAGAATCACGAAGAACCCGCGGCGGCGGAGGCGTTGACCGCGGCCCTGGAGCGGAGCAGCCGCTTCCTGAGCGGCCTGCAGCTGGTGAAGCAGGGCGCCGAGGCGCGCGTGTTCCGCGGCCGCTTCCAGGGCCGGGCGGCCGTGGTGAAGCACCGCTTCCCCAAGGGCTACCGGCACCCGACGCTGGAGGCGCGGCTCGGCCGGCGGCGGACGGTGCAGGAGGCGCGGGCGCTGCTCCGCTGCCGCCGCGCAGGTGAGGCGGCGCGGCCGGGGCCTGGGGGTGCATTGCCCGGACCCCCGGGCGAGCCGCTGGCGCTGACTGTGTTTCTCGGCCGTGCACGGTTGCTTTACCGCCTTGGCCTTGGGTTTTCCCGCGTGCGGCGTCAGGGTTTGGGTCACGGCAGCCGGGCTCTCTGGGCTCCTGTGCGGACTCCGCCGCGTCCGCGCCTGCCGGGTGCTGGGGTGCCCGCCTCCGGGGGCGCTGTGAGCGGTCGCCGGCTGTGTTTGCATGTCAGCCTGGCACGTGTTAGACTTCACTCGTTCATTTTTTTTCACGAAAGCATCCCTCTGCCCCGCCGCCGGGAACTCCGACCTCAGCCGAGAACCTGGGGCTGGGGGAGGGGCAGCAGCTTTCCCGGGTCGCATCCTCCCGACCTCCTGCACGCCAGGGCCGTGTCGGGGGCTGGGAGGCACGGGGAAGCTGGCGGAGAGCAGGCAGACAAGTCCCGGGCGTTTCTGGGGTTCCTGAAGCTGCGGGCGTCTGTGTCCAGCCCTCTCTGTGCTGCAAGCGCCGTGCAGCGGGGATCGTGGGCTGTAGCCCCGGGAGGGGTCTCCGATTCTAGAACGTGGCCTCCTTGACCGTGCGCGCTGAGGGTGGCGATCCCATGAGAGTAGCAGAAACCGAGGTCACACCGCTGCTGAGCGCGGGGATCGGACCCCACCCTTACGGACTGCGAAATGAGCCTCCCCGTCGCCACTCTGCCGGGCTCCGTTGTGTCCAGAAACTTCTGTCTGGGCCGGGCCTGCTGCGGGCTCCCGGGTTGTGTGAGAACGAGGGTTCAGCCCCAGTTGTAGTGTGGGCAAGGAGGAAGCTTTGGCCCTCCTACCCCGGGCTGTTTAATGGTCTCAGGCCTGAGCCCCAGAATGTTCCGGAGTTGAGTTGTGCCATTTCCTAAAGCTTTCTCCTGAAGTGAGTAAAGACTGGAAAACTCACTTAACCTTTGAAAATGAAGCCTTGACTAAGGAAAAAACCCAAGAATGCAACCCAGTAACCGCCCGCGTCTTGATTACAGGGATCTGTGCCCCAGTGGTCTTTTTTGTGGACTATGCGTCCAACTGCCTGTACATGGAGGAAATCGAAGGCTCAGTTACGGTGCGAGATTATATCCAGGCCGCCCTGGACTCTGAAGGAACCCCCCAGGGCCTCTCCGGCTTGGCCAAGGCGATCGGGCAGGTGTTGGCTCGGATGCACGACGAAGACCTCATCCATGGGGACCTCACGACCTCCAACATGCTCCTGAAGCCCCCGGCGGAGCAGCTGAGCATCGTGCTCATCGACTTTGGGCTGAGCTTCGTCTCGGGGCTTCCGGAAGATAAGGGTGTGGACCTGTATGTCCTGGAGAAGGCCTTCCTCAGTACCCACCCGAACACTGAGCCCGTGTTCGAAGCCTTCCTGAAGAGCTATGCCAGCGCCTCCAGGAAGGCCAGGCCAGTGCTCAAAAAGCTGGACGAAGTCCGGCTGCGGGGCAGAAAGCGGTCGATGGTCGGGTAGGACGCGTGGCGGCTGCACAAGGCTAGGCTGATTCTTCAGAGCAAATCTGAACTCTACAGACGTGAGACTAGGCCTCAATAAATGTGTCGAGCTGTTTTTAAGCCGTGTGTGTGGTCATGTCTGTTGAGTGTCATTGCCATCTGCAGTTGAGTATTCCTAAGAGCTTGCGTAAGGTGCTCCAGGCAGAATTGGATGTTTGCAATCAATCCAGGACTGGGCATCAGCTTAGCGATTAAGACCCCTGTGTCCTGTCTCGGAGTGCCTGGGTTTGAAGCCAGCTGTGGCGCGACCCGCTTCCCACCAGTGCTGATCCTAGGAGGCCGCGGTGATGGCTCGAGTAACCGGCCCCTGCTATCCACGTGGGAGACCTGGATTGCCTTCCGGGCTCTGATCCCTGCCTAACCCTGGCCATCGTAGGTGTATGAGAAGTGAACCAGTGCATGGGAGTGCACTCTCTCTTTGTCTGCTCTCAAATAAATGATTCAAGAGAAAATCCAGGGCAGGCTGCCTTTCAGTTTTGATGTGTAAGCCTGAGGTACGTAGACATAGCATCAAAAACAGCCTGGAACTGGGTGATCAGAATGTTCGCTCTCAGTGCTGCTGATGAGACACGTCAGACTGTCAGTGATGAATTCGTCTTCAGACCAGTGGGATAGAATCTGACCAGAAAGTAGCAGAGTACACTGTTTTATGAAAGTTGCTTCGGACATGTTTCTATTAAGGGTCATGGCAAAGCATGATAAATGCTCTATAGCTTCATTTTCTCTTTTCTCTTTAAAAGGGCTGCGCCTGCTCCAGTGGAGTGGACATTCTAGTGAGACTGGGACCATATCTGTTTTGGTCAGCACAGTCAGCGTCCACTCAGGTGCCCTGAATGGAGGTGGCCCTTCCCTGCTAGTGACTGGGGGAGAGGAGCCCTCTTGTGGCTGTTGACTGTTAAGCACTGTGCCCGTGGAAACAGCTCTGAGTCAGGTGCTGTCTTTGAATGGTTGGGGAAACGGGCTAGAAAGGAGCTCACTGGCTCACGCTGTCACAGGAGCAGGAGGAACTTGTCCCTGGCGCCAAAGCCCCTGTCTTCCCCTGGTCTGTAGGAGATACTGGACATGACCCACCTCTGTGTTATGATAGTACGGAGGGGCTCCCAGCAGCTTTGAAGAACTGCAGGGCCCCCGGGAGCTGCCAGTGACTGAATTGATGGACTCAGCGTGACTGAGATGGCTCGTTTAGTTTCTTCGTTTGTACTATAAGCCTAATTCTTACCTCGTGGGGCGTGTGACTGGGTTGATCCATGCATGTGGGCATAAGTCAGCAAATCCCTGTTGTGTGCTGTGTGCCAGGCCCTGGAGAGCGCCTGGGAGAAGTGAGGAAGTCCCCGAGTCGGTGTCAAGCAGGGGTGAGGGTAGACGTGAAGGAGAACGAGGAATGCGGGAGATGGGTGGAGTGCGCCCTGCGGAAGTTGGTGACCGGGACCGTCCCTGAGGGGCGGGGCGGCGAGGCTGCTGTGGCTGGCGTGAGGGAGCGAGGATGAGGAGAGAATGGGATTGGAGAGCTGGGCAGGGCCTGGGCGGTCACAAGGCTGGATTTTACTCTTACTGGGACTAAAGCAGGGTGACATCTGATTAGTGTTTCAAAAGGGTTGCTTTAGATGCCTGTTCAGAAAGCGTAGGGGCAAGAGGGGGAGCAAGAAGCCAGGAAGTGAGAAGGCTGCTGTACCTGGCTGGGCCACTAGGGAGGTAGCGGGGCTGGGGGCTGGGGGCTGGGGGCTGGGGGCTGGGGGTGGTGGTGGCGGAAGCAGTGGGGAGTGTGCTGCAAACCCTTGGCTGGGGCATGGCACCCGGCAGGGCGTGGAATGTGGCCGCCAGCAGCCATGGGGGGGGCGGCGGGGCAGCATAGGAAGCACTAATGAGGGAAGAGATGGGAATGCTGGGGGCTGGATAAAAGCCAGGGTTGTTCCCAGCGGTGTTGTCGCATCCGTGTTCTCAGCTGACAGAAGCCCCAGGGGAGCCGCGGGTTCCTTTCCCAAGGGCCAAGGGCCTTCGGAGTTGCAATCCCAACAAGGGTTACAGTCCCCCATCCCAGGTGAGAACACTCGGCAGTGTGAGGGACGCTCTGGGATCACAGGAAGTGATAGCTGCGATTCAAACCCAATTTAAAAAATGATTTATTTGAAAGACAGTGATGAGGGGGTAGAGAGAAGAGTTAGCTGGTTCATGCCCCAAAATGGCTGTAACAGCCAGGGCTGGGCCAGGCCAAAGACAGGAGCCTGGAACATGGGTGACAGGGGCCCAGTTACCTGGGCCATCTGCTGCTGCTGCCCCAGGCGCATTAGTAGGGAGCTGGGTCAGAGCAGGGCAGCTGGGACTTGAACCTGCACCCAGATATGGAATGCTGGTCTCCCAGGCAGCAGCTTAGCTCACTGCACCATGACACCGGCCCCTGCACCCAACTGTTTAGCCCCAGTAAGTAGCTGAGGTGTCACTAGGTTCTTTGCATGCACTAACTCATCGCACAGAGGAGGAGCTGGGCCTGGTCTTGCCAGGGATCGTTGACTGAATGCAGTGTGCTGTGACCTGGGCTGTGTCCAGCACTGAAATGGACAGGGGTCCGTGTCCTGTCATGTGAAAGGGCTGTAGCTAGTCCACGGGCCTGGAAGTGCTTCCAGAAGCAGTTAGCGCTCTTGAAGGCGGGGCCTAGCGAGTGCTGCAGCCGAGCCCGGCCTTGGTAGATGAGAGGAGCCGAGCGCGCTCAGACCTGCTGGGGGCATTTGGGAACACCCAGGTTAATGAAGGCTTGTAGGGTGCAGTGCCCGCCGAGGTAGGAAAGAGAACCCTGATCCTGATCCTGGTTTCAATAAAACTGTATTTACAAAAACACGCACGTTTGTCCTAGTTTGCTAATCTCTTTCTCAACAGTTGTGTTAAAATCTTTGTCGTGATTATGTGGAGTTACCTGGCTCCCTCTTGCTTGCTACAGTGCCCCCTTGCCTCGTCCTAGTCCTAACCAGGCTGTCACTGGTGGAGAAGCCGAGTTCTAACCAGCGGAGCTAGGAGTCGTTTTTGCACTTAATCAAGGCCCTGCACCTCCAAAGGGCTGTGGCTCTCCTTTGCCCCGGAGGTCGCGGTCACGGTCATTGGCTGGGCAAGCAGGTACAGGAAAAACTCCTTCACTTCCTTCTCTCTGCCCTCCTCCCTTCCTCCTCTGCCTCGCAACTGCCGGCCCCGCTTCCTTCCCTCCTTCCCGTCCTTGAACTTGATCATGCATTCATGCCACACCTCAGTTTTTTTGTTTTTTGTTTTTTTGACAGGCCAAGTTAGAGAGAGAGAGACAGAAAGGTCTTCCTTCAGTTGGTTCAAATGGCTGCTATGGCCGCTGCGCTGCGCCGATCCAAAGCCAGGAGCCAGGTGCTTATCCTGGTCTCCCATGCGGGTGCAGGGCCCAAGGACCTGGGCCATCCTCCACTGCACTCCCGAGCCACAGCAGAGAGCTGGACTGGAAGAGGAGCAACCGGGACAGAATCCGGCTCCCCGACCGAGACTAGAACCTGGTGTGCCGGCACCGCAGGTAGAGGATTAGCCTAGTGAGCTGCGGCGCCGGCCTCAGCTGAGCACTTGTAAACACAGCAGGCACCACACGAATCACTCACCAGTAGGGAGCCAGACAGATGTGGGGAAGTCCGGTTCTGTCTTGTTTCTTCATCTCTTCTCTCCTTCACTGGTTGCTTCACTAGGTGGGCACCTTGCCTGTGTCCAGTCCTGTGCCGTGTCCTGGAGGAGCTACAGTGCTGAGAAAACCCAGGGATGAGGCCGGCGCTGTGGCTCACTAGGCTAATCCTCCACCTTGCGGCGCCGGCACACGGGGTTCTAGTCCCGGACAGGGCGCCGGATTCTGTCCCGGTTGCCCCTCTTCCAGGCCAGCCCTCTGCTGTGGCCAGGGAGTGCAGTGGAGGATGGCCCAGGTGCTTGGGCCCTGCACCTGCATGGGAGACCGAGAGAAGCACCTGGCTCCTGGCTTTGGATCAGCGTGGTGTGCCAGCCACAGCGCGCTGGCCACGGCGGCCATTGGAGGGTGAACCAACGGCAAAGGAAGACCTTTCTCTCTGTCTCTCTCTCTCTCACTGTCCACTCTGCCTGTCAAAAAAAAAACAAAAACAAAAACAAAAAAACAAACAACACCCAGGGACGGCCCTGGAGCGCCTGGGCCTCCGCCACGGTGCTCTTCTTGGTGGCCTCCTTGCTGGTTCCCCTGCGTCTGCTGTGGCCCCGCGTTCCTCCTTGCTCAGCAGCTGGAGGGACCCTTCCCTCCCTCCCTCTCTCCCTCCCTCCCTCCCTCCCTCCCTTCCATTTACTTGAAAGAGTTACACACAGAGAGAAAAGGAGAGGCAGAGAGAGAGAGAGGTCTTCCATCCGCTGGTTCATTCCCTAGATGGCTGCAATGGCCAGAGCTGTGCCAGGAGCCAGGAGCTTCTTCAGGTCTCCCACGTGGGTGCAGGGGCCCAAGGACTTGGGTCATCTTCTGCTGCTTTCCCAGGCCACAGCAGAGAGCTGGATCGGAAATGTAGCAGCTGGGACTTGAACTGGCGCCCTTACGGGATGCCGGCGCTGCAGCTGTGGCTTTTACCCGCTATGCCGCAGCACCGGCGCCCGGAGGGACCCTTTCATGACCAGGCTATGCCATTTCTCTCCTCTGAAGTCTGATGCTTCCATCCCATGCTGCCTTCCTGCAGAGGCAGGGCCTGGGCCTCCTGTGTGTAAACAGGACAGCAGCGCCCTCCTTAAGAAGCTGCTGGCAGCTCCGTCGGCTCAGCCGCAGTGAGGCGTGGAGGATGCTCACTCAGGTGATGATTTGCAGAGGGGCGCAGCAGGAGACTTGAGAGGCAGCCCCCGCTGGAGCTGTGTAGCTAGGATTGTCCTGGGACGTCCCATGCTGGGCCGAAGGGGCCAGGCCTTCCTAAGCCTGTATTCCATGGTCCACAGTGGCCCACCCTGGAAGAGACAGGCCTGGTCCCTGGAGATGGATTGCTGATGGCTCTCTGCCCTGGGCCAGGCAGTTGTTCTGTGAAGGGCATCTGGGTCGCATATCAGTTCTGCCATTGGCCCCAGTGCCTGGCACCTTGGAACAATGCACAATCATTGTCATTATCATGTCACTTAGATTGCTATTTAGCAACTAACAAAACAGGCGATGATAATACAGTGTCATTTGCTCCATTCGTCAGCTAAGGGTGGAAACACGCTGCTGGTCCCCACCCTGTGTGAAGTTGTGAGGCTGGGCTGTAGTCCTCCGTCAGGTTCCTAGGTGACGCGACGCTGCTGTTCTGAGCACCACTGTCCCAGGAAGGTCAGGATGTGTCATAAGGACGGTGGGAAACGGATGCCGGGAGGACAGGAAACAGCAGTTACCTGCTGCCAGTGTGCCCATTTCACAGGTGAGGGAGCCGAGGCTCAGAGACACCAAGCGGCTACCCCAGAGTCGTCAGCCTGCCACTGGTAGGGATTGTACCCAACATGGTTGCCTGCAGAGCCCTAATCTGTACAGGTGTTCTCGGGGAAGGTCGGAATAGTTCCTGAGCCAGAGGTGGTGGGAGGGGAAGACAGGTGGCATCTTTCTGGCTGAGAAGATACAGCAAAGATGGCGTCCATGGGAGAGCTTGCTCCTTGGAGACGGTGAGGGGTGCGAACATGCTCCTGTTGCCCTGACCCCAACACAGCCCCTCACAGTGCTGCATTTGTTGTTCGGTGGTGGAACTGGGGGTTCGGCAGCTGTCTTGACGGCCTGAGGCCCCCCTCCAGGAACAGGGCCGGGAGGAAGGGGCAGAGAGGCACCGTCCTCAGGCCTGCTCCCCACCTTACTTCCTGCCGAGGTGTGTAAAACTGAAGCCGCTCCTACTCAGCTTGTCTGTCCTTGGTGCCCAAGCATTCCTCATGAGACAGACCAACCCCAGGCCCCCAAGCTGTGCTTGTTCACGGCCGCTTGCTGTCCCGGTCAGTGCAGGCCTCTCTACGTGGATCAAAGTCAAGGAGCCAGAGACAGGCTGACCCCAGCTCCTTCTCGCCAAGAGCTGACAGCTGGGGCTCTGCACTGCGATCTAACCCACCCAACGCCCGGCTAGCACCTGCCACCCACTTGCTCTGTGATTTTGGGGGAGATTCCAAGTTTCCCTGGGCCTCGGTTTCCCCACGTGTGAAGGGAAGGGTTTGACCTGGATAAGACTGGTTGCTGTTACTGTCGATGCTTGTTGGGCCCATGTGATGTTTGTGTTTCAGTTGGCAATGGTAAGGAACCGGGATGGTTTCACACAAAAACCCCGATAGCGCTTCTCTGGAAACGTCATCAGGAGGTCTGGGCCTCCCCGGGTCTAACTCTCCCCCTTAGAAGGGGGCAGAGCTCTCAGTGCACCCCAGTCCCTGCCTCTCCCTACTACCCCTCCCCTCGGGGGAAGCTCCAGTTCCTGCTCCCGTCCTGCTCCTGCTGATCTCTCTCTAGAGCTCAGTGGAGTTGCGCTTTCTCTCCCCAGACCCTTGTCCTCATGTTGCTTGTCCCAATCAGGTGGGTCTGGGTCTCCCAGGCATGTCTGAAACCAAACTGCTCGGTCCGCTCCTTCCTCTCTGTCCCCCACCTTCCCGGCTTCCTAAACAACAGCTCTGAATCCTGCACTTTAGCCCCAACCCTGGCCTCTGCCTCCCGCCCAGCAGCAGGCCTGGTGGCTTTCCTTTCTACTCGCAGTCGGGCAGTTAGGCGAGCGGCTCCTCCGGGTGGTGGCGGCGGCTGGGCGGGGACTGCTGGCGGAGGGGCAGGTACCATGTCTCAGACTTGGTGCTCTTGGCAGGTGGGTTTGGGCTATAAGCTTCATCAGAGTGCACGCACGTGTATCAAAGCTTCCTCAGAGTGCACGCACGGGTATCAAAGCTTCCTCAGAGTGCACGCACGGGTATCAAAGCTGTGTCAGAGTGCACGCACGTGTATCAAAGCTTCCTCAGAGTGCACGCACGTGTATCAAAGCTTCCTCAGAGTGCACGCACGTGTATCAAAGCTTCCTCAGAGCGCACGCACGTGTATCAAAGCTTCCTCAGAGTGCACACACGTGTATCAAAGCTTCGTCAGAGTGCACGCACAGGTATCAAAGCTTCCTCAGAGCGCACGCACGTGTATCAAAGTTTCCTCAGAGTGCATGCATGTGTATCAAAGCTTCGTTAGAGCGCACGCACGTGTATCAAAGCTTCGTCAGAGCGCACGCACGTGTATCAAAGCTTCGTCAGAGCGCACGCACGTGTATCAAAGCTTCGTCAGAGCGCACGCACGTGTATCAAAGCTTCCTCAGAGTGCACGCACGTGTATCAGTGAGCTTTTTGGTCGTGCGGCTCAGCAGGCACAAGCTTATGAATGCGTGACTGTTGCACCTGTGTCCCTCCCAGCCAGCCCTGGGCTCAGGCCCTGCGGTGGTTTGCCTGCACCATGGCCATCTCAGCTGCCTCCGCACCCCCACGGTCAGTCTTCCCCAAGCAGGCTGGGGGATCCGATTTCATCTCAGTTCAGATCCTGTCCGTCCTGCATTCCAAGTACTCCAGAGCACTCCAGGGGTCTCTGCCTCACTCAGGGACGATAGATCACCTGTCCCCCCTCAAAAAACTTGTGGACCCCTCTTCTCCTGTGCCCCACTTCCTCGAGGCAGCCGCGTGGGGCTCCTTGCCTGCTTGCAGCTCGCCACGCACGCTCTCATCTCGGGCCTTCCAAGCTGCTCTTGCCTTTCCCATAGAGCCACACGAGGCTCCTTCCGTTATTTCCTTCTGGTCTGCCCAGTGCCGCTTTGCCTGCTAAGCCACCCTGAACACCCCGGGAGGAGGCGATACCACCGCACCCCCCCCCCCGCTTTATTCCCCTCTGTGGCCATTGGGGCCATGGACATCGTTCGTGTGCCGCCGGGCGCACCCCCTCCAGGACCTGGGGTTCGGTCCCCTGCACTGTGCTGGTGCCTGGAAGGGAGTGGGGAGGGCTCCACAGACATTTCTCGAATCTAGTTGAGTTCCTTCTCACAACCGAGCTGCTTGGACAGAAAGCCAGGTCTGTGTGTGAACCTTCCTCCCTCTCCCCGAAGCTCACACGCATGCATTTCTCTCTCTCTAATCTGTCTCTCATGCTCACTCTCTCTCTCCCTATCTCTCCTGCCTACCCGCACTCTTCCCTGCTGGTGGCCAAGCAAGTGTGGTCCTGGCCTGCAGTGTGGAACAAAAAACAGTCAGAACACTGGGGGTCTGCTGGCGATCAAAGGCCTCTGCGTGTTTGTAAACCTCCCCGCTCGCTGGGATGGAGGGGGCTCAGGATGGCCCAGAGGCCAGAGATGGTCCTCGCTCCAGGCCAGGGGCACTGGGGGCCTGGCCCTTCCCGTCGTGAGGAAAGGCCCCCCAGGGCCAAGCTGCTTGACTGTCCCCCTCTGGGAGGAATCAAGAGGGAGGCTGTTTCCTAGCCCTGGTCTCGGGGCCTGCTGGGACCTGCTTCAAAGCCAGTGTTGCTCTTGGAGCTGCAGAAGCCTTGGACGAAGACGCTGATGGTGGGGCAGGGTCTGGGTGGGGAGCTGGAGGCACGGGGGACGCAGCGTCCTGCAGAGGGAAGGCTGAAGTTTGGAGCCAGTGCCCCCCCACTTCTGCTGTGTCCCTGCTTAGTTTTTCTCCCCAGCATTGAGCACTGTGTTCTGAGCTGTCTCCTTTACACACGTGAGACCAGAGATGTGTGTGGGATTTGCGCACTGCTGTTGGTGCATCGTGGGTGTTCAGTTAACCCTTGTTGAGTGATCAATAGTCATGATTTTGATTGATGTTTACAACGATCAAATACAATGTTATACAGCAGGTTCAATCCATCAGTGTTTTTCGAGCCACTGCTGTGTTCCAGGCTGTGTTCCAGGCACGGGAATGTGGCCGGGGACAACTGGAACTCCTTGTTCCCGTGGTGTGTTCGCTAGTAGGGGATAATGCAATGGTGAATTATGCTTTGGAGGAAATAACTCAGCGGTAATTTTATACAGAGTGGCTTGAAGAAGGCTGCGTTCCGTTGGCTTAGGTGCTCCTGGGGGCTTGTCGGGAGAAGACGTTTGAGTTGGGACCTGAGTGGGGGGGGGGGATGATGGTCATTGTGATGGGGGAGGGGGAGGTGCACAAGCAAAAACCTGGCCTTTTTTTTTTTTTTTTTTTTTTGCAGGTAGAGTGAACAGTGAGAGAGAGAGAGAAAAAGGTCTTCCTTTTCTGTTAGTTCACCCCCCAATGGCTGTTGGGGCCAGCGCACCGCGCTGATCCGAAGCCAGGAGCCAGGTGCTTATCCTGGTCTCCCTTGAGGTACAAGGCCCAAGGACCTGGGCCATCCTCCACTGTACTCCCGGGCCACAGCAGAGAGCTGGACTGGAGGAGGGGCAACTGGGAAAGAATCTGGTGCCCCAACTGGGACTAGAACCCTGGGGGACCGGCGCCACAGGAGGAGGATTAGCCTATTGAGCTGCGGCGCCGGCCATAAACCCGGCATTTTCAAGGAGTGGGAAGAAGGCCTCAGAGAGGGTGGTACCCCGTGACTGAAGAGGAGGGCAGTGGGCATGGAATAGAACAAGGGCCATCGGTAGCCGGGCCGATGACTTTGATTGATGTGTCCACGTCTGCCTTACACAGCTTGTCAGTTCCCGGTGTTTAGTGAGGGGTTGAGATGCGCTTGGCCTTGTGCCTTGGCTTTTCATCCTTCAAACCCTGGTGTAACCTCACGGTCTTGTTTTGATTACGCTCATTTTAGTGACACCACAGAGGCTCACTGAGGATGAGACGCTGCGAGGGGCAGTGTTTCCGTGTGAAGTGTCTGCTGTTGCCTAATGAGCTACCCCAAACACAGGGACTTAACCAGTGTGTTCTAACGCCTCGTGGCATGGTGGGTCAGCCACTGGAGCTGGGCTCAGCTGGCTGGTTCTTTTGTTCAGTGAGGCGTCAGGGAAGGTCACTCAGTGTTACTCAGCTAGCAGATGCGCTTGTCTGGAGGGTCGAGGATGGCTTCACCTACGTGTGTTGTGCCTTGGGGGTGGCTGGAAGTCTGGTTCTGCTGTCCATTAGAACAGCAACTCAGGACCGCTCTGGCATGGCAGCCTCAGGGCAGTGGTCCAGCGCTCCAAGGGCAAGTGTATTAGAAACAAGGCAGAAGCCACATAGCGTTGCCACCACTGTAAGCTGCTGAACCAAGTCGTCAGAAGCTCACCCAGGTGCCAGGAGAGGGGACACAGAGCCCATCTCTTATTGGAAAGGGCATCCTGGGATTTGTGACTTCTCCAAGTCACTGCAGGTGCATGCACTGACTGGTGTTTGAACTGCCTGCCCCACGAGCCCGTGAGCCATGGAGGGAGGGGCACCACGGCCTCCTTCCGGTTGGGTTTCCAATGCCCAGCACAATTCCTGGGGCACTCAATAAATACGTGTTCAATGAATGAGAAGGTGATTCCAGACTCCTGCAGTAGACCTGGGCTCTGCAGAGCTTGGTGCTGGGAACACCAGGAACCCTGGGAGCGCCTCCCAGAGGTCAGGATTTGTACATCAGTTCAGTTCACCCCAGCTGTTGTTTATTTCCCACCTGCTGTGTGCCGCCCACTTTGTGCCGGTGGACAGATGACTGTGGGCAGACTCAGGCCCTGACTGCAGGGAGCTCGAAGCCACAGTTCTTTTTCCTCCCCTGAGTTGACCTAATGTCTTGTGGAACAACCGCTGGGCTGAAAATTGGCCAAAGTGCAGACCCTGACTCTCTGGGTGGTATCAGATCTGATGCTGTGACCCTCCGTGTGTTGATCAACGAAGTGGTACAGGTGCATCAGAATGGGTGACAGTACAGAAGCCTCCCAAGCTAGGGGTAGTCATGGAGATACACTGCTCACTGCCCAGCTCCTCAGGGACCATTTCAGTGTTTGAGTCGAGGTCATGATCTTAGCAGGGTGGCCTCAGTGCCTAGGCGAGCACGACATTGGTACAAGTGCCTGCAGGACACCAGTGGGCAAGCTTTTCCCGGTGCTCTCCACTGCTGGCCATGACCGTGTTGGGTCCACCATGGCCCAGAGGCTCCCTCCGCCCAATCCTGCTTCTCCTCATTCTGCTTCCTTTCCACAGATGTTTCTTCCAGTTAAGCTTTTCCCCTCACAGAAGCCACACGGTGACACGGTGTGACTTAGGAACTCTGTCTTTTTGTTCTGCAGTGCAAAATTCAGAAACTTTTTAAGAAGGCTCGGCTGCAGGTTGGGTCCCCAGGACTTGAAAGTTCGCGTGCAGAAAATGCACCAGGGCACGCCCTCGGGCTGCACACTTGTAGAAGGGAGGAGAAGGGTACCACGCAGCAGAGGGTGAAGCTGAGCTGGGCGCAGGCTCTCAGAGGCCTTGCTCTTGTCGGTCCTTGTGTTGTTAAGTGAGAATGGTGCGTCCGTCCCCTGTATCTCTGTTTGCAGCTGTGACGTTTTATGTGTGTTTCTGTACAAAGCTCTTGGCACAGCCTTGGAACACAGCTTGCTCACTTGTGTACCAGCTCCCCATTGCCAGATGGCATTGGGGAGCCTTGGTTTCTCTTCCCCCATGGCCATCTCCCTGTGGGTTTTCTGCCTGGTTCAGCTGAGGGATGGACCTTTGGTGCAATGGTTAAGACACTGCTTAGGATGCCCACAGCCCGTGTCACAGTGTCTGGGTTTGAGTCTTGGCTCCAGCTCTGGACTCCAGCTTCCTGCTGCTGTGCATCCTGGGAGGGGCAGGTAATGGCTCAGGTGGTCCCTGCCACCCATGCGGGAGGCCCAGGTTGAGTTGCAGGCTCCTTGCTTTGGCCTGATCCAGCCCTGACTGTTGTGACTTTTGGAAATGAACCAGTGGATGGGAGATCTCTGTGTGTCTATTTCTCTGCCTTTCAAAGAAATAAAATTAATTAATTAAAAATTTTAAAATACAGCACCTGGGTTTCCAGGGTGAAGGTTGCCTGAGTGTGTGAACCAGGCAGAAGCTGTGTACTTTGTGACTCGGCCTTGGAAGTCTCATAGCGCTGCTTTTACCATGGTCTCCCGGATGGGGCACCACAAGCCCCCGTTCACATTCAAGAGGTGCAGACAGACCCCTCCAGCTCGGAGGGGAACTGGTACAAAGCGTAACAGTTGCTGTCCTGTACTGAGCACTGTGCAAGCGTGGTGCTGATTCTCCCACGGACCCTGGGCGTCACACACTGTGACTGTCCTCGATTCAGGACAGCTCGGGCCCAGGGAAGTTAAGCAGGCAGGGGGCCCAGCCAGAAGCTGAATGTTGCTTTGTCTAGTGCAGGTTGCGTGGGTTTTGTAAGGATGAAAGGAGTTAATACATGAAGAGTGCTGAGAACAGTGCCCGGCGCCCGTCCGCGCAGACCACGTGCTTGCTATTGTTCCTGTCGTTGCATTCAGGCCTCCAGACGTTGTCCCGGGAATCTCTGAGCAGGGTCTGGAGGAGGGGAGCCAACCCAGGGCCCCGCTTGGGCAGGGGGCCTAGGGGTTCATGATGCTAGCCGATCCACGTCTCTAGCTTTTCTGGAGCACCCATGCCCACGCCTCCAAAGTCCAAAGTGCCCCTTGGGAGGCCTCCCCCGCCGTCAGAGGCTGTCGGGAGCCTTTGATGGAGCCGCCTGTTGGGCGGGCTCAGGGTCGGGGCCCAGGCCGAAAGGTCGCAGGAGCAAATTTCGTCACAGCTGGGGCTAGCGGGAAACAACCTGGCCCTGGGTTTGCGGGATGAAGGCAGCGCGACCCGGACAGGGGCCGAGCACGGACCCCCCCCCCCAGGCCCTTCCCTCGCCATCTCCAGGCTTCCCAAATGTCACATCTTTGCAGTCAGTTTCTGAATTTTACCATAACCACTGCACTGCAAGTTACTTAGCATTTTTATTTGAGTCACTTCCCATTGTACACTTTCATAGATTTCATTTAAAAAGACATTTGACTTAACATCATAGGCGTTAATGAAAAACAAATATCACCCACCCAAAGTTGAAAGTAATTCTCAAAATAAATAAAAATAAAATGACGTTGTCCTAGTCCAGCGAGATGCCAGCATCTGCGACCCTAACCTGCTGTGTCAGGTAGAGGTGAAGAGGCAGGGTAGGGAGACTGACACCCGGCCTTGCCGCCCCGGGGTGCAGCGTAGACTTCGTGCAATTCACTGTCACCATGTAAACCTTCACACTCGCCTTCACTGTCACCATGTAAACCTTCACACTCACCTTCACTGTCACCATGTAAACCTTCACACCGCGCCTTCACTGTCACCATGTAAACCTTCACACCGTGCCTTCACTGTCACCATGTAAACCTTCACACCGCGCCTTCACTGTCACCATGTAAACCTTCACACTCGCCTTCACTGTCACCATGTAAACCTTCACACTCGCCTTCACTGTCACCATGTAAACCTTCACACTCGCCTTCACTGTCACCATGTAAACCTTCACACTCGCCTTCACTGTCACCATGTAAACCTTCACACTCGCCTTCACTGTCACCATGTAAACCTTCACACTCGCCTTCACTGTCACCATGTAAACCTTCACACCGTGCCTTCACTGTCACCATGTAAACCTTCACACCGCGCCTTCACTGTCACCATGTAAACCTTCACACTCGCCTTCACTGTCACCATGTGAACCTTCACACTCGCCTTCACTGTCACCGTGTAAACCTTCACACTCGCCTTCACTGTCACCGTGTAAACCTTCACACTCGCCTTCACTGTCACCGTGTAAACCTTCACACTCGCCTTCACTGTCACCGTGTAAACCTTCACACTCGCCTTCACTGTCACCGTGTAAACCTTCACACTCGCCTTCACTGTCACCATGTAAACCTTCACACTCGCCTTCACTGTTACCATGTAAACCTTCACACTCGCCATCCCAGCGTCAGTTCTTCGCACTGGGCTTCCGGCGACATCTATCAGCGTTACCAGCGACGCGGATCCAGGCCCGAATCACTCTTGGCACTTCCCCCAGTGCAGCCTCGGGTCACGCCACCTTCGTCTCGGCCGGAGGGATCGTTCCGATGAAAAAGTGCCCCCTGGGATGCTGTAGTGGAGAAGGCTGGCAAGGGCGCCGGGAGGGCAGCGCTCGCACCCCGCTGGCGGCCGTAGGCAGAGCGCACACCTGGGGAGCGGCCTGGCGGCCCACGGAAGGCTGGCCGCAGTTTCTCCACGGGTCAGAGAAGTGCCCTCCTCGGCCTGTGCCTGAGAGAGATGGAAACGGGTGCGAGGCCTTCAGAAAGTTCATGGAAAATGCAAACTATGAAAAAAAATGTTTTGTACAGTAAACTTAGCTATTTAAAAAGTATTTTTAAGTGTTTATTTTAACAGTTTATTTGAAGGGGAGAATGAGATCATTTTGCTGGTTCATCCTCAAGTGCCCACAGATGCTGGGGCTGGAACCAGGAGCCTGGAACTCCAGGCGGGTCTCCCACGTGGCTGGCAGGGAGCCAGGTGGCTGTCCCACCACCCGCTGCCTTCCAGGGTCCGCATCAACAGGAAGTGGACTGGAAGTGAGGACCAGACTTGAGGCAGGACTCCACTACGGGGTCCGGGGGTCACGAGTGGCAGCGTAACCCACTGCACACAAGGTTTGCCCCAAACTTGCCTTTCAGTTTCATTTCCATGTATGTGCAGGACTGTCCGGAGCAGCGTTATCTGTAACAGCCCAAACGTCTGTCAGCCGGCGAATGCGTAAGACGACGAGGTGGTACAGCACGCTGTGGGGTATCATTCACAGAGAGGAAGTACTGGCTCTTGAGACAACGTGATAAATCTTGAAAACATTATGCTGAGTGAAGCCAGATACAGAAGGGCCACATGTCGCGTGTTTCCATCTATATGACACCTCCAGATTGGGCCAACCTGTGGATGCAGGAACTAGCTGGGGGCTGCGGAGGTGTGGGAAGATGGGAAGTGACTCTAACGGTGTGGGCCTGAGGGTGAAGAAAATGTCTGAAATTGTAGTGATGGTTGCGCTGTGAGTGTGCTGAAACCTACTGAGTGTACATTTACACACTGGTGGGTTGTGAGCGATGTGACATATCAATGCTGGTATTTTTTTTTTTTTAATTTAAGAGGTAGAGTTACAGATAGTGAGGGGGAGACAGAAAGGTCCTCCCCCCACCAGTTCACTCCCCAAATGGCTGCAATGGCCGGAGCTGCGCCAATCCAATGCCAGGAGCCAGGTGCTTCTTCCTGGTCTCCCGCATGGGTGCAGGGGCGCAAGGACCTGAGCCATCCTCCACTGCCCTTCCAGGCCACAGCAGAGAGCTGGACTGGAAGAGGAACAGCTGAGACTAGAACTGGCGCCAATATGGGATGCTGGTGCCGCCGGTGGAGGGTTAACCTACTGCACCACTGCACTGGTGCCAACATTGGTATTTAAAAAAAAAAATTATTTATTTGAAAGAGTTACAGAGAGAGAGGGAGAGACGGTGAGATCTTCCATCCACTGGTTCAGTCCCCAGATGGCTGCAACAACTGGAGCTGGGCCAGACCAAAGCCAGGAGCCAGGAGCTTCTTCCAGCTCTCCCGTGTGGGTGCAGGGGCCCAAGCACTTGGGCCATTTCCCAGTGCTTTTCCCAGGCCATCAACAGGAAGCTGGATCAGAAGTGGGGCAGCCGGGACATGAACTGGTGCCCATATGAGATGCTGGTGTTACAGGCAGCCGCTTTACCTGCTATGCCCCAGTGCCAGCCCCGCTGGTAGTTTTGTTTCTTAAATAATTATTTTATTTGAAATACAAAGTTACAGAGAAGTAGAGACATGGAGAGAGAGATCTTCATCCACCAGTTCATTCCCCAAATAGCCACAATGGCTGGAGCTGAGCTGATCCAAAGCCAGGAGCCAGGATCTTCTTCCAGGTCTCCCACGTGGGTGCAGGGGCCCAAGGACATAGGCCATCTTCTGCTTTCCCAGGCACATTAGCAGGGAGCTGGATAGGAAGTGGAGCAGCCAGGACTCGAACCAGTGCCAGGTGGAATTCTGGTGCAGCAGGCTAGGTCTTAACCCACTGTGCCACAGCATCGCCCCTTCCCCCAACATATTGGTATGTTTTTAAAAATGAACTCGGAGCATGCATTGTGGCCTAGTAGGTTAAGCTGACACTTGCAACGCCTGCATATCGGAACACCAGTTCAAGTCCCGGCTGCTCTGTTTCCAATCCAGTTCCCTGCAAGTGTGCCTGAGAAAACAGCAGAAGATGGCTCCTGCCACTCACGTGGGAGACCTGGATGGAGCTCTGGGCTCCAGGCTTCAGCTTGGCCAAGTCCTGGCTCTCGAGGCCATTTGGGGAGTGAACCAGCAGATGAAGATCTCTCCCTATCTCTCTCTTTCTGTGTCTCTCCTCTCTGTCACTCTGCCTTTCAAATAAATCACTCTTTAAACAATAAATAATGACTAAAGACTGCGCCACTTTGCTTAAATCTCTGTAGAGACGTCCCTCGTCACTCAGTGTAGCTGCTACCTGGGCAAGACCCTCTGTAGTGGACTCCCTGATGGCCCTCTGCATCCCAGTGCCTTGGTGACACCTGCTCTTGGAGTCCTGCCCTTGACTTCTGCCTCCCGGAGGGGCCACCGGGTCACTTTCCTTAGCGCTCTGCTGAGCTGAGGTCCTCGGTCAGCTGGGCCTGGAGGGCTCCCCTGACCACCTTATCTAAAATTGTGTCCCCACCCCATCGCTATTCCCACAGCACCTGCGATCCTTTGACCATATGACACTTTATGCACTCGGGTTGTTTTTTTTTTTTTAGTGATTTTTTAAAAATATTTATTTTATTTATTTGAAAGGCAGAGTTACAGGAAGAAGAAGGGATCTTCCATCCTCTGGTTCACTCCTAAATGGCTGCAATGGCCCAGCTTGGACTAGGCAGAAGCCAGGAATCAGGAGTGTGATCCAGGTCACTTGGGCCATCTTCCACGGCTTCCCCAGGAGCATTAACAGGGAGTGGGATTGGAAGTGGAGCAGCCAGGACTGGAACCGGCACCCATATAGGATGCCTGCGTTGCAGGTAGTGGCTTATCCTGTTAGGCCACAACACAGTCCCTAAGCATTCGTTTTCTGTTTGTCCCCCATGCATCCACACACAGCTCAGGATATGTCCCGTGAGTCAGGGATTTTACTTTTGTTGGTCTCATCCATTATTGCACATCCTGGTTTAGATTTGCTGTACACTGAGAAACCAGACAAGTGAGGAAAGGGATGGGTGATGATTCTCAAGTTTACCAAGGAGGAAGAGTGGGTCTGACCTTCAGATATGAAGTGAACCTTGACAAGGGCCCCGCACAGTGCCCAGGCCCTGCGATATTAAGTGGCAAGAGTTCGTGCAAACCCATGGGGTCTCAAGACCCAGGCTGGAGCCTTGAGACTCAGTGTGCTAGAAGCCAGTTCTGATTTCGCATTGGGGAAATGATCCCCCCAAAAGCTGGTAAAGGTAATGGATGAATTCGATTTTAGGGACCTGGGGAAGCAAGGCAGTTGTTCAAACAATGGCTTGCAACCCTGGCCATGCTTCAGAATCTGCTGGGAGCTTTAAGATGCCCAGATGCCCATGTGCACCGCGGGTGATGGATGCAGACGCCCTTAGCTGGAGCCTGGGCACCAGCACCCTCAGAGATCTGCAGGAGGTTCCACGTGTGGCGAGGGTTGAGATGCTGGGCTCACTCAGAGGAGTGCAGGCAGCCCTTGTGGTCTGAGGGTAATGACCCCGGGGTGAACACACTCGAAGTGTGCACCAGTGAAGGGATTGGGGGCATGGGAGAAAACCCTTCCTGCCATTTTATTTGGTTGAATGCTCAGTATTAAAGTCATCATTCCCATATCTAATAAACGTATACACAGTTGTCCCTCAGTATCTGCAAGGGACTGGCTCCAGGGCCTCCTGTTGATGACCAAGTCCATGGATGCCCACAGCCCTGATAGGAGGAGACTTTGTATCACCTCGGATACAATATCCAATCCCATGTAAATGTTGCATAAATAGTTGCTACACTGTATTGCCCAGGGAATAATGACAAGAAAAATGTGTATGTGGTAGGGTGGATGCCATTTTCCTAAAACATATTTTCAGTCTGTGGTTGGTTGAATCCCCAGATGTCAAACCCCTAAACAGAGTCCTGGGAGTCCTGCCTGAGGCATGGTCAGGCCTGTGGGTTCTGGGGCCAGACTGCCGGGTTTGAATCTGCGCTCAGCAGCTGGATGAGTTGCTCGAGCCGTCTGCCCCTCAGCTTCCTTCCCTGCCAAGCGGGATGTGGAGGCTTTTCCTCGCAGGGTTGTTGATGTGCCCAGTGAGTGAAACCCCATCAAGCTCCCCGAGCAGCGCCCGGCACAGAGCCCGCCCCCAGTGAACGCTGGCTGCTGTCACTCATGAATCGGTCACATGAAGAACCAAGGCTCCCTGAGCATTCGACACAGCCCACGCGCTTGCGTGAACGCCCATGAGCACCAGGAACTGCGAGTGTCAATTCGGGCAAAGCTGATGCTTTTAAGCGGTTCAGGCACAACCAGCACACACGCATTGGTAACACGTGTGGATGCCCTCAGCCTGAGGTCGGTTATAGGAGCGGCGCCTCGTAGAACTGCGCAGGTTCTGATTTTGACACCTTCCTAGACACAACGTTAGAAAATTCCTCAGGGGGACTCGAAAACCTTACCTGACCCAGAAGATCGGGAGGACGACCCCAGACATGGCAAGTCTAGAGAACCCGAGCTGTCAGCGGCCTGGTTTCCAAGCAAGAGCGGGGTCTTCGATGAACAAGCAAAAGCAACAACAAAGCTAACAAACCCTGGCCATGTGGCCCTACAGAAAGGAGAGAACCCCTCCATGCCTGGGTCAGGCGGCTGCAGGTTCACTCTCCGGCATCTCGCCAGTGTGCAGATTTCACGTTCTGCTGGAGAGAAAGTCCTGATCCAGTCCTGCAGCCAGTGAGGTGAATCCCAGCTCAGCCCCGGATCACGCTGGTCAGGGCCACTCTACAACCTTCATAGAGGCCGTGGCTACTTTCTTCTCTGCTGCCTCCTCCTACATTTACAGATGAACAAACACCCAGAAAACAACTAAATGTGGCCGTCAGGAGAGGGAAGAATCAGCAGAAGCAGACCTGGAGTTGGCCCAGATTTTAGAATTCTCAGATTTTTAAGCAGACATGACAAAAACGCTGCGTATGGAGTGATCGAAAGAGCAACATGCATAAATAAGTGGAAATCTCGACAGAGTCGGAAACTACAAAATGAACCTACGAAAATGGTAGAGGTTGGGAAGAGATGGCTTAACGGGCACAGAGTCATAGCCAGGAAGGAGAAGTGTTGGCGTCCTGTTACACAGGGGGTCAACAGTGTGGTTTCACATAGTCCAAAATACCTAAAAGAATTCTGAATGTTCTCACCACAATGATAAATAGCTGAGATGATAGATAACCTAACTCTCTTGATCAGTACCCGATGTATACGTGGGCCCAAACCACACTGTATCCTATAAAAATGCACAATTTTATCTGTCTGTAAAAAAATTAAAATGCTAGAGTTAAAAAAATAAAATACCACCAATTGAGAGTCAGATCTGTAGTGAGATGGACACAGTAGAGGAAGGGATTGGGAAGATGAAGATAAGGAATACGAGATTCCCCCAGCTGAGATACCTGGAGCAAAAACAAAGTGGGAAATACAGGGAAAGAATCTGAAATTGGCAAGATAAACCCAAATGCTGTACCATAAGTATAACTGGTTGGAGTCCTAGAAGGAAGAGAGAGAATGGGGCAAAAGAAGTATTTGAAGAGATAGGGCTTGGAACATCATAAAACCAGTGAAGTACGTGAACACACATATCCGAGAAGCTCAGAAAATAAATACGAAGGCAGCCACATCGAAGCATGTCCCATCATCCACAGCAAAGCCGAAGATAAAGCGATCTCACAGGGAGAAAGGTCCATCACGCACAGGGCAAGGAGGGCGCGCTTGGCGGCTCATTTCTTGCCAGGAACAATGTAAACTTGAAGACCCTGGAAAGAGGTCTTCTAATGCTGAAAGAAAGAGCGGTGGTCCCCTGGATTTCTGCCTCCAGTGAAAATAACTTCAAACAAGACAGGAGTAAAGATGCTTCCAGAAAGACGGAGGTGAGGGAGCTCATCCACTCCAGCACTGTGAGAATGTGAAAGAGAAGCCAACCTAGACGACAGGGAAGGATGGGAGATGGAGTGAATGACTAGGGAAATACAGAGACCTCCTAAAAGTATATTTTTTTAATTTACAAATATAGGTACTTAACAATTTGTTCATTTTCAATTTATTTAAAAGGTATGGAGCTAGAGAAAGATCTTGTGGCCGGCGCTGCGGCTCAATAGGCTAATCCTCCACCTGCGGCGCCGGCACACCGGGTTCTAGTCCCAGTTGGGGCGCCAGGTTCTGTCCCAGTTGCCCCTCTTTCAGGCCAGCTCTCTGCTGTGGCCCGGGAGTGCAGTGGAGGATGGCCCAGGTCCTTGGGCCCTGCACCCCATGGGAGACCAGGAGAAGCACCTGGCTCCTGCCATCGGATCAGCGCGGTGCGCCAGCCGCAGCAGCCATTGGAAGGTGAACCAATGGCAAGGGAAGACCTTTCTCTCTGTCTCTCTCTCTCTCACTGTCCACTCTGCCTGTCCAAAAAAAAAAAAAAAAAGAGAAAGATCTCGACCCACAGGTTCACTCCCTGAATATTCATAACAGCTCAGACTAGGCCATGCCAAAGCCTAGAGATCTGGCTCTCCCGGGGAGGTGGCAAGAACCCAAGTACTTGAGCCACTACTGCTGCCTCCCAAGGTGCATGTTAAAAAGCAGGAGCTGGAAGTGGAGCCGGGATTGAGCGCAGACATCTGATAGGGAGGCAAGTATGTCTTAACCACCGTGCCAGGTGCCCTCCCAATTACTATATACCAAACATGTCTAAGATGATTGATTTTGGGGCCTGCATTGTGGCGTGGTGGGTTAAGCCACCATCTGCAGTGCCAGCATCCCATATGCATGCCAGTTTGAGTCCCTACTTCTGATCCAGCTCCCTGCTAATGTACCTGGGAAAGCAGCAGAAGATGGCCCAAGTGCTTGGGCCCCTGCACTTATATGGGAGACCTAGAAGAAGTTCCTGGCTTCTGGCGTCGGATCTGCCCAGCTCTGGCCATTGTGGCCATTTGGGAAGTGAACCAGCAGATGGAAGCTCTCTATGTCTCTTTCTCTTTCTTTCAGTAACTGTGCCTTTCAAATTAAGTTTTTTTAAAAAGAAAAAAATTATAACAATGTATTATGGAATTATACATTGAAATGTGATAATACTTTACAATTGAATGAGCCAAAAACTTCCTTGTTTATAGCATTTTCCTATACCTTGATGTGAATATCCCTCCTCTGGGTAATTTCTACAGCTGGCTCACACACTTTCTGAATATTTAACAATCTCTCATGAAAGAATGAGTTAGCTTTCAGTACTCCACTGGGTTCATAGAACATGTAAGTTTAAAAATATGGAGTGAGTGTTAGGGCATAGTGGGTTAAGCAGCTGTTTGAGATGCCCATGAAGGACACCCAGATGGAGTTCCTGCCTCCCGGTTTTGGCCTGGCCCAGCCCCAGATTTTGTGGGCATTTGGGGAATGAACAAGAGGATGGAAGATTCTCTCTGTGTGTCTCTCTCTTTCTGTGTCTTTCTCCCTCCCTCCCTCCCTCCCTCCCTCCCTTCCTCTCTCTCACTCTTTAAAACAAATTAATTTTTAAAGATAAAAAGACAAGAAAGCAGAGGGGGAGAGGGAGGAGGCCGTGGGATTCTGCTCCTGAAGCCATGCATCATCGTGGGGATTGTGATGATGGTGTGTGTCATGCTCTCTAGAGTAATCGCTAAAACAGTAACACAGAAATCAAGACAGGAAGTAAAATGGAACCCAAAACCTCTATTCGCCATAAAAAAGGCAAGAGAGGAAGAACAGGAACAAAGAACGGACAAGATAAAAAAACATAGCAAAGGACACTCAAGACACTTCAACTGGATGAATGATTACATTAACTGTAAATGGACTAAACACTCCAGTTAAAAATCAGAGAATATCCAACTGGATAAAAAAAAAAAAAGCAAAGCCCACATTATGCCATATACAGCAAACATAAATATAGAAACAGGTTAATAACAAAAAATAAAGTGGAAAAAGATAGACCATGCAAACATATAGTCTGAGAAAGCCAGCATGGCCTAGTACTATCAGACATTGAGTTTTCTGAATTATGTACACCGCATGGTGGGGTTCTAAATGTATGTGGAGGAAACATTGGAAACAATGTTGGAAGCCAGGCAAGGTAAGGTAAAGGGATATAATGAGTAACGTTTCGATCCTACACTGGAACTGGTAAAATAACACCCATGGACTGTGATAAGTTCTGTATACACGAGCTAATGCCTAGAGCAAGCACTAGAAAGGCCATACAAACACCAGGAGCAAATCTCTCCGTTGAAATATGGCCAAAGGTCTTGGGTGGATGTTTCTTCCAAGAAGCCATAAAGATGGCCAAAAAGCAGAAGAGATTGCTCAACATCAACAATCAACAGGGAAATAAATGCACATCAAAGCCAAAATGAGAGACCACTGCATGCTCACTTGTATGGCTGCCATGTATTAAATACCCTACACACAAACCCAGACACGCGGAGAATCAGTGTTAGCGAGGGTGTGGTGAAACGGGTACCCGGTGCACTGCTGGTGGGAATGTCAGATTTTGCAGTGCCTATGGGAAACAGCATTGCCATTCCTCAAAAACAAAACGGAACAAAGTATTGAACTACCCTATGGTCCAGCTACTGCACTTCTGGAAAGCAGAAATTCGGGCAAATATTTGTATCTCCATATCAATGGCAGCATTGCCCACAACTGCCCCCAGGTGAACACCACCCAATGTTGACCATCAAATGAATGAACAAACAAAATACAGTGTGTACTTATCCTGAAATGTCATCTAGCCTTAGCAAGGAAAGACGTTCCGGTACAAGACGCAGCATGATGAACATTCAAGACACCCTAAGTGAAATAAACCAGCTCCAAAAGGCCAGCTACTCCTGACAACACTTATATAGTTAATTATAGATTAATCAGTCACAGAGACAGAGTAGAAGGCAGGATGCCAGAGGCTGAGGGAAGAGGGAATGGGGAGTTATTGTTTAATGACACAGAGTTCTAGAACATGAAACTTCTAGAAAAAAAAAGTGTGAAACGTTCCAGTATCTACGGCTCCTCAAAGTGTTTGAGACCAAAAGAATACAGTTTAAATTTGAATACACTGAAATTAAAAATGTCTGCTTCTGGGGCCGGTGCTGTGGTGCAGTGGGTTAACGCCCTGGTCTGAAGCACCGGCATCCCATATGGGCAGCGGTTCTAGTCCTGGCTGCTCCTCTTCCAATCCAGCTCTGCTGTGGCCTGGGAAAGCAGTGGAGGATGGCCCAAGCGCTTGGGCTGCTGCACCCGTGTGGGAGACCTGGAGGAGGCTCCTGGCTCCTGGCTTCTGATCGGCGCAGCTCCGGCCGGGGCGGCCATTTTGGGGGTGAACCAACAGAAGGAAGACTTTTCGCTCTGTTTCTGCCTCTCCTCTCTCTGTGTAACTCTGACTTTCAAATAAATAAATAAATCTTTTTTTTTTTTTTTAATTTCTGCTTCATGACAGACAGCTGGGAGAATGGGAGAACCAGCTACTGACTGGGAAGAATTCTTTGCAAACTGTGTCTGATAAAGGACTCTTCTCTGGCGTACATATCCGTAAAGAACTCGCAAAAACTCAACAGCAAAGTGCCAAACGGACTTATTAGAAAATAGGCAAATAAGAGGAACAGATAATTCACCAAAGAGAATGCACAGATGACAAATCAGCACACGCGGGTGACATGTTTCCCCAGTGGGGCCCTGGGGATCCAGACCGCATTGAGATGTCACTGCAACCCTGGCAGAGGAGCCAAAAGAAAAAATTGCGACAACACCCGGTGCCGGCCCGGCCGTGCGGAAACTGATTATTGTACATCGCCAGTGGAAGTGTAAAGCGGTACCCCGGTATTTGGTTTGACAGTTTCTAAACAATGAAGCATGCAACTGGCCTGGCGACCTGGGGAGTGCACGCTTGTCCATTAGTCCAGGAGAACGAAGGGGCTCCCCGGGCTCTGCAGGTGACTCACTCACCACGGGAAAGCAATCAACCCCAGCCGCGGAGCAGCGGCCCTGAGCACCAGCTCAGCCCCGGGCAAACCTCGAGTCCGGTGGAGGCTGTGGCCGCCGTCACCCCGCTCTCGGGACAGGTGAACTGAGGCCGGAGGCGGCGGTCGCTGCAGCCGGCACAGCCGGTTTGCGAAGGCAGAGCGGGCTTTGAATGCGGGTGATCCAAGTGAGTAATCGCTAATCCTCCCCTTGCGGCGAGGAGAGGTTAAGCCAGCTGCCAGGGCCTACCCCGGGCTACAGCGATGCGTGACCCCAAGGCCACGCCGCCTTGTAAGCTGGCCTGGCTCGTCCGGCCCCCTGGTTCCCGCGCTGGACTTTCCCCAACCTCCTGTGGCCCCTTGCACGCGGTCCCAGGGGGGAGCGGCCCGAGGGCGGGCTCCGCAGCGCAGTCCCCTCCCCAGACCCTCCCCCGGGCTTTAAGCCGGCGCCGGCCACGACGGGCCAGTCCCGGGCGCCGCTGCGCGGGCGATCGCGCTATGGCCGCGCTGGCGGCGCTGGCGGCGCTGGCTAAGAAGGTCTGGAGCGCCCGGCGGCCGCTGGTGCTGCTCTTGACGCCGCTCGCCCTGCTGCCGCTGGTCTTCGCGCTGCCGCCAAAGGTAACGCCGCGCCGCCGCTGCGCCCCCTCCCCGCCCGCCTATCGCGGGACGATCCCGCAGCCCCCAGATCTCAGGGCGAGAGGTCCCAGTCTAGCCAGGTCCCGCCAGACCCCCCGCAAACTTCTCCCCTTGCACCCGCTCCCCCGGGTCCCAGCCACCCTCCCGGATTCTCGGATTTCTGCCGGAAAGACCGCTCTCTGGAGCTCTCTGCGCGCTTGGTGCTGGGTGGCACATTTGTGATTGAAGGAGAGCCGAGTCCTGAGGCCTGGGGCAAGTCGCTGGACCTCTCTGAACTTGGGCTTACTCACGCAAACTGGAGGCACGGTAGCGCCTGTCCGGGAGTAGCACGTACTGCTAGTGCATTGAATGTAGACACATTCACACCTAAGCTACTTGCAACCAGGTGGGTGCAGTGCAGACGCCCAGGGGCGTCTCTGCACCAGGTCCTTACGGGTGGGGGCACTTACCTGGCACTTCCTGGGGGCCAGGCTCCACTCCTGCGCACTGCTTTCCTTAACCCTTTCTGAGCCCTCCCTTCTCCAGAGCTCAGAGTCACACAGCAAGTGACTGAAGAGGGGTTGGATCCCGGGCTTGTTGGAACCCAGAACCCCAGCTTCTTCCAGACTCGCAAAGGCAAAAGTGGAGAGTAGGTGTGATGTAGGGGCGCGTTCCCCAGCCTGGGTCGGCCGAGACCGGGCAGAACTGCTGGGAGAAAGGGGCCCTCCCCGGGCACAGTGTGTGAGGAGGCAGGACCAGGCGGGGCCAGGGAGACCCTGGGCTAGTGCACAGCAATTTTTTTTTCTTTTCTTTCTTGTGTGTGTGTGAGATTATCCAACATTTAGACTATCCTGACGTGGGAGGGAGGAACGGTGAGTGGTGCAATAGGGAACAGGTCATTTCCTAAAAGTCCAGACTGGCCTGGGCCACCTGCTGACCCCAGGGCCTCAGACCAACCGCCTTCTTTCAGCCTCACATTCCTGTCTGTAAAATGGGACGATCCCTGTGCCAGCTGCCGGGCATTGATGCGAGGAGTGGACAGAGTCTTGGTGGAGGGCTGTGTGGATGGGCCTGGGGGGGTTGCTGTCTGTGGGGCCACAGGCGGGCGTCCCTCCAGGCTGGGGCCGCGGCTTCCACTCTGGCCTCTAGCAAGATGGTGGAAGTGCTTTGGGGCCTGGACCATCTATGGCTGAGGGGGTCTCTTTAAGAGAGAGGATTCCGATGTACAAAGTGCAGCAGAGGACTTGAGGGAGGCTTGGAAACGTGACTTGCATTAGCTGTGTGGGGACTCTGCCCGCTGAAGCTGCTGTGCACCCCTGGAGCGCTGAGCCTGCTGGGCCGTGGGCCGTGCTCAGCGCGTGGCGCTTTCTCCTGCTGGGCGGCGCGCTGGGAGTGTCCTGTGATGGTCCTGTGACATCGTCCCCCCTCGACAGGTGAGGAACGAAGGCTCCGCCAGGGTAGGGGACTCCCGCGGTCACGGCTGACCCGGGCAGCAGGCGGAGTCCGAGCTGCTGACCACAGCGCGAGACCTGCTCTGCGTAGCCAGCCGCCTGCGTTCAGGGGCGAGCACGCCTCTTCCCTGTGGTTCCCTGGTGGGGACCCTTTGCGTGGCCCTAAATGTCACTGCCTCTTGAAGTGGCCGATAGACAGGGAGACTCCTCCCAGGAGCTAACCAGACACTGCCCATGAGAGCCTTCCCTCACCGGGGTTGACGGTGTCACTTAAAGACGCGCCTGCTGTGCACCGCGGCTCCCAGACGGCCGTGCCCGGGGCTCACTCCCAGCCCTGAAGTCAGTCTCTTCTAAGCATCTGAGCTGCACAGGAGCCCTGAAGCCACCAGTGCCGTGGTCGGGTGCACCTGGGCTCCTAGAACCTGCTTGTGAAGGTGCAGGCATCAGCGGGAGGCGCTCGCGCACCGGACACTGGCCGGGTGGTCCTGAGTGAGGGGCTGTCCTTGCCAGGGCCTGGTTTGCCAGTACAATGACATCTCCAGGCCGCCACTGCTGAGAATCCAGGAGTCTGTGCGGCTGAGAGCGTTGGCTCCCATGCACCTGTGCCCTGGCGGGGAGGCTGAGCCGCACCGCGGGAAACAGTTCTTGCATTCCATCCTCTGGCCCGTGAACGCTGTCGGCAGGGGTGCAGAGAAGTGGGACACAGTCCTGGCACATGGCGCTGGAATTTCCGCCCCACCGGGGATCCCGGCTCTGGCTGTCAAGAGTGCCCGAGGTTCAGGAAGTCAGTCCACTGCCAGGACAGCTTCAGTGTTTTCCAAGGAGGCCATGCTGGACAGTGGCCCGGGCCGGCTGGCGGGGCGCGGACAGACTGGTACGGAGGCCTCGCAAGGAGCCCCAGCTCCATGCGCGTGCGGAGGAGTCTCGGCTCTTCTCCTGCCTGTACCCACAGGGAGCCAGAGATGAGGTCTTGACTGTGGGTGCCCACGGGTGACTCCAAGGAGGCTCGGAGGAGGGGGAGTCAGCGCTGTTCCGAGCAGATCTGCTGTGCAGTGGGGTGGGGGTGTGCCTTGCACGGGGGGCCTGGAAGGGTCTCGGGAGGCCATGCACCCCCGTGCAGAGCTGCGTCCAGCCAAGGAGGGGTCTCTTTTGCTAACTTTCACAAAGGTGTCCTTGGGCCAGCAGCAGACTCGCTGTGGTCGGGGATCTTCTCAGGGGGTAATAGACAGTCCGCCTGTGAGGTCGGCGGCTCAGTATGTTACATCTGCCGAGTTATTGAGCAGGCGAGTGGCCAGGAAAATGGTCATTTCAGATTCGCAGCTTAGGAGCCAGAACCGGATTCTCATTCCGCACACACCTGCTCCGTGACCCAGGGCGAGTGCGTGTGCTGCTCGGGGTCTCAGTGTCATCATTTACACCACAGCCACGGTGTCACCCCCTTCCTGGTCATTCCTGGGGCTGACACCATTCTCACTCGTTAAGGTCATCATTCGAGGTGAGTTTCAGCACTCCCATTCCACAGATGGGAACACTGAGCCTCAGAGACGTGAAAGCGCTGGGAAATGCACGAGCCTGAGAAGCAGGTGGACCTGGGTTTGGGTTTGAGTGACTCTGGGGTGGAGGCTCAGCTGCCTGTGAAACTGGCGGAGGTGGCAGGGCGGACTCACAAGAGCCGTTACAGAATTGAGCTGCAGGAATTGTGCAGTGTGCGACATAGCCAGAGGTACCGTGGTCGCAGAGCAGTGACGCTACCCCACATTGGCTGCATGCTGCTTTAAGTGCCTTTCAATGCAGCTCATCATCCCCGCATTGTCCTTGCACACCCGCCGGGGATGCGGGAACAGCGATGTTCTCTTCCCAGCTGACAAAAGGGAAGCACAGAGGCGGTAAGGTGCATTCCCAGGGTCGCACAGCTGTGTGAGCTGCTAACTGTCCTCTGTCATCTGCACGCTCTCCTGGCCAGGGTGGCAGCCAGGGTGGCCAGGGCCCTGGGAGGCCCTCGGGTCTTCCTTCCTGGGAAGGTTCTGGTTTCCCAGAACAAGCAGGGCGTGCGGTTCGGCGGATGGAGCACCTGCCCTGGCCACACGCTGCCCGCAGCTTTCAGCTTCGCCTCACTGAACCCGAAGCGCTCAGGCTGGGAATTTTCCCACAGGCGCCCCGAAGGGCGTGGGGTCTGACTTGGCTTCTGTCATCCTAATACCACCTGCATCGTGGTCGCCGGACCCCTTACCATGTGGTGCTGTTTATCGCATCACATTGCTTTACGCACCCATTGTTTTATGGTGATGCCTACAGTTCTCCACTCCTTCTTAACAAATGTAGATACCATAGCTTTAAAAGGAGACCTTATGTCTGTCCCCTGGGAGGGAGCCCAGGATCGGGAATGATCAGCAGAAGCAGTACAATCAGCCAGTACCGTGTGGTGTTGGTTACCTCTGGCCGCAGGCTGCCTGCCTGAACCTGACTCCCAAACCCTCGCTCTCCCGCTCCGCTCCCAGGCCGTCTGCCTCCTGCATAAGGATGCTGATTGTGGGGCTGGCACTGTGGCACAGTGGGTTAAGCTGGCACCGCACTTCAGCACCAGTTCAAGTCCCGGCTGCTCCACATCCGATCCAGCTCCCTGCTAATGTGCCTGGGAAAGCAGTGGAAAACGGCCCAAGTATTTGGGCTCTTGCACCCACGTGGGAGGCCCAGATGGAGTTCCATGCTCCTGGCCTCATCCCGTTGTGGCCATTTGGGAATGAACTCGCTGATGGGCAGATGTGATGTGACTACCATGGAGGAAGAAGCGAATCCTGCAGATCCCTGGAAGGGAGGAGGCAGGGCGCAGCACACAGGGCACCCGGGCAGGGAGCAGAGGGAGTGAGACCAGGTGGGCCAGAGCCTTTCTTGGGTTTCCCTAGGAAGGCGTGGGCGAGGCAGAGTGGGCAGGCGCCCAGCAGCCCCAGGGCAGAGAGGCTGAGCCCAGGTCTGCGGTTCTCGGCCTTGGGGTGATTAGGGCAGGTGGGCAGAGGCTGGAGGGGAGAGCCCTTGGAGGCTGTGTGTTGGTGGTCTTGCGTAAGATGCGATTGCCTGTGGACTAGTCCTCTCTCGTCTCTAGGAATTGGCTAGCGCCGGGAGACACACCTGCCAGGTGTCAGAGCAGCAAATACAGAAGCGAGAACCGGGCCGTGATGACCTAATCCCTTCCCTCGCTCTCTCCAGCCTCCAGGCCTTCTTTTCATTTCACAATTGCCAAGCTTGCTCCTGCCTCAGGGCCTTTGCACATGCTGTCCCCTGGGATGATCTTCCACAGCTGACTCGTCCTGGTCATTTTGGTCTTAGCTCCCATGGCAACTCCTCCAAGGAGGCCTCCTGAGAGCCCCTTCTGCGGAACACTTGACTTCCGCGCCCCACGCACCACGCTCGGACAGTTTCCTGTTTTACTCCCTGCATTGCGCCCATCCCAGTCCGAAACGATCATTCTTTATTCAGCATCTGCCTTTCCCACTGGGCGTGAGCAACTAAGGGCGGGGCTCACGGCCAGCACGTTCGGCAGCGTCCCCAGTGTCTGAGGGTCTGACCCACAGGAGGTGCTCAGGGACAGGCACGGAAAGAATGAGCCTGGGCTTGAGCCCCGGGTTCTGGTTGCTTCTGTGCTCGCCGCGCGCTGCTGTCCCGAGACCCCATCCTGCGCCTGACTTGCGCAATGTTTGAGCTGGAATCAGTGTTTCCAGTTCTGTTTTTCAGCCGGGAAAACGGGGCCCAGTGGTGGCCCCAGGGCCCGCATCTCTGCCCCTCCCTGCTCTCCCACCAGCTCTGACCTACTGCCCTCCCTGTCCATCCCCCTAGTGGGCACACAGACCCCTTGGCCTCAGACCGGCTTCTCTGAGGCCCGGCCAAGTTTCCACTTCACTGGTCCTCCCGCCAGGTGTGTAAACAGGCGCTGGGGAGCCGGATCGGGTTTCCTGACCCGACCCCATGGGACAGCGCCCTCTGCACCGATGAGCAGGACTCTGGCACCTGAGAGTCGGCCCTAGGTGGGGCCCGGCCTGCATCCCAGTCGCTCTCTCCAGCTGCAAGGTGTCCATGGGGGGCCCCGGGAAGAGCTCTAGGTCGCGCCGTCCCGGTGAGCCTTTCCCTCTCTGAGCCTGGAGGTTTGTACCTGCAGAGCGGGCGAGGTGGGGTGCCTGCGGGTGCAGCCACCTAGCAGGTGCTCAGTAGCAGCTTCTGCCGCCGTTGTCTGCAGAGTGGGGATCGCAGGCCCGCTGCGCTGTCTCCTCATCTCCGAGGGTCACGTGAAAGGCAGCAGGGGGGCTGTGCCCGCGGTGGGGGTGGGGGCACCCACGCATGGCTCAGCGCTGTGATCCCAGCTGGGTAAACACTGGGAAAGGGCCCGGGAGGGCAGCGCGCCACTGCCCTGCTGGCCAGCCAGGGGGAGGGTCCCCTGCCTGTCCCTGTGCTCTGCGCTCCTGCGGGAGTCAGATCCACAGGCCAGGCTCATGTCTGTGTCCTCAGCTCCCCCCAGCACCTGCTGGCTCCTAGGAGGCTGCAGGGAGTGTCTGTGTTGCCCACCAGCACCCAGCGCCTGGCGCCCAGTCCGTGCCTAATAACCCTAAATGAAAATGAATCAAAATGGCCGTTTCTCCGGGGCTTCCCGTGCGCCGGGCACAATCCGCCAGTAACTAACACAATTGCACTCGGAAAAGTCTGCAGACAAATCGAATTAGAAGATAAGTCTGTTGTGATGTGAGTAACACAAACTCCACGCGAAACTTTTTCATAATATGCACTGCCACGGAGTGCCTTCATGTAGTCAGTCGACAGGTGTTCACCCTCCGCGGGCACCTGGCCGTCAGCCGGGCACAAGTCCTTGCAGAGGGGTGACATGAACAGAACCTCACCCTGCACCCCATAAATAGGCACAAATACTAAGTGTCAACTAAAATGCTTGAAAAGTATCTTAAAGAAAGCTCCCAAGGCCAAGAAACCACCTGGATGAGAAAGCGGGGGTCACGGCGTCTGTGGGGGAAGAAGGAGGGGTCAGGATGGGGGCGGTGCCGTCAGGAAGGGGTTGTTGGAAAGGCAGCATTGGAGCCCACACCCAGAGGAGGTGCCGAAGGAGCCAGGGCCGAAGGCGGTGAAGGAGGCGCCCTGAGCCCTGACAAAGGGAGACCTTCCAGGCAGCTGGAACAGCAGGTGCAGGCGTCCTAAGGTGGCAGGAATGCCGAGGCAGCCCTGGGAAGGAGGCCATGGCCCCTGGGCTCCCCCAGCCCCCGGAGCTGAGATGCAGGGCGGAGGCAGGATTTAAAGGCACACTCCACCCCAACACCGCATGCAGGGTTTCACCTCCACCCCATTTATTCAGGCCTTCACAGGCGTGCAAGGGCTCTCAGGTGCATAGGGAGGTGGAGGAGGCCTAAGGGGGAGCTTGAGATGCACCCCCACCTCCATGCTGGGAGCTGACGGAACCCCGGGAGGGGAAGGAGCTGCCTGCCCAAGGTCGCACCGTGAGTCAGCTTCTACCCCCAACCAACCGCAGGTCCCACCCTCCTCCAGGGGACTCGGGACCCTGGGGGCTTAGGTCCAGGCAGCGCCTCTCCCCTCCCCACCTGCCCGCCCGGCTTGTGAATAATTAGTGAGGCCTGGGCAGCCACGGGGTGAGAGCTGCCCCAGGAACACTTTTAATGAACAGCCCCGAGAGCTTGAGCCTGTCACCACGCCCGCTAATGAGTCCAGGAGTCTGAGGCTCTCCGCTCCGGGTGGGGTGGCTGGGCTCAGAGGTCTCCTGGGCCAGGTGCCCCTCCACCCTCTCCTTGGCCCTCCACAGAGTGCGGGCCCATGGGGCGTGGGCGACCCCTGACTGCTCTGCCCAGCGTTCTGCAGGCACACGAGCAGGCAGGGGGGCGATCTGGCTGGGAACCAGAGGTCGGGCTTCCTGCTGCCTCCACTGGCTCCACCTCATCCTCCTGGGCTGGTTTCTGACCTGGCCCTCACACCTCAGTCTGCCCCTCTGCAAAGTGGGCACACTGAAGCTGGCTCTGCCTGTCCTCAAGGCTGAGCAGACCCAGAGGATGCGAAAATGCCTGGAAAGCACTTTCTACTGAGTGTCTGTCTTTCCATGTCCTGTAGAACCTTCCAGAGTGTGGGAGGAGCTAAAGGCACACTAACATCTGTGCAAAGTCAGCGCTCAGCAAACACTGGCTGACAGCCACACCGTAAATCCTCGCCTCCGAGCCCGAGACTGGAGCCCTGGCTCCAACCCCACAGGGAGGCTACGGCCTCGACCCTTGCCAGACGGGCACGCAGGACAGAGAAGTGGCTGGGCCGCTCTGTGTCTTAGTGCTCCTTGTTTCTAACCAGGGTCACTGGTGAGCAGGTGAGCGAACTCACGTGACAAGCGTGTCCTGGTGCCTGGCACGTGGTGAGCTCTCACTAAACAGTAGCGTTGTCGTTCTCATCAGCCGTTCGTGCTGAGGCTGAGCGACCTTCGGCACGTCGCTTGAACTCCCTGAGCCCCGGCAAACAGGAGGCCAGAGTCCCAGCTGCCTCCAGGGGCCTCCCTGGCGCCTCTGCAGAACCCTGCCTGGCAGGCAGCGAGTGCTCCCAGGAGCGGAGCACTGAGGCGAAGACGGGGAGTGGCCAAGAAACGCCTCGGGAGTTGTGCACCTGTCAAAGCGTGGCCGAGTCCCTGTTCCTCTTCCTCCCCCTCCGGGCTTTCCTCTGACGCTGGCCCAGTGCCCGGGGAGCGTCCTCCTCATGCAGGGAGACAGGCGCTCAGGCCCGCTGCTCAGGGGCAGAATGGAGGCGGCGCAGCGGGTGTGCACCCAGGACCGCGTGACTGCACGTGGCCTTGTCCCCAGAGCCTCCGCAGAGCTGCCCACCCCTTCTATCTGAGCACAGGCCTCATACCCAGGGGCTTCCGGCCCTGGCAGACTCAGTTTCCCCGGCTTCTCTCTGGCCCTTGCCGGGCAGGGTCCTTTCCCCGGGCCTGCAGCGTGTGCGCCAGTCTCCTTCCCCTGCTGTGGCTGCACCTGCGTCCCCCTAGAATCACTGCTGTCCCTCCTCAGTGGCAGAACCAAGGGCCTTGGGGTCCCTGGGATGCAATGGAAAGAGGGGAGACAGAGCCGACAGCAGCTCGCAATTCACTGGGTGCTGTGATGCTACCAGTGTTTGGGCAGGGTGGCCTGGTTTAGTCCCCGCAGGCAGGACTCCGTGAGGTTGAAAGTCGTTTCACCATTATGGTCACCACCCCCATTTTCCAGATGAGGAAGCAGAGTCGAGTCACTTGCTCTTGGAAGTGGCAGAGGCAGGATTCGAACCCAGGCACTCTGGTACCCAATGCCAAGTCATAAGCCCCAGGCTCCTCTGCTTCTGGGCATCAGGGCCAGACTCCAGGCCCTGGCTCCTGGCTCCCCGGCCACGGTTCTTTCCATGGATCCTGATAGCCCCTGCTTCTTGGGGGTTGGCCAAGGCACGTCTGGGCACTGGACCTCTGTGGCCATTCTGTGATGCCACCTTCCCCGCGCTGTCCACAGCCCACTGAGGCTCAGGGTTGGGAGCGACTTGCCCAAGACTGCACTCACCAGTAGCTTGATCCCTCAAGCCTTGACCATAATGTAAGGCCCAGCCCTGGGCTGCGGGTGGGGAGGAGAAACGGGAGCTCCAAGGCTTGGCTCCTGCCTCGCTGGATTCAGGGTTCAGCGCTTCACAGCCCCAGCCATGGACAACCCCGGGGAGCTGGCTGGACCGGCAGCAGGAGGGCACACTGCAGGCAGCTGGCCAGGGCGCTCTCGGCCTGGCACGGGGCTCTCGCAACCTGCCAAGAGCCCAGTCACAGCCCAGTGCCCAGACAGAAGTGACCGCTACAGCCCCGTGGGGGGCTGGGGGAGGGGACGTGGTGGGTTCCGCAGCCTGACCGCTCCTGGCCCTGGAGAATGGGCCCTGCTCTTCTTCCTGCTCCCGGGCAGAGGGACCGGCTTGGGGGCAGTGAGGGGGAAGGTCCCTGACGTCTGCCTGAGATCATGCCCCAGCTCAAAACTTCACCCCCGACACGGCGTTTTCCTGTCTGCTCCCGGCCCTCCCAGCCACCTCTGCGAGCTGTGCAGACTGTAATCCCGGCGGCAGGGCACTGGCTGAGCCCGAGGCACGGGAGTTTCTCTGGCGGGGGATTATGAGGCTTCCTGTGAGAAATCCGGACCCTGGAGCGCGTGTCTGGTTGAGTGGTGTGAGTGGGGCTGGGTCAGACTGTGCCCAACCCCCTCTCCCACTCTATCCTTGCTCCCAGTCCCGGCCAGGACCAGGCGAGCCAAGGCAGGCAAGCGGAGAGCTGGGTTTTACAAGGGGTCCACTGTCCAGGTCCTGCACCTGCCTCGCCCATGCACCAGTCCTGCTCTCGCCCCCTACCGCCTGATAAAGCTCAGGACACCACGGCCTGTCAATGAAATAAAACCCCTAGCATGTACAGTCTACCCTGGACTTGCTGTGTGACCTCAGGAAAGACACCTTCCTTCTCTGGGCAGCCATTCCCTCCAGCGTACAAGGGGTCAGACTTGACAGGGCTTCTCGACTTCGGTACCATCGGCACTGACTCCATTGGGAACAAAGAATTCTCTATGGTAGAGCCGTCGTGGCCCGCGGTCATCAGATGCCAGGAAAAGCGCCCTCTGGGGGACACAGTCCCCCGCGACTGAGCATCACGACGTTCAGTGGTCTCAGGTCCGTTCTGGCTCTCATTTGGTAAGATTTAAGAATAGTGTTTTTGGAGCCCAGCCTTGAGAAATTAAACTGCTACTATTAATAATAAGATAATGATAAGATGTGATTAGGAACCATGATATGACAGCAACAGCTTGTGTTTATTGAGCCGTTCCCCGTACCGGTCACCAGGTCGGTGGTCATCTTAGGTCAAATCAGCCCCCTCTGAGGCACGTGCTGTGGCCCACCAGCAGCACACGTGGAACTGGAGGGTGAGGGGTTGACAGCGGGCGCAGGCTCACCAGGGGCACCGTGGCAGCGTCCGGTCTGGAGCGGGGGCTCGTCTGACCCCCCAGCCCCGGCTGCTTCTGCTGTACCTGTTCTTTGCAAGCAGAACAGGAGACACAGGTACACCAAGGGAAACAGCCTTTTCCTGATGACCGGATTACCAGGTGGGAGGCTCTGGGACCAGGGTGGTAGAAAAAAGACTTTGCTGTTTCTCTCACCTGTCTGGAGCAGTCTGAACACAGCCCCACGTGGGGCACCAACTGCCAGGCTTGGCGACAGGAGAGGAGACCGTGGTCCAGCTGCACCCCGCTGTGAAGAGGAGCTGACAGAGGCAGGGGTTTTGGGGAAACAGCAGAAGGAGATGAGTGGCAGGTGCATCTGGGGTCCCAGGCAGGGCGCAGGCTCCCCCAGAAGTGTTCTTCAGCCTTCTGAGTTCTCCTTCCTGGCAAAGGGAAGGAGAGTCCTTGAGACAGATGTGACTGGGCAGGGTGGAGATGGACTGGATAAGGAGGCTCAGAAACCCGGTGCATGGCCAGGTGCAGGGTGCTGGAGCAGCGTGGAAGGGAGGTCATGGATAAGGACCAGCTACATGGTCCGAAAACAGTGTTGGAAACTTTAACACACGGGCACTTCAAGAAGTCTGTAGGAAAATGGAATGACAAGATAGGTTTGAGTGCAAAATGTTTTTTGAAATCCATGCATAGCTTTCTTAACCCTATGCATTTTCCGTGACCTATTTGAAGACTTCTCATAAAGGAGCACTTCTTTGAAATGAAACTAAAACGTAGGCAGATTGAAAGAGCATACGGCCCCCCAGAAGAAACACAGAGACCAGTTAACACGGAGTTGTATTGTGGTGACGTCAACGGACTTGAAGGTTAAGCAAAAATCTGGTGGATCTCCAGGCCAGAAATTCATGTGCGCTCCGAGGTGGACAAGATCGGAGGGCCGCAGATGTCCGGGCTGCAGTGACACATGTCCGCCAATTCCTGAGAAAGAACGCATGACCCGAGCGGTGCACAGCCACGCTGCTCTCGCGTTCAGAGAACGCCTCCTTCTAGGGAACAGGCCCGTGGATGCAGGGAGGGGGCCAGGGCGAAGGGGGAGCCGTGAAGTCAACCTTCCCGCATTGTGTTGTAGCTCACGCCGATGCGAAGTTTGGAAAATAAAGGGTGCAGAGAAGTAGCAACTAATCCCTAGCTTCTCCCCGAGAGAGGTCCCATCAGGCGGACTTCTCACAGCCCAATACGGTTGTTCCTGTTTTGCCGAGGGACAAACTCGGGTTCAGAGCTCTCGGTGGCTTGTCACCATGCTCAGCTTCCCCAGGCCTGAACCCTCCAGACCTGCACTGTCCAGTGCAACTGTCTGTGATAGAAACGTCCGAACGCTCTTCTGCCCAAAACACTAGGCACCAGTCTCCTGTGGCTGCCGCGCACTTGAAGTGCGGCTGGTGTCACTGAGCGACCAGACCATACGTGTTCCCTTCATTTTGAGTCATTTAAATGTGAATTGTTGCTTGTGGCTCGAGCCTCCTGTGTCTGGGGCAGCCCAGCCCCAGGGATTTCTTTGGCGGTCTTTCCCTCCCTCCGGGCACTTTGCGTTTCTGCCACCCCCTCCCATCCATGTCAAGTTCTTCTAAACGCAGCCTCTGGGCTCAGCGGGACCCGAGGTGCAGACTTCTTGCGGGTGGCACCTGGTTCTCGGGCTGCAGTCTGCAGGAGGCCTGGTCCTTGGATCCTCCCCCAGAGGTTTTAGCTGAGTCACACTGACTTCCCAGGCTGCAGAGGTGAGAGACGCTTCACCGGGGGCTGCTACTCCACCTGCCCAGGGGGCCCCCCTGTGGGATCCCCTCCCTGCTCCACCCCTCCAAGTGGAGCCTGTGGACTGGACAAGGAGGCAAAGGGTTACCCTGAGATGACCCCGAATATGAGTCTAGGCCACCTCCCCCAGCTGCTGACTTCCAGAAGTTAAAATTCAAAGGAATGGGGCTTGGGATCATGTGACGCCACCCTCAGACTTTCATCGGTCCCTTCCTCAGGGAGGCCTCTGTGTTGCAAATAGGCAGAGGAGCCTCAGTGTGGCTAGGTGGCTGCGCTGAGCTGATGGAACGGGGCCCAGAGGCACGGGTTGGGGGTGCTGCTCGGCTGTGGGGGGGAGCAAAGGCCTGGACCCCGTCTCCCGCCCCGGGCTCCCTCCATGGTTGCTGGAGCAGTGAGATCTCTTGTGCCCTCCATGGCCCTGAGGAACTCTCCCCTCCTCTCCAGCCCTCAGACTTTACACCTGCACAATGGTGGCTTCTTTTTAAGATTTATTTATTTGAGAGTCAGAGTTACACAGAGAGAGAAGGAGAGGCAGAAAGCGAGAAGGGGTGGGGGCCTTCCATCCGCTGGTTCACTCCCCAATTGGCTATAATGGTCAGAGATGCGCCGATCTGAAGCCAGAAGCCAGGAGCTTCTTCAGGGTCTCCCACATGGGTGCAGGGGCCTAAGGACTTTCCCAGGCCACAGCTGGATCGGAAGTGGAGCAGCTGGGACTTGAACCAGCGCCCATGTGGGATCTAGCACTGCAGGCATCTTTACACAGCATAGTGGTGGTTTTCAAGTGGAGCAGGGATGTCCAATACAGGGTTCTGTGATCCCTGCCAAGCTGTCAGCTCCTTGACGCCACCTTCGGTACTGTGTGTCTGTGTGCGTGTAGGTGGGGGTCTTCATGACTGACCAGAGGCACCCATGTCTGCGCCAATCAAGACCATCTAGAGACGCGGTCATGAATTGACGACTGTGGGCTGGGTGTGACTTTTTGGCCCACACTTTACTTGTAATGAGTGAACCTTTTGAAATGACAAGATTTCACATAAAAGCACAAGTTGAAGCTTCCTTTGAAAAACCAGGCGATCTGACATTGTGGGGCCCACGTTCTGCCCTCACAACAATTACAGGAGCCAAGCAGCAGTTGCTGTCCTCGGGGGGGGGGGGGGGGCTGTGCTCCCTGCTTCACTGCAGTCCCCACCCTGCCCTATTGCCCCCATGATCCTGACACCCTTTTGTCAGCTGTAGGTGGACACCAAGCTTGGACATTTCCCTCTATTAAAACGATGACTTTCTATACTCACTGTCCAAACTGCAAGTCTGACTCGAGAAAATGATGTGATTCCTCTCACCAGGCCTCTTCACTCCAATTATCCTTTGCATTTGAATTTGTAACACCTGGTTCATCTCATTTATTTAATAAAAATCTATGAGACACCAAGGATAGAGGTGAACACAGACCGGCCAGGGCCCTGTTACATGCAGCTCTGAGAGGAGAAAGAGACAATACGTGAAGAAGCAAACGATAGACTTCCACTTGTGAGCAGTGGCTTTGTGTCAGGAAGCCAGACAAGGTGGAGTGGAGCAGGCCACAGCTGACGTGCGATGGGAGAACCCTGAAGAGGGGCCTTGGGAGGGAGGCCGAACAGCCAGGGGCTACAGGCAGACGTGGTCAGGCGGCCAGCAGGGGGAGCGGCAGGTGCAAAGGCCAGGAGGCAGGGCCTTGGCCCGCTGGATTCCTGAGCGCTCACCGCTGGGCGTCCGCCAAGCCGAGGGTTCTTTCTGTCCTCACGGCCCGGCAGGGTTTCACTTATTAATTCCCCAGCAGATGCCTGGCACCCAGCCGGCAAATCTGAAGCCATTTGCCCATAGGAAGCTCAGCCTGGCAGGGAAGCCATTTGGGGTCACCCGGGGCCCTACTTCAATCCCTAGCCAGTTCATGACCCACTTACTGGCAAAGCCCATGTGACCAGGGGAGCCGCTGACTCCCAACCCTCCGTTTCCCCAGATTGCTTCCCCTGTGGACGCGTGCTGCCCTTGCATTCGGTCCAGAGCTAAGGGCTGTTGCTGGCATCAGGCAGGGGATGGGGGCGGGTAACAGAGGAGAGGGAGGGAGAGAAGGAGGGAGGGAGGGAGGGAAGGAGAGGGTACAAAGAGAAAGAGAGAGAGGCAGAGGGAGACCCTAGACCCAGGACTCCAAGCTTTCAAAAGGCAGCCGTGAGGCCAGATTGTAATGACACGTCCACCCCACCCTATTTATTAGAACAGATGGAATGGATCCATTGCACAAAGGACCCACACGGTCACCCCCAAGGCAGACCTATTGCAACGCTGGTGACTGCCGTGTCCAAACATCCACCAGCAGGAGCACACACAGGCTGCTTGCTGTGTAGTCACAGCCCAGAAATCCACTTGGCAGTCGGGGAGCCGGCGGCAGCTGACACAGCCATGCAGATGTGCCTGTGTGAGCTCTTGTGCCGGTGACACGTGGGGATGTGGCGGTTGCTGATGGTGCTCCCTCCACGTGCCTGTCCGTGCTCACCGTCCCCACACACGCCCACACCTGCCTACGGGATCTCATGTGCTCTGCGGGCATGTTTCCTCTGGCTGCGTGGCTGTGCTCAGCCTGCACGTGGGGAGGCCAGAGTGCTCAGAGTTCACATTTCCAGGAGCTTCTCTCGATCACTGATGGCCCAGGGAGGCCGACAGATCTCCCAGCTCCCTCGCTGCCCTGGTGGGGCAGCCGTGAGGTGAGTTCTACTCTCTCCTCGGGCTTCCCACCAGGACTGAGCTCCCGTTGCCCCTAAGCACACTCTGTCTTGGCTTCCTGCTCGTTCTCTCCCCCACTAGCCTTCTGGAACTTTCTAGAATCTTCCATTCTCATCCTTGTCTCAGGCCTTACTTCTAAGACAATGGAGCATTTCTTCTTGTAGTCACTTCATTTCCCAGCGTCCCAGGAGGGGGACAGGAAGAGCCCCTCCATTCCACAGTTGAGAAAAATGAGGCTCAGGAGGGTGAAGGCACCAGCAGGCCCGAGCCTCGGCCACCTGCGGGCTCCCCTAGGCCCGAGCAGAGGGCGTGGCGGGCGCGGCGCAGGGCTCCGCCTCCCTCCCCTCCGCGGCGAGCTCCCGGACGCTCTGAGTGTGCGTCTCCCTGCAGGAAGGCCGCTGCCTGTTTGTCATCCTGCTCATGGCCGTGTACTGGTGCACGGAGGCCCTGCCCCTGTCGGTGACAGCGCTGCTGCCCATCGTCCTCTTCCCCTTCATGGGCATCCTGCCCTCCCACAAGGTCTGCCCCCAGTACTTCCTCGACACCAACTTCCTCTTCCTCAGCGGTCTGATCATGGCCACGGCCATCGAGGAGTGGAACCTGCACCGCAGAATCGCCCTCAAGATCCTGATGCTCGTCGGGGTCCAGCCGGCCAGGTAAGGCCGGGGGGCGGGGCCAGCGCTGCGGGGCGGAGCTGGGGGACCGCCCCTCTCCCAAACCAGATGGTCCGGCTTCAGCCACTTCCTGCTACCCTCCACCCCCCCACCCCACCCCCACCATTTATCCAGCAGCTGTGTGCCAGGCCCAGCGCTCCTAGCAGGCCCACCTGGGGCAAGTGCGCTCCCAGGTGCACAGGAGCCCCCTAGAGGAGAGTTCAAATCTGACACTCCCCAGCCGCCCCCAGGCTACAGCCAGGGACTCAAGTCCCCTAATCTCAGAGGGGGCCGTGTTAGCAGTATGAGGCCGCCGGCCCCGCGCTGAGTCGCAGATACCTGTCCTGGAGACCGGCGTGAGCCTCTCTGTGCCTGTGAACTGACAGTGTCATTGCACCTGCTTCCAAACATTGTTATGGGGGATAAGCGAAGGCAGGTGACTCACGTAGACCTGAGCAGTAGATGCCGGCCGAATCGCCCTGGTTTGTGATTTGCCAGCCCAGGTGATGCAGGTGGAGGGGGGGGGAGGACCAGCCAGATGCAGGATGGGGGTGGAGGGAAGATGGTGTGGGAGACAGAGGGAGGCAGGGTGCAGTCCTGCCTGAGGTCTTGTGGAATTCAGACTTTTACTCCCAGAGGACTGGGTGGGCAACTAAAATTGTTTTAATCTCTCTCTTTTTTGGTTCCATGAACCCCTTTGGCAGTTTGCTGAGTCTTAAGGGCCTTCCTAGAATCATGTCTGTAAATACGCAAAATACAATACATAGAGTTTTCAACAAGCTCCACCCCTGCAGATGCAGTTCCCCAAATGACACATATACCTCGCGCACTGCCTATTAACACAGCAGGTGCCAAGGACGAGCAGTGGGCCTCATGACACCCAGCTCTCTGAGCAGTGAGAGGTTTGGCAGAGAGGGGGCGGGTGCTGGTGGGAGCCGGGCGGCCACAGGAGACGGGGCTGGCGGCGTCAGGGTGAGGTGGCAGAGTCTTAATGCCCCGACCACTTTCTGAAATTGGTACCATCGAGGGTTTAAGACCAGGGAGAGTCAATGGCGGCTCGGGCTGTCCTCAGAGCCAGGGGCAGTTGCGGTTGGTTCCCTAACACACGCCAAGCCCAGCTTTGCTCAGATCTACAATGAGCCTGGGTGGCCAGTCCCCTCTTCAGCCGCTCTGGGTCTCAGCTTCCTGTCTGGGAGACAGCTGGGGATGGCAAGCTGCGTCCAGAGGCCCTGTGGGGCTCAGGGCTCTGCACCCACCCGGGACGCCCCCTGCTCCTCAGGCTCATCCTGGGGATGATGGTGACCACCTCGTTCCTGTCCATGTGGCTGAGCAACACGGCCTCCACTGCCATGATGCTGCCAATCGCCAACGCCATCCTCAAGAGCCTCTTTGGCAACAGGGAGGCTCAGAAGGACCCCGGCCGGGAGAGTGACGAGAACACAGGTGCGTGGTGGTGGTGGGGGCTGGGGGAGGCTGGGGGGGGGGTGGGACCGGCTCAGCTACTGTGAGGAATCGGGTGGGGACCGCCAAGGGGATGGCACCTGTTGAGCACCTACTATGTGCCAGGATCTTAATAGTAATAGTCAAATCATGTTACCTTGGCTTTTAGCAGTCTGCCTTGATTGAGCGCTTATGTGCAAGCCAGGAGTCAACCAGTTTACAAATGTGTCTTTAACTCTCACAGTAGCCCTGTGAAGTAGGGACTTTTCCAAGCATTTGAAAAGATGCATAAGATCCCTAATTCCCGAGAGATACCTGTTGAAACACTGAGACTGGCGAAAGAAGTCTTGGAGGAATGGAGCCATGGGAACTCACACACCGGCACCAGCCCTGCCCTTCTAAAGGGAAACCGGCAGGACTCCAGTCCACACGAACTCCAGGGCCCGTGCTGCTCCCAGTGCCAGCCAGAGGCTTCCTCAGACAGGCCCACAGGCGAGGGTCACAGCAAGTCTCAGCAGCGCAGGGGCCGGGGCCACAGGGCCTCCTCGGCTGGCACCGGGGAGGTAGGTGGGCTGGAGGCACGCCATGGAGCACCACACTGTTCTTAAGGGTCAGTGACCCACGTGGTTCTACAGATGGGCTCTGTCCAGCAGGGCTGGGGAGAGGTCCAGAGCGAGCTGGACAGCGCAGCACCAAGGGAACTGAATGCAGTGGCTCCTCACCCCCATGGGCTTTGCGTTCACGGAGTCGACCAGCTGTGGACGGGAAACACCTGGAAGCAGCTGGGTCTGTCCTGAACACGCGCAGGCTTTTTTCCTTCGTAGTGGTTTCCTAACCGATAGTGTGGCGACTGTTTATGTGGCATTTCAACTGAGTTAGGCACTGTAAGTAAGAGAGACGATTGACGCGTACATGAGGATGTGTACAGCTTATATGCTATTTTGAAAACAGATCTTCTTTATTTAAAAGACAGAATTAGAGAGAGAGAGAGCGCGCACTTCCATCTGCTGGTTCACTCCCCAAATGGCTGTAACAGCCAGCACTGGGTTGGGCCAAAGCCAGGAGCCAGGAGCTTCCTCCAGGTCTCCCACGTGGGTGCAGGGTCCAAGCGCTTGGTCGTCCTCCACTGCCTTCCCAGGCGCATTAGCAGGGAGCTGGATCAGAAGTGGAGCAGCCAGGACACGAACCGGTGTCCATATTGGATGCCAGCAGCGCAGGTGGCAGCTTTACTGGCTAGGCCACAACGCCAAGCCTGCCGTGCCATTTTCTAAGAGATGTGAACAATCCTAGATCGAAATTTCCAAACAGCAAACCATTTTGCAAGAACATAAACAATCAAAAAGCCACACAGGAAACATGTCAGAATGGCTGCTCCAGGAGGAGCAGGAGTAGGAAACAGGGGCTCCCTCTGTGGGACTAAAACAGACAGACAGACAAGGGGCCTGGGGCAGAAACGGTGACAGCATGCTGTGAACCCCAGCCCTCTGGGTCAAGTTCTTAGCAAAACATGGCAGGCAGCAGCTGGCTCTTAGATGACTCTGTGAGGGCGCAGAGAGGGGCAGGGGCTTCCGGATAGCACGCAGCCGGCGAACGGCCGGGCCTGACTCCGGAGCCTGCGATCACAGCTGTGTCAGGGAGGCCTCCTTTAGCTGCCCGCAGCAAGTGCTTGGCCACAGAGGCTTTCAAGAAAAGGGGCTTATTTTCCCCAGATGTGACGAAGCCAGTGGAAGGCAGTCCCAGGGCCAATTCAGAGCACGGTGGTAGGACTCCGGGCAGCTCCGGGATTTCTGTGGCCTCCTCATGGTTGCAAAGAGGCTGCTGTAAAATGGCTTACTTTGGGTTTATGTTAGTGTGTCTTAAAAGGAAGTTATAAATCAGTACATATGTGGGCATGCGTTGCTAGTTTAGCCTTAGCAAAAGTCTTTTAGTGATCGAGCCCCGCATCTGCCTGCGTGGCTGTGCAGACAGAAGGGCAGCTTTCCCAGCTTGCCTTGCAGTTGGCTGCGGTCAGGTGACTATGTTTGACCAATGGGATTGGAGTGGAAACAGTGTGGGCAACTCTGGCTTCCGCCCTTCCTGCTCTGCACTTCCTATTGGGTGGAGTGCAGGGTGAGGGCAGGAGCCAAGGAAGCCACCTTGGACCCAAAGCTGAAGCCGCATCTTGAGAGACAGAAGGTAGATCCAGGAATTCAGCATTGTGTGCCACCAACAAACAACCACGCATTACCCACAAAACGGTGGATTTTGTGAGCTAGTCATGTTTTTAAAATCTGCATCCAAATGAACATGTATCCATTAAAATGCAAGTGTTAGGGCCAGCACTGTGGCGTAGCAGGTGAGGCCGCTGCCTGCAGTGCCAGCATCCCACATGAGCGCCGGCTCCAGTCCCAGCTGCTCCTCTTCCGATCCAGCTCTCTGCTGTGGCCTGGGAAAGCAGTAGAGGATGGCTCAAGTCCTTGGGCTCCTGCACCCGAGTCAGGGACCTGGCTTCGGATCGGCGCAGCTCCGGCCATTGCAGCTGATTAAGAAGTGAACTAGTGGATAGAGGACCTCGCTCTCTCTCTCTGTCTCTCTCTGCATCTCCTTCTCTCTCTATGTAACTCTGACTTTAAAATAAAAAACAAACAAGCAGCCATAAGTGTTGGTCCTGTGCCATCTAAGTCAGCCCCACTCACTGCAAGCAGCATGCAGATTTTCCCATCATGCACTTGGGGTCCTGCTTATTTTGTTTCCACACAGCCCTGAAAGCTAGCAGTGATTCTCAGCACCCACAGATGCAGCTCGGAGAAGGGAAATTGTGCGTCCAGGATCTCACTGTTGATAACAGCAGAGCCAGGGTCTGGGCCGGGGCAGGGTCCTCCACGTGGAAGGGGGGATGCTCTATAGCAGGGGCCAGCAGTCTCGCCCTGTCACTGATTCAGACTTGCAGCCTCACTGTTGCAATCCCTCGGCCCCGCCCTGGGAGACAGCAGCAGGGTGCCGATGGGTGGGGCCGTGTGCCAGGAGCACTTTATGATGGGTGCTGAAATTGAAATTGCACGTGACTTTCACGTCACAACCTGTGAGTAGTATTCTATCAATCTTTTCAACCATGCGCAACTGCAAGACCCACGCTGAGTTGGCAGGCTCTCGGAAGCCAAGCAGTGAGCCGGACACAGCTCATGTACCGTCGGGCACCCACCTGCTCTACGGCGTCAGCCACGTTGGCTTTTGAACTGTTTCCTCCAAGTCTTGGGGCTCCAAGCAAGCAGCTGGGACTCTGTCCTACCCCCGTATCAACCGCACTGTATCTGTGTAGTGCACTGGGATTCTAAGTTACATGGAGAGCCGCTTGTGGAGCACTTGCTTTGTGCCAGGACTCTCCCGAAGGTCCTGGATGAGACGAGCTGGCCTTGATTTCACTTTGAGGTGGGGAGATTGGCAGTTAGTGTCTTCCATTCGGGCAGGCTGACTTCAGAGCCCGCGCACTCACTGTCCAGTGTGCTATCTCCGGCAAATGATCAGTTTTTTCAACATGGCCAAGCAAATGCTTGAAAGCCAAGTCCCTTGTAGAGATGAGAAACGAGAGACCCAGGAAAGGGGAGGGGTTTGCCCGAGGGGCGGTGGTGTGGCTGAATCCACTCTTCCTCCTCCGCGCTGTGGGGCGGCAGGGGGCCGGGGGGCCCGGGAGGCTGGGGCCACACCTGCTTCCAGGGGCTGAGGACCAGAGAGCAGGGACTGGTTAATGATCAGCCTCCTAAAACAGGGCTGAGTCCAGCGCAGGGAGGGCTGTCCCCTTTCCCCTAGTGCCTGTGCTTTGCCCAGGGGCCAGCGTGGAGTCGTGTTTATGGTCCGAGACAGCGGGGGCCCGGGCACTCCAGGGCCTGATGCTGTGTGGGGCTGTGGGCACAGCCCAGGAGGGCGGGTACAGAGTGCGCTGGCCACGGCGGGGGCGGGGGCACTGGGTCAGAGCTTCCTGCCTAGCCGTCCCCTGCAGAGTGACTTTGCTCCTACCCCCGTCAGCATCCGGTTAACATCCTCCACTGCCCGCTTCACTGCCCTGCGCTTGGCCCCGTGCCTCCCACCACCTTCGTCCCCGCAGCCTGGGGGAGCTGACCTGACACGCACCCTTCAGACCCCTACTGGGGGTCAACAGGGGAAATTGAGGCACTGTAAGGGATCGCCAGTGGCCCTGGGGTCCTGTTCTCTCCTAATACGCACAGGGGAGGAGCAGCCTTGGGCAGGGCGAAGTGGGGGTTAGCAGGGAAGGGGCCTAGGCTGGGGGCCACCTGCTGAGGACATGGCCCGACCGCCATGGTGAAGGGGAACCCTGGTAGAAAGAGAAACTCATGGGGTTCTTTTTCCTGATAGAGGCCCTTTAGGAGGACTGGGCCCTCTGGCCGAGGCCCAGGAGCAGACCCCAGAGACTCCCCTGATGCCCCAGTCAGAGGGGGTGGCAGAGAACCCACGAGCGGATGCGTGCTCGCACGTGGTCATCTCGGGGAGGGCCTGAGGAAGCTACACCGCATCCAGGTTTACTGCTGTCAGCCACCTGAGGCCGTCCTGGGGCTGGGCCCAGAAGCAGTGGTCGCCCTGTCAGCAAGCGAGGGCTGCTCGGTGTTTGGTGGCAGAGTGACCTTGCACTTGGCCGGGCCTGTGAGGCGGCCTTTCCTTGTCCGGTTTTCCCACAGCCGCAGAGTGACCCTCCCTGGGTGGGTGTCCTGATGGATGGTGGAGGCCCACCAGGAGGGCCACCCAGCCTGGCCATGCACGTCACTCCAGCCACAGTGTCAGGGGCCACCTTTAAGCTCTCCATGAGGGTCGCCAGCCTCCCCGACCCCCTGCTCCTGCTGGGACCCCTGTAAAGATCTTTGCCTTGGCGTTTGGTGCACCAGGGCCACCTGATCCACCCGCCTCTCCGCTCTGGTGCCCTGTGTGAGCTAAGAATACATTGTCAATATTTGTTAATAGATCAAAAGAACTCTTTTGTGCCACATCAAAGTCAGATGTCAGCGACCAAAGATAACAGTGTGGCCACACTCGGTGGCTTTCGTGCACAATGGCAGAGCTGTGTGGATGCACCTGAGACTCTTGGGCTCCCAACGCCTCAACTCTGCTCTCCGGCTCCTACACAGGGAGTCTGCTGCTCCCTGCCTAAGTTAACTCTTCCATTCCCAAGTGAATTCTTCCCGAGGAGAGTCACTCCTTCCGTGTTAGGATTTAAAGAACGGGGCCTCTAAGCCCAGCCCCTTGGCTGGAGCCCTGTTGTCACTCTGGATGCGGCGGCTCTTTGTCAGGTGGAGGGTGTTCAGCCGCATCCTGGTCTCTAGCCAGCAGGTGCCAGCAGCGCCAGCTTCCCTCTTGGTAACAACCAGGGACGTTGCTCCTTGCTGCACGGGGACAGCACCGGCCTCTGTTGGAGGCCATTGACCCAAGGGCCCCGAGTACATGATGGTGGAGCTCTAATGGGAACACAGGCCGCCGAGCAGCCACACAGCCGGCCCCGGCCCGTGGAGGTGGTTCTGGCTGGAGGGACTTTGAGTTCATCCCTTTTCTCATCCTCAAACCATTGTCAGAGGCCCCTGGGAAGCAGAGGTGCAACTCCAAAATGAGTCAGGTCGTCACCTGACCCCCTCCAGCAGAAACACTGCCTGACTCCGACTGGCTCAAAGGAGAAGCCCAAGTCCTCACTGTGAGCCCAGAGACCCCTGCACGATCCACTCCCCAGACCCCTGCATGGTCCCCTCCCCTTCCTGCCACCCCTACCCGATCGCCATCTCTGTCACGTACCTCCTCTCACTCCCTTCCTCCCTCCAGCCCTGCTGGCCTTCTGCGTCCCTAGCACCAGGCCCACGCCCACCTCAGGGCCCTTACACCTGCTCTTCACGGCCCCAGGTACCTGCCTGGTCTCCCCTTTGCCTTCTTCGGGTGCCTGTTCAACGGGGGACTTTGCTGAAGAGTGTCTCGCCCCAGAATGCCCGTGCCCTCCCTGCTTCCTGGTTCTCCATGTCACCCCTCCCCTGGTAGACCCCAGCTACCACGACCTGTCCCTCGACCAGACAGGGAGCTCCCAGGACGTGGGGGGCGTGTCCTAGCACTCAGTGCCAGGCACACTGGAAGTGTCCCAGAAAGGTTTGCTGACGGGCGGATGCCGGCCAGGTTCGTGGGCCAAGAGCGCAGTACTGGAGCGGCACCGGGCTCTTATCTCAGAAGAGGACCTGAAACAGAACCACCTCCCATGCTTGCTCAGCGTCTCTGCGACCCCCGCCCCAGCCTGGGCAGCCGCCCTCCCATCCCCTGGAGCACAGCGCACCTGCTCCCCTGCAGCGTGGCCCTCTCTTTCCTAACTTTGCCCCATTTTGTTCCCTCCATAACATCCGTCGCTGCCTGAAATGTTCTTGTTTTCTAGAATATAGCCTCCATGGGAGAGGGGCCCTTGTTCTACGCTGTGCACTTAGTACCCTGAGCTCATAGTTCACAGCTCATAGTAGGTGCTTGATAAGTAGCGTTTGGGTGAGCGGTGGGTGATTGGGGTCACCCACCCGTTGCTGACCCGTTACCATCCATAGCTGGCCTTTTCCCAAGTCACCCTTTGGTGCTGGCTGCTCAGGCAAGCCCAGGCTGAGTTATGGTCTGTCGAGCTGCCGTGGCCAACGCCCTGCCCTCTGGTGCCATCTGCAGAGATGGGTGGTGGGACAGCAGGGTGCTATGGTGAGGGCCTGCCTGCCTTCTTGCCCCCTTCCCTCTTCCTTTCCCTCCCCTCCCCGCCTCTCGCCTCCCTCCCTCTCTTTCTCCATGCTCCCCTCCCCCTTCTTTCCTCTTCCTCTTCCTCTTCCTCTCGCTGCTTTAATTGGTGAATGGTGCGGGCTCCTGGGCAGCGAGGAGATGCGTACTTGGTGGACGATGTGAGAATGAAGATGCTGCTGTCCCACTCACGACGCTGCACTAAAGACCCCATGTTTGCCTCCTAGCTGCAGCGCGGAGGAACGGCCTGCACACTGTGCCCACGGAGATGCAATTTCTCGCCAGCACAGAAGAGTAAGTTCCCAGGGACATTCCCAGAGGAGCCCGTGCTGGACGCAAGGAGACAGAGAACGAGAATCCAATGCTGCCTGTCGTCCCCTCCCATCCCCAGGTCCTCCTGAGCAGCCCAGTGCCGTCTCCACCGTCCTTGCCTGTGGCTTCGGTGTGGACTTGGTTGGCCTCCTTCTAAAAAGGCAGCTGTGGGAAGGGGAGGCGCGCACGCTCAGCCCCTAGGAGTTGGGGAGCTCCTGAAGGGAGGGGCCGTGGAGAGCAGGAGAGTGTGGGTCACGTGATCAATGAGCAGGAGGGGCGGGCCAGGGCCACGTGTGTCCTGTGCAGGTGTAGTGGCCCTTCCCATCCACGTGGCGTAGAACGTGGTCCTCGCACGGCACACTCAGCTGTGCGTACCCTCCTCATCAGGGTAGCAAAGTCAAGGGCGTGGAGTTGGGAGTCACACACACCTGCCTTGGGACGGTGGCTTTGCCACTTCCTGTGTGACTTGGGTGAGCCCCTGGCCACTCCGAGCCTCTGTTGGTCCTCACTCACCAGCCGGACACGGTCTGGGAGCCCAGCGGACGGTGTTGTTTCGGAATCTTCCCTGACAGTATTGATGCGGCAATTTGCCCAGGCCCAAGGTGCTAAGGCGATGTTACTGCCTTACTGGGGATTTTTAAAATCTTTTTAAAGATTTATTAATTTATTTTGAAAGAGTTACAGAGAGAGAAGGATAGACAGAGAAAGCAGATCTTCCATCTGCCGATTTATGCCCCCTAGGGCCACAATGGCTGGGGCTGGGTCAGGCCAAAGCCAGGAGCCAGGAGCTTCATCCAGGTCTCCCATGTGGGTGCAGGGGCTCAAGCACTTGGGTCATCTGCTGCTGCTTTTCCCAACCCAAGGAGCTGGGTCAGAAGTGAGCAGCCAGGACTCGAACCAGAGTCCCTATGGGACGCTGGCATCACCGGCGACGACTTTACCTGCTACTCCACAACATGGGCGCAAACTTTGTTTTTTTAAAAATATTTATTTAGGGGCCAGTGCTGTGGCACAGAAGGTTAAGAGCCTGCCTGCGGTGCTGGAATCCCATGTGGGCACTGGTTCAAGTCCTGGCCACTCCACTTCTGATCCATCTCTTTGTTTATGGCCTGAGAAAGCAGTGGAAGTTGGGCCAAGTGCTTGGGCCCCTGCACCCACGTGAGAGACCCAGATGGAGTTCCAGGCTCCTGGCTTTGGCCTGGCCCAGCTGTGGCCATTGTGACCATTTGGGGACTGAACCAGCGGATGGAAGATTTCTCTCTCTCTCCTTTCTCTCCTTTCTCTCCCTCCCTCCCTCCCTCCCTGTATCTCTGCCTTTCAAATAAATAAATACATGTTTTACAATTTTATTTGTTTATTATTTGAAAGGCACAGTGATAGAGACAGGGAGAGGCAGACAAAAAGAGAGCTAGCTCTTCCATCCACTGATTCACTCCTCAAATTCCTACCATGTCCAGAGCTGGGCCAGGCCGAAAAAGCCAAGAGCCGGGAACTCCATCCTGGTCTCTCACATGGATGGCAGGGGCCCAAGAATGTGGGCCATCCGCTGCTGCCTTTCCAGGCCATTAGCAGGGAGCTGGATTGGAAGCAAAGCAGCCGGGACTCGAACCGGCGCTCAGGTGGGATGCTGGCGTTGCAGCAGCGGCTTTACCTGGCTGCGCTGCAACCCTGGCCCTGGAGCTTCGACTCTGGGTGAGACAAGAGCAGCTGGAGGGTGTCTACAGAGGGGGGTGTGATCTCAGGTCTGTTCTCTTCCACGGCCTGGACTCCTTCTTGGAACTGTGCAGGGGCTCCGAGCCCGACTGAGACGTGGGCTCTGTGCCTGGCCCAGCCCCGAGCGTGTGTGCCAACTGGGCGTGCGTCCCACACCCTCACCGTGCAGAGCTGATGCGGGGTCTGTTGGAAAGACCCAGGCCCAGGCCCCACCCTCTGGGAGTCCACATCCCTTGGGTGCAAACCCCTCCCCCTCTCTGAGCCCTGGTTTCTCCCCTTGAACAAAGAAGGGGTTACACTGGCCAGACAAGGGCCCTGTCTCCTCTCTGGTCCTCTGTCTGAGGCTCAGGCTGGTTGTGGTCCCCAGGTCTGAGGGAGGCCACAGTCCCTACTGGGGTCTCTCACCCTGGAGAAGTCAGACTGTGCCACTGGGTTCTGGGCTTTGACTTCCGGTCACACCGGAAACCAAGTCCTTGGACCCCAGAATGTGTCCCTGTGCTCTCTGGGGAGCAAGTCCTTTATGCCGTAATTCAGGCCAGGGGCTATTTGGGTGACCTCTCATTCTGCAAGAAAAAAAATTTTTATTTTTATTTAAAACATAAGTTGGGGCTGGCACTGTGGCATAGTGGGTAAGGCCACTGCCTGTGACACTAGCATCCCATATGGTGCCATTTCCAGTCTCTGCTGTTCCATTCCAATCCAGCTCTCCCAGATAGTGGCCTGGGAAAGCAGCAGAAGATGGTCCAAGTATCTGGGCCCCTGCCACTCACGTGGGGGACCTGGATGAGGCTCCTGGCTTCAGCCTAGCCCAGTGCCGGCCATTGCAGCCATCTGGGGAGTGAACCAGTGGATGGAAGATTCTCTCTCTGTGACTCTGACTTTCGAAATAAATAAATAAGTTCTCTAAAAAATTAAAATATGGTCTTGCTGCATAGGAGCCATTCTTTTTGAAATTTCGAATTTCTTTTCCAGATTTACTGAGGTGTAATTGATGAGAAAACATTGGCTATATTTGAAGGTGTTCGCAGGGTGTTTGAGACCTGTGTGCCCTGTGAGATGATGGGGCAGTCAAGCTAACTGAGAGACTCACGACATCACAGAGGGCTACTCTAGTTTTACTTGCGTGTAAGCGTTTCTCGTAGCACCATCAAAAAGTGCCCTTAAACAAAAAGGATGTTCCCAGCCTCTCAGTTCCAGAGAGATTAGAGCAGTGAAGGGAAAACCAGTCTTGACTGTTTCCCCATGTCTCCCAGAAGTCACAAATGCATTTTTGAAAATAAGCAATTGGTAGCGCCACGTGTGCTGTTTTGTAACCTGTGCGCCTGTGGAAATGTGCTGGTGGTCTTTTCCATGCAGCTGCTCACGTCAGCGTCATCTTTGAATTAGACAGTGAGCAACCTGCGTCTCATCCTTCCCAAGCCCTATTACCGTACGAGGAAAACAACCCAGAACCTGCAGATAAGGAGGAGAAGAGGGGGAAAATCCGTAATTGCATCCCAGAGAAGGGCACCAAACGACTTGGGGCAGGTGGTGGGAGACTTTCGTACTGCCCGTGTGTCCATGAAAGCGTCCACGTGAGGACGAGACATAGGTGAACTTCCAACAGCAAAAGCCCAAATAGTTACCTGCTTGCTCACTCCACTTTGGATGAGGGACGTCTCTCATCTTAATAACCTCCTATCTAAATCATCATTTAAAAATATTATTTATCAGGCCAGTGCTGTGGTATAGCGGGTAAAGCCACTGCCTGCAGTGCCAACATCCCATATGGGCACCAGTTCTAGTCCTGGCTGCTCCACTTCCAATCCAGCACTCTGCTATGCCCTGGGAAAGTAGTAGAAGAGGGCCCAAGTCCTTGGGACTCTGTACCCATGTGGGAGACCCAGAAAGAGGCTCTTGGCTTTGGATGGGCACAGCTCCGGCCGTGGCGGCCATCTGGGGAGTGAACCAGCAGATGGAAGACTCTCTCTCCCTCTCTCTGCCTCTGCCTCTCTGTAACTCTGCCTTTCAATAAATAAATAAATCTTTTTTAAAAATTAAAAAATGTTATTTAATACTTTGAAAGGCAGAGAGTGAGGCAGAGAGAGAGAGAGAGAGATCCATCTCGCTTCCGCTGGTTCACTCCCCAACGTCTGCATCAAGTCAGACCTGAGAGTTAGGAGCCAGAAACTTGGTCTGGGCCTCCCGTGTGGGTGGCAGGGACTCAACCTTCAGAGTCACTACTGCTTCCTCCCAGGGCCTGCACGAGCTACAGTGTGGAGCCACGCTGCACTGCAGGCATCCCAAGCAACGGCGCCAAGTGCCTGCCCCCCCAAACCATTGTTTTCAGGCTTCATTGATGTCCCAGCCAGCAAGGCCTTACTGAGCCCATCCGCTTTCGGTGGGTGTCTGGGTTGTTTTCCATTCAGATCCTGTTTGACGCCAGGGAGGCCTCCCCCACGCCCGCCCCTGGAGCACTGTCTGCTGGTCTCTCTGGGATTCACCTCGGCAGAATATCGGAGCTGAAGGACGGCACCATTTAGGGTCGCTGGTGGCTCTGCCAAACTGCCTTCCGGAAGCCCCACCCCGCCACCTCCCTGCCCCGTGCTTGCCTGTTTCTCCATGGGCCAGGCCAGGAGCTCAGACCCTGTCTCAGCGGCTTCTCTCTGGGTTTATTTCAAGCAAAGAGCGGCCCGAGGAGGCAGAGGCTCCCCCCGAGCTGCCGGCCGACTCCACGAGGGAGGAGGAGTACCGCAGAAACATCTGGAAGGGCTTCCTCATCTGCATCCCCTACTCGGCCAGCATCGGCGGCACCACGACCCTCACGGGCACCGCGCCCAACCTCATCCTGCTCGGCCAGCTCAAGAGGTAAAGCCAGGGTCCTCGCCGGGGCCCCTCGGCTTCCCGCTCCCCTCACTCACTCAGCAGCTGGGGCACGAGCCCCGGGCGTCTCCCTGGGGACACGGGAGGCACAGCACCCAGCAAGCGCCCTGCCCTTCAGAAATCTCCAGGCTGATGGGGAGGGTGCACCATAGAGGCCAAAGAACGTTTGTGGGAAATGCAACTCCAAAGCGAGTTTACTCTGATTACAAAATGATGGGGAGAAATCGGGACACTCGGAAAATAGAGGGAGAAAGTGCCTTCGGTTCCATGCTGGTGCTCTTCTGGGCCTCCTCCTGGTCTTTTCTACGTCCATACATCAAACGCGTAAATATTTCACCTTATTGTCATCATACTGCTTAGAGTTTTATAGTCTGACTTCGTCACTGACATGTTTCAGAAAACATAATTTTTAATGACCATAGATTCTCCTCTTTTGGGTAGGTCAGGAGCATACTAAATTATTTCCATTTGAAGATTATTATTCCTCTGTTGTGAGGAGTGTCACTGACCACACAGCTGGTATTGTAAGATTTTTAAAGTTGTTCTAATCTGCTTATTGTCTAGTACAGAGGCATACTTCTGCACTGCAGAAAGAACAAAGAAGGCAGTAAAACGTCTCAGAATCTCACGAGAGTTTATGAATGTTTTCGCTCATTTGCCTGCATCTGACGCAATAGCTGCTACTGCGTTTGCTTTAGCTACTTCTTTGGAATCGTCTGTGCGTGGCTTTGCCCGCCCTAGACTTCTTAGACATCATTTTCTAACTCACTCCCCCCGCCCTGCAGTCCAGTACACGCATTCCCGACCGGGTTCCCGCTGAGGTTGTGTGAAGGTGTATTTCCCGCGGTGGGAGGTCTGGGTTGAAGGGTGTGTGTATCCCTAGTGCTCTGTGCCTGTTCACCAAATCCACTTCTGGGTGAGATCGCTCTGGCGGGCAAGCATCAGGGGTCTGCTCCTTTGCCCACACCCGCACCAGTGTCGAGCCTTATAGCTCGTCGTCCTCTGAGGCTTGCTGGTGTCTTAACAAAACTGAGATCAAACTCTGTGTGGCAAAGAGCCACCCCGCGGCCATGCCTGCTGCTCGCCCACAGCCTCCCGTGCCTACGAGGCTACACTGAGCCGAAGGCAGGGGCTGCAGCTTGAACACTTATCTTGTTTGGCTCCCGCATGCATGCAAAACATTTCAGTGCATTGTCAACACTTAAGAATTCCATAATTGCAAGTGAAAACTCAGACCTGGGCTTACTGGGCCTGCGCTCATGAGTGGTGACCCCGGGTCCATTCACCATCACCCAACCTGGCCTGCTTCCCTCCGGGGCCTGTGTTGCCCCCAGGGGGCGCTGTAGAGCATCACAGTTGCTGTCACTCACCCCCAGCTCAGCGTCTAGCATCCCCCACGGGAGAGAGCGCAGGTTACAACTGCTGCCAGACTCTGGCTCCCCTTTGATTCCTGCTGCTGGTGCCCCTCTGCTGACCCCATCCCTAGATGGACGCGGCTGACCTGGCCTCCCCCGCTCCAGTTTCTTCCCACAGTGCGACGTGGTGAATTTCGGCTCCTGGTTCATTTTCGCCTTTCCTCTCGTGGTTCTGTTCCTGCTGCTGGGCTGGCTCTGGATCTCCTTCCTGTACGGGGGGATGAGCTTGAGGTACCACCCGCTTTCTTCTGGGGGGGTAGGGGCGGGGGGAGGGAGCAGAAAACCGTGAACTTCAGAGTCGGTCTCCTCGGTGCCGGCTCCCAGGCGTCCTTGCTCACTGGGGCGTGGCCTCCCTCAGCCCCACTCTCCTCCCGGGAGCTCAGGGGATGCTGGTCACCCTTTCACGTCCTATTCTCCTGCCCGCCACACCCTGGCCCTCAGTCAGTGTCCCGACACTCATCCTTAGGAGTAGCATTGGTCTTTACGGCAGCCGCTCAGGCCCAGAGGTCTGGGCAGGGCTACATTTCTGGTTTCCCAGGGCCCCAGCCAGCAGGTGATCTGGGTGGCCTGAGGACCAGATGGTAGCCGACCCTCATGACCATGAAGTCTCAGCGGGGGCGGGGAGGTGGGGGGGGCAGGGAAGCGCTAACATCTCTCCGACAGCCCCAGATGAGCCTTAATTTTCTGAATAATCTGAGAAGTACAGAGCCAGACAGGTGGAGAGAGAGAGAAGAGAGAGAGGCTCTTCCATCTACTAGTTTGCTCCCCAAATGCCTGCACTGGCCAGGGCTAGGCCAGGTCAAAGCCAGGAGCCCGGAATTCAATCCAGGTCTCCCACATGGGCAGCAGGGACCGACTGCCTGAGCCATCACCTGCAGCCTCCAGGCTCTGCACTAGCAGGAAGCTGGAGTCAGGAGCTGGAGCTGGGAATTGAACCCAGGTACCCTGAGAGAGGATGCAGGTGTTTCAGACTCGGGGGTGAATGCCAGCCCCCGTGTGACCTTGCTGATTGAGGACAGAATTTAGCTATGGCCAGACTAAAGGCCGAATGAGGGCGGGCAGGTGAAGCTTCGGGACTGGGGCTGACATAGCAGGCCTTTGTCTCGTCTACCTGTTCTGCACTTGTGGCCACAAAGGAAGCAGTGGGGGAGACGATGCCGGCAGAGGGAGACCTAGGGAGAGTGTTTCTGCTGGACGACAGGCAGTCTCAGGCCAGCCCCATGAGCCCGTCTTCACTCAGCCGTATCCACAGGCACCTGCTGTGTGCATGTCCTTGCACGTGGGCTCCTCTGGGGATGTGAGGGTGGGGGTGAGGGCTGACCATGAGCAGCTGACACCCAGGAATCACCAGCCACGTGATGCTGGACAGGAAGAGGAGAGTGCAGGGGGCAGTGTGTCCAGGGAGTCAGGAACACCTTCTGGGGGAACTGACTTTTGAACTGGGTCACGCATGAGTTGACTCAACTCAGCACGGGGAGGAGGGAGAGGGGAGTGAGGACAGACACTCCAGGAAGACAGAGCCGCAGGGTCTCAAGGCCAAGGTCCTGGGGCCAGAGGCAGCAGGGAGTGTTCTGGAACTGAGAGGAGGTTCAGTGACTGGGTGAAGGGCTTGATGAGGCCAGGGAAGGAGACAGTGGCTTTCTACTGGGGATTATTCTGCTCCACCCTCCACACCTACACACATCTGACAGCGGTTGGAGCCGTTTTGTTTGTCCCAGCTAAGAAGTGCTATTGGTGTCTAACGAGCAGCGACCAGGGATGCCAATGAGCATCCCACAACACCCAGGGGCACCTGCGGCACTGGCCTCTGGCAGAATTCTTTTTTAAAAAAGTTTCTGTAGGTGAAGTTATCATTTTTTCTCATCTGGCTTCTGAAATTTCCTTTACGGTTCTAAAAGATTTTCCTAGTATAGGAGTTAGTTTACAAACCACATATTGTCTTCTAGTGCTTCTGTTTGGATTTCATCCTCAGGTGAGGTATGGATGCGACCTCAGCCCCTGGTCCAGGTGGCCACCCACTGTCCTAGCACCATTTGTCGACACCCAGCGCTTTAAAGTTTTCTCAGAGTCCAATTCACCTGCCTCGAGTGGCCTGTGCTTTTGGTGTCAGATGGGACAGCGGTCGCCATCCCAGGACCCCGTTTACCCCTATTTTTCTTCTAAGAGTTTTGTGGCTTAGCTCCTATGTGCAGGTCTTCAAGAGATTCTGAATGAATTTTGTGTGCAGGATGAGGCAGGGGTCTGTGACGGATCCCGTTTCCATCGTAAGAGACCAACCAGGCTGCAGAGGGGAGGATGAAGTGAGAAAGGAGCCGGGCAGGGGACCGGCCCTCGGTCTGCTGGGCCGCCCAGCCGGGGATGACAGGCTCGGCCAGGCGGTGAGAAGCGGGTCCCACCTGCGCGGCCACCCCACCCTCCTGTTCTGTTTCAGGAACTGGAGGAAGAAGAAATCTGACATCAGAGCTGACGCAGAAGATAAGGCGCGGGCTGTGATTCGGGAAGAATTCCAGAACCTGGGGCCCATCAAGTGCGTGAGGGTCCTGGGGGTAGGGAGAACTACCTGCTGGCCTGGCCTGGGACCCACGGGGGTTCATTCCCTGGGGAATCTCAAGACCAGTGGCCCAAGGGCCTGGAGACGGCGGCTGGGTGGGGGCTGACACAATCGGCCTGTTTCTTGCTGGGTGCTGGGGTGGTCGCTCTGAGGAGCCTAAAGCCCCTGGAGGTGTGTGCCTGAGGCGGAGACCTGCCACCACCTCCCCACCGCCTTTCCCTCCTGGTTCCCGGGGTCTCTGCCGCCATCGCCAGTGGCTGCCAGGACCTCCTTTGACACACGTTTCCCAGGCTTCAGCAGGCCTGCGTTCAAGTTCTGGCTCTGCCACAACCTCCTCTGTGGCCTTGGGCGAGACGCTGACCCTCTGTGGCCCCTCCTCAATGTGAGATGGGCAGGATCCCCCCCCAACACCTGAGTGCTCCCACCTCTGCCACCTGCTGGCCCTGTCTGCCCCTCAGTCTGTCTGTCCGTCCTCTGCCGCCTCTGGCCCTGTCTGCCCCTCTGTGTCCTCTGCCGCCTCTGGCCCTGTCTGCCCCTCGCAGCACCTCTGTTTGTCCCCGTGTGTGTATGTGGCTCCCTCTGTGTAACTGTGCCTGTCTCCCTGCCTTCCTATTGTCGGTCTGTTCCCCTGTCTTTCTGCTTCTCTGTCTCTTTCTCTGTTTCTTGCTTTCTCTCTCCCGGTTTTCCACAGACCCCTGAGAAAGCCCTGGGAGTTATGATATGGTTTGGGGAAGAGGACGGCTTGGTGCCCAGGAAGGGCCCTGGGGCGGGGGTTCCCAGGCTGTGAGTCACTCCCTCACACACCCCCACCCTCACGCTGGAGGCTTGCTGGGCACTGACCGACTGACCTGGTTCAGTTTCCCGGATGGGGGGTCTGGGCCCCATCACGCCCAGGAGCACCTGCCCGAGCCCTGCCCAGGCTGCGTCTGCTCACTGCTCACCTGCATCCGTGCCACAGGTTTGCCGAGCAGGCCGTGTTCACGCTGTTCTGCATGTTCGCCATCCTGCTGTTCTCCCGGGACCCGAAGTTCATCCCAGGCTGGGCCAGCTTCTTCACCCCCGGGTGAGACTCAGGGGGACGGGGACCTACAGAAGACTCGGCTCCAGCCCTTGGCTGCTGGGGGGTGGGGAGGTATTGAGAACGAGTAGGTGGGCAACGACGTCAAATTCTGCTGTTGTGGCTGGAGCAAGATTTGATGGGGGATGTGTCTGCTGGATTTGGGCAGATCCCAGATCTCCCCACGCACCATCCAACAGAAACACAGCATGGACCACGTGTGTACTAGGAATGTCTTGGTTGCCACATTTGAAGTGAAGATGGGCAGGCGATGTGGTGCAGCGGGTCAAGCCACCACTTGGGACACCCACATCCCAAACAGGAGTGCCGGTTCCACTCCCAGATCCTCTGTTCGCATCCAGCATCCTGTCAGTGTGTCCTGGGAGGCAGCCAATGATAGCTCAAGTGCTTGGGTCCCCGTGACCCACATGGGAGACCCTGATGGAGCTCCGGGCTCCTGGCTTCAGTCTGGCCCAGTCCTGGCTCTGTTGTAGGCCTTTTAATTATACCTCAATAAAATGCACACGTATCAGCTAGAAAGAATCACATCGAAACACCAAGTTTTTAACATGTAACAAAAGATTGGAAAATGTACTGCTATGGGGCCAATGCCGTGACTCACTTGGTTAATCCTCTGCCTGCAGTGCTGGCATCCCATATGGATACCAGTTCTAGTCCCAGCTGCTCCACTTCCAGTCCATCTCTCTGCTGTGGCCTGGGAAGGCAGTGGAAGATGGCCCAGGTGCTTGGGCCCTGCACCCCATGGGAGACCAGGAGAAGCACCTGGCTCCTAGCTATGGATCGGCACAGTGCTGGCCATGGTGGCCATTTGGGGAGTGAACCAACGGAAGGAAGACCTTTCTCTCTGTCTCTCTCACTGTCTGCAGCTCTACCTGTCAAATAAATTTTTAAAAAATTTTTAAAAGAAAATACACTGCTATAGTCATAGACAACTTGCTATTTCTAGTTCCATTCCTTTCGATGTGCATTGTATTCTGCAGAATGGGTGCCCCACAGTATTTAACCAGTTCCTTATTGGAATTGCCCAATGAGGAATCATCCCACAGTGCAAATAAAGCTTGCCTTTTAAAGAACTTATGAGGTGTCTAGGTTGTGGTTCTATGTCAGGCCAGAAAGATTGATGTTATCTTTTATCTCTATTTTTTTTAAGGCAGACGTAGGGTGCTTCATAATATGAGTGGGACAGAATTCAATGAACCATGTCCCTAGAACAAGTCCCGCCCACCCCCTCTGCCTTTTTTTTTTTTAACCCTTGCTGTTAAGGAATGTTCCTGCACATAGTCAGTGGACAAGAGCTGCTGATTTCCTGCGGGCACACTCCTAGAAGCAGAGTCGCTGGACCAAGGATGCCCGCAGGGAGTTCTGAAACCCGGCGCCGGGTGCCGTAGCCCAGCGCCGCTCCGGCTTGGTCTCCCTTTTCCCTGAGGGTTTTACTTGTCCTTGCTGGTTCTTCTCTCCAAACGTGTGAGCTGCAAGAGCCGCGGTCAGCACTGGGCTCTGAGCTTCGTTGAACTCTGGGTTCAAGGCCGTCTCCTCCCAGGCCATGGTCGGGCCTTGAGCAACGCGTTCCTGCTCTCTGACCTCAATTCCTGATCTGAGATGGAAGGCGCCTGCCCCAGAGCGTCTTGTCCACCAGGCTCCCATGAGGGCCACGTTGTGGGTGTGTGGAAGGTGCCGGTTGGGCCGTGAGCTGGGGTGGCAGGAATGGCTGCACGTCTGGGGGGTCAGCTGTCCACCCCAGGAGGAGTTCAAGCACAAGCTGACAAATAGTCAGGGGTCCCACAAAGCTCAGGTTAGGGTGACGGATGGGGGTGGCATTGGCCCCCAGATTCTGTGACCTCCCGTTCTCCCCTCTGTGGAGCAGCCCCTCTTCCTAGGGGCTGGATGGGGAGGGTGCGTGGCTCTAGCAGCCCCCAAATGCTCTGGGCACCTGGGAGTCACAGGCTCGCACCCCTGGGTGCTGCGCTCCTGCCAAGAGCAGTGAGGACAGAGTGCAGTGGCCCGGCCTCCAGCAGCGCCCCCGGCACAGTGGGCCTGATTCCGGGTCCCCAGTCCGCATCTGCGAATCTGCCCGCACACGGCCTGCTGAGATGCCCAGGGTCACATAGGTTGGGGCCTTCTCATTGCAGGTTTCTTTCGGATGCTGTCACCGGTGTGGCCATTGTCACCATCTTGTTCTTCTTCCCGTCCCAAAAGCCCTCCCTCAAGTGGTGGTTTGACTTCAAAGGTAAGATGGTCAAGGTTGGGTTCTCCTGGGCCTGGGACTGGGACTGGGTTATTGGGGGGCTGGGGCCTCGCCACTGTACCTCCCACATGACCTGAGCAGTAACCTGGGCTGGGGACTGAGGGCTGCCCAAGCTCATCACCAAGGTCAGTGGTTAGGGAGCCAACGCTGTGGCATAGCAAGTTAAACCACTGCCTGCAATGTTGTCATCCCATATGGGCACTGGTTGGAGTCCCAGCTGCTCCTCTTCCAATCCAGCTCCCTGCTAATGCTCCTAGGAAAGCAGCAGAAGATGGGCTGAGTGCTTGGGCCCCTGCACCCACGTAGGAGACCCGGATGGTGCTCCTGGCTCCTGGCTTTGGCCTGGCCCAGACCTGGCTGCTGTGGCCATTTGGGGAGTGAACCAGCAGATGGCTGATCTCCCTGTCTCTCTCTAACTCTGCCCTTCAAATAAATAAATATTTTTTAAAAAAGATTTTATTTATTTGAGAGGTAGAGTTATAGACGAGACAGAGAGAGAGGCCTTCCTTCCGTTGGTTCACTTCCCAAATGGCCACAAAGGCCAGAACTGCCCTGATCCAAAGCCAGGAGCCAAGAGCCTCCTCCTGGTCTCCCATGGGGTGCAGGGCCCAAGCACCTGGGCCATCCTCCACTGCCTTCCCAGGCCACAGCAGAGAGCTGGACTGGAAGAAGGGCAACCGGGACCCATATGGGATGCCGGCGCCACAGGTGGAGGCTTAACCTACTGCGCCATGGTTCTGGGCCCCAAATAAATAAATTAAAAAAAAAAAAAAACTTTAAAAAAAAAAACCCAGGAGGCAGGGCTGGGCCCCTGGGAAGCAGGGAATGGGCCCCAGGAGGTGAGGACTGAACCCCCCAGGAGGCAGAGACTGGGCCCCAGGAGGCGGGGCTCTGCAGTTTTGTGGCCGGCGCTCCTCTCCCAAGCTGCTGTCTTCCCTCCCACCGGCCCCACTCACCGCTCACTCGGCCTCTCTGCTGCTCCCCCCCCCCCCAGTCTGGGGGTCTCCAGAGCTTCCGCTTCATTTTCATCGCTGCTTGTCCGCAGCCTCCGCTGCCTCGTGGTGCCTTGGTGCTCGCCCCTGCTCCGGGCCGCCGTCTGCCCCTTCTTGCCTCCCCAGCTGTCAGGCTCGCGTGAGTCACTTCCTCACGCACCTGTCCACTTCCTCCCGCACCTGTCCACTTCCTCCCGCACCTGTCCACTTCCTCGCACGTGGGCTTCTTCTTGTGATCAAGGTTAGAGACCGCAGCTGCTTTTCTTAGCCCACCCGTCCCACCGTCTTCCACTTTTCTGTGCACGGAGTTGTGCCTGCCTCTCTCCATTGGTGGTCACTCTGTGGTCGATCCAGGCCTGCGGGGTGCCAGGCACTGTGTGTGTGATTGACAAGTGGTTGACGATGATGATGGTAACCACTCCCAGTTTTTCTCTGCCAGAAATCAGTATGGCTCACTCCATCACCTCGTTCAGGACCCTGTCCGGATGCTGCCTCCCCAGGAAAGCCCTCCCTGACTGCGCCAGCTGGAAAAGCAGCCCTCCTGTCTCACTCTCGGTGTCACTGTGCCGTGTGTCCCTGAGGGACTGTGGCTCAGAGAGGCCCCATCACTTTCCAGGGGCACACAGTGAGCCACAGCTCAGGAGGTCTCCCCTGTCTCTGGGCCTAGGCTCCCGGCCCCAGCAGGCCCGGCCCACCACCTGCCTTTTTAAGTAAAGTTTTATGGGAGCACCGCGATGCCCCTTGTTTCTGGATTGCCCGTGGCTGCCTCCATGCAGCAAAGCCGGAGCAGTCACAGCAGAGAGCAGCCGTGCGGCCTGCTCCGTCTCAGTCAGCCGCTCGCTAGCCCTGGCCGGGGAAGGCTGGCTGGTCTCCCCGCTGCTGCTTTTCAGGAAACAAGGCCATCCCATAATGCAGGGGCCAGAGATGCCCTGTGTTTCCACTGCTCTGAATTTCCTTCTTCTTGTTGCCCTCTCTCTACACACTCAAAAAAAAAAAAAAAAAAAGACAGCCTTGTGTGTGTGTGTGTGTGTGTATGTGTATGTGTGTGTGTAAATGAGCGGTTGGGGGATTTAAACAGCGTCCTGCATGCACGTTGCCTTGTTCCAGAAACTTCTCACGTTGTGGGATTTTCACTCTGAGTGTTGGAGCCGGGCATTGGCCTCCTGGGAACCTGAGTGTCCCCATGTGGACGGGGCTGGGGGGCCGGGGACTGGTGCTGAGTGGGTGCCGGTCCCCTCTCTCTCTGCTCAGCTCCCAACACGGAGACGGAGCCCCTGCTGACGTGGAAGAAGGCGCAGGACACGGTGCCCTGGAACATCATCCTCCTCCTGGGAGGCGGCTTCGCCATGGCCAAGGGCTGCGAGGTAAGAGCGGGCGCAGGGTGGGGTGGGGAGGGTGGTGGGAGTGGGGCTGCGGGCACTCCGGCCCCTGCGCCAGCACGAGGCAGGGGCCGCTCCCAGGGTCTGGAGCCCCCGGCCTCCTTGCGGGGGGGCCACGCTTGGCGCTGGTGCTGCAGACAGAGGAACAAGGCTCGGGCGTAAGGCTGTCCGGACCCGGGACGGGGGGGGGGGGGGGGGGGGGGAACGGGGGGCGAGGCCGCAGGGAGACGATCTGCTCGCGCGCGCCTCCTGCCGGGCACCGTTCAACGCGCTTTGCCCGCGTTAGCACCCCCAGGCCGCTTGCCTGGTTTAGTCTGTGCGCTCAGCCACTGAGACGGAGCTCAGGGTTGGTGTTGTGCGGGGCGGAGGCGCCAGGGGGCAGAGGCTCTCGGATGGGGCCCTGGGGCTCTGGTCCCTCCCAGAGGAAGTGCGTGGATGCATTATCTCATCTAATCCTCACAAGACCCCTAAGAGCGGGAGGATGCTTTTAGCCCCATTTTACAGGGAGGGAAGCTGAGGCCTGGAAAGGTCAGGCTATGCCCCCTGCTTAGTCAGGGGCTGGATTTGAACTCTGGCTTTAGAGCCTGGGCGCCTCATTGTCCGTGTGTTCCGGGCGCGGCATGGCGCTCTCTGGGAACGCTGGCCTAGCTCGTCTGCATGAGCACCACCTGCGTAGACGCTGCTGCCGAGCCCATTCTACAGCAGGGGCGAGGGAGCGCTCAGTGACACGCGTCGCCAGGTGGCGCAGCCGGGATCCGAAGCCAGAGCTCGCGGCGCGGGCCTCGGCCCTCACCGGGAAATCGCCCCCGTGCACCAGGGTGTTTGGAGCCAGAACCAGCTAAGGGCCGTCGGAGGTGCAGGTCCGGGGGCCTGAGAGCGCTCTGCTTCATTCATCTGGATGCGAGTGGTGCTGACTCAGCGGGCAGACGCCGCGGGGTGGGGGTGTGGGGGTGGGATCGGGCTCCGCCCTCCTCTCTCCGAACAGGGTCCCTGATGCCCACACTCCTGTTCTCTCATCTGTGAGTTGAGGATTAAATGGGGCGCGGGGGTGGGGGTGGTTCTGGAAGGAACTGACTCCCGGACAGCCAGTTGGAAGCGGTCAGAGCGGCACACGTGGTCACGCCTCGGCTGCTCCCCGATGTGTCTGTGGGCCGGGCTCCAGGACCCGTGGTGAGGATCAGGGAGCAGAGGTCGTGAGGCTATGGCCCTGGGGTCACCGCGGCAGGAGAAGAGGCGCGGGACGGGCAGAGGGAGAAGGGGGCTGTGAGCCGGCCCAAGCCACAGAGCCCAGCTAAGCCGGCGGGGCACGGCCAGCACCCATCCGTGGGTCTCTCAGCCCCTCCATCCGAGACAGGGAACCACACCCCCAGGGCCAGCGACAGGGCCCCGCCAAGGGCGAGCTGGATGGCACACTCGGCTTTGCTAACGGGCACTCCTTTCATGAATGTATTCTATTTTTATTTTGTTCATTAAAGCAATAACACGTGAACAAGAGCACAGATTTCCAAGGGAATAAGGAGAGGTGAGCAGAGCATGGTTTTTGTCTGTTTTCAGACCTCTGTGGCCCAGAGAGGTTAAGTGACTGATTCTAGGTAACACAGCTCATAGGTAGCAGAGCTAGGTTGTGAACTTGGTCCAACCTTTGAAGCCACTGCCTGTGCCTGGGGAGGAGGGTATATCAGGGGAGACTTCCTGGAGGAAGTGCCTGCTATCCAGGTCTTCAAGGGGCTGGAATCAAAGTGCCTCCCGTTCTTGCTGAACCCCTCCGGGTCTCAGTCCCCTCATCCGTGAAACAGGAGGAATAGTGGCAGCCCCCGGGGAGTTTTCCGGGTCCCTGAGCTGGTATATGGGAGCCTGGAGGTCACAGCTCCACAGGTGACTGTGACTGGGTGTTGGGGACAGGGAAAGTCGGAATCCAGAGCGACATGGGGGTTCCTGGCCTGGGCAAGTCACCGCAAACGGTCCGACGTGGGTCTGGAGAGGCAGCCCTGGGCCCAGAGGCTCCTCAGAGCATGCACCCTGGGGGGCTGGGCTGCAGGTCCGTGGAGCATGCCGGGAGGCAGCCTGGCTGTTAGCCCAGCCTGGGGCAGCCGGCCGGGCTCTGTTCAACGGAGGCTTTGTGTAGCCGCTGCCCCTGTGCCCAACCTCTGCCGGGACCATCTCCTGCCCAGGCAGCCGCAGCCTGGCCCCGGCGCGACCAGAATGCTTATGGCACAGCCTGGTGCCTGGCCCCTGCCCAGCCCCTTGGCCAGGCCCCATAGCCAGGCCCCCTGCGGCCTGGGGGTCCTTGAAGGGGCCGTGGGCTCCCCATTGTTGGTCCCAAGGATGGACACCCAGCTTGGTGGCACTGGGCTCGGGCAGCTCGCTGGAGCCCACACTGTCCTCCTGCCGGTGGACCTCCACTCATGACTCTGTGTTCTTCAGGCTTCCCTGGGTCTGCACAGCTGAGCCCCGCCTGCCACCCTGACCTAGGCACTGCCTCCCCCTACCAGGCCTCTGGCCCTTGGCTGCTCCTCTTCACACTCATTGCACCCCAGGACCTTTGCATGTCTGTGTCTGAGATCCTTCTGAGCTCGCAGAGCGCTCACCCTGCAGATCTCAGCCCCTCAGAGCCACGGCGACCGGGGCTGACCCGCCCCCGCTCCCCGTCCCAACACCACCGTGCCCGTGTGCCCCGCACCACATCCACCCTGGGCCCCCACTCACTTCTGCACTGTCTTCCTGGAGAGAAAGCCCACGAGGACGGGGACCCCTGGAAGAGTCTTAGGACGCAATTGGCGCCCCCTGGGTATTTGTGAAGGGACCTGGAGCTGGGCTGCTGGGGGCGGGTGGTACAGAGCGCACAGGGCTCCTCCGAAGGGACTGGCAGCTGCCAGGTGCCACGGCCAGCAGGGGCTCGCGTCTCCCTCCGGTCCCTGCTGGTGTATTTTACCATCTCCTGGACACAAGACTGGTCTGTCCTAGTGCCCTCAGAGCCACACAGAGGGGCTCAGTAAGAAGGGGAGGCACTTCCTCCAGGAAGTCTTACCTGATATACCCCCCAGTCACAGGCAGTAGCTGAAAAGGTCGGACCAAGTTCACGTTGCCAGGTGGGCGCCCTCCATCACGGCCCGCCACCTGCACACCGCGGTGTCCCGGTGCCATCAGCCTCGGAGGGCAGCACAGAGCTCTCTTCCTGCCCGCGCCCCACCTGGCTGGGAAGCTGCTGAGCTGGCTACGCCCCGGTCCCCAGCGCCCAGCGCCGGCTCGAGTCGTGTCGTGTGAGGGCTCAGGCAAGCGGCTCAGCCTTGGTGTCTCCAGCTGCGCCGGGGATCCTAGTGCCTGCTTCCCGGGCAGCATGAGGAAGAGAAATGGAGGAATCGCCCAGGACTTAGGAGAGACAGCCCAGGCCCGGTTTCTTTGTTAATTTTAAAGACTGATTTATTTATTTGAAAGAGTTAGAGAGAAGGAGAGAGAGAGAGAGAGAGAGAGAGAGAATCTTCCCTCTGCTGGTTCACTCCCTAACTGGCCGCAATGGCTAGAGCTGTACCGATCTGAAGCCAGGAGCCTCTTCCGGGTCCCCCACCTGGGTGCAGGGGCCCAAGGACCTGGGCCATCCTCTACTGCTTTCCCAGGCCACGGCAGAGAGCTGGACAGGAAGTGGAGCAGCCGGGACTTGAACCCATGCCCAGTGGGATGCCGGCAGTGTAGGTGGCGGCCTTAGCAGCTATGCCACAGTGCGGGCCCCAGGTTCGGTTTAAACTGAAACCCCAGAATGCATTTCAGGTGTTAAGGACAGGGCCCGCTTTCCTATGTATTCTTTTAGGCCTGAACACAACAAGGAGCAGAGATGTTGACTGATCTGTGCCAGGGCACGGAGCCGGCGCGGGAGGCGGTGGTTTGAATGTTCCCCCTTCTCCTTTCTTCCCGCTCTGACCCAGTCCCCGGCTCCTGCCCGCCCCCCAGGGTCGCTGCCCAGAGCTGCAGGCACACAGGCCAGCGCTGGGCCTCGGGAGTCTTCCGAGTCATTTTCAAGGGCATTTTTGGCCACAAGGGGTTTTGACTTCAGAAACTGAACCAATACCACGGCACCTACCTTTTAGGATCTGACCCTACGATATAACGAAGAGATCAAGAAGGGGCCTGGCCCGGCAGGGAGGGAGGAAGAGGGAGCTCCACCCCAGGCGCAGCCTCCCTCCCCGCCTCCAGCGAGGCCACCCTGATCTCTGGGCTCCGGAGGAAGCAGCCGGGCACCCAGCACATCGGGTGCTTTTCACTTCTGCCACTCCCGGCCTCTCGGCCTCCATGCCATGCCTTTAGCCGGCGCTCCCTGGGCACTTCGCAGGGGCCCGGCCCCTCTCCTAGGCGCTTTGTAGATCAGGGGTCCCCCTAACAGTAACCCCCAGGGGGCCGGGGGTGCTGTCCTCATCCCCAGTTTGCAGATGAGACAAGAGAGGCGCAGAGCCATTAAGTTGCTGGCCCAGGAGACCAGTGCGGAAGGATGGAGCTAGGAGGCAAAGTCAGTCCTACTGCAGGGCCGGCCCTCACCCTCTGGCCGTCCCGTCCCGCCCTGCCCTGCCTGGGGCTGGGGCCGACCCTGGTGGCCCTGGGAATCTGAGGCTGTGCGCTTCCAAGGAACTGTGGCTTCCAATCCCTCGAAGAACGGCAAAGCGTGGTGAAGCCCCTTTAGTGTCCTCCACTGAACCCCAGACGGCCGGGGCGTTCCTGTCCCTAAAGCCTCCGGATTTCCCACCAGCGTGGACGCGAGCCAAGGCCCGAGTGGCTGCTGGGACCTCGGCGGGATGCCCGCCGCTCCGTGGCCCAGCTTCGGGGAAGCTCTTGGCACCTCACTTGCTCAAGTCATTAAAATTCCGTCACCAGCCACTGTCTCTCCTTGCCCATTCTGCTGCCAGTCTCTCAGCCTACAGGGAAACCCAGGGCTCCTCCCCCCACCCCCACCCCCAGCAGCACTCCCTGGGCCGGGGAACTGGCTGGGGCCCTGCCTCGCAGTGCACCACGTCTGCCAGGCCGTTCCTCCAGGCACCACAGGGGCCGCACTGCAGTTGGGCTCTTTTATGGGTGTAAAATTAGCGTACTGGAGTCTGGAACCCATCGGAAAGATAAGTTCTGTATCCGTAGCACGTTTTCTATGAAACGTAAAAGAAAATACAGTGTTGCTGTGGCAAAATGATGGGAATTTTCCATAGGATCTTGAGTTGATAAAAAAGGGCCTGGGTTGATAAAAGCTAGGTCTGTGGTCAGCATGCGGCTGATTGTCAATGTCAGGGACATGGCCATCCAGTCCTTGGTCAGCTCCTGCGCATTGCTGTTAAAAAAAAAAAGCAACCTATAGGATGGCCACCAGGGGGCAGCATAGCGAGCGATTTGACATCCTCAGTTGAGTGGCTCAGTGTGTGTTGGGCAGGTTCACGGAGGGGCGCCTTTGGGGTGCAGGATGGGGAGAGGGCGTGTGTGTACCGGTACCTACGGTGACTCTGTGTCATCAGCAGAGGGTTAGGGTTAGTGTCAACAGAGACAGTACCCAATAACTCTGCAGCCTGGAGGGCGGAGTCCCAGCCAGCCTTCCCTGTCCTGGAGGTCCATGGTTAGCTCTGGGCACTGCTGTTAAGTAAGAGGCAAAGGAGCAGACGTGGGTGCCCAGAGGAGGGTGCCAGGCAGCCGGGAGCTCACAGAAGCCCCTGAGCCCATGCAGGTGCAGGTGGGTTTTCGTCATTGCCTCGGGGGCCTCGGGCAAGTCACAGAAACTTTCCCAGCTCCAGTTCCTCCTGAATGAAACAGAGACAAATGCCACAGCATGGCTGGGGGGAGGAACCGGGGTGACGCCTGCAGGTGCCTGCCCCCATGAGAATTGTCCATGGTGACAATTCTCGCGACAGCGGATAATGAAGTCCATGGTGGTGCTGTCTGCGTTGTCACCGTCACTGTCATCCTCGTCACCAGTCATGGATGATCTCTGTTAATAACCGGATGGCACTGCACGTGATGTGTATCTGATGCGTGTGTTATATCGAATATGAGATCTTACATATAAAGTACATGGGTACGTTATATGACTAATATGGCGTGTAAATGGAGATTTCCCATGGTGGGTTCGATTCCCCCATCGCACACAAGTTAGCTTCAGGGTGCTAGAGCCAGGGGAATGACTTGGGGGCGAGGGGGCAGTGCCACAAGCAGAGAGGATACAGCCCGAGCATGGGCGCCTGGGCACACCTCCAGCCCGCTCCGCACCCGGTCCCACAACTGTGGAGGAGGCGGTGCTCGGGCCCAGCCCCCACCACCGTGGCGGCTGTGGGCTGGGCCTGGGCTGAAGGGCTGACCTCCCTCCCCGCAGGAGTCGGGGCTGTCGGTGTGGATCGGGGGGCAGCTGCACCCCCTGGAGAACGTGCCGCCCGTGCTGGCTGTGCTGCTCATCACCGTGGTCATCGCCTTCTTCACTGAGTTCGCCAGCAACACGGCCACCATCATCATCTTCCTGCCCGTCCTGGCGGAGCTGGTGAGAGTCCCTCGGGGGGCGGGGACGGAGACCCCTCCCTGAGGACCAGGGCCTTCGCCTGCCACCACTCGCTTCCAAAATCAGGAAGCGTCAGGACGGCTGCGCAGTTGTTGTAAATTCTGGATTTCTTTAGGAAGTGCACGGCCAGAGAGTATTTTTGAAAATGAGCCCCTGGTGACAGGGGACACTTTCTAGGGACATGGGAGTTGCCCGGTTTGCATTAGGAAGTGGAGCAGCTGGGCGGAAAAACAGGCTCTCGAGAGATCCCGGGTGGGCCACGGTTCTCTGTGGTGGGGGCCATCCCTGTCTTGTAGGGTGTTCAGAGCAGCCCTGGCCTCTAGTCACTTTGAGGGCAGGAGCGCCCCCTAGTGGTGACAATCCAGAATGTCTCACAGTCACTGCCAAGTGTCTAATGGAGAGCCCTCGCCCCCCAAATCAGCCCTGGGTGGGAAAGTGTCCCCGAACACAGAGAGAGACAGCCGCTTGGTCTACGGGTAAGATAAGCAGAACAGGAACTCAGCGCAGACAAGGACAGCAAAGGCCGGCCAAGCAGCCGTTCAAAGTCACCTCTCAACCAGGATGCAAATACCAAAGTGAATCCAGCCTTACAGGAAAAGAGCAATAAATCACGGTCAGGCAGATGGTCTCCCAAGAAGGTTAACAAAGGTTAACATTGGGAACTGTTGGAACAGAGTTATATTTGAACAGAGCCAGGGACCAGACTACAGGATTATCTCAACATAACCCCAGACTGATAGAACCGAGTCAATGTTACAAGCGCTCAGACAGTGGTGCAGCGGCCGGCTTCCCCGCCCCACCTCCCGTTTCCTTTGCTTATTTGTGCCTCGGCTGGGTAAGGGAGATCGCACCGTTGGCACACGGAGATGCACACTTTACTGCTTCTTGGTGACTGGAGACCATTCCATTATACATGGGCAGTTGCTGGATTTTTTTTTTCTTTTTAAAAAGATTTATTTATTTATTTGAAAGAGTTACAAAGAGAGAGAGGAGAGGCAGAGAGAGAGAGAGGTCTTCCAGCCGCTGGTTCACTCCCCAGTTGGCCCCAACGGCTGGAGCTGCGCTGATCCAAAGCCAAGAGCCAGGAGTTTCTTCCTGGTCTCCCACATGGGTGCAGGGGCCCAAGGACTTGAGCCATCTTCTACTGCTTTTCCAGGCCATAGCAGAGAGCTGGATCGGAAGTGGAGCAGCAGGGACTAGAACTGGGGCCCATATGGGATGCCGGCACCGCAGGTGGCAGCTTTACCTGTTAGGCCACAGCGCCGGCTCAGTGCTGAACTTCTTGGGTTTTACTGCTCCGGGTGGACAGACTTGGCTGTTGTGGGACAGTGCCACCCGGCCCTTGCTGCATAGCACGGGGCCTTGGCCGTGTCGTCGGCGGTGAGCACGGTGCCCCCTGGGTGGCTGGCTCTAAGTCTGATTGACTTCATCGGATTCTTTCCCAAGGTCACATGGACCTGGGCACTGAGAGAAGTGGGGTGCTGAGGGGCCCAGCGGGGCGGGGAGCGCAGCACCCCTTCAGTCTGGAAGGGATCCCTTTTTAGAACAGACATTTGCCAAGGGTGCATTCTTGTACGTTTTGCTTATCATCGAATCAGCACGCTTCACACAGGACGAGGGGGTTCTCAAGCACCTAAAAATAATGTGCCCGCTTTGGGCTGCGGCGGCTCCCCGGAGGGGCCACCATGTTCCCGTCTGGGTGCAGCCCTGGTGACACGGCCGCCGGGACCTGGGAGTCAGCGTGTCCCTTGGGCGAGGTCACAACAGCAGGTGGGCAGTTGCAGGGGGCCGACAGGGGGCCGCTCCGGCTGCACAACCTTAGTCCTTTGCAAGGCAGCCACGGGGCGCTTGCCCGAGCTCGCCCTGTCTGGTGTTCACCGAGGCCCCAGGAGAAGGCGGAGGCGGCTGTTGAGGTGGTGAGGTCGCGCGGCTGACGGAAGGGCCAGGCAGGGGAGTTGTGACTGGGAGCCCGGCCCCCAACCCTGTTCTCTGAGCGCTCCCTGGACCTGCGCACCTGGGGGTCACCCCCCACCACGCGCACCTGCCTGCCAGCAGGAGTGGGCGGGGCCCGCGGGGCCATCTGGGGTTGCAGGAGCCCTGCTGGCGAGTTGCAGGCGGGGTTCCGGTGAAGCACTCCGCCCAGCCCCGAGCAAATTGCGCTGTAGCCCCGAGTGTCGCTAACCTCCAGAAAATTCTCTCTGTTCGCTGACTGCTGACTCGCTCTCCCCCCTCTCCCGCCCCCTGTCTCCGTGGCTCTCCGTGGCTCTCCGTCACTCTGCCCATCTCTCTTGTCTCTGGCTCTGCGTCTCCGTGTTGCTCTCTCTCCGATTGTCCCCCTCTCCCGGGGGGGTCTCCCTGTGTGTGTGTCCATTGCTCCGTCCGGCTGGTGGCCCCGGGCCCAGGCTATCCGCCTGAGGGTGAATCCACTCTACCTGATGATCCCTGGCACCGTCGGCTGCTCCTACGCCTTCATGCTCCCGGTCTCCACACCCCCCAACTCCATCGCCTTCTCCTCGGGACACCTGCTGGTCAAAGACATGGTGAGTGTGGGCGTTGCTGGCCGCGGGGAGTGAGGTGGGGTGGGCACTGCTGGGGGCAAGGCATCTGGGGGCCTCCTGTGCTCCTCCCCCACCCCACCTGTGAACAGGATCCTTCCTTCGAGCCAACACCGGGATGGTTCTTAGACAAACCTGGCGGTCATGATGCTTTCCCAGGCCCTGGTCTCTGCCTGCTGATCCGGCCATGGCTCTGCACCCAGAGCCTTGAGAGCCAGGAGCAGCAGGCGCACGTGGGGCCTTAGGGAGTGGGGACCCCGCCCCTCACCGCAGTGCTCCCAGCACAAGGTCTCCTCCCTCCCCGGCCCCCTCCCCAGCAGCATCCTCCCTCCCTGCTGGCCACTCAGGGAATGAATATAGAGAACCCTGCTTGGAGAGAGCTGGTGCCGGGGGAAGGGTGATCAGCTTGACCAGGTCACGATGTGGGTGCGAGAGCCCAGGGGGACAGGTGGAGGCAGAGAGCAAGAGCGGCGGTGAGAGGTGCCCAGGGCTGGCATGGGGGCGGGGGCGGGGCGGAGGGGTGGAGGCCCTCACTCACCTGCCCCTTCCGTCCCCACCTTTCCCGGTGGTGTCCTGCCTCCCCCCGGGGGCGTGCCCCTCCATGCAAGATTGATTTAACAGTTTTACTCGGTCCACCTCAGATTTAAAACAAAAATTCACGAGTATTTAAAGAGAAAAACTGCCAGCACTCTGCACACAGAGACCCGTCTGGCACACCTCGGAAGGGAGTCTAAGATTCTTGGGAAGTGAGGACAATTCCATTCTCCCACCGACAGGTGGCCAGGAGGAGGCTGTGCCTGGAGCAGCAGATGGGGCGGGAGGAGGGCTCGGGAGGAGCCAGAGGGCAGGGACGTGTTAGCCCTTGGAGGACACATGGCAGCGCGAGGGTGACCAGGCAGGCTCCTCCCAACCGCTCACAGAGATGAGCGTTTCCGGAAGAGAATGCCACCGCCCCAGGCAAGGATGGCCACCTGGGCACCTGCAGGGTGGGCGTGGGGCTGGGGTGGAGTTTGCTGACCCAGCAGGGTCATCCCCAGCCTGCATGACCTCTGCGACCGACCGCTCTGAGCCTCAGCTCTCAGCTTTGTAAAGCAGGTGTGGATGATGCGATGGTGAGGCTGCTCCGGGGGTGAAATGCCGTGGCCCGTGACACCTCTCAGCACAGTGCCTGACCCCGTGCTTGGCGGGACAGCCTTGGCTGATCAAAGACAGGAGGATCCCGGCACTGAGCGGCCTGCCTACCTGGCTCTGCTACATTATTTCCCAGCCATGGGAGCCCGGGTGAACCATGAGCTGCGCCTCGGTTTCCCCGTCTGTACAATGGGTCTGGGCTCCGTTGCAGGTGCGGACGGGATTCCTGATGAACGTGATGGGCGTCCTGCTGCTCAGCCTCGCCATGAACACCTGGGCCCAGGCCGTCTTCCAGCTAGGCACCTTCCCGGACTGGGCTGATGCCCACGTGGCCAACATCACGGCACTGCCGCCCACCGTGGCCAACAGCACCTTTCGGACCCTCTGAGGCCCCCCGCTGAGTCCCCTTGGGGCTGGGCCCTCCCAGAGGGCTGTCCTCGCCCTTGCTGCTGGGACCCTACGGGTGATGATGCTTTTCTGTCATCCAGCGCACAGCAAGCGAGGGTGGCCGGCAGGGGTCCACTTGGGTCCGCGGGATCATCGTCTGTGACACCTCCCTGCCTCGATCATGCAGTCCCAGGCCCAGATCCCCCCAGAGCTGCTGCCTGCAAATGAGTGCCTCTAGCCGCAGGCGGTGTGGACGGAGCTGAGCCCAGTGGATCTGGAAGGGTGTTCGTCTCGTACACTCGGGATGGGGGGCACCCATGCTGCTGGGCACAGCTGCGTCCCCACTGGCCACTTAGGGTGTCTTCCTGGGAGAGGCGTGGGGCTGGATGCCCGGCCCAGGAGCGCCAGCTGTCCCCACCGCGTGCTCAGTGCCCGCTCTGCAGCCACCGTGGGGCTCCACTCCTGCTGGAACCCCTGGGAGCGGGGAGGGAGAGGCGCCTTCCTGGGGTCGTGGAGACAGTGCCAAGCCTTCTTGCTGGGTCTCCGAGCTCCCACGCCCGCCAGCTGACATCTCCACCCATGAGGTTGGCGTTCTGTTCGCCTGCTTCCGTGCGCCCATAATCCTGGTGTTAGGGTGAAGCCAGGGCCCTGCTGCCTCGCGGGTGACCCGTGGCTCCTGCGGCCAGGTCCCTCCTGCGGGTGGCCGGCTGGTGGCCGCTTGCTTCTTGTCCCAGCCGCTGGCCTGCACCTCCCCCAGCGCTCCGAGTGCTAAGCAGGATTAATTAGCAAGGGCCCCGTTTCTTTCAGGATTGAGAGAAACAGCACACGACACACAATGGCTCAGGCTGGCAAATTGTGACCCCCCCTTCTCCAGACAGGAACCAGGGGCGGGCTTCCTGCGCCCGGGGCTTGGAGCTGGGCAGATCTGGGGGCTCATCCCTCCTGTCTCAAGCCTGGTCTCCCCACAGCCCCGGGCACCAGCCCAGGGTCTGACCTGCAGGCCCTCGGGAAGTCACAGCATCAGGAAGGCCCCAGCTGAGGCCCCGCCACCCCTCACTTCCCCTTCCTTCGCCCCGGGGCGCTTAAATTCCCAGAGGAGCAGCGGACCAGAGGGTAGCACCCGGGAGGGAAGGGCACAGGCAGGGCGGTTCCCTGAGAGCAGGCCCGGGGCCCGGGGGCGGGGGTCACGCAGTGTCCGTGGGAAGCGACAGTGTTGGGGGCCGTTCCGGGCTGCTGCTGTCGGGGCGTGGTGCAGCAGGGAGGGGAGAACTTCCGTTCCGCTCACGCTCAGCAACTTCCGTTCCGCTCACGCTCAGCAGAGGAACCCACGGCGTCTGTGACAGCTGACTCGTGATTTCAAACACTTCTGATCAAAACTGCGAAGAAATAAAGATCGTTAATAATCAGCCTTGGCCCTGCAGAGTGCTTGCTGCTCCGAACACAGGAGAGCGCCAAAGCCCCGCCTTCCTGGGGCGGGGGTGCCACCAGCTCGACCTCTCTCACTTCCCACTAGCCACAGACTCGAACTCTGCCCCAGGGCCTTTGCACATGCTGTCCCTGCTGCCTGGACCACCCCCAAGGGAGTGCCTGGCTCCTACCCCAGTCCCTGCTCGGGACACCTCCCCGGCCGTCCTCTCTGTCGCCCTGGTTACTCTGCAGCCCCCTGGCTCTCCTCCTCTGTTTCTTCTTAGTACTTAGACCACTGTGTTACTTATTTTCTTATTTGTTTTTACTTTCACTTCCTCTAGAATCTAAATTTACGAAAAGTCAAACAATATTCTGTCCCGTGCTGTCATGCCAGAACCTGGAACAGTTCTGGGCACAGCAGGTGCTGAGTGAAAATCTGAACAAATTCAGGAGCGGGCAGCCCACTCAGCGGTTTATTTAGACCCTGTTCCGTGCTGGGTCGCTGTCCCCGTCCCCGGCCGCGGGAGGTAAACAAACGTACGCACTGACTCTGAATCAGCTGCGGGCCAAGAAGATGAACCCTGTGATTCAATGACTCAGAGGCCACTCAGCCAGTGTGGTCAGGGAGGGCTTCCCTGAGGAGGCGGTCTTGGCCGGAGACCGGAAGTCACCCAGATGCTCATGGCAATGTGGGTGGCAGCAGGGGCGGGCTGTGTGTGTGTGGGTGCTCTGGGGGGGTGCCTCCAGGCAGCTCTCTGTCCAGGGCCTGTGTAGACTCTGCTGAGCTCTTTAGAAGCAGCACCACCACCCCGCCCCGTCCTCTCCCGGGCAGTGACCGGCCAGGGTCCCTCCCTCCTGGACCCCGGAGGGCTCTGGCCGCTCTCAGGGAAGGAGGCACGGGCGCTCCCAGAGGCCGGAAGTGAGGGAGCTGGCGGGCTGCCCAGGGTCAGTGGAGGCGGACAGGAGGGTGTCGAAGCCACAGGAGCCAGAGAGACCTGTTTATGTCACCCATGGCTGTGAGACAACCTGGAGACCCAGCGCGGTGTCGGCGCATGGGCCACTCCCGAACACAGCTCCACAGCGCTGGCTCGGAGCCTGCTCTGGGGGTGCAGCCAGGATCCCCAAGCTGGCATGCCCGCCGTGCTGGTGCCCCTCCAGGACCCCCTCCTTGTGGGGCTCGCCCAGGGGTCTAGCCTGGACCTCTTCCTGGGACAGTCAGCATCAAGGGGGACAGAAGCTGAGGCCAAGGGCCTGGACACGGAAGCCGAGGAGCGGCGACTTGGACACATTCTGCCAGTCAAAGCCGGCGTCGGGGTGCAGCGGGTGCAAGGGGAGGGAAAGAGACTCCACCCTTGGGGAGGGCAGGAGTGGTGTGCCGCCCTTTCTGGAAGCCATTGGCTGTGGAGGTTGCGAGGACGCGCCGACACCTGCTGGCTTAGGATCAGGCACAGGCGAGGAGACTGGCTGGACCTGGGCAGGGGCAAGGAGGGCTGGGGGCGGGGGGCGTGGCCCGGGCTCTGCTGGTACCGGAGAGGCCACTGCACGGTCCCCGGGGCTTGCTCTCCACATTCCCCAGGAGCCACTGTGGCATCTGGGAGTTTCGGGTAGAATGTCGGGGGTGGGGCAGCGGGAGAGGCCATGGCTACCGCTGGGTCGCCTCAGGCATGGGCCATCGTGGGTGAGCAACGGAGTCAGGCGCAGAGGCACGGGGCAGTGATGGCAGCCGGAGCAAGGATGGAGTCAAAGTCCTCACCCGAGGACTCCAGAGAGCCGTGGTGGCACCTGGCCGGGGCCCCGACAGGGTCACGAGAGCCACCCTGTGCGCTGCTTTCCGTGGTGGTCTCGTCTGACCAAGGACAGCACCAGAAGGGAGCACACGGCCTGGCCCCCGGAGGCGGAGCTTGCTACAGAGAATGGCAGCGGGGGGAGACCCTGGGATGGGGACCGGGCAGGGCCTGAGCCCCAGGGAGGAGCCCCAGACAGCAACTGGCCAGGCACACAGGAAGGAGCCCCTGGGTCGGACTCGCCCCTCCCTCCGCCCTCCTGCTGGGGACGGCCAGAGAATAGGCAGCCAGGATGTGGGTGCACACAGCAGTACCCCCTTATCCACTGGTTGCAGCCCAAGACCCCCCTCAGCAGGTGTCTGACACCAAGGCCCTCACCCATACCCACACCCGTGATAAAGTTTTATTTATAAATTACGCACAGTGGGAGACGGACACCGACGCATCGATCCTCACATGGACCAATTATAACAAGACCCATCACAAGAAGTTACTTGCAGGGGCTGGTGCTGTGGTGCAGTGGGTTAACACCTTGGCCTGAAGCGCCAGCATCCCATATGGGCGCCGGTTCAAGTCCTGGCTGCTCCTCTTCCAATCCAGCTCTCTGCTATGGCCTGGGAAAGCAGTGGAAGATGGCCCAAGTCCTTGGGCCCCTGCACCCGTGTGGGAGACCCAAAAGAAGCTTCTGGCTCCTGGCTTTGAATCGGAGCAGATCCAGCCATTGTGGCCATCAGGGGAGTGAACCAGCAGATGGAAGACCTCTCTCTCTGGCTCTACTTCTCTCTGTAACTCTATCTTTCAAATAAATAAAATAAATCTTTAAAAAATAAAAAGAAAAGAAACACATACAGCTTCCCGTGAATGGATCCTGGGAGCACCTTCTCCTTAAAAGAAAAAAAAAGATAGATAAGAAGTCACTTACAGCTTGTCGATCATTGATTTCTGGAATTTTTGGCTTAATATTTTCAGACCTCAGTTGAAACCACAGAGAGCGGATGTCGTTGTTTATCTCATCCAGAGTCACGCTCACAGAAGCATCCAGAATAACGTTTGACCAACTATCCGGGCACCATGGCCCAGCCAGGCTGGCACATAAGGTTTTGGGGTGCCACCAACAGAAGCCAGGAGGCAAGTGGGGGGTCTCAGAGGCAGCCACACCTGGCCCGCCTCCCCGTGGTGGGACGGGGAGCAGGTGGAGAGGCAGGCAGCAGCTTGCCATGGGGCCCCCGCCCGGCGTCCTGTCTCATCAGCACGCTTGCCCTCCCCTGGGCGTGTAGACTAGGAACTGCTGGCTAGTGTGTATCACTCAGATTTCACATACGAATCTGCATGTCTGCTGCTCGTGGAGTGGAAAGTGCCGGAAGATCAAGCAATAGAAGAGCTGCCTGGCCGTGTGGCAATAGCAGCTTGGAGCTGAAGAGGCGGGGGAGGGGCCTGATTAGTTGGAACATGGATTCTGTCACTTGCCGCAGTCCCCACCGCTCCTCAATGTCTCACACCGGCGCTGTCTGTCCACTTCTTCCTCTCTGGCCTGTGAGGTCATCAGGGAGGTCCATCTCTGCGGTAGTGGCCGTCAGAGCTAATGGCCTGGGGCGGCATGGAGCCGTGGAACTCTGTGATCCTGGGAGTGGTCTGCACCTGCCCTGGACCCGCAGCCGTCCCTTGCTCTGTGTGGCTTTGGAACACTCACGGTGCGGCAGGTCTGAATGGAGATGAGCCGTAAGCATAAAATGCACACTGAATTTAAAAGAACATGGTTGGAGAAAGGAATGTAGAATAATTTTTATATCGTTCACGTGTGAAGAGGATAATGCTTTGGATACATACGGCTGACAACATATTGTGTTAACCTTAGTCTCAGTGTTGACGTGGTTCCTAGACATGTTTCAACTTCGAGCTCGCATGGGAGGCTCACGCCCGTTTCCAGCCGAGAGTCGGGCAGCCGCCTCCAGCCGGCTGCAGTGTGCGACGCCCGGGCAGCGGTGACGCCCACGGAGGGGCCGGCACTGGCCGCAGCAGTTAAGGCAGCAGCTGGGACTCCTGCGTCCCACATCCAGGCGGCCGCGCGTGCTGGTTCTTGTGCTTCCAACCCAGCTGCCTGCCAGCGCACACCCAGGGAAGCCGGGGCGAAGCCTGAAGTCCTGGGGCCCCTGGCACCCACGTGGGAGACCCGGATGGAGCTCCTGGCTCCTGGCTTTGGCCTGGCGCAGCCCTGTGTGTTATGGGCATCTGGGGAGGGAAGGAGGGGATGGAACATCTGTGTGTGTGTGTGTGGGTGTGGGTGTGGGTGTGGGTGTGTGCGCGCATGCGTGTCTGCCTTTCAGATAAAATGAAAACAAATGACAACAGCCCCACAAAGCAGGCAGTGACACTCATTTCCTGTGGACCCCTGGCTGGGCAGGAGGTCTGGGGGCTGCGACTTCCTCTTCCCCTCTGTCTCATGGCTCTGAGTCCTTTACCCAGAAATCCCCCCTTGGCCAGGCTGCCCTGTCTCTGATGATTCACAGGTCAGAATCCGGATGTAGAAGTAGAAGGTGCCCCAAGTGCTTGGGCCCCTGCACCCACGTGGGAGACCAAGGAAGAAGCTCCAGGCTCCTGGCTTTGGATGAGCACAGCTCCAGCTGTTGCGGCCATCTGGGGAGTGAACCAGTGGATGGAAGACCTCTCTTTCTCTCTCTCTCTCTCTCTCTCTCTCTCTCTCTCTCTCTCTGCCTCTCTTTCTCTCTGTGTGTAATTCTTTCAAATAAATAAATAAATCTTAAAAAACCCGCATGTTTAAAGCCAGTACTTCATTTTAAAAATTTATTCAAGGCAGAGACAGACAAAAAGAGAGAGAGAGAAAGAAATCTCCAAAATGCTGGCAGAGTTCGGGGCTGGACTGGGCTGAAGCCAGGTACCCCCGTGGGCGTCAGTGACCCCAGCCCTTGAGCCATCACCTGCTGTCCCCAGGGTTCACACCGACGAGAGGTTGGAGTTGGGAGCTGGATCCCAGGTGCGCGACGTGGGACAGGCATCCTCATTGCTAAGCTACCGGCTCATCCTCAGGCTGGGTTTTTTTTATAAACGAATGACAACTGGGGTCTTAACAGGCCACAGAGCGCAAGGGCCACCCATCTGCCACCTCTGTAGGAGGCCTCGGGGCTGCAGGGAGTGGCCCAGCCATTCACCAGAGCTGCGGTGTCCCTGGCTGGAGGCAGCAGGTCCAGTGCTAGCTTTGCGACATGCTGTGCTGGGTGACCTTAGGCGAGACACTGTCCCTCTCTGAACGTGTGCATCCTGCGCCGTAAGAAGACAAGGTCTGCAGAGTGTCAGAGTGTCCCGCCAGCAGCAAATGGATGCCCGGGCCCTGCACACCCTCCCCGCCTGGGCGGGTGCAGGGGCCCAAGCACTTGGGGCACCTTCTACTGCTTTCCCAGGCCATAGCAGAGAGCTGGATCAGAAGAGGAGCAGCCAGGACTTGAACCGGCGTCCATTTGGGATGCCAGCACTGCAGGTGGCAGCGTTACCCATTATGCCACAGCACGGGCCCCACAATGTGGGTATTTCACACTGAAAGGGAGATGGCTGCCATCTTTGGAAAATCTGGGACCTCTGGGCTGGAGCTGAGGGGCAGCTGTCCTGGGCACAGGGCCGCCGCAGCTCATGGAGGCGTCCACTGGGCCCCGCAGGCAGGTGAGTTTGCTGCTTGTGGTTTGCCCCATGGTCCTAGTTCCGAGTTCCGCCGAGACAAGGCAGCTGTGGCTGGCTGGCGGCTGGTGTGGCCGGAGGGCTGGGAAGGGTGTTAGACCCCCTGAGGCCTCTGCTATAGGTGCTCCCTCGTCCAGTCCTTGTGCAACCAGCAGTATGTCACTTCCTCTCTCCGGGCCTGAGCAGTGTGTCCTTATTAGGCAAGATAACAGGCAGTCTGGAGTTCACCTCGCTGTGCGGCTCTCTGGTCCCTATCTCAGAGTGGGGGACCGAGGGGCCAAGGGAGACCTCCTGGGGTGGGGGGGAGGCGCATGGGCAGTGACGGGGTACCAAGGCGCTGGGGGTCAAGGAGCTGCTGTCCAGGCAGGAATGCCTTCTCGGAACAGCCTGGGAGGCCCTGCAGGGCAGTGGCCCAGCAGGGGGCGCACACAGGATGGGTGCGGTAGCAGAGAATCCTGAGGTCTGTGAATTACCTGGCTCTGAGCGGGGGAGCCCAGGAGCCACCTGGTGTCCCCTGGGGCAGCCCGCTGGGCATGAACCATGGCTGTGCCACTCACCAGGCCAGACTTCCCTCTGTGGTGCTCAGTTCTCTGGGCTGCAGAGGGAGCGGGGGAGGGAAGGGCTCCGTGACGCTGACCGTGACTGTCGGAGTGCACCTGATATGCTGATGGAGCGTGCGCAGTAAGAGCTCACTGCCATTGCCGGGGCCCGTTTGCAAGCTGTGACCGTAATCATATGTGAAAGGCACACAGTGGAGGGGGAAGGGGTCTGTTAGCAGAGATGAGTGGTGCAGGGCTGCTTGTCTTTGTGCAAGAGAGATTCAGGCAGACGGACAGCAGTGAGCAAGGTAGCACGGTTGAAAGGGGCTGGGCACCTCTCCAGGTGGAAATTGAGGGGAGGGGAGAGAGAGAGAGAGTTTATGGTCACTCAGACCGAGGCAGGCAAGGTCACATGGCTTAGTGGAGCGAATGCACCTGGCAGGCCAGATGGGCGGCGCAGGAAGGGGCTGGAGGAAGCCGGGACTCGGAGCAGGCCAGACCATGGCCGCCCCCAGCGCCTCCCCAGCGCTCAACAGGGCTGCTAGGAGCGGCTCCATTCCTTTCCAAGGGGCTTCGTTTTCCTTTTTTTCATCCTTTGCTTAAGAGGAAGAAACACTGAGAGCTGAGGTGACCTGGCCAAGGGCACCCAGCTCGGGTGGGGCAGGGCTGTCCTCTGGAGCCAGGTCATGCAAGGGGCCAGAGCCACTGTTCCCACACCCTAAGCAAGGGGCAGGCTCCCCTGGGGACACAGAACTTGGAGGTCCATGGGGGCCGGAGCTGTGGTGCAGTGGGTTAACACTTTGGCCTGAAGCGCTGACATCCCATATGGAGCCGGTTCTAGTCCCGCTGTTCCTCTTCCAATCCAGCTCTCTGCTGTGCCCTGGGAGAGCAGTGGAAGATGGCCCAAGTCCTTGGGCCCCTGCACCACCTGGGAGACCTGGAAGAAGCTCCTGGATCCTGGCTTCGGATCGGTGCAGCTCCGGTTGTTGTGGCCATCTGGGGAGTGGACGACTGGATGGAAGACCTCTCTCTCTCTCTCTCTGCCTCTCTTTCTGCCTCTCCTCTTTCTGTGTAACTCTGATTTTCAAATAAAATAAATAAATCTTTAAAAAAAAGAAAGAACTTGGGGGTTCTGGCTAATGAGCTAACGGCTCCTCTGAGCCTCAGTTTCCTGCTCTGTAAAATGGGTGAAGTCTCCCTGTTATCAGAATCAGAAAGGTTGCTGGGAAGGAGCTCTTTCCCTCCTCCCACACCTTCCTCCGCCCCTGCCTGGGGGAGATGATGAGGCAGCTCGCCCCACCCTCTGGGAGGAGGGCTTCATTAGAGAGTGGAAAAGCAGAAGCAACAGGGTTTCCCAAGTCCCAGCCGTCCCCCCACTTCCTCTCCACCTGCCGCGGCTGCCAGGAACCACCTGCCCGGAGCCACTGCCACCCAGCGGCCATGAGGAGCCTCCGGGGAGCCACTGAGCACCTCGTCCAGATGGGGTAGGTCTGGGGACTCCACACCGAGGGCCACAGGCAAGAAAGTGGGGGGGGGGGTCAGTGAGTTGTGATGGCTGAGCCACCACCTGGCTGTGTGACCTTGGGTAAATCCTCACGTCCCCGAGCCTCAGTTTCCTCATCTGTGAAATGGGAATAACGATGATGTCACGGAGTCTCCTTGAGACTTGAATGAGGAGACCCAGGCCCAGGGCGTGGCGTGAGCTCAGCTGATTGGCTGTCATTAGCGATACCCAGCACAGAGCCCGCCTCCTGACATGACCACTAACTGAACTGGCCTCCCAGCTTGTGAGTTCCGACGTGAGGGTCTCCTCTCCCACTCCCGCTCAGCCCTGCCATGACCACAGAGCTCGCCCTCAGGAAGCGGCACCTGGTGCTCACGCACAAACCCCCACGGTCGTCTCTGACTCCCACAGGCCACCCACCCGCGAGTCTTGATGGCCTGGCCAGCAAGCTGTCCCCTCTGCCCTCCCTCCTCCCCCTGCCCCCTGCCAGCGCTCCTGGGGGCAGCTCTGTGGAGGCAGGGATGGCTGTGTGCGGTGGGCGGGCATTCCTGCCCCGCCAAGGGCTGGCGCATAGCAGCTGCTTAACACGGGTTTGATGGACGACTGAGCATCAGGATGAGAGAATTCCTCAGGGACCAACTGGTCTACCCTAGAATCAGAGCAGAGGGCTACCGTCCGCAGGAGACGGGGATACCCTGAATCACGCAGGGAGCCCAAGACCGTGAATGCAAACACAACACGCCCGTCTGCGTGTCTCGCTCTGTGATTCTCCCGTGCTGTGGTGTGGGGCCAGGCCTTCGTCCACACGTGCTCAGGAACTGCATGGAAACTGGGCTCCTCCCTAACATCTCCAGTTGGAACCACCCTGGGGAGGGCTCTGTCTGATTGGCTCGGCTTGTGTCACATGGATGTAGAGTGGATGACCCTGATTGGCCCTCCCGGGAAACTGCCTGCCCCTTGGCTGGAAGGGTGGAGCCTGCGGGTAGGCGACCACCTCTGCTGACGGAGGCTCTCCCTGGTTTCCTTGTGTGCAGGTGGAGGTTCTGGCGCTTGGGGGTCTGCAAGGTCCTCTCCCCACTGCGGGCCGCCTGGGGCGCGTTCTCCCAGCCTATCCCAGCCAGCTGTGGCCAGCTGCTGACCCAGTTCCTCCTGTGTGGCTCCCTAGCTGTGGCTGTCGCCGGTCTGGTCCATCACTGGCTGATGACCTCGCTGCTCTACCCTCTGGGACCCTCGGCCGTGGGGGCCACCGTGTGTGGCCTCCTGGTCTTCCTGGGCCTGGGCCTGGTGCCCCCACTTCGCTGCCTGTTTGCACTCAGTGTGCCTACCCTGGGCACAGGCCAGGGCCGCCGGCTCCTCCTGTCCTACAGCACGGCCACCTTAGCCATTGCTGTGGTGCCAAACGTCTTGGCCAATGTGGGCGCAGCCGGGCAGGTGCTAAGATGCGTCACTGAGGGCTCCCTGGAGAGTCTGCTCAATGTCACTCACCAGCTGCATGCGGCGTCCAAGGCCTTGGGTTCTGCAGCTGCCGTAGCCAACCAGGGCCTGACCGTGGAGGCGCAGGGCAATGGCTCTGCCTTCCGGCTTCACATGCTCAGGGCAACTCAGCAGCTCCTGGACGACTTCGCTGGCCTGGAGTCCCTGGTCCGGGCAGTGATGCTGGGGACCCAGCGGGTGGTCACCGCGCTGTTCGTGCTGGGTCTTCTGCTGGATTCAGCCTGGTACCTCCGTCGCTACCTGACGGACCTGCAGTTTGACAACATCTATGCCACCCGCCAGCTGACCGAGCGGCTGGCGCAGGCTGGGGCCACGCACCTGCTGAACCCTCCCCCGAGCTGGCTGCTCCAGACAGGCCGGCCGAAGCTGTCCCGGGAGGAGCTGCTGCACTGCGCCCTGAAGCTGGGGCTGCTCGCCCTGCTCCTGGTGGCTACGGCCGTGACGGTGGCCACAGACCACGTGGCCTTCTTCCTGGCACAGGTGGCCGTGGATTGGGCCCAGAATTTGTCCACAGTGCCCATCACGCTGAGCATCAAGTATGACGTAAGTGCCGTGACGGGAAGCTGGGGGTGGAGTCAGCTCTTGGAGGAAGGGGGTGGGGTTTGCGGAATCCTTGACTTCCAAGGCAGCTTGCTGGCTCCCAGGTAGAGCTGTGTGAGCCCCGGGGCAGCCCAGTGCCTGCACTCCCCAGGTGCAGTGCGGATGCTTCAAGGTCACCGTGTCCCACCTTCGTTTTCCTCCTTCGTGCAAGTCAGATCAGTTCTCCCTGTGACGCTATGATGAGTCTCCACAGGTACCCAGCAGCCTCCTCGGGGACACAGGTGTTTCCTCACGGCGCGTGTCTGTGTGTGTCCGACTGCAGGAGGCCCAGGCGTGGGCTCCATCATGACTCAGCCCGCTACAGCCCCCAGCGCAAGTCCAGCTGGCTTCCTGGTTTGTAAATAAAGCTTTATTGGAATGCAGCACCGCCATTTATGTATTGCCCTTGGCAGCTCTAGCAACAGGGACTGTGCAGCCCTCCCAAGCCCTAACATCTTCCCATTCTAATGATAACACACAGCACATCTCCCATCTTCCTGCTCCGTAGGTCAATAGCGTATGGCTTTGGCCACACCTCTTTTCATTGTTTATCTTAATAGGTCCCACCCAAAAGCCATAAAGTATACCCAAGTTTAATACCTTAGGTAACAGTATTAATAACAGGTTTATTAGTACTTATTAAATACTAGGAAAGCAGTCTTCAAACCACATGAATTCAATTTACTCAGTGGAGAGTATCATGGCTATGTATGTATATATATATATATATAGAGAGAGAGAGAGAGAGAGAGAGAGAGAGGAGAGAGAGGGAGAGAGAGAATATACTAGAACATCACCAGCAAGGGATGAGGGTACGTGTTGGTTTGTGAATTTCTTCTTCAGCCACATCCAGTGTGTGTTTGGAAGGTGCTGTGGGGTGGGCTCCTCACTGCAGGAACCAGCGGGTGGGCGTGGCAGGCAGTGCTCTGCGGGTGTGCTCCGCCTCTCTGGGGCAGGCTGAAGCCAGGAGCCTAGAACTCCAACCAGGTCTCCAGCGTGGGTGGCAGGAGCCCAGGCACTTGGGCCGTCTTCCACTGCCTTCCCAGACGCATCAGCAGGAAGCTGGATTGGAAAGTGGAGCAGCAGGGACTCGAACCAGCACTCCTATGGGATGCCGGAGTCATAGGTGGTGGCTTTACCAGTGCCCCACACGCCAGCCCATTTCCAGCATTTTCTCCCGAGCTGTGGGCACCCACTCAGCTGGCGTTCTGATCCTTCAGGGAAGCACACGCAGGCCACTCCCACTCCTCGGTGCCTTGCCCTTGGCTCATCTTTGGCGAGAGCTTTGGGGATTTCTCCCACTTAAGCTGACCCATTCGGGCTATGGCAGGCCACCCGTGGGCATGTGGGTCAGGGACTACACAACCCAGCTCTGTCCTGCACGAGCCCCCTTGTGTAGCTTACTGTTGTGTAAGGAAATAGGCAAAAGTGGTCACCGCTCAAAAGTGCATCAGTCACGCCTCGGAACCATGGGCGCCCAGATCCACAGCTGTGCAGCTCCCTTCTATAAAACGGTATAGGATTTGCACGTAGCCCGTGCATGTCCTCCTGTATACCTGAGATCATCTATAGGTCACTTATAAAGCTGAATGCCATGGAGATGGCGTGGGAGTCGGTGCTAGACTGTTCTAGACTGTTCCGTGTAGGGAATAACGCCAGTTACATCGTGTTCAGGACAGACAGCAGCTTTGCAGGTCTCATGCCACCGCTCACACCGGTCTCACTTTTCCCCGGGTATTTTCCATGCACGTGGAACCCACGGGTAGGGAGGGCCGAGTGTCGCAGCTCCACTCACAGCACAATCCCCTGCCCTTGATTTCCATGGCCACAACAGCCATCCACTACTTTTAAGATTTATTTCAATATTTATTTGAAAGATGGCACAATTCAGAGAGAGAGAGAGAGAGAGATCCTCCATCTGCTTATTCACTCCCCCAAATGACCACAACAGCCAGGGCTGGGCCAGGGTGAAGCCAGGAGCTTCCTCCAGGTCTCCCACGTGGGTGCAGGGGCCCAAGCACTTGGGCCACCTTCCGATGCTTTAGCATTAGCAGGGAGCTGGATCGGAAACAGAGCAGCCAGGATTCGAACCAGTGCCCACTTGCGATGCTGGTGCTGCAGGCGGAGGCAAAGCCTACTGCACCACAGTGCAGGCCCCGGGGCAGGAATTATTATCAGCTCTGTTTTAGGGAAGCTGCCTCGATTCTTCCAGCCTGTGGGGCAGAACTAGGGCTGCATAGTGACTCTGTGGGTCCCAGGCGTGTGTGACTTTCGGGGTCTTTCCTCTGTGAAAAATATGAATGACGGCATGTTAACGCACAGGAATATATTAACACAGAATAGGGAAGCATGTTCTTCCACGTAAAAGCTCATTTTTTCCCTCTCTGTTTTTAAGCAAAATTTAAAATTTCTTGTGGGTCCCCAGGGCCCTATTGAGGTCAGGCCAGGGCAGAACCAAGACGCACCCCAGCAGTGGCGCCAGAGTCCCCGTGGTTAACCTGTGACCTCCCTGGCTGGGACACACCGGGACTATGGAGCCTGGGGCTCACCTGGCTGGGTCAGCCTCGTCTAAGGCAGGGTGTGGCTGTGGGCTCGGCCCCATAACACTGTGCACATTTGAGGCACCAGGGGCCTACCCAAAATATTCACTAAGGGCTCAGGCCCCCCACACCCATGTGTTTTCTCTAGAATGCCCTGCCCCAATGCAGTAGGGACAGTAAGGACATTCGCTCCGGGTTCACGGGGTCCTCCCCAAATCCCCAGAAGCAGGGGCTGTTTCTGCGCCCATTCCTCAGATGCTAACAGGGAAAGTCAGACTTGGTCCGCCTGCGCTGGAGCTGGCGTCCAGGGGGTGGCCCGAGCGGCCGTCTGCTGACCTGGCCTTTGCTCCCTTTTGAAGGTTGCATACAGCGTCCTGGACTTCGTCCCCTTCCTCTTCAACCAGCCGCCGCCGGAGAGCCCCTGGGTGTCCACCGACCGCACCTTCCGCTGGGAGCTGAGCCTCACCTCGCGCACCTGCCGCCTGCTGCCCGCGCAGCGCCCCCGCGTGGCCGGCGCGCTGGCGGCAGGGGCGCTGCAGCTGCTGGCCGGCTGCACCGTGCTGCTGGACGCCTATGCGCGGCGCCTGCGACACGCCACCGCCGCCGCCTTCTTCGCCGCGCAGGAGGCCAGGAGGGCCCGGCACCTCCACGCCCGCCTGCAGCGCACATACGACGGGCGCCGAGGCCGGCAGCTGGGCCCGCAAGCTCCCTCTTGCCCCCGACAGCCCAGCGCACCTGCAAGCCCCGGCGGTGGGTAGACGCGCTGGCCTCCAGGAAGCATGGGCCGATGGGGTTGCGAGGCTGAGGGCAGGAAGAGCTTTGGGGCCATCCAGGCCTGAGCTGCCGCCTTGGCCCTTCTGCTGCCTGCCTGTGTGACCTCGGGTAGGTGCCGTCACCTCTCGGGGCCTCAGGCTGTGCCTGTGTGTGATGACTGTAATCAGAATCAGTGTGAGCCGCTTCCCACGGGGGAAGGTGGCCAGCGTGGGATGCGAGACGGGCGCGAAAGCCCGGGAGAGCGGAGGAGGCAGGCAGGTGCGAAACAGCTCCTCCTCCAGCGGGGCGTCTTCCCGCCCCCCGCCTTACCGCGGGCTGAAGGCTTCGCAGCACGGATTTCTCCAAATTCTCCTGGAATTTATTTATATGCCCTTGAATCCACCGGACTTGCTTGTAGTCATCCAAAAGTTTGATTTTATCAACACACGTATTTATTAAATCTGAAACTGGATTATATTGCTCTTCAACTTCAGGCTCCTCGGGGTTTCCCATCTGGGACAGCCAGAGTTGGCCGATGAAAAGCCAGGACGCCCAGTTCCGTTCGCATTTCTGATCAGCGATGGGCACTGGCTTAGCGTAGCTGTGACCTGACCCGGGGTAGCCTCGTGACCCACCTGGAAACAAGCGCCAGTGCTGGCCTCCACGCCCCGCTCTGGCACTGCTGGCTGGGCACTGACAGCGGCTGTCTTGGTTCTGTTGACTGGGCCTGGCTGGGGAGCTCTCACTTGGGGTTTCTCATGTGGATACAGGCAGAGAGTGGCAGGGGCTGGAACTGTTTGAAGTGTTGACGGTTCAGGACATCCGCGACGGCGTTTATGTCCTCAGAGCAGCCTGAACCTCTCTCGTGGTGACCTGGGGGTCCTGAAGGGCGGGAAGCAGGAACTGCAGGGCCAAATGCCTGGAGCTGGCACCGCCTCCACATCTGGACAGGGCTTCCACCCAAGCAGTCCAGCGCCCGCCCCGCCTCTCAGGGGAATGGAGGAAAAGCCCCGCCTACCTCTTGATGGGCAGTCACATGCAAAAGAGAATGTAGCACATATCCTTGGCACATCCTTGGGAAACACCACCTGCTCGAGCAGAGTGGGCGGAGCCAAATGCAGACTCCAGCCTGCAAAGGCCAGGGGCCGTTCTGCCCCGAGCTGGGAAGGCCTGGGTGCAGGAGGCCACCTGCCCGTTTGCAGTCCCCAGAGAATGCACATCCTGTTGGATAACTATCTTGAGTCAGCTATCAACTATCTGTTGGATAACTATCTTGAGTCAGCCTGAGCTGGATTCAAATCTCAGATCTCTCATGAGAACCGGGTGCCTTTAAGGCATCGCCTCCCCTCCCAGGGCCTCCGTCTCGTCACTGCTCACCCAATGGAAGCCAAGGGCACGAGGCTCTCTGTGCAGCTCGATTGCCAACCAGCCCATCCATACCCAGTTCTCCCGTGAGCCACCTCGTGCAGTAACAGCCGGAGCCACGGGGAGGGGTTTCCCTTCTCGCGACACCAGCACCTCCCCCTGGCTGCAGTGAGTTCCTGTGGACAGCACCAATGACTCCCCTTGCAGATGAACCAGAGAGGCGGTGGCCACAGGGGTAGGCACCCAGCACTGGGACCCAGGCACCCAAAGCCCAATGCAGCTTCACCTCGAGTGTTGGGAAGCATGGAGCCCCCTTTCGGAGGTGTGGAGGGGTCTCCAGATCTCTTCTAGCCAGGATCAGTCCAACGAGAAGAGGAAGCACCTGCAGGACGGAGCTGAAGGAGGCCCTCGCCATCGGGTCGTGGACTTGCCCTCTCTCTCCCGCTCCTCCCTCTCGTCTGAGCCTGCCCCCATCTCTGCCTCCCAGCTGGTTTTTCAACCATACAACCCATAATAATAACCCATGATTCTCCTCCAGGAACTCTCTCAGACCACAAGCAGAGCAACGAAAAGAAGATTTGGAATCATTTGTGTCGACACACGAAGGAGAAATCCCCAGTTCCTTTTCCAGTGTGTCACACTGGCCAATTCATGTCACTGTCTGGGTCCCAGTTCTGTCGCTCTGTAAAATGGGGATCAGAAAGGGAGTCTTTCTAGGGGACACCTGTTATCCTTACCACCCTGGACCTCTCTCCCCACTTTAAGGGGGCACTCACTCTTGCACAAACCTAAGGTCCTGGGTATCTCATGCGTCAAGCGCCACCTGCTGTCCAGGCCATGAAGAGCAACCCAGCGGGAGGGACTCACTAGGGCTGTGCACCAGGGCGCTGCTCTTCCCTGCCCTAACCCTAGCCCTGGTTCCCCACCCCCTGAGAGAGAATGATGGTTCTGACCTGTCCACCCGCCAGCACTTTCCTGGAACAATGCCCAGATTCTGGGACGGAGAGCTTGCCTCTTCCTCCTTGAGTACAGGCTGTGTCCTTCACTGGCAGGCAGCTGGCAACCAGGGACAGGAGAGCTGGGCAGAGAGGACAGACGGAATCCGCACAGTGCTGGAGGTCCTGGGTGCACCTTGCCCCAGGGCCAGGTCTGGCTCTGTCCGCAGAGCCCTGCAAGCTCCATCGTTTTGTCTCATTTCATTGGAGTTGTGCTTCTGTCACGTGCAAAGTATCCCAAGAAAACCTAGACGTGGGGTATGCATTAAATAAGGTAACAGTGCACAATAGCATTGATATACGTTTCTCTAACACATCCTTTTTAAAAAAAATCTTGGATTTTTGGTCACTACAAGATGAGCTCATCTTGTAAATCCCCACTTCGGCACGGAGCCGTTTCTGCAAGGATCCCGACCTGTTGTGTGGAGAGCAGACTAGAAACCAGGCACAGGCGGTGGGTGCTCGATGACACCCAGGCGAGTCCTGGGACGACTCTCCCATCTCACTGATGGTGTGCGTGGCTGGTAGCTGGGCAGTGGCCAAGAGCTCCAGCCCGTGCTGTGTGCGGGCAGGGAGTCGGGTGCACAGCTCAGGCCTGTATGCTCTCGGAGACTGCCAGGAAGCGCCTTTTCTGCGCCAGGAACTTGACTGAAGGTTCCTCGCCCTTTGCCGCTGTAGGCGCGGCTCTCAGAGATGGGAGCCGGGCTCCGGAACAAGGAACTGCTCTTCGTCATTGGGAGAAAGAGAAACGGGGAAAGCAGGTAGGGGAGTGTGGAGGGTGACACGGCGATGGGAAACACAGGAGCCAGGGCCTGCTCAAGGTCAGCTGGGCTCATCCCTTTCCCGCACACCTGGACCTGCGGAGGTCTCCGTGGGGGAGAACAGGCCAGGATCCCAGGCTTGAGTCGGGAAGACGGGGGGTCGCCGACTCCTCGCGCGTCGGAGCCGCCCCATAGAAAGAGGAAGGTGGCAGGTAGTGAAAGCCCAGGGCCGAGGCACGCGCACGGGCTCCAGGCTCCCTGGCCCCCGGGGTGAAGGGTGGGGTGCCCGGAGCTGGCGGGCAGAACTGGTGCTGGACTGGGCCCAGCAGAATCAGCTGAGCCGCGTTGGCGGGGAGAACGAGCCAAGTCGGGTGGAGGAGCAGCGAAGAGGGGGTGGGGGGCTGCCTGCGGGAGGCAGAGGCCTGAGTCCACGCCTTGCACTCCTCGGACCCAACCTGGTGGCTCCAGAGCCCTGCGGAACGTGGGAGCGGGCACAGGACTGAGAGGGCTCGAGCACTGGATCCCATAGGAGGCGGGATTCGGGTGCCCCGTGACTGCTGGAGGCCACCCAGCAATGCAGGGGGCACCACTGCAGTGAACTCCAACCCGGGAGACGGCACACCTGTTGCCTCCAGCTCCTGGATCTTCGGAGGCCCAGCGTCCCGAGAAACTGGTTCAGCCCAAGATAGCCCGCAGCACACCTCTGCAGCCCCGAGCGTTCCCACTGGCCGCTGCTTTAAGAGGCAGTGCAGCCGGGGGTCCGTGGGACCCCCTACCAGGTCCTCTGAGCGCACAAACGCATTGGCGCTGGGCACCATGCCCTGGTCTCGGCTGTTTGTGCAGGAGGCGACTCTGACCCTGGTGCCCCTCGTGTGTGCCGTGAGTGTGGCGGGCAACCCCATGGTGGTCCGGAGCCGCCACATGGCCACCTGGAGAGCCTGGCCACCACGGAGCTGCTGCCACTCTTGGTGGCCGAGTGCCCGCTGGGACGGAGGCGCCGTTGGCCAGAGTTTGTGTCTTCGGCCGCCCAGGCTGCTCGGGCATCACCCACCTACAGGATGCAGGCATCAACGCCTCCACGAGCTCCATCGCGGCTTTCACGGTGCCGTGCCACCTGGCCCTCTGCCACCGGCTCTGTGCCCAGGTGCTGTGCACGGTGGCACGGGCCAAGTGCATCGTGGTGTTGGTATGGCTGCGCACCAATCCCTACTACGTGCTCTGGCTCTTCCTGGTGGACAGGTGAGAGGTGACGCATGCCAACCGTCTGCAGGTGCAGTGCGTCTTACCGCATGTCACGCTTTCTGCCTGCCTGTAGACTTCCTAGACTTCGTGCCCTTCCACGCACTGCCCACCTCTACCCCACCACACCCCCCATCCCCACTCCAGGCCTGCCTGGCCACCGAGTTGTACCAGCTCATAGCGCGAGTCCTCTTCAGACCACAGATGTCTCCTGGCCACCCCGGGGCTCAGGTTCTGCGCACCAGGGCTGCCCGCACGGCCGAGCGAGCTTCTCTCCTCCTGGGCAGGAAAGGCGCCCTCAGCTCTTGAGAGCCCCCTGCCCTCGCCCCCTGTACCCTGCCAGCAGAACTGTGGATGGAAGTTCAAATCCTTGTTCCACTTCCTTGAGTTGTGTTTTTTGGAGACATTGGCCTATCGGAGGGTCAGCTTCCTCTTCTGCTGTACGCGGTCAGTGCCTCTGGGGTTGGAGTGTCCAGAGAAATGGGTTGTGACCCTGTAAAGACTTTAGCCCACTGCAGGTCACAGGCCACTCGCACAATTGATGCTGTTACGGAGCTTCCGCAAGCACAAGCGTGCCTTACCACCTGTTATCCTTCCTTCAGCCAATGGGGGCGCTGCGGCTCAGAGGTGAGTGACTTTCCCAAGGCCACGCCGCGCCATCGGACACTAACGCTGCCTTCGTGGACCTGCGTCCCAGAGTCCACAGCAGCCCGTGGCACACAGTGGGGCCCCCAACATACTTGCTGGATGAATAAGTGATTGGATAATGAGTCAAGATGTAATCTTCGCTCATGAAATCCTATAGGAATTTGTTGTGGTTGAAAAGAACCGGAAGCAGGCTGGCTGAAGATCTTCCGGCTGGGAGCCACGGGCAGCTGCTCCCCAGCATGCAGGTCAGGAAGAATCAGCTCCACACTCTGCTCGAGATTCGGGTTCCATCTGGGACAGGCCGCCTCTGCACCACGCGCCCACGCCGAGCCCAGGAGTACGGAGGGGCAGCTCTGGTCAGCACTCAGGGGTTGCCTTGGGCAGCTGTACAGGTTGGGCACTGCTCAGTGTCAGTGGCCACCGCTCGGCACCTGGAGTTGTGCAGTGCTTAGCCTGTCAGGGTGTGTGTGGCAGACCTGAGTGGGGTGGGGTAGTTCCCCAAAGGAAAAGTGAGGAGTTTGTTGTCAGAAAAAGGAGGTATGGGTGTCAAGAAGCCAAGGAAAAAAATAAAGACACCCAGCACACATGAACGGACCCCTGTTAGCAGCAGCAGGAGGATTCACAGTACTTGGGGAGTCAGCAGCACCCAGGCCTTCCTAGGCCTTTTGGTCCTTGCCTAGCGCACAGGGAAGTCCCCTGCCGCGCTGGCCCGCGCCCATGCTGCCACCTAGTGGCCTTCTGGAAACTGCAGTATCCAGAGTCTGGGCTCTGTCTTATCACACCCTTCCTCCTCCTCCTCCTCCTCCTCCTCCTCCTCAGCCTCCTTCGCCCCAGGCCCGCCTAGTGTTTGGACTCTTCCTGAGCTCTGCCTGGTACGTGGTTGATAGAGGTGACTCTCTGGTCACCTAGTGCTACAAAGAGCGCCAATGCTGCCTCCCGGCTCCAAAGGTGTAGTGCCAAGTGAGTCACCCTCGGGGTCCTTCCTGCAGCCGAAGGCAGACGGCCGAGACAGAGGCCACCTTGAAGGCTGATCCTGGAGCCACCTTGAAGGCGCGCTTTCTCACAAGGCTGGTGACCTGTGCCGGCTGTTAGCTGCATTGTCACCTGGTGACCTGTGCCGGCTGTTAGCTGGACTGTCAGCTGGTGACCTGTACCTGCTGTTAGCTGGCTTCACTGCTGGTGACCTATACTGTCTCTTAGCTGGATTGTCAGCTGGTGACCTGTGCCGGCTGTTAGCTGCATTGTCACCTGGTGACCTGTACCGGCTGTTAGCTGGACTGTCAGCTGGTGACCTGTACCACCTCTTAGCTGGATTCACAGCTGGGGGTTTCCTTTGCACTGGCTGTTAGCTGGTGACCTGTACCGGTTGTTAGCTGGACTGTCAGCTGGTGACCTGTACCACCTCTTAGCTGGATTCACAGCTGGGGGTTTCCTTTGCACTGGCTGTTAGCTGGTGACCTGTACCTGCTGTTAGCTGCATTGTCACCTGGTGACCTGTGCCGGCTGTTAGCTGGACTGTCAGCTGGTGACCTGTACCTGCTGTTAGCTGGATTTGCGGCCGCAGGTTTCAGCCACAACACAGACACGTAGACTCTTCATGTAGCCTGGGCTTCCTCACAACATGGCGTGCAGAGCCCAAGCGTGAGCCTCCCGAGACAGAGAGCAGAGAGCAGACTGCAGGCGCGCTGCCCTTTCTGCCCACGCCGGTGACTCACACAGCCTCACTCCCAGCGTGTCCCCTCAGGTCCACCCAGCTTCAGAGGGCGGAGACGGGGTCTCGCTAGGCACGGGACGGTGGTGTGGAAGGAAGAGGAGGAGAGATGGGCGATGTGTAAAGATTCCTTTGCAGAATACGACTTGCTCCACTATCTCCACCGCAGCCCCGGGCACCACGCCCTTCCCAGCTGTGCCTGAACACGGGCTCGCATCGGACAAGAACCCTTGTAGCTCTGGACGCTACACTGCCGCCCCGCCTCCCCAGGGGCTCCTCTCTGCCCTTGGCTGCCGAGTTCTAACGTGCCAGCGCCTGCTTAGATGGAGAATCATGACCTCGGTCAACGCCAACGTGGGAGGAGGAAGCCACACAAGCATTGCACCCTGGGAAGCTTGGTTCCCCGGGGGCCATCTTTGGAGGTGAGCCACTGAGCTAACTGTTCTTTCCTGGCGACAGATGATAACATAGCACAGCTCTGTCGGGAGCTCTCTGGCCTCCCAATGAGGAGAGCACGGGAGGACGGCTCTGCTGACCCAATATATACATGATACCCACACATACGTGCACTGGTGTCCGTCCTTGGGGATGCAAAGCTGCTTCTGTATTATCCACACTACATAGGAGGTCACTGGTCTTACTAATATCCACTGACGGGGGTGGGTACTGGACAGGGCAGTGAAGAGGCCAGTGGACACACCTGCATCCCACTTAGTGCTCGGGTCCAGGTCGCAGCTTCCTCCCAACGCCAATGCACCCCGCGGGAAGCAGTCCCTGCCACGCGGTGGGGGCCCCGGGAGCTTCCAGCTCCAACCCGATGGGGCTGGGGGGGCAGCGGACGGCCCCTCCCGCTCCCTTCTCCGTAGACTACACCAACCTCACGCTGGCGACTGAACTAAGTCACCGTGAGTTCCCCTCAGCGAAGGTGTCCGAGGGGACGCCCTGATGTCCCTCTCCTGGGGCTAGCGCCTTCACGGCTTTACGGGTCTGAGCGGATTCCTCGTGTCACCCTGGAAACCCAGCGCTGACTTCTACACCGGGCCGAGTCCTCCAGGTCGCTAGCACTGCTCCCTTAAGCTACCGCTGGCATGTCTTTCACGGTCTGGACTCTTCCTGAAACGGACAGGAAAGCTTTCTCCTCGTTGCAGCGACCCATAACCGTCCACCGAGCCCCGCGGCCGAAGCGCCGGCTCCTCAAAGGCGGCCATGGCTCAGGGTGCGGCCGCGGCGCCTGCTGGGAAATGTGGCCCGTCGGGGTCGCGAGGCCATTCCGGAGAACCCTGGGAACTGGGGGCGGGTCGCTCTCCTGCGCATGCGCCGCTTCCGCTTCCGGTTCTCGGCCAGCTCGCCCTTCCGGTCGCCCAGCGCTTCCGGGGCAGGGTGATGCAGGCTCTGGATTCCCGCGTCACGGCGTTCCCTGGACAAGGTGCGAGTTAAAAGCGCGGCAGGTGCACCCACAAGTTAAAGGAAGAGTTGGTGGCAAGCTCCAAGCGCTGGGGATCGGAGGGAGCTGTGGGACCGGGGCCCGCCCTCGGGTCTCCAGTGACTGGCGTTCAGGGTGGCGGAGGGGCAGCGCGCAGGGCAGGGCCTCTCCGGGGCCCTGTGAAGGTGGAGTGTGCTGCTTGATGTCCTTGGCTCTGCAGCCTCGCCGTAGTCCGGGGTGGCACCCAGAGGCTGCTGTACTGGGAAGCGACGGGAGAGTGCGGCGACCTGCTCTCCGGGATGGGGAGGTGTGGCTTCCCTGGGTAGCTCACAGGGGCATGCCTGTCCTGTGTCGCAAAGACGCGGTGAATGTCTAGGACGTCGTTATTTAGTTTTGGTATCAGGGAGGATACTTGAACCATTTAGGCAGTAGAAGAGTATGAGAGTGTGTGCGCATACTCACTGCCCTTCCCCCACTTGTCTCCAGAATGTTCTAGTTTTGCTGAACTAGTTCTGGCCATCTTCATCACACAGCTGCTTAATTTTTATTTATTTATTTGAAAGGCAGTTACAGAGAGGCGGGGAGGGGTCTCACATCCGCTGGTCCACAGCCCAATTGGCCGAAACAGCTGGAGCTGCGCCGATCTCTAGCCAGGAGCTTCTTCTGGGTCTCCCATGCGGGTGCAGGGGTCTGAGCCTTAGGCCATCTTCTGCGCTCCCAGGCCACAGCAGAGAGCTGGATCAGAAGTGGAGCAGCCGGGACTCTAACTGGTGCCCATATGGAATGCCGCACTGCGAGTGGCTGCTTTACCTGTAAAGCCACAGCGCCGGCCCCTCAGCCACAGTCTCACTTTCCATTCTCCTTTTATTTCTGCAGATTCCAGAATTCTCATGTTAATGCAAAAGTTTGAGTTCACATTTTTTTTTCTTTGCATTCTGGTAACACTGACCATCTTTCTGAAGTCTGTCGGACCTGTTCTGTAGGATCTTATTTGACTCTTGTCTGGTTTGTACACTGCTCTGTCGCCATACTTCTAGTAGACGTTGTGTACTGTCCTTGCGCTGTTTTACTTTTTCCACTCGATGTGTCATGTATTTGCATTTCTGTAAGTTACTGTGTTCTTTGCTGGTTTTCTCTTCCTTTCACCCTGATGCATGCGGACGGATGTGCCTTTCTCGATTTTTGTTTTTGTTTCTGCTTACACCAAATTAGCCAAATAGGAGATATTTGTCCTTGAAATTTCTTTAATCCTGGGAGACGGGGCCAGAAGTCTAATCCCCACAACAAGGAGTGTTTAAGGGATTCTCTTTTCATAGCAAATGTACAAAGACTCACAGATTCCTGTGGATTGTGTTCCTTTTTAGCAGTTGATGATGCTTTAGGACGAGGGACTCCAAGACCAGTATCCAAGGCAGCTCTATCCTTCCTCACTGGAGACCTGATGTGTTTGGGGAACATTTAATCTGAGGATGAACACGGTTCCCAGAAAATCACCATCTAGATGTGACTCAGGTAGAAACAGTTTGGAAACTAATTTAGAAGCGATTGTTGCAAAGAAAAGCAGAGACTGTGAAAACCCTCTTGATGAATACAAGGGAGTGTGGCAGCCGCTCTCCGTGCTAAGCCCGAGACTGGTCATCCTGGAATGAAAAATACAAATGTGATCCAGCTAGAAGTCAGATTGAAGACCTTACTCCGTCCAAACCAGTACCAGTCACCCTTAGGATAGGTGAGTAAATCACCATTTCCTGATCTGTGTTATGTTAAATTCTCAGACTGCTTGGATGTTGTCTTCCAACGCCATAACCATGGTCTCCATTCCCTTATCTCTGAAGGGACAGGAGAGTTAGCCTTGGGACCCCGTCCACTCACGGTGATTATGTCACACGTGAGCGTTTGATACAGCTGGGTCCGGGAAAGCCCGTCGTAAGACCTTTGTAGAGAGAGACAGGGCAGGCAGGTGATCCTGAGCTTCTAGCCAAGTCAAGGAAACGGCAGTTGCAGCAGGAAAAAGTAAACCTAGCTGAACAGCAGAGGGAATTCTGATGTCATTTGATTCAGAAAGGTATTGGTCTCCCTGGTGTAGGTATTCTAGGTTCGGTATTTTAGTATCCACCTACCTCTTTTTTTATTTTTATCTTTTTGACAGGCAGAGTGGACAGTGAGAGAGAGACAGAGAGAAAGGTCTTCCTTTCTGTTGGTTCACTCCCCAAATGGTCGCTATGGCCGGCGCACTACAGCCGGCACGCTGCGCCGATCCGAAGCCAGGAGCCAGGTGCTTCTCTTGGTCTCCCATGTGGGTGCAGGGCCCAAGCACTTGGGCCATCCTCCACTGCACTCCCTGGCCACAGCAGAGAGCTGGACTGGAAGAGGGGCAACCAGGACTAGAACCCAGGGTGCTGGCACCGCAGTGCGGAGGATTAGCCAAGTGAGCTGCGGCGCTGGCCCCACCTACCTCATTTTAGCAGTGATCTGATTTGTCAATACATTTTCAAAGATCAGTTTATAAAGGTGTTCTTCAGAATTCACTTACCAAATTCTGAGGGCAGATAGGGACCTCTCTCGTGGTGGTTAAAGGGCTGCACTTGGCATAATACATTCGGCCAGCAATTTGAGACACTGGCTGAGATGCTGTATCAGAGGGCCTGGGTTCCAGTCCTGCCTCCGCTCCTGATTCCAGCTTCCTGCTGTGCCTACCCTGGGGGGCAGCATGTGGTGGCTCAGGCAGCTGGGTCCCTGCCGTCCATCTGAGACCTGGATTGAGTTTCCCAACTCCTGGCGTGGTCCTGGCCCAGTCCTGGCCATTGCAGGTGTTTGGGGAGTGAGCCAGTAGGTAGGAGCTCTCTGCCTCTCAGAGTTAGGTCACATGGATATATGCAGTTGGGCAGGATGCTGTTTTATGGGGTTAATGTTAATGGGGAATGTTTTCCTCCCAGGTCTTCATTTCCATGAATAAATTTTCCCTAAACTCATTTCTAGCCTACACTGCATTCTGCCCCAGGGAGATGAAGTGGGTTCATCTAATTGGTAAGGCAGGGAAGAGTAACTGGATTTACTCAACTGCAGTCTTTCTCTTGGTTGTGAGCTGTCCTGCAAGTGTGATTTCTGGTGGCAGGCCTGGCCTGTGGCTGAGCAGCTGACAGCCTAACCCCCCCCCCCCCGGCCAGGTGGCCCATTCGGTGGCCACAGCAAGTTGCATCTAACTTCTCAGTCCTCACCAGTCATAAAAGGCTCATCCTGACCCCTGTCTGCTACTTGTTTTAATGTTTGATCATTCAGGTAGAGAAAAAATGGTGCTCTTTATCCGGGAACCCAGTGTGAGCCAACGTGGACATGACCTCTGTGTGTTTAGTCAGTTCTTGTTTTATATCCTTCAGTAGAAGGATATACATGTATGTGTGAATACGGTAATGCATGTGTTGTATATTTATATGTGTATACCATTCCTAGTATTTTCCTGTGAAATTTATTCATAGTCACTTCAAGATTTGGTTGCTAGTGGAGGGAAGTTTTATTATCTTTTAAACTGTTATTGCAGGTGTAACAAGTTTTTATACCAGATTTGTCAAAATTTATGCCTTAGGTTTAGTATTTTTGATTGTTCTTATAAGGTGCCTTATTTAGTGTAAGTAAAACTGGTGGAGTGCTTTGTACTTTGTAGATATTTTTTCAAATCCAATGAAAAAATGTAAATCCACAAATTTAAGAAGTACAAGGAACAGTAAGCAGGATAAAAAAAAACACAAGATACATCAAAATAAGATTTCATGACGCATGAAACTCAAAACCAGTGCAATAGAAAATCTTAAAAGTTGCCAAAGGAAAAAGATGGGGGGTATATTGGTTTCTCAGGGCTTCTGTAACAAAGTAGCACAAGCCTGCTGGGCTGGAACAACAGAAACCCACTGTCTCACAGCTGTGGAAGCTGGAAGTCCAAGGTCAGAGTGTCGGAAGGGCCATGTTCCAGGCCTTTCTCCTGGCTTCCAGTAGATCAGGGACTATGGTACCGTTCTTCATGGGGCGACCTCATTGTGTGTGTAGATAGTCTGAATTCTATCTTTTTATAAGGACAAGTTATACTGGATTAGGGGTCTACCCTACTCAAGTATATCCTCATTTTAACTAGTTACATCTATAACCACACTTTCTCGAATAAGGTCACATTCTGAGGCACTGGGTTAGTAGGGCTTCAACAAAAGTTTTGGGGAGACAAGTCAACCCTTAACACAAGGTAATGCATTTCCTAGTGCTGAGTGACAAATTACCACAAACTTAGAGACTTAGACATTGGTTATCACAAGGTGAGTGTGGTTTAGCAGTCTGATCATCACATGGTGTGTGTGGTTTAGCAGTCTGGTTATCATGGTGGGTGTGGTTTAGAAATCTGGGAGGAGCTTACTGGGTCGTTCTGGCTCAGGGTCTTTGTGGTGCTGCAGTTGAGATGGTGGCCAGGGCTGCCTGGCCAAGGAGGAAATGCAAGGGGCCAGCATCCGCTGGGCTAAGGTAACACGTTTCAGAGCCGCCATCCTCCTGTTTTCCCTTCAGGGTGGACATGGGAGGTCCCTGGTTGGTTTCCCACGACCCTGCCCACACTTTTATTTGGAGTCTCCATCCGATTGCCTTTCATTCCTTGTGAATGTGCTGATTCCATGATCGGTAGCAGAAGGGGCCCCAGGAAACAGATGCTCAAAATGGAAATAATAGAGGGGATAGAGTCTGGATATCAGCGTCTAACTTGGGAGACAGAGTGGGTACAATTATAGGGTACTTCAACAAGTTGATGGAAAATGGAATTCAAACAAGTTTAATTTTGGTGCAAAAATTTTGAAATCATGCTTAGTTTTTTCATACTACGCATTCCCATGAATTCTGTGTACCATAGCAGGCCGTAGGCCAGGCTGCTAATCAGGTTCTGGCATCTGACGACCGCTAATTGATGAGGGAGTCCCGATAATGAAGTGAGAGATACAGCCTATGATGTACAAGGGAAAATTTGGGGGTGGGGGAGGAGCACCGGTTTTCTGGACAGCCACCTGGCTGGACTCCATAGGTGGGGAGTTCACGCTCCTCCGGGCCCAGACTTGAGTCCACTCCTAGACCCACGGTAGCTTTGCGGAAGGACCCCTGACGAAGGTCCCTGCAGTGCCAGCGGGGGAGCTTGGCGTGAGTCTCCTCCAGGCCTCCCCGGGACCCCAGTGGCCATTCGCCAACAGGACCGTGCTCTGTAGACCGCCACGGGCAGTTAGATGTCGGCTCTGAGGTCACGCTGGGTCTCACATTCTCAGACGCCAGCGTGGTCCCCAGTCAGCGTGGGGACGTGACGTTCAGGAGCTAAGAGAGGGGACCTGAAATCTGTGGCCACTTCCCTGGTTCCAGAAAGTGGCAGTGGAGACTGGTTTAGAAATCTGCAGGATTCCTGTGTTGACTCTGTGGCCAGGGGAGGGTTTGTCAGTACTCCCACACGCCATGGTGTTTTCTTTAATGATTTAGACCAAAAAAGGGGGGGGGGGGAAGCCAGTGGTTCCATGCAGGTGCCCTGGATTTCAAGATTCTTGGTACCCAAACAAACTTACCTTTAATTATGTTTCCCATAAACTTTTTAAAAAAAGATTTTATTTATTTATTTGACAGGTAGAGTTACAGACAGTGAGAGAGAGAGACAGAGAGAAAGGTCTTCCTTCTGTTGGTTCACTCCCCAAATGGCCGGAACCGCCAGAGCTGTGCCGATCCAAAGCCAGGAGCCAGGGGTCTCCTCCTGGTCTCCCATGTGGGTGCAGGGGCCCAAGCACCTGGGCCATCCTCCACTGCCCTCCCGGGCCACAGCAGAGAGCTGGACTGGAAGAGGAGCAGCCGGGAAAGAACCAGGCACCCATATGGGATGCCAGTGCCACAGGTGGAGGATTAACCTAGTGCGCCATGGCGCCGGCCCCTCAATAAACTTTGTGGTGAGTACCCTTGTACCTAATTATGCTTATATGGTATTGTGTATGCACGATCTTTTGCTGTGTGCTATTGACTGAAGCTATCAGACCTGGTTGAAGAATCAGAAGTTTATTCCGCTAATCTCACTGTAGGTTTAAACCTGGAAGCAGTCAGAGTTGGCTGCTGAGGTTAGGTTATAGGTTTTATACTTTTCTTACAGGGTGGGTACATTCATTGCACCAGGTTTGGGCAAGACAGCTTTCTGTGTGGTTGTCAATCACATTGAAAAATCAAAGGACTACCGGGTGAGAGTAGCAGGCGTGGTTGTTGATTAGCTGGTCCATGACATTCCCACTCTCTGGGTTATATGTGTGCATGAAGAGGCAAACACTGGGACTGGCCTTACCCAGACAGCGAGTCTGTTGCCCTGTAATTTTGCTAGGACTCAAAGTTTAGGCCGGCGCCGTGGCTCAACAGGCTAATCCTCCGCCTTGCGGCGCCGGCACACCGGGTTCTAGTCCCGGTTGGGGCGCCGGATTCTGTCCCGGTTGCCCCTCTTCCAGGCCAGCTCTCTGCTGTGGCCCGGGAGTGCAGTGGAGGATAGTCTAAGTGCTTGGGCCCTGCACCCCATGGGAGACCAGGAAAAGCACCTGGCACCTGGCTCCTGCCATCGGATGAGTGTGGTGTGCCAGCCACAGCGCGCCGACCGCAGTGGCCATTGGAGGGTGAACCAACAGCAAAAGGAAGACCTTTCTCTCTGTCTCTCTCTCTCACTGTCCACTCTGCCTGTCAAAAAGAAAAAAAAAAAGACTCAAAGTTGACTCCTTCTTAGGCACAGCAGGTGCTTCGGTTTGCATCACCTCTTTCCTTTTCTCTGCCTGTTCTCATACTAAAGACATGGCTTTTGTTTTCTTCACCGAGGTTGAGGTTAGGTTAGGTTAGGGCTGCATATCAACCCTACAAAGGTTGCATCTATTTTTGCAAATATTATTTATCCAGTGAAAATAAGCTGTGAACAAACATAGAAATGAACATATTCTTCTCACCATAGTCTCCCAGATGCCTTGTAGCCTACTGAAGTTCACCCTAAGCCCTGCCCTATCCAATTGCAAATGTGTGTTGAATACATTAGCCATTTTTGCACAAAGAAGTCAATGCAAATAGAAAGCGCATGTCTGGTCACCTGTGCCTTTTTCTTCAACATACATGTGTTTAAGGGCCAGTGTTGCAGCAAACTGGGTTAAGGCGCCACTTTAAATGCTGGCATCCGTATCAGAGTGCCTATCCTGGTTGCTTTACTTCCAATCCAGCTTCGGCTAATGTGCTGAGAAGGCAGCAGATGATGGCCCAGGTCCTCGGGCCTCTGCCATCCATGTGGGAGACCAGAATGGACTTTCTGCCTCCCAGCCTCAGCCTGACCCAGCCCCAGTCATCTGGGGAGTGAACCAGTGGCTGGAACCACATTCTCCCTCTACGCGCCCCCTCCCCCTGCCCCTGCCCTTGCCCTCGCCCTCTACCCCCCGCCCCATTTTTCCCTCTCTGTTGCTGTGACATAAATAAATATTTTAAAAAAACATTTGTACCGTATGCATTTCCAAGATAAAGCATGAATCCTGCAGAAAAATTAGGCTTTGTCTAAAAACCCTGCTACATCAATCTCTTGGGTTTAAATTTTCTGTTTCTAAAAAAGTGCAAGTGATTCTCCATGCCCTCTGCATCGTCCTTTTTTCTTTCTTAGGGTTTCTTTTTAGTCATTAACTCTCCAGTGTTGAGAAAGTCTTCACTTTAGGCTAAAAAGTTTTTCCACGTTGGTTATATACAAAGGGTTTCTCTCCGCTGTGGATTTTCCTGTGTTCATTAAGGTTTGGCTTCTTATTAGAACACTTTCCACAGTCACTACATTCATGCACTTCTCTCCAGTATGGATTTTATGTATTAATATACAAACTATCATTAAAATTCTTCTCACAGTCACTGCACTCGCGGGATTTCTCTCAAGTATGGATTTTCTTGTGTTTATTGAGATTTGGCTTCTTGTTAGAACACTTTCCACATGCGCTGCATTCACAAGGCTTCTTCCACCGTGAGATCTTCTGTGTTCAGAAAGTTTTGCGGTTAGTCTAAAAGCTTTTCCAAATTGATTAAATACGAGGGGTTTCTCTCCTGTATGGGTTTTTTTTTTTTTTTAAGGTTGACTAAGGCTTCAGTTAGAGACAAAGGTGTTTTCATATGCATTGGATGGAAAAGGCCTCTCTCCAGAATGAATTTTCCAGTGTGTGTTGAAGTTTGACTGACATTTAAAGGATTTTTCCACAACCATCACTCTTAAAGGGTCTCTCTAGTGTGAATTCTTTGATGTGGGATAAATTGCGAGTGTGGACTGAACTTATTTTTTGTGGTAATCACGTGTATAATATTTGTGGTGTGAATTATTAGGTGTTGGCTTGCTTTCTGAGAAATGGTGGGGAGTCTTTGTGAGATACAGTGGAAAGTTTACAGGCAAAGGGCTCCTTTTGAGTACGACGTTTCTGATGCTAAGACAGGTCTCATCTCCTGCCAACACGAAGCTCTGCCGTGTGTTAAAGGGTGAGAGAGGCCTCAGGGCCTTTGGACATGCGTCACATTTGTATGGTTTCAGTCCAGCGTGCATACTGCGGTGTCAAACAGCCTTTGAAACTGGTGAAGGGTTTGCCGTATTGGCTCCATTCAGTGTTTATCTGGACTGCCAGTTCTCTGGGGCACTGCAGATGGTGGCGTGGTGAGCAGTGCCTACCAGCATTTGCTTTTTCACCATATTTGTGGAATTGCTCCACCATGTGGATTTCTGGTGTCCAATACATTGTGAGCTATGGCTAAAAGCCAAGCCACAGCCATCGCCATAATGCTGGGCAGAAACACAGAGGTTTTCATTCCCAACATGCCAAAAGTTTGGCCTAAAGCCATCCCAGATTCATTGAGAGCATGGCAAGTCTCGTGTTGACATGCTGCTGGGAAAACAGAGCGAGGAAAAGCAAAATTAAAAGCGAGCTCTGTGACATGGACCAAAGTAACCTAAGGTGGGCGAGAGAAAGGCTCGGTGACTGGAGACTTTACAGGGACAGGATGGGGAGGAGGAGTTTGTTGGGGCAGCGAGTAAGAGAGAAGTGCTCCTCCAAGTACAGCAGTAATTCCGAAGGTCACAGTGGCTGTTAAAGCTTTATTTAAAGTTGAAATACTCATGTTTGTGATTGTAAAAGTGTCTCATTAAAATTGAACCACCAGAACAGAAAAGCCAAAAGAATCACATGACTCCTGAGCATGGATCTCTCTATAGGTGTAGCCATTTGTGAAAGTGATTACACTATAAATATTTTTCTTTGAAAAACAAAATTGGGGATATTTATATAAATCCATGTAAATCTCTTCTGCTGGGTACTGATACTTAATATCTTACTGGATGACTGGGCCATTATGGATGGGGTCAGTGCTCTGGTTGGATATCTGAGTTGATTTTTTTGTTGCTAAGAACATTAAAGACAGTCTCATGTACACATCTTTGTGAATTTGCTTGAACACTCTGGAGCCATAGATTCTTGGAAGCAAAAGGGAGTCCCAATTACATCTTTGATACATACCTGCATCACACTCAACAAAGTTTTTATATGGCATAAGCACACCATTAGCTCCAGTGTTTTGGTCATTTTTATAGCCCTAGTCTCTATCAAGCTTGTCTTTTTATCAAACTGTGAGGTTGTAAGTTCTAGCACTCATTTTTGGTAATAAATCTACATATTAATAGGTTTTAATTGCTAGAAAAATTTTGAGCACTTCTACATACAAAATATCACAGTATGTTAATAAAAAATTCTGCCTTTATTATGGCTGAAAACAAGCATGGATTTTGCTTGTTCATTCTAGTCCTTGAGATGGCATCAAAATAATGAGAAAACGTAAGGGTACAGTGAAGTGGTTTATACTGTGCATGAGTAGTGTCCTCAAAGACATAGATAGCATCCCAGCATGAGATAGGACAAGGTGGGAACACAAAGAGAACAAGATCATGAAGACATGATCAAATAATTTACTAGTTGACATTTATAGCAAAATTATACAGTCAAAGACAAAACAGCGACACAGACAACCTGGTTGTAGAACTTTCTTAGAGGAAAATGGACTGAAGAAACAGAATCTATAACTCAAACACTGGAAGAGTTGGAGAATTGTGAGGGAAATATCTCCCTTTATAGGAGTCCTGAAAACAAACAAACAAAAAATACTCAATACTCTGATGGTTGCATAGCTCATCAGATTGAATTCTGAAGAGATATATCATTGACTGATACATCTGGGGGAAAATACTCAAGAATCTCCTTTGTGCACACACACACACACACCAGATAGCACTGCTCCATGTCCTGGGCCATACCGCCCAGTGTCGCTGACTGTCACTGGGCCTGTCTCTCAGAACAGCCTAATTACTGGTATCACTTGCTCAGTGCTGCGAGGTGCAGAGCAAGGGGATGATCAAGGTTGAAGTTCTGTGTGCTGAGGCAGCAAGGGATGCCCTCAGAGGTGAAGGGAATTGGAGGCGGGCCTGTGGCGCAGCAGTTTAAGATGCTAGTGGAGAAGCCCATGGCCTGTATTGGAGTGCCTGGGTCCAGCACTCGGCTCGACTCCAGGCTCCAACTTCCTGCCAATTCCGACTCTGAGAAGCAGCAGTGATGGCTCAAGTCATTTGGTTCCTGCCGCCCGCCCGGAGACCTGGAGTGAGATCCTGGCTCCTGGCTGTTGCAGGCATCTGGGGGAGTGAACCAGATGAAAGATTCTCTCTCTCTCTCTCTCTCTCTCTCTCTCGCTCTCGTAAATAAAATGAATTTTAAAAGGAGAAACACGCAAAGTACACAAAAGAAAAAATTCACTAAAGCAAGCACACAATATATGAGAACAAATTGTCAAATTGTTCTCAACTCAATGCAAATTACAGTAGCAACAAGTCCTGCTTACTCTGGTAAGAGAATCCCGAAAGGTAAACCATGGAAAATACCCAGCGTTTGCAGGCTCTGGGAGCCAAGCAAGTGGAAATCAGCCGGGTGCTTGTGGCACACGACTCGGCAACACCTAACACGGTGAAAAAAGCACACTCTTCTCTCGGAAGTGCAGTCGCGTTTCCGGCCACACAGACATCTCACGGTGGCTTTGTTTCCACCCCTGAAACACTGCAAACGACGCAGAGGAAAGGGGTCTGAGTGCAGGAGACGCCCCACCAGGCACCACCTGGCAGGTGCCGAGAACAAGGGCTGTCTACGCAAACTGCTGTGGGAGTGTCTCCAAACTAAATTCTAAGGGAAAATTGTAAATTACAGACCACAGAGCCAGCATAACTCATTTATGTAAATCCAAAGGAAGGCAATTGTATATAAAAACTGTGAGGACAGTGGTGAGTAGGGTTGGGGCTTAATGAAACTCTTTCATGCATCTATATCTGCCTTGTTAAATTTAAAAAAAAAAACAGATTTCTTATTCTTTTGAAAAAATAAAATGGGTACAGAAACTAAATTGAGCATAGGTCTGGCTGACTCAGGGCCCCTGCACACTAGCTTTCCCTATGTACAGAACAGAGTATTTATTGCAAAAACATCTCCACAGACCTCACTTAAAACTATTCTGGTAAAAGAATTTCTGACTCAGTGGGCTTATCGTACAGTCCTGGAGATCGGAAGTACAGAATGTATGAACTGGTTGTATAGCTTTCCACACGTTATCTTATAATTCATCACATTGCCTTTAATTATTTTTAAAAGAGTATGTATGACCTGATTTCTAATACTGTTCACTGAGTAATCTAATTAGGAAATGTTTCCACAGTGTCCTGCTGAGCCTGCTAATCCCAATGTAGGGAATGTGACAGGTGCAATACCTCGGCTTATTCCAGGCTCCAGGGTGGATCTTGTCATTTTTCTGGTGGATATTGCAAAAAATCACCAGCACAGTAGATAGAAAATACCTTTCTAATCATATCACATTGTTTCATAGGCAAGTATGTTCTCAAATCTCACGATCCGTCTTTTTCTAGGATTCTGCATATTGATGAATTCTGATGAGTAAGAATTGAGAATTATAGTCTATCTGGGATGGTTTTAACTATAGAAAGGAGCTCTCTGGATGAAGTCTCTGGCGTTTAGAAAAGATGTGATCCCACAGAATTTTTCCCAATCAACGTTATTTTTGAAATCTACTTCCCTATGAATTGTCTGATGTTTAGCGAGGTGTGCCCATCTGGCATAAGCTTTACCACACTGATTACAAGCAATGAGTTTCACTTTTCAGTGAGTCCTCTTAGGATAGCTAAGATTAGGTGTGCTTCTAAAGGCATGTTTCACTGGGTACCACCCGGAGGGCTTTTCCTGCGTATGAGTTCTTTCACGCTAACTAAGTTCGTCCCTGCGGTCAAAGTCGTATCCATGCTCTTGGTCAGGAGAGAGTTCTCTCCAGTGCGAATGTGTACACCACTTCAGGACTGGATAGGTTGCGATTGATGGATTTCTCTCCCGTATGAATTCTCTGATGGCAGCTAAATTTTGCGTAAAACTTAAAGGACTTTTCACATTGATTGCACTTGTATAATGTCGGTTCAGTATGAATTGCCTGATGTCCAATAAGCTTTGAAATTTTGTCAAAGGTATCTCCACGTCAATTACAAGTAATGTGTTTCCTGGTAGTATGGATTCTTTGATGTTTCTTCAAGATTACCTTTTGGCTAAAGGCTCTGTGCATTGATCCCACTGAAAGAGTTTCTCTCCAGTGTGAACTCTCTGATGTTTAATAAGGAGTAAAATGCGAAGGCCTCGTCAGAGGCACCACAGCTGGGTAGTGTTGGTCCTGTGTGCGCTTCTGAAGTTGCCTGAACTTTGAAGGTGAAAGTATTGCCACAAGTCATCACATTCAGGGAACTTCTCGAACACGTGACTGTTACGGTGGGCAGTCCTCAGTGGTGCAGGATGCCTAAAGAAAACCCGTCACCTTTGCATGGCTTCCCTACCGGGTGGACGGTCTCATGTCAAGTGTGAGATGAGAGCCGGGTCCCACAGTCAGCATGCTCACGGCTTCGCTTCACAGGGCGGCGTCTTTGCTGCAGAGCCAAGTGTGACTTCCATCTGAAGGCATTCATGGGTTCCTCAAGGTCAGGAGAAAAACCCACAGTTGATTGACATCTATTGGGGAGACAATAAGAGAAAAAAAGAGGAGAGAGTTCATTGTGATATGAATAGCTGCAGGTCACTGTCTGTGCGCAGGTGCACACAGGGGACACAAGGGGAAGTAGTGTGGGTTGGGACGTAGCAGTGTATGGCAGGGAAGGGTGAGGGGTGCAGCCGTGACCAGTATTCTTTAAATGATAAACAAGGAGGCATTGACACTATTATTTCCTTGAATTTAGAATAATTTTCTTAAGAATTACTCATGGGGGGCAGGCGTTTGACTTGGCAGGTTAAGACACGCAGATTGGAATCCCCGGGTTCAATGTCCCACTGTGGCTCCTGGTGCCACCTTCCTGCTGATGCAGACCCTGGGAGGCAGCAGATGGTGGTCCGAGTGTGGGCTCCTGCTTCCATGCGGGAGGGCTGGTTTGCAGCCGCAGCTCCCGGTATCAACCCCAGCCATTGAGGACATTGGAAGAATCAGTCAACAGATGAGAGCGCCTGCTCTTGATATGCGCATGCGCGCGCTCTCACTCGCTCTCTCCCTTCTAAAATAAACTTTAAAAAGCAGGAGACAAGAAGTTAACTCGTCTGGAACCTCACTTGGTTATAATTTTCAAGAAGGAAAGAGTCATTTTCTCCTTTCCTCCTCCTCTTCTACGTTTCCTCACTAGAAAATTACAGGACTCTGAGAAATCGCACAAAGAGCAGCAGCTCGTGGCTTTCTCCCCAGCACACAGCGGGGGAACTGAGCCTGCAGCAGCCCCCCAGCTCTGACCTCCTGGTTCCCCTTTGCCCTCCCTCCCTCTCTCTCTCCCCCCTCCCTCCCTCCCTTCCTCTCCCCCTCCCTCTCTCTCTCCCCTCTCCCTTCTCCCCTCTCCCTTCTCCCCTCTCCCCTCTCCCCTCTCCCCCTCTCTGAAGCTGTGTAGTCTCTTCACGCAGGGTCTTCACCTTTGTTTTTTCTCTTTCACAAGTGTAAAGGGGAATTAACTGCCTGTTTGTAGCTTTTGTGTATGATACTGGTGCTGTCATAAAATTCCTTGAATGAGGAAGATTGTCATCGTATGCTGAAAAAAAGGGTAAAATTACTCCTGAGATATGAGTCGTTTTGTAAAATGTTCGAACACTGCTCGCCCAAGAGTAAACAAGGTTTCCTGTGGGTTCCGGTCCGTGGTTGATGTTTGTTTTCTTTTGTTGGCAAATACATATTTCTCATTCATCTCTGCTTCTCTTTTATTTGTGTGTTTTTAAAAAATCTGCATATTCTTGCAGAGCTTCAGGCTGAAACCCTGCTGACCATGTCCTTTTCTTGAAATATGTTTCTGGACTCCATGCCTTGAATTTCATTTCACTTTCTCATCTATGTGGAGAAGTGAAATTGCTATAAATAAGCCTTTCCTCCTGTAGCAGCCGCATAGGAGCAGCCTGTGGTTGTGCCCTCACCTAATCCCTGGCCTGTAGAGACAGTGGGGGAGCTGGTCCCCAGGAGAGATAAATTACCTTGGGGCCGGCACTGTGACGCAGCAGGTTAACACCCTATCCCATATGGGCGCCTGTTCAAGACCCTGCTGCTCCACTTCCGATCAAGCTTTCTGCTGTGGCCTGGGAAAGCAGTACAAGATGGCCCAAGTGCTTGAGCCTCTGCACCTGCGTGGGAGACTCAGAAGAAGCTCCTGGCTTCGGATCGGTGCAGCTCCGGCCATTGCTGCCAATTGAGGAGTGAACTATTGGATGGAAGACCTCTCTCTCTCTCTCTCTCTCTCTCTCTCTCTCTCTCTCTCTCTCTCTCTGCGTAACTCTGACTTTCAAATAAATAAATAAATAAATCTTTTTAAAAAATTACCTTGGACAGCAGCTGACCAGGCTCTTAATGAAGTAGAGACCCAGTGACCGAATGCCATGGCGCACAGGCTTGTGGGAAACAGCGTCCTCATTCTGATGGCTTCTGCCCAGACTGGAAGTTCACCGGCTCCTTCCGCATGCTGACAGTGTTTCACATGGTGCGTTTTTGCCCTCACGTCTGTGCCCGTGTGGAAGATCAGAGCAATGCCTCCACGCCGGTGTGCAAAGGACTGAAAGAGGAGCCCGCCTTGAAGCAGCAGGGGGCAGGTTGGTCCCATGGGGGGAAGGCAGGATTCCGAGCTGGTCCTATGCCAGCGAGGACCCTAAATCTTTGTGACCTGGCCTGACCTAAAGTCTCCCCAGAGAAAGGCAGACCAAGGTAGCCCCAGCCAGGGCAGTGCCTTCGCGGCCCGGAGGAGGCTGGGTAAGCTTCCCTCCTGCCTGTTTCTTTCTCCAGGCGTACCCTGTGGGTGGCCGGGTGACAGCTGTATTTCTGATGTGGTGTGCTTAGACCGGTTTTTCTGTCGCACTAGTTTGTAAGGTGTCTGTTGGTTTTACACACTTCTCCATACATATGTTACAATTCACAAATGTAAAAAAGTAAAGAAAAAACAATTGTTTTTGCCAGCATTGATTCCTTAAATACAGCGTGCCTGACAGTGAGCATTTGAAGGCAGCTGGAAAGGGTTCTCTTTGAAGCCCCTCTGCTAAGCGCCGGCCTCGCGCGGGCTGCAGTGCTTGTCCGTATCGATGAAACAAAACACACCTGGCTTCGCGTCCCGGCTTTGCTGCCGAGGCGCTGTCTGATCTTGAACGAGTTATTGAATCTGTGTACTTCCCAGCTGCCTCCGCAGAAGAACGAATGTTGGGAGATAAAGTGAGATTAGAAGGCAAAGCTTTAGCACCTTGCTACTCAAAATGTGGTGGAGGACCGATCAGCAGCGTGGAACCACCCAGATATCGGTAGGAATGCGCAAACCGCGTGCCCTGCCCTGCATCAGCTGAGTAAGAACCGCACTTGAACAAGGGTCGGAGGGAGCTCCAGGCACGTCACCTGGGCTGTAATAGGCATGGCAGGTGCCCAGTCGGAGTTCACAGTAGCACTGCAGCACCCCAGGCTCTGCTCTCTCGGCCTTGCTGAATCCTGAGGTCAGTGTTTACATCCTCCCTGTAGTAAATAAGGAAACCGAGGCCCTGAGAGCTGAAGTGGAAACCCTGTAGCTGCTGGCTGGGGTTGGTTAGATTCAGACTCAGTTGTTTCACTCCAGACATCACTGCCTTTTCCCTATGTTCATGCCTGAAGTAAAGGAAGTGTCTGTGAGGGCGTTCCGACCAACGATGTGTCCTTCCAAGTCAGGGTGGAGAAAACACTCATCCTGCTGTTGGGCGACTGCCTCTCGGAGGGTCAGACGACAAGGAACATGGGCGTCTCCTAAACGATAGAATCTGTCCTCAGCAGCCCTGTGTAGGGCGTATGGCTCGTCTGATCCTGTGCTTGGGGCCCGAGTCAGAGGTCGCTTCTACTTCAAGTTCATTTGGCCCGCAGACCCAGTCCAAGCTCCCAGGAACCCCAGCTCGTGTCTGTGAGGCCCTTGGTGACGTTTTCTCCTGTTAACCATTTTGGCCTCTTCTTCTGCTCCGGCTACAGTAGCTTTCGTATGGTCCTTGACCACAAGAGGTGAACAAGGCTGCTTTAGGGTCTCCTTGTCCTGATTTCTCTGCCTAGAAACTCTTTCTTCTAACTTCCACATGACTTAGTTCCCTGACTTTCTTAAAATGTCACCTGTGAGCTCTCTGCCTAAGTCTTCCCTGCCGCCCAGTCCAAAAGTTTGACCTCCTGCCATTCCATACTCCTCCTGCCTTGTGTGGAAGTTGTCTCTTCTGTACAGCGCCATTTAACTTGCTGTATCTTCTGTTGACCTGTTTACTTTCTCTTTTCCCCGCTAGGGCAGAAGCTTTGCTCACTGTTCTTTCCCTCCTGTCTGGAGTAGCAGAGAGGCCGCCCCACCTGGGTATTCAGCACGGGCAGAGCGTTCACAGGGGTATCAGGGAAGCTTCGTCTCCTAGGGCTTCATCAGGCCTTTATTCTGGATGGCAAGGGTGGAAAAACCAAGGACGATCTGAAAGGTAGAGGTTACCGTGTTCGTTTTAGGAGACTGAAAATTGTAAAAGTGTCAAGAATTGGCAAAATATTGGATCAATTCAATGCAATCCCTATCAAAATCCCAGCAAGATTTCTGTGGAAATGGATAAGCTAACACTACAAGTCAGGGAAATATGCGGAGGGCCGGGAACAGCACAGGCAGCCTTGAAGAACCCCGTTGAAAGAACTGGACTGGCAGAGATGAAAGCTCGCCTTTTAAAAAGTGATTGTTCATTCAAAAAGCAGAGGGTGATGGAGAAAGAATGGGGGGCGGGGATCAATCTTCCATCTGCTGGTTCACTCCCTAAATGGCCGCGACAGCCTGAACTGGTCCAGGCCAAAGCCAAGGTCCAGGAGCTTCATCCAGGTCTCCGCATGGGTGTAGGAGGTTGAATTACTGGGGCCACATCTCCTGCTGTCCCAGGCACGCTATCAGGAAGCTGTCTCAGAAGTAGGACGGCCGGGACTCGTGCTAGCGCTCTGATACGGGGTGCTGACGTCATAACCAGTGGCTCAACCCACTGTGCTGTAACACTGGCCCTAAGGCTTGCTTTAAAACTGAAGTGTTATGGTATAGGGATAGACAAATGAAACAGAATATGGAAAGGATTCACACACTTTGTGAGAAGAACAGTGCTGTGAAACAGAGTGGGGAAGCAATGGTCTTTTCAACAGATGGTATTGAGTCAGCTGGGTACTCAAATGAGAAATAAATGAATACATAGATCTATCTTTCACTATACATATAAATCAGTCCTTTGTAGATTTAGATCTAATTGTGAAAAGCAAAATAATAAGGTATGTAGATGACATCATAGCATGATATTTACATGAATTCAAAGTAGGGAAGGAATCCTAAAATGACCAAAAATGCGTTAATGAAAAAATTCATTATCAAAAAAATTTGGTAAGTTGGAATACATTAAAATGAAGAATTTCTGGGGCTGGCACCATGGCGCAGTAATTTAATCCTCTGCCTGCAGTGCTGGCATCTCATATGGGTGCCGGTTCAAATCCCAGCTGCTCTCTGCTGTGGCCTGAGAAAGCAGTAGAAGATGGCCCAAGTCCTTGGGCCCCAACACCCACACAAGGAACTGGGAGGAAGCTCCTGGCTCCTGGCTTCAGATCAGCTCAGCTCCGGCCATTGCAGCCATTTGGAGAGTGAACCAGTGGATGGAAGACCCCTCTCTCTTTCTCTCTCTCTCTCTCTCTCTCTGCCTCTCTGTGTAACTCTTTCAAATAAATAAATAACTCTTAAAAAAAACTATCTTGATAAAAAATGGCATAGCACTACACAACACCTGAAACCTAAGGGATGGGCTAAAATCATTGATGATGCACAGTTTTGACAAAAATGTGGAACACCTAGAATCACATACATATTGGTGAGAGCATTTTTTTAAAAAGAAAATATTCCAGCATTGTATACTAAAGTTGAAGATACCTGTACCTTATGACTTAGCAATTGTACTCCTAGGTAATAGCTGATAAAATGCAGGCCTTTTTGCACCAAAATTTATGTATAAGGAAGTTCATAGTGGGCCGGCACTGTGGCGCAGTAGATAAATCCTCTGCCTGCAGTGCCAGCATCCCATATGGGTATCAGTTCGAGTCCCGGCTGCTCCTCTTCCAATCCAGCTCTCCACTATGGCCTGGGAAGCAGCAGAGGATGGCCCGGGGCCTTGGGCCCCTGGGAGACCAGGGGGAGGCTCCTGGCTCCTGGCTTCGGATTGGCGCAGCTTCAGCCGTTGTGGCCATCTGGGGAGTGAACCAACAGAAAGAAGACCTTTATCTCTGTCTCTCACGCTCACTCTCTGTAACTAAGCCTCTCAAATAACTAAATAAAATATCTAAAAAAAGAATGTTTGTAGCAGCACTGTGATATCCATAAGCTAGAAAATGCCAGCATGCATCGGGAGAGAGTGGATAAATACATGGCACTGCATTCATATACCGAGGTACAGTACAGTGGTGGAACATAGCATTCTAAACACAACAGCAGGCATAAACCCCACAAACAGAATATTAATAATCAAAAGAAGCCAGACACAAGAAACACATAACATGGGCAAAACTAAAATGCAGTATTTATGGATGCATACTTGGGTGGTAAAAGTATAAAGAAAAACAAGAATATGATTGTCACGTAAGTCAGAAAATAGTGTTTGTCTTTGGACCTGTCTCAGCCCACCGTGTCGCTCTGTGTCCTCACCTATAAAATGGGTACAATGAGTCCCATCTAACCCGTGCCTGTGATGCAGCTGTGGGCTCCGCGAGCCGTTAACTGCCCTCCCTGCCTCTCCCGCAGAAAGCCGGCGTGTCGCGGAGCAGGTGCAGGCATCAGGCCTTGTACAGTGTTCGCTCCAGCTGGCACTGCGAGACTGTGTGGCCGCCCCAGTGGGGCATGGAACGGATGGGGATGGAGTCAGCTGAGGCCTGGAATCAGGTGTCCTGAAGGGCCTTTTGGGTGCAGGGTGAGGTAGGAGGGGGCAGTATGAGGGCAGTGTGGGGGCGGAGAGAGCTGCCCAGAGGGAGGGAATTGGCAGCTCAGTCAGGAGCCCTAGGCGTCCGCTCAGCTCATAAACTCATGACTCATAAACTGACTTCCCCTTTTTGGCCCTAGTTCTTCTCTGTTCAGGGAGGAGACTTAAAATCCAAGTCTCTTATGAGATACCTGTTCTGCAGCAGAGAGACGTTGTATTGCGAGCTCCATGTTCCATACGGATGGGATAGGACATCGCCCTGCTTAGAGGGAGGAACTATGAGCCAGCCATCACTGTCCAGAGACATTCACATTATGAAGGAACAGCTGTGGTGTGGCGTGGCCTGCTGGCCCCAGGGTTTCCAGCTGCTAATCCACATGTGCAGATGCGCATTGCTTATGGTAGGAGTAAGTCCTGGGCTGTTTCATCATCGTGCCAGCATCCCACTGCGGATCTACACAAACCTCGACCATGTCACCTGCCACACACCCGAACCATATGGTGTAGTCTGGTGTTCCCAGGCTGGGAACCTGGGTGGCGTGTCAGTGTACTGAGTACTGTGGGCGGTTGTAAGGCAGCGGTAAGTGTTTCTGCATCTACACCTCGACAGGGTCCTGAAAGTGCGGGCCAGTAGGAGTTCTCAGCCCCAGGGTGACAATCTGCAGGGACCAGCACCGTGTTGGCATCCCGTCGTTGACTGGAACGTTGTCCCACAGACCCTGATGGTGTGTGTCAACTAAATGAGTGCATTTTATGATAATAAATCAAGTCCTTGGCAGTCAGTGTGCTCTGACCCCCGCCAGTGGGCGACGTTTCCAGAGCACCGAGTGCCGTCACCAGGTCAGCACCTGCTCCTCCTGTTTGACTCCCAGGCGGTTCAGCGCCTCCCTGTGAAATGCAGCTCCAGCAGGTCTCAGCACAGAGCCACCCCGAGTTTAGGCACTGAGTTAGATGCAGCTGAAACGCTGCCAAAGAATGATGTTGTGGATTCTGATGCTTCTTGTCAGCTACACCAGCCTCATCTGGATATTTGTTAAGTGGTAGGGCTTTTAGGGGTCTTAAAAATTCATGACAGCCAACTATTTAGAAGTGGAAACGACATGTTTTAATGCCCAAGAAAACAGTGTAAAGAAACAGCAGTGTAAGGTAGAGTTAATTTAGCAGAGCATGCTCAGTGCAGTGTCAGAGTGGATACATCGCACCAGGGATACAAACTTCCGCTCCTGGACAATGCCTCTTCCTGTCCCGTGTGGGTTCCTATGGGAAATTAGTATTCCATAGTCAAGTTTTGACTTTCTCCAGGCCTTTGGAAACAAACTCGTTGCACAGACGGCTTTGTTGTTATGTGTGAGAGTGGAATTTTTAAACATTCAGTTTTGTTTCTGTACTTGATATTTACATTTGTTTTTAAACCCTTAGGAGATGTGCATAGTTTTCACAAAGAGTAAGTCAGGGCCCAATGGTCTTGGGTAAAGAGATTTTTGTTTTAAAATATATCGTAAGCCCCATCTTCGTCAGTTAGTGTAGCCTGTGTTGTCATTTTTAATGACCAGCTACTGTCCCAGGCGATGAGCTGCTATTAGCTGTTTTAGTATGTTTAGATTTTGTAGGGAGTATACTGTTGACAAACCGAGCCGTGCACCTCGTGCACTTTGGGCCGTTTGTTACTTGGTCCTCTTCCTAGAAGTAGAATTGCTCAGTAAAGTACATGCTGCTGACAAATCCTGCCATGGAGCAGCCTCCAAATTGTTTTGTAAATGATCTTCCAAAAAGAAATTTACGAGAATGAACACCTCCCCAAATTTATGCCTACCCTGCATATCATTTTTCTTCATAATCTTTGCCAATGATAAAGGCCAAAAAAATGTATTCAAACATTTGCATTTTTATTTGTAGTTTATGGACTGTTTTTACATATTCATTCTTCATTTGCATTTTCCCTTTTATTGCTTGCCTTTCTTATCCATAGATCATCTTTATAGTAGCATGATCTTCTTATAAATGTGTAAGAGGTAATTAAATGAAGTCAATAAACGGTTTCTTTCATATACTTAACACATATATTTTCCAAGTGTGTTATCACATGGGTTTTTTTTTTCCTGAAAGTAGGGTTTTTAATTTGTCCAGGGCAAATTCAGCAGCCGTTTCTTCCGTGGCTGCGGTCTTCCACGTCCACCTGGGGATGACCCGAGGCAGTGCTTGGTGGGCTTCCAGGTGCGCAGGTTTGTCAGAGGCACAGCCTCTGTGTCATGCGGCCGTCCCCTCCCCCACTGCCTCCAGCTTTTCCCCTGACCTCATCCCCCTCCCCCGGGCCCCCTCCTCCACCCCAGATTCTTCTGGACTCAGCTGTGTACCTGTCCTAAGGAGCAGAAGCAACCCTCATGCCTGATAATGAATACTCGGCTTCTTCCAGATGGATTTTATGTGTGTTCCATTAAGTAAAATAAAACAAGATAAAGACGAAGGGACTAAGCCACATTGCTCAGTTTCATGAGATTTCTGTTGGAATTTTGTTAAAGCACACCCAGGAAAACACTGCCTCTCTCCACTTCTCTGATGTCACACGGTAGAGTGTAATAATTTTTTGTTGTTGTTTTTTTGTTTTTTTAATGAGTTCTGCCCAGTTCTTGTCCACTAAGTCCTAGGTAATGGATGGTACTGTGAATGGGACTTCTAATTCCTAAGTTGTCATCTTACTATCATTGGTAGAATTGAAACAATGTATGTAAAACTATATTGACCTGCACATCATTCGCGCCTTACCAAAGGCGGATAAACTGACCCTTCGCGTGTCAGACTGACCTGGGTGAGCTCGTGAGAAGACCCTAAGGTCCCTTATGTAGGACTCTAAGAAGCACAGCCTGAGTCTGACTACCAGGAAACCCTGGATGAGCCCAGACCAAACACTGTGTGTCTTTGGCAGAACCCCCACTGTCAGGACAGACAGGCCGAGCAGGTGGACTAGCGGCCCGAGGTGAGGGGGGACCTGGGCGCAACCGACGACCCCGGAGCGGACACGAACTGCCCCCAGGCCGCTGGGGGAGCAGGGTGAACCTCTAGTGCAGCCCAGGTCTGGGGTCGCAGTCCGCGTCGGCGCTGCGTTTCCCAGACTCGGTGGCTGTGGGCCCCGGGTGAGGCGACCGCCGCTGAGTCTAGGGGTGATGATCGGCCGGGCTCTGCGGGGCAGGGCGCGCGCCGGCCGACGTGGCCAAATGTCCACGCTGGGGACACCTGTCGGTCAGCGCCTCGGCCTGCGCTGCCCTGCGGGTCCCAGCTTCTAAACAAAGAGGCGACAGTGGTAAGGGCATTACTACCGCGGGCGACGTCAGCAGGCGGGCGCAGCTGCAAGGACTCTCCCCGGCGTGGGCCGGCCACGGCTGCGCGCGCCTGGGCGCTCCTCGGGGTGTGGGAGCCTGCGTTTCGGGAGACGCCGAGCCGAGCCGAGCCTGGCCCTGCCTGGCGGAGTCAGGACGGCATTCGGGGCCAGGCTCACCTCCTCCGGGAGCTCCGGCGCTGGGCCTGCGGCCGGTTCGAATCCCTGCCCACCCCGGGACACGGCGAGGACACAGGGCAGCAGACCCGGACTTGGGGTGAGACCCCCGCACCTGCCCCGGCGCCCGGAGCCTCGCACCCCGTGGTGGTCGGGGCCGTGGGGCATAAGCGAGGGGGCCGAGTGCTGGGAACCCAGGCGCCGCACCTTGTATACACCAGAGCCCGCGTGGGCGCTGTTCGCGGCGGCGGAACCTGAGCCTCAGGCCGCTGCCCCCGTGGAGTCCCGCGAGGCTCGGCCTTGTTCACTCGGTGACCCCGGGGCCCGCGGTGTGGGGCGGATCCGCTCACTGTGGGGAACACTCCAGACGCACAGGGGGAGAGGAGGTCCCTGCTGGCGTCGGTACTCATCCCAGCTCCAGTCCCTCGGCCGTGTCACCTCATGTCCAGGCACCACTGTCCCCTCACCCCTTCCTCCCCTGGGCTATGCTAAAGTCGACCCTTGGCGTCCATGTGACAGGCCCAGTGATATCGTGTGACAGTCCCAGTGACATCCATATGACATCCCAGTGACATCCATGTGACATGCTCAGTGACATCCATGTGATGCGTTCAGTGACATCAATGTGACATCATGTGAGGGGTTCCGTGACATCTGTGTGATGGGTTCAGTAACATCCATGTGACAGGCCCCATGACATCCATGTGACATCCCAGTGGCATCCATTTGATATGTTCAGTGACATCCATGTGACATGTTCAGTGACATCCATGTGACATGTTCAGTGTGTGACACATCCATGAGGACCCATGGCCATCTCATCCTTTGTCACAATATGTTTCTTTTTTTTTTTCTTTTTTTGACAGGCAGAGTGGACAGTGAGAGAGAGAGAGAGACAGGTCTTCCTTTGCCGTTGGTTCACCCTCCAATGGCCGCCGTGGCTGGCATGCGGAGGCCAGCACACCGCACTGATCTGAAGGCAGGAGCAGGTGCTTCTCCTGGTCTCCCATGGGGTGCAGGGCCCAAGCACTTGGGCCATCCTCCACTGCACTCCCTGGCCACAGCAGAGGGCTGGCCTGGAAGAGGGGCAACTGGGACAGAATCCGGCGCCCCGACTGGAACTAGAACCCAGTGTGCCGGCGCCTCAAGGTGGAGGATTAGCCTAGTGAGCCACGGCGCCGGCCAGGAACTGTTTACTTGTTACTCATGAAATCGAAGGGTCATTTTGCCTTTCGATAACCAGACGCTTTTGTCTGTTGTTTTTCTTCCTGTTCTTTTCCTGACTTGTTCTGTTGACATCTCCTGCATTGTTCTGTTGCTTTCTCTTTTTTTCTTTTCCAGTGGTTCGAAGGCCCATGTCTTACGGTTGTTCCATTATTGATCATTCTCGATCATTTCACATGTATGGAACGTATTTTTCTGTTGGTCACAGGAATTTTTTTCATCTCTAAGAAAACCTAAACAACACGCAGCCTTCCCATCTCAGTATTTGTGGAAATTTTCTCAATGCTTTTCTTGTTTTATTTTGTTTCATTTATTTCTTTTTTAAAAAATATTGTTTATTGAAAGGTAAAGTGACAGAGGGAGACAGAGAGAGAGAGAGAGAGCATGCTTCCATCTGCCAGTTGTTCATTCCTCAAAAGGCCACAATGGCCAGGTCTGGGCCAGGCCAAAGCCGGGAGCCAGGAGCTCCATCTGGTCTCCCCCGTGGGTGCAGGGGCCCACGCACTTGGGTCATCCTCTGCTGCTTGCCCAGGTGCATCAGCAGGGAGCTGGATTGGAAGCGGGGCAGCTGGGACTTGAACCAGCGCCCATATGTGATGCCAGCTTAACCCCCTGTGCCATAGAACTGGCCCCTTTATTTATCTCTTTTCTTTTGTTAGCAGTTGTATCATACCTTCTAGCTACTTGGAAAATAACCACTGAAGTTCGAATATGCACTTTCTGTTTATTTTGCTGTTCCGAGTTTGAAGACAGAGTGGTAAAATCGTTGGTCCGCTGTGATAGTGGCTACCATTCGGGCTATATATTGTCCGGCCACTGATTACCCCTCACTGGATTACGTCATTCTGACGAGAACGCTGTGAGACAGATACGTCCGTCAGCAGCTTCTCAGGGCCTGTCGCAGAAGTGTGCCAAGGATACATCATTAGATGTTGGCCAGGGGGATCTCCCCAAGCCCAAGTCCACGGCAAGCTTTCTACCATTTTGAGGAGATCACCGACTCTGTATATTCCAACCTGCCCAAGAACTTGGAATGGCAGATCTCCTAGGTACAGAGCATAGAAAACCAAGCAGATCTAGCCTAGGACATGGTTATACTCAAGATTTGTTGGTTCCCTGAAGCTCAAATTTACCTGGGTGTCCCCACCAGGTAGAAAAGGGGTTGGGGCGCCCTCTGCTGGCCACCAGGGCTGGCAGTGCCCACCCTCCCTGGGGAGCAGGCCACCTTGATCTTCAGTGGCCGGTTTCATTACCTCCTTCCAGAAGGCCCGTTGGGGAACCCACAACACCTGCTCCATTCCAGAGCCCACACACATAAAACACCAACACTGCCCAAGAGCCCTAATAAATAACAGTTCTTACTGGTCCCTTTTGTCTGAGCCACCACAATTTCTTATGTCATGTTTTAGGGTTGTTTTGGTTTTTTTTTTTTTTTAATAGTTTTGCTTAGAAGATTTGACATTCTTGACATTTTGAAAATTTTTTATTTATTCTAAAGAGAGACAGACAGACGGACAGAAAGAGCTCACATCCACCAGTTCACTCCACAAATGCCCACACAGCTGGGGCTGGGCCAGGCCGCACCCAGGAGCTGGGGACTCGTCTGAGTCTCCCGTGGGAGTGGCAGGGACCCAGTTACTCTAGCCATACCTGCTGCCTCCCAGGGTGCACAGCAGGAAGCTGGAGTCAGGAGCCAGAGCTGGGACTGAGACCCAGGCCTTCTGAAATGGATGGGGGCCTCCCAAGTGACACACTGACTGCCAGACTGAGCACCTGGCACTATGTGTCAGGCTTGGATGGAAGCCTCTGGAATACTGTGCAGAATGGCAGGGGCTAGTGTGCCCTCTGGGTCTGGATGTCTGCAGTGCCTTGATTCTGATCTGCTCCATGAATGATTAGCTGGCCAGAGGGTTCTGGTTTGAAATCTCTCTCTCTCTCTCTCTCTCTCTCTCTCGCTATTGCAGAAACAGTGGTCTACAATATCCTGTATCACTGAGAGACAGACGTCCTGTGCAGTCCGATTCTCATTCCTGCTTTTCCACTTCCAAGTTTTTCATTGGCCTTCGATTTCATGTATTTCCTTTTTTTAAGATTTATTTCTCTATTTGAAAGGCAGAGTAACAGACCATGCATGAGAGAGAGATCTTCCATCCTCTGGTTGACTCCCCAAATGACCACAACATCTGGGCTGGGCCAGGCTAAAGCTGGGAGCCTGGAACACCATCCGGGTCTCCCACATGGGTGGCAGCGGCCCAAACACTTGGGTCATCTGCTGCTGCTTTCCCAGGCACATTGCCAAGGAGCTGGATCAGAAGCGGAACAGCCAGGACTCCGCCCTGGGCTCTGAGCTGGGTTTGCAGGGTTGCAAGGCACAGCTTAGCCTGCTGCACACGACGCCAGCCCTGGGTTCCACGTGTCTCCCCAGGCGGCGTCTGGTCGTTCGTCATTCTTCCAGCGGCCTGCTTGGTGCTGACTGTGTCCTGTCACAGGGGAGACATGTGTGCTTGGGGCTGTTTTCAGGGTTTCTGCTGTTACTTCCTTCCCTCCGCTCTTTCTGTTCACACCACCGGAAATCCCGGCCAAGCCTCTCCTTGATCCTCCGTCTGTGGTCTGTTTTATCACTCATGTTTTTCTGTCTCTGCTCTGAGCTTGAGAGATTGGCTCACATCTGTCACACAAGCCGTTTTGTTTCCAAGCCTCTCCTTGGGGTCTTTAGGTTTTCATTCTTGTGAATCAGTAACAAAATATTTAATATCTGTGCACTATCTCTCTTTTCTTAGCCAACTTATTTTATGGAAGTAAGACTCTCATATATCAACTTGGGGACATTAATCTAAATGTTTAGGGGCCAACACTGTGGTGCAGCGGGTTAATGCCCTGGCCTGAAGTGCTGGCACCCTATATGGGCACCAGTTCTAGTCCCGGCTGCTCCTCTCCCGATCCAGCTCTCTGCTATGGCCTGGGAAAGCAGTGAAGGATGGCCCAAGTCCTTGGGCCCCAGCACCCACATAGGAGACCTGGAGGAAGCTCCTGACTTCGGATCGGCACAGCTCCGGCCATTGCGGCCATCAGGGGAGTGAACCAGTGGATGGAATACCTCTCTCTCTGTCTCTACCTCTCTGTAACTCTGTCTTTAAAATAAATAAATCTTTTTTTAAAAATTGAAATGTTTAAAACTGGTTTCCTTTGGCCAGTGCCGGGCTCACTAGGCTAATCCTCTGCCTTGCGGCGCCAGCACACCAAGTTCTAGTCCCGGTCGGGGCGCCAGATTCTGTCCCGGTTGCCCCTCTTCCAGGCCAGCTCTCTGCTGTGGCCAGGGAGTGCAGTGGAGGATGGTCCAAGTGCTTGGGCCCTGCACCCCATGGGAGACCAGGAGAAGCACCTGGCTCCTGCCATTGGATCAGCGCGGTGTGCCAGCTGCAGTGTGCCAGCCACGGCGGCCATTGGAGGGTGAACCAACAGCAAAGGAAGACCTTTCTCTCTCTCTCTCTCACTGTCCACTCTGCCTGTCAAAAAAAAAAAAAGAAGAAGAAGAAGAAGAAGACTTTATTGATTTGCAAGGCAGAGTTAGAGAGAGAGAGAGAATCTCCCATCCACGGGTTCACTCCCCAGGCCTGCAGCAGCCAGGGCTGGGCCAGGCCAAAGGCAGGCTCCTGACACTCCTTCTGCTCTCCCACGTGGGTGCCAGGCGCCCCAGCACTTGGCCCGTCCGTCTTCCACTGCGTTCCCAGGCGCAGCAGCGGAGCAGCCAGGACTTGAACCAGCACTCTGACATGGGGTGCTTGCCGCGCTGCGCCTCGGCGCGGCCCCTCCCAGTCTGCTGCCCGTGCCTCCTCGGGTGTTTTCCAGGTGCGGAGTGGGGCAGAGCCCTCCTTAGACCCGCGTAGGAGGCTGCCACTGGTTTCCCCCACTGCGTTTCCCTTGCGTGGAAGGACCGACCTGGGGCCTTCGTCCTGATTGGCTGGGAGCTGTCCAGACGTTCCTTGTGGCTGTACAGAGAGGGGCGCAGAGGCAAGCTTGGGGGGCCCGGCCCTGTCGGAGGGCTGTACTCTCCCTGATGGCCCGGCACGTCACTGCATTCTCCGAGTTGTCCTCCGAGAAAAGTTGGGCCCGTCTCGCGGTCCGTGCGCCGGGCTCAGCTGCTCTCTCTGGTTGCGAAGCTCCCAGCCTCCTGTTTGGAGGGACGGGGTCACTGGCTGTCCCGGGGAACAGTTTCCTGAGCGTTAACCTAGCGCCCCTTCTGGGCGTGAAGGGAGCGCAGGGCCCCCAGGGCCTGCCTCCTACTCTCCCGGATACTGCTTTGTGGCTGGGGATGAAGAACCCGGAGAGCTGAGCAGCTGGGTCTGATAGACTGGTGAGATGATCGTCTGAACCTGTATGGAGGCTCTAGGTGTAAAAATCCAGCATAAAACCTGGGCATGAAAATTGAATTTCAAATGTTCTTTGTTATGTTGATGCATGTTTATTGTGTTTATTACAGAAAATTCATGTATGCTTTAGGCATATGGTGAACATTAATGCATAAACTGAGAGCAATAGAAGGTAACAATAATGACCTGAAATCGTTTCAGGCCAATAAAGACAAAGATGAGGGAAGCTCCTTGGGTCCTGCTGAGTAGCCAGGTGCTCCTGTTCTCTCCGAAGGGAAGCCCGAGGGGAAGGAAACGTGCTCTGGAAGCAGAATTAAACTTGCTGGTTGGAAAGTTATGCCCATAAATAAAGGATACACACACACACACACACACACACACACACACACACACACACAAAGGAGCTCTGTTCACAATTAGCAAAACTTGGAAGCAACGAAGAGTTAACGAAATGATGGTACAGCCATACCAGTGCTCAAAATAACGAGCCATCAAGCCATGAAAAGACACGGTGGGCCCTCACGTGTATGTTAATACGTGAAGGAAGTCAGTCTGGAAAGGCACCATACTGTGTGATTCCAGGAGATGATGTTCTAGAAAAGCCTGAATTACGGAGGCAGTAAAAATATCCGTGGTTCCTAGGGGCGAGTGAGGAGGGCAGGACAAACAGGCAGAGCACAGAGGAGTTTTAGGGCAGTGACACTGTTCCGTGTGACCCCGTGATGGGGCTGCATGTCATTCACATTTGTCCAGATCCTTAAAGGGTACCACACAACTTAATGAAGCCTGATGTAAACTGTGGGCTTTGGGTGACAATGAGATGTCCATGGAGGTTTGAAAAAATACAGATAGATTAGATAGATGGATATCTTTTTTTTTCCATAGTCAGAGTGGACAGTGAGAGAGAGAGAGAGAGACAGAGAGAAAGGTCTTCCTCTGCCTTTGGTTCACCCTCCAATGGCCGCCGCAGCTGGCACGCTGCGGCCGGCGCACCATGCTGATCTGAAGCCAGGAGCCAGGTGCTTCTCCTGGTCTCCCATGGGGTGCAGGGCCCAAGCACTGGGGCCATCCTCCACTGCACTCCCAGGCCACAGCAGAGAGCTGGCCTGGAAGAGGGGCAACCGGGACAGAATCTGGCGCCCCGACCAGGACTAGAACCCGGGGTGCTGGCGCCGCAAGGCGGAGGATTAGTCTAGTGAGCCGTGGCACCAGCCGATAGATGGGTATCTTGTTGATAGTTGAGTAAGTGTACACATTTAGGGTCAGGGTGATTAAGAGAATTCACTGTGTTTTCCACTCAGTTTTGCCATGACTCTAAAACTGCTCTAAAAAATAAAGTATATTTAAAATTAAAAAAAAAACAACTCAGTGCTGTGACAGGTCACAACCAGTTGTTAAGCAGCAGATGGGAAGAGGGGAGAGTAGGATTGTTGCCAGCACTGAAAGAGCCCAGGGATACCGCCCATCAGGCCATGGAGGTGGCTGTGGGCTCCTGCGGCCAGCATGACCTGTCCTTCCGTGTATTTTAACTTGCTCGTGGACACTGTTCCTCCATACCTGAGCGATATGGAGCAGTGGGGCTGAACTATAGGACTGACCGTTAGACCTAGGGAAAGTATCTCATCACTGTGACTGGGGTCAGTGGGAAGAATGTGAAGAGAAGAGAGAGATTCGGAGAACGTGGAGTGGAATAGGGATCACCTGCAGTGGTTACGGCTGGGGAGAGAGGGAGATGGACTTAGTCTCTGCTCTGCCTCCGAACCTAATTCCTGGTCTGACACATGCCTTGTTCACCTGTTCACCTTTCAGTACCCCGCTCCCCCCCCCCTTTTTTTAATATCCTCCACCTTCGAGCATTTTCCTTTAGCCTTTGTTCTCAGTTCACCATTTGTATTTGAAACCCTGGACCTATCTTTATTTGAAGCCCTCGACCTATCTTGTGTCATATTTATAACAAGTCAAAGCTACTTAGCTTAATTCTCATCACTCTCTCCTCCTTTCTGCTAAGTCTCTCTGTGTCTTTGAGTCTGTATTTCCCACTCAAAAGACTGGAGTGAATATTTGATGAGGACTTCTTCAGCCCAGGAGATTGTGCCTGAAACTCAAGAACCAGCTTGGCACAGGCCCTTGTGTTTGGCTCCATGCCTTAAGAAATGTGTTGGGGCCAGCGCTGTGGCGTAGAGGGTAAAGCCACTGCCTGCAGTGCCGGCATCCCATATGGGTGCCGGTTCAAGTCCTAGCTGCTCCGCTTCCAATCCAGCTTCCTGCTGTGGCCTGGGAAAGCAATGGAAGATGCCCTGCACCCGCGTGGGAGCCTGGCTCCTGGCTTTGGATTGGAGCAGCTCTGGCTGTTGTGACCAAATGGGGAGTGAACCAGCAGATAATGGAGGACCTCTCTCTCTCTCTCTCTGCGTAACTCTGACTTTCAAATAAATAAATAAATAATCTTTAAAATAAAAGAAATGTGCTAAGATTTACAGTGTATGGTTATTTTTTCATGTTTCTAGAAGTCAAGGAAGCCAATTATCTGCAAGAAAGTCAAGAAAGTGAAGACAAGCTCTGGAGGCAAGCTTTATGGCTCAGTGACACAGCACGGCCCAGGAGAGAAGCAAAACCTCAAGGGAAGATTTACTGTGGCCGCAGAGCAAGCGCCCACAAGACAAACAGCCCGTGCATGTGACTCACTGGCAACAAACTTGAAGAGTGCTTCAGAACTGAAGCAAAAAGGAAAAAGTCTGATGATGATTCAATGGATGTGGGTCCCTCGATGCTAAGCCTGAGACATCTCTCCAGGGAACAAACCCTGTGAAAATGACCCAAGAGGGAAATTCCACTGTCGCGCCAAGGGCTTCATTCAGCATCAGAAGAACCGGGAGCTGCGTCCTGACTCCGGTCCCTGGGGGGCGGCGTCCTGACCCCGGTCCCTGGAGGGCGGCGTCCTGACTCCAGTCCCTGGGGGGTGGCGTCCTGACTCTAGTCCCTATGGGGCAGGCTTGCACAGAGAGGGGCCTTTGTTGCGTGGGGGCGAGCTCCTGCAGCAGAGGCCCCCTGGAGGCTGTGAGCCCAGACAGGACTGCACCCACAGGTGAAGCTCAGTTCTGGCCCAGGAAGCCACGAGTCCATAAAAACGGAGAATCCTCCTGCGTGATGTCAAAACGCACAGTCCAAGAACTCCTACAGTGGAGAAGCACTGAGTGTAAAGAGTTGGGGAGATCCTTTCGCAAGAAGCCCGGCTTTCCCAACATCAGAGAGTGCACCCCGAGGAAAACCTGGGGCGTGTAATGAAAGCGAGAAGACCTTAAGGAGGCCGTTCTGTCCTCAGAGCGAGACAGCCGGTGCAGCAGAGAAAATCTATCGCTGTGAAAAATGGGGGGAGTTTTTCGGAAAAGTCATGCCTTCCTGAATATTAGAGAACTCACGCCGCAGGAAACCCAGGGATGTGGCGGGAGAGCCTTTCAAAAGGGGTCACACACGTCCATCTCGAGAAGAGAATCAACACGAGAGGAAGACGGTGAAGGTAGCCAAGGGGGGAACCCTTCCTCCGGAAGTCAAAATGGCTCAGAAAACGCACACGTGGGAAAAAAGCAACGCATGTACTGAAAGTGGGAGGAGCTTAGGGAGGAAGTCACACCTCATTCTAGGACAGAGAGCTGACAAAGCCCAGAAAACCCAGGACTGCGATGGATGTGGAGAGATTCCGCAAGAAAACAGACCTGGCTCACATCGGAGTGTGCACACCGGGAGAAAACCGTATGCGTGTAATGAGTGTGAAAAATCCTTCCTCGTGAAGTCCAGCGTGGCTGAACACCGAGAACCCACACGGGAGAGAAGCGCTTTGAATGCGGTGAATGTGGCACGTCCTCCTGCCAGAAGTCAGTGTTCACCACACATCAGAGAACTCACACGGGAGAGGAACCTGACCGCGATGAGGAGTGTGGGAAAACCTGCGTGGAATCCAGCCTGACTCAACGCCGGAGGACGCCCAAGGGAGAGAAAACCTTGCACTGCAGCGCGTGCGGAGGCCGATCTGCGTGAAATCCATCCTCGCCGTGCATCAGAGAACTCACACGCGAGAGAAACCCTACAAGTGTCCCGAGTGTGGCAAGACCTTCTACGACAAGTCAGCCCGCACAAAGCATGAGCGAATCCATACTGGGGAAAGCCCAGTGCACGTAATGGATGAAGAAAACCTTCAGCCAGAGGTCAGCACTCAACAAACACCAAAGAAAAACATAAGAAGGAAACTCCCGCCAGCACTGTCCATGTGCAACCCCAGGCCAAGTCACCGAACGGCCGGAAGGTCAGAGGTCTTGTTGGTAAGTTATAGGTAGTAGGGACTAGGGTGTTCATCTAAGACCGAAATGTGGCTGCTTTGAACATGTGAGAGCTTTCAACACGCATCCAGAGTTGATGGACAATGTATCGTTCTAAGGAATATGGGTAAAAATGGTCTTGTGGAAATATTGCTTAACTAGAAGTCACATTTCAGATATGTGATACGGAGGCTCATCACAGAGAAGACAGCAGGAAGAAATGATGTTACTAATAGAATGTGAAAGGGTCTTTTGTAGAACTTATAAGTAATTTAAGTCATTGACCCAACAGCATCAAATATGTGTATCTGAGGACTCCCAAGATCTCTTGGGCTACCTATAGATTATAGCATTGTGTGTGCTGCGTAACAGAAATCGTGAGTGTTGAATTTACATAAAGGAACACAACACTGAATCACATCTATGCAATATATAAATGAAAATTGAACAGTCGCATCACTGTGGCCCAACAAGTCCACTTCTGGCTGTCTAGCATGAAGTAACAGCTCTCTGCTGGACATCCTGAAGAGGTTTGGACATCCAGTTCTGATCGTCAGTGGAGACACTGAGTAGGAGGGGCCTGGGCCGCCTGCCGTGCAGTGTGGCAGTGCGGGGACAGGGAGCAGAGTCTCAAGCAGAATGCCGGCAGCTCCACCGAGAAAAGCTTTGCCCAGAAAAGTTGCCCGTCTGCACCCACATGCCTGTACACAGATGTTTGTAGCAACACTGAGTAATTTCATAAGAACAGGTTTATTTTTAGAACAGAAAATACCCAAGTAGCTATTAACGGTAAACGAGGTGAGTAAACACCGCTGTGGCCATACACAGGAAATCATGAACACAGTGAAGATGAGCTGCCCTTAATTAAGCACAACAGCGCGGCTTCGCTTTGAGAACAATGCTGCATGGACAGCAGGAAGTATGAGTGTAGACACCATGTCATTTCATCCATCAGAGTGCAAGAAGAGGAAAGAGCACATTGTGTAGAGCTGCCTACGTGAGCCGTCAGCCAGCGGGAAAGTGAGTGACTGACACAGAATCCAGGGGCGCAGTCAGTGTGGGGGAGGAGGGGCTCAGTTCTGAAATGAGTCACGGGTTCGCGAGCAGCTCTTTACTTGTCTTTAGAGAACGTACTCATGTTTATACTCATTTCTGCTAAAAGGATTAAAATAGTTGCACTAGAGCACTAAAGGTGATGTTTTGGTGTAAGAATCATAGTTAAAGGTTTTCTTCTTTTGTTTTTCTGTAGCTAACTCTTCCTAAACGACTTTTTCAAGCGCCTACACCACTAGGCATCGAGACCCAGCCTTCCGGATTTCCTTGATTGTGTTTTTCCCTTTGTTTTCTAGTAAAAATCTCGCCTCCCACTGACCACGATGGAAAAAGTAAAGAATGCAGAAAAGAAACGAAATCAAAGTACAATAAACTGTAATCAAGTAAACATGAGAAATCAATAGTAAAATTATGAACCAGTTGGATTTCTACATCAAGAGCAGAGGGAGTTGAATGGTAAGTGACAAAACCAAACTCTGTGTAGTTTCGGAAGTGTCTGTAAAACAGAGACAGAGGACGTTTGGAAGTTAAGGGATGCAGAGCCGTTGTTTTTAATGTCCATTTGTTGGCATGTGACTATGTAAGGGTCAGTACTGTGGTTATTGTTTAACCCTACTTCTACGGGTTAAACAATGATTTTGGGGGTGGTGAACATTCAAGATGCCACTTGCATTTGTCACATAGCGGCTATGGTCCAGTGCCAGTCGTCCTATGGCAGCCTTGTCCCCTCTTTCCTTTTTCAGAACTCCCTACCGAATGTCAGCGAGGTGTGTGACCACAGGCTAGTTTGCCACCAGAAGGGGCAAGCAGGAAGTGGCACCTGCCTGTCCATTGTAACTCTGAAGTACTTGTTGGGAGAACATAGGTGTTTATTTCCAGTGAATTTACTCCCCTGTGGTTCACATCAAAAAACTGAAAGCCACCAAATAACAGGAGATGGGCTAAATAAATTCTGGCACATCCGAAGAACACCATGCCTTGCTACTCGTCAATAGTCAGCTGGTACAGTTACTATGTGCCAGGCACCATGCTAAGTAATTCATACATGTTACATGGCACGATTGAACTGTCATTTGATCCTCATAGCAACCCATGTAGGAGGTGCCATTGTCATTTTACAGATGGGATAACCAAAGCACAAAGGTTAATTTTCCCAAGGTCATAGACCTTGGAAGACATGGAGCCAGGAGTTGCGTTCTAGGCAATATGGTTCCGGAGTCTGTGATATAAACCACTAGCTTCTCCCGCCTCCTTCAACAGTGACCTTGGGGAGCAGGCATTTAGCCGAGCAGTTAAGATGCCAGGGCCCACGTTGGGATGCCTAGGTTTGATTCCCAGCTTTGGTCCTGCACTTTATCTCCTGCACTTTATAATTTACCAATGCAGACTCTAGCGTGCGTGGTGATGGCTCAGAAATTGGGTTCCCGCCACCCTTGTGGGAGACCTGGATTGACTTGCCTGGCCCAGCCCCACTTGCAATGATTTGGCATTTAAAACAGAAGCTGATTCATTCTCTCTCTCTCTCTCTCGCTCTCTCTCTGCGTGTGTGTGTGTGTTTCTCCCTTCACTCCTTAATTAAATAAATAATTTTCAAATGGTCCTGTAGGAAAATATCCTGATTTGAAACTGTGTTCGTGTTATACTACTTTCCTATCTTCAACTGCCATTTTTAACCCTTCGTGGTCAAAGAACTCACTGGAAAGGGCAGAGCGGGGAAGGGACTTCCAGGTGCGCCTGCTGTTTGGTCGATGGTGCCGTCTTGGCTGAACCAAGAAGCTTTTTGGAAGCTGCCTCGTTTGGGTTGTATTTGGGATGATGCACAGGGCATTAAGGATGGGGCAGCTTGATTTCCCTTCTTGATGCTGCCTCTAACCAACTCTGCGACCTCGTCTAGCCGACTTGTATTTACAACGGGGAGGCAGGTTTATATAATTCTACGATGCTTTTCCATTACCAGCATTCTGAACCTGTGTGTCAATCTACAGAGCAGTCAGCCATCCTTCGAGGCCAAAGGCAGTGAGGAACATGGTATGGGTGTGGGGCCAGCTCAGATCTGGAACGCCGAAGTGGAGGATAAACACAGACCACATCTTTAGAGAAGGTCAAGGTGGACTGTCCTCTGCTGGGCCCGATGGTGCCCTCACAGCCAGTCCACACGATAAGCCGTTTCCTGTGGAGTCTGCCCCGCCGATCCCAGCTCAGCGCCTGCCCTGCAGTTGCCCTGCACCCTGTCTGCTCGCCCAGTCTGACGGTCTCTGCAGAGCGGGACACTGCACACAGTTTGCACGCCCTGAGCAGAAGGCTCCAGCATTGCTTTGGGTCCAGCCCCCTGCCCGGGGCCTGTCTGCTTCTGCCTAGACCTCAGGTGCAAGATCTCAGCAGCGCCCCCTGCTGGTTTCCCTTCCTGGAGTCTCCTCAAGTACAAAGATTGTGCTCATGTGGCCTCACGGAGTCCCAAGAACAACTTGACCGTCAATGGAAACTCCATCTCGATGACCGGCTCCTGGAGTCTCCAGCTGACTTCTGGTAAACTCAGATCCCACCAAGAACGAGAACAGGATGAGGAGCCACGAGTCATCCTGCAGCTGCAGCAATGTCGTTTGTCCCCAGACACTGAAGAAATACCAAGAAATTCCGGGACCAGTTGGCAGGTGTCCATCTTAATTCAACATCATTTCCTGAGATTGCTTAAGGGCACCGCATTGGGCCGAGTGCTCAAGATTGAAGAATGGCTGAAGTCCAAGTCTGGGTTTTGTGCAGTGTGGTTTAGGGAAAAGCATGAAATGTGAAGTATTCGTAAAGTAGTTCTGGTCTTTAACTCCGGCACTGCCACCAGCCATTGCTTGGTGGTGGATGACTTATTTCCCTCCTCCAAGCACCCATGTTCTCATTCAGATAAGGATGGCAGCACCCCAGTAGATAGGAGGGTTTATTGCTGTGCTTAATTAAAGACCCAGCAAAGCACTTGTAGTAGCAATAGTGTAATGGCTTTTATCAGACTTGTCATGCAGCAAGCAATGAAGCAAGGTGTGTGTCATCACATTCCCTCTTCAGACAGCCCTATGGGACAGCTGCTTCCGCGCTCATCCTAACTGCGAGGAAAGCAAGGTTTCTACTGGTTCCTTAAACTCCCTAGAGTCAGGGACCCACAGAGACCCCGAGTTGCAGCCTTGTCCTTGCTGGGTCAGCACATGACATTCATTCTCCTCTGAGCTGGTTTCCAAGAACTCGTCTCCTAGAGCTCCAGGCTGCACGCTGACCAGGCCACGCATTTCTAGAATCATCTCTTGTGCCCTTTGATGCAATTCCTAACCTCCTATCCAGCCCCTGCTCCAGAGGAGGAAACAAATGCAGGCCCGGTCCGTTCAACCCTCGCTCACTCTCCAACCCTAGACCAGCAGATCTGGAACCAAGACCACCTCTTGTCTGCCGTTCTCTAAAGCCGGATGCCAGACAGCCTGGGAAGCACTTACTGAGGTTCTTCAGCATCTTGTTTCTGCTTCGAAGGAGCACAAGTCAATCCCATGAGCACCTTGGCCCCCGAGCATGGCAGGAGTCCTGTTCAAGCCACTTCCCTTTCAGTCTAGCTCCCAGCACCACAAAGATGCAGAGCCTCCCCCACAAGGCTGTAGACAAACCAAGGAAAAACTGTTACCCCGCACATGTGAGAAAGAGCTGCTGAAGCACTGCCCCTAGTGGCTCCCTCTGGGTAATGCAAGACTCCATTTCCCATAAGCCTCTGCGGCCCCTTTTCCAGTGATTACGCAAGGGTGTCTGCTGTGATGGGTACACTGCTTGGTCTCAAAGGTAATTTCTCCTGTCTCACAAGTGTGCGCACCTCTCCGTACCCACAGAGATTATGATTAGAAATGGTTTAAACGCCACAGGGATGCAGTCTGCAGACCTGGACTGTGGGGAAGGAGGGCCAGGGACCTGATTTTTCCAACAAATGAATTTAGGAGACATGACTGGGGGAGGGGGAATAAGACTTTATAGATACAAGGAGGCGGAGCGTAAGTCAGTGTCACCCGTGACAAGTCGTGTTAATGCGTGTCCTCTCTGACATCACTGGTGAAGACGGTGCATCAGCTCTGGCCTGCTTCCCCCAAACCCATAGCCTCAGACGAAAAAACACACGGGAGTGTCTGTGACATTTCACAATAGAGGATATGCAGACAGCACACGTGCACGTGGAAAGATGCTTAACATTATCCATTAGGGAAGTGCAGATGAAAAGCACAATGAAATATCACTGTGCACCCATCAGAATGGCTGGACTAAAACATGGGGTGACCACCAGATGCTGGTGAGGATGCAGAGGAACTGGGGTGCTCACAGATTGCTGGCAAGAGCGTGAAAAGGCACAGCCACTCTCAAATGGTGTGGCATTTTCTTTATAAACTGAGCATGCTACTAACATTTGACCCAGCCACTGCACGCCTGGCACTCATCCCAGAGCGATGAAGACTTGTGTTCACACCACACTGTGAACATGAGTGTGTATGGCAGCTTTATTTGTAATAGCCAAACACTGGAAACAACTTAAGTGTCCTTCATTGGATAAACAATTAAACTATGGACACGCATGCCATAGAAGACCACTCAGAAATAATAGAGAATTAACTATTGCTACACACAACAGCCTGGGGGAGTCCCCAGATAATTGTGTTAAGCGGAAAATTCCAGTTCCCAGAGGTTATATGCTGCATCATTCCACTTGCATAACATCCTGGAAGTGACAACATTGTAGCAGTGGAAAGCAGGTGAACGGTTGCCAAAGGTGCAGGAGAGATGGGACCGGAATCTACAATGACCTCAAAGTTTAATTTGTAAAAGGAGCTTGGGAATGACCTACACACCACATGGGATAGCAGGACCTTCTGGGACAGGGAAGGGACAAGGAAGACCAAGAAATGCCACTGCCTGATGTTTGTAGTGAGTACAGATTTTCAAAATCACGTGTGCACCTGCCCCAAATGACTTTCTTTTCTATAACAATATGATTCTGCTCAATAAAGATCTAACCCAATCCCATTCAAATAAACTAATTCCAGTTCTGTGACTTCTCAGTCCTTGCACGCTGAGAACTCAGTCTTATTCAGGATTATTTTCTCTGTGTCCACTTGCTCCTCTCTCGGATGAATGGGAGACGGCAGTGCACGGACGCACTGCAGAGGATGCTGCTCCTCCGCCCCATCTTGGTCTGACTCGGGCTTTATCTGGCCTCTTGCTCCTGGGCCTGCAGGTGCGCATGCTCACTGGATAGTGCCTGGATGAACATTCTGTGCTGCCATAACAGAGTCCCTGAGACCGGGTAATTTATAATGAACGGAAATTTATTTTTTACAGTTCTGGATGTTGAGAAGTCCACGATTGGGAGTGGGTGTCTGGTGAGGGCCTTCTTCTGCACCATCCCATGCCAGAGAGCAGAAAGGCAGCAGAGGGCATCAGAGAGACCAGGAGGTCAAACCCACAGGCTCAAGACTGTGTTAGCAACATAAACCCATTCACAGGGTGGTGTTCTCCTGACCCAACCACCTCCCATTAGCCCTATGTTGCAACACTATTGCACTGGAGATGAGGTTGCCAACACAAGGTTGTTAGGTGACACATTCAAGCCACAGGAGCTAATGATCCATGACATGGAGCCACATCACCAATTACTTATCAGTGAAACTGTCTCTGCCATACCCTGACCGATCATGACAAACAGGAAAGAATTATAAATCAGCTTTATTTTTATTTTCCACTATGCCTTTAACTCTGCACTGCTAGTCCCTCCCCTGCCGTGAACAAAACCCCATAACTTCTCTGGGGTAATAAACACCTCATATCAGGTCCTGCAGGCAGCCATATAGGTGAGGAGACCCCAGCTGATTGCTGTGTACTGCTGGCTGGGAAGGCTTGCTTGCTGGCTGCCACAGGGTTTCCTGCCTTTAGCACAGAAGGTGAGCTGTTGGCATTGATTTCCTCTGCTTTGCGGTAGCCCACTGTGCAGGCAGCATCCGCATGAGCCTGGGCATTGCCCCAAGGGACCTGACAGCAAGGGAGCTGCACAGCCCTGCGATGCACCTGCTGCTGGCTGTGCCTGGAGGGATAAACTGGATCTCATCCATAGACTGCTTTGGGCAACTAGAGTCAGCCCCTGGGAGGCTGGGCTCTTCCCTAACACCTGGCTACACTGCTCCAAGAAAAAGGGACGGCTCCCTGAGGGAATCAGCCCTCTTGAGCTATTCCTCCTGGACTCACCAGTCCCCAGCCCCAAGTTCCTCTCATCTGGTTTAGCCCTACCTGGGTATCTTGCACGTTTTGATCTGCAGGCTCTCCTCCACTGCCCCTGCCTGGTTTTTGCCTGTCTCTGTAGAACAGTTCTGTGCAGAAAGCCAGCCTGGGCAGGAGTTGACCCGTCCTCAGCCTCTCCTGCTCCATCTTCCAGGAGAAAAGTGAGCAGACGATCATGCCGATACCCCAACCTTCACGAGTCCACTCCTGCCTGTCCCTGATCCTCCTTCCTGTCTCCAAGGCCAGGGTGAGAACAGGGCTCGGGCAGGGTTGCTGCTCACACTGGGTGGTTCTGACTCCATGGCTGAGCCTCGCTGAGCCTCGCTGGCAGCGCATGGCCCAGGACAGATGCTGCTAAAGAATGAGCCGCCTTTGATCAATGGGAGGATGTTCCCCATGTGTCCAGCAGAGGGCTCTGGTCGCTTATGAATGCCGGAGCCTCCCTGCCGCCCAGCCTGATGGAGCTCGGACAGCCCCCACTCTTCCTCACCGGCACCGTGCAGGGGACACACTTTCCACAGTTCCATGCGTCTCTGCGCTTCTGGGAGAGAATGACATCGGGGAGCCTCACACCTTAATCACAGACCCCTGCATCCCCACCTGCTTTTTTCTGAAGGGAAGCAGCAATAGGAGTCATGGCCCCTCAGAAGTATGGTCTCAGATCCTGACCCCCAGCAGCTATCCATGATGTGGGTTTGTGGCCCTCTGCAGAACCACAGGACACAAGTGCACAGATGTGCACAGACGTTTATGATACTGAAATGTGATGGAGAAAGGGACAGGTAGGGAGGAAATACTGAAGACTCCCTGGAGGAGCTAGGACTTTGAAAATAAAGATTGAGAGGGGCCAGTGGGGGCCGGCGCTGTGGCACAGTGGGTTAAAGCCCCAGCCTGCAGCGCCAGCATCCTATATGGGCGCCGGTTCAAGTCCCTGCTGCTTCTCTTCCTATCCAGCTCTCTGCTGTGGCCTCGGAAAGCAGTAGAAGATGGCCCAAGTGCTTGGGCCCCTGTACCCATGTTGGAGACCCAGAGGAAGCTCCTGGTTCTGGCTTTGGATCAGCCCAGCTCCAGCCATTGTGGTCATTTGGGGAGTGAACCAGCAGAATGGGAAACCTCTCTCTCTCTCTCTCTCTGGCTCTACCTCTGTCTCTGTCTTTCAAATAAATTAGAGAGAGAGAGGGAGAGAGAGAGAGAGAAACAATGTAGTGCAGCAGGTTAATCCGATGCTTGCAATGCCAGCGTCCCACATCAGAGCGCCAGTTGGTGTCTTGTCTGCTCCACTTCCTATCCAGCTCCCTGCCAGTGCATCTGGAAAAGCAACGGAAGATGGCCCAACAGCTAGGACTTGTGCCACCCATGTGAGAGACCCAGATGGAGTTCCTGGCTCCTGGCTCAGTCCCCAACTTTTGTGACCATTTAGGGAATGAACCAGAGGATGGAAGGTCTCTTTGTCTCTCCCTCTCTGTAACTCTGTCTTTCCAACAGATAAATAACTATTGAATAAAATAAAGATCGAGAAACACTGAACAAGAAGGGGAGGATGAATGAAGAGGGGGCTTCCTTGTCCCAGGCCTGAAGTTTAGGGTGTGTGACACAGGCCCATTGTACACAGACACTGCTCTGGCTCAGGTGAGCTTTCTCACCACCATCAAGAAAGAGCAGCAGCAACCGGTCACGTGGTGATGGAGTGGGCGTGTCCCTGTATGGCCTTGCCACAGGGCTGTGTTAGCTCTCGCTCATGATGGAATCTAGAGAGACCTGGGCTGGCTGGCCATCCACAGGACGTCACACGGGTCTGCTGACCACAGATGTGCGTGTTGCTGATGGCTGTGGATGACACGTGTCAATCACACAGGATGACATGGCCAAGATGCGAAGGTCTGCTAAGACACAGCACTCCAAGGGTGTGAGATAAGCTCTTCAAAGATATGGGGCTGGCCGGTACCGTGGCTCACTTGGCTAATTCTCCGCCTGCAGCGCCAGCACCTCGGGTTCTAGTCCCGGTCGGGGCACCGGATTCTGTCCCGGTTGCTCCTCTTCCAGTCCAGCTCTCTGCTGTGGCCCAGGAGTGCAGTGGAGGATGGCCCAGGTCCTTGAGCCCTGCACCTGCCTGGGAGACCAGGAGGAAGTACCTGGCTCCTGGCTTTGGATCAGCGTAGTGCTGGCCGTAGTGGCCGTTAGGGGAGTGAACCAACAGAAGAAAGACTTTTCTCTCTGTCTCTCTCTGTCTATAACTCTACTTGTCAAAAAAAAAAAAAAAAAAAAGAGGTGGGGCTGCCGAATCAGGAGAGGGCAGGGTTCCAACCAACAAAGGAAGGAGAAAGGGACCTTGTGTTTCCTCTCCCATCGTGCCTGGTTGACTGGAGGGGGCGGGGGTCCTAGAGACCCTGGGAACACCGCTCTGTTCCAAATACCTGGGGAGCACAAAGGCACCCAGAGCCGAAAGAGCTGCAGTGCAGGTGGCCTCGGAGCTTGGGCCCCCCGGAGGCACTGCCGTTTCCCTGTGCTGGCACACAAAGCCCACATTCAGCTGCCCACAGAAGGGCTCATCTCTCGAGTCCCAGATGCCCAGCCATCTCTGCCTCGCTAGGTCTCCGTGCACTGGCCGGCAGGTTGCTGGGCCCCAGAGTCTCCCTCTGCTCTCCAGTTTCCCCAGCTGCAGAGCCTGGCATCTTCCTGGGGAAGAGAGGATTCTGTCCACTGTTTACACCTCGCCGCTTTTTGAGTGCTGGAGCGATGTGCCCAAGGATGTTCACGGAGGCAGGTGCAGCCTCTCCTGCGGGAGGTCCCTGGATTTCCCTAAGTTGGGGGTCCCTGGATTTCCCTAAGTCAGGGGTCCCTGGATTTCACCTCCTTTCCTCCCGCCTTTGCTCCTGAGTTCTGTGCCTCCGGTCCCTGGGTTTCCACTGGGTTCAGAGGCGGGATGTCGCTCTGCTGCCTGCCTTCCACCGGGACTGCAGAGAGGCACTGCATCTCGTTCCACCCTAAGCCTCAAAGCTGCCTGGCTCAGGAAAGGTTCAGTAGCCGGTTTTAAGTGGAAGGAGGAGGGCAGTGAGCAAGCATGTCCCTGGAATTCTCAGAGGACAATTCACTGCATTCCAAAAGGCAGAAAAATTATAGGCCATTTCACAGCCCACAGTGCAAGGAAGCAAGAAGCTGCCAGCGAAGAATAGCCAAACAGCCTTATGGCCAACAAAACCCCGGACGCACCAGTGTCCAGCACTTGTTCTTTCAACTACCTATTGGGTTAAAGAGAAAATCAAAACGGAAAATCAATTATTTCTAACGAACAAAAAGGACACAAAACATAAAACTGTGAGATGCAGCCAAGGACGAATTCAAAGGAAGATACACAGATTCAAATAACTGGATTAGAAAATCCAAGTGGGAGACTGAAACTGGTCCAAGTAGTGACAGCAGACTGAACCAACAAGTCTACCCTTGTTCTCGCCGACGCAGCTATCAAAACAGAGCAAGGGGATTTTGCTTCCACCTTTGTGTTTTGTAAAATGTCAAGTCCCTGGAGAAGCCAGAGGAAGGTTCCAGTAAACATCCCTGGATGAGCCATCCAGATTCAGCACTCAGGGTTTGCACCCTTAGTTATCTCTGGCTCTGGTTTATACGCGCACACATGCACCTTTGTTTCAGAATCATTTGGAAGTAAGTAACCTGTGTTAGGACATTGCACTGGTATGCATACATCCCCTGGGGCTAAGGACACTCTCCTGTCACTGGCTTCCCTGGAGGAGACTGACACAGAGTGGGAGACGCACCAGGAAGCCTCTTGGGATCCATTTCTGCAGAAGGGAAGGAAGAAGGAGCGGGCAGGGTGAGACAGAGGGCTGTGATCTCGATGCTGTGATCTCAAGGCTACAACGGCAAGTGCCAGCTCCCCGAGGAGCTGTGGGGGAACTTCAGAATAGTCACAAGTTGGAGAGAGGGGAGGCGGAGCCTAACAATAATGGGGCTTGGACCGCCCTGAGGAAGGACGTGACCTTGGCTGAAGTGGAAGTCCTCAGCCCTGGCACATTCTGAAGAGTGCTGGCCGCTGAGGACCGCGGCAGCCGCAGGACTGAACTGTCCACTCTCAGAGGGGATCTGCACAGCGTGGCAGGTGTCCACAGCAGTCCCTTTGCCGCTTCCTCAGTTAGACTCCAGGAGCTACAAGCCCAGGATTCCAGGGGGCACCCTCCCTGGGGGAAATCAGACGAACCACAAGCCCTGTGGGCACAGCTGGTCCCTGGGCCACAAGGATGCTCCTGTCGTTCAGTGTGGTTGGGACCCAGAGCGTGAATAGCGACGTCACGTCAGACATGCTGGATTTCAAGATTCAAGCTCCAGACTGGACAGAGAGGGCCAGTCCTGCTACCTGATTTATGATGCAACGCGCAGAAAACCTGCTGCACCAAATAACACCGCAGGTCAATATAGAAAGCAGAAAGTATTAGAAATACAGAGAATCTCACAAAATATCACTCCAGTGGGGAACTTCTACATCTTTCAAAATCAGTAACTCTGATAGAGAAAACCGGTGCATAAAAGAATTAAAAGCAAACAAATCCTTAAACTCAGATAAATAAATATTTGTTTTCAAATACAGTCGCTGACTCCCAAAAGCTGAGGGACGTCCTGGTGGCACTGTTGGAGGGGAAGAAAGAGGCCACTGTCGGAACGGCCTCGGAGGCTCTGGCTTTGCCAGCTGCAGGCTGGGGCGCCGGGTACTGCAGCGTCCACACGTTAATGCTAGTGTTAATGCCTTGTGGGGCTGACACTGGGCCAGAGGAGATGCGAAAGTGGACAGGAAGGAGCCAGGGATCGGGTGCAGCCGCCTCTCCCCTTGAGGGGGTTGACGGGCAGGCTGGTCCCTGAACCTCTGCTGTGAGCCTGCGAGGGAGCTGCTCTGGCTGCAGAACTCCTGACGCCTCGGTGCTGCCCCCTAGCGTGGCCCCCTGCTTCCCACCTCGCCTGGGATCTGGGCGCAGGAAACACCCTGCAGGCTCTGTCTGCTGAGGTTCCCAGGCTAAGGCTGTTAGCACTGTCCTGGAGAGGCAGGGAAAGAACAAGAAAAAAAGACATGAAAGAGGGAACTCAGGAAAATAGGTGAGATTTTAGAAGTAGGAGGGAAAGATAGCCAGAAAAATAAATCCAAAGTCCATTTCTTTGAGGGGGAGGGGAGCCATAATATATCAGTCAGGGTTCTATGGTGCAAGCAATAGTAGCTGATTCGGACGAGTAAGCAGAAAGCAAGTTTATTAAAAAAAGATCCTGAGACACTCAGCGCATTGTCGGAAGGGCTACAACGCCCAGCTCAAGGTTAAGCAACGCCCGGAACCCTGCCCGGTGCGGGCCTGATGAAGAACTGCTGTCACCACTCCCCAGCGGGAACACCTTGACCTCACAACCCCTTCTGGGGCAGCCACCACTCCACCCGGCCTATGAAAGTGGAAACTCCACGCCAAACCTGACGCCTCGTGTAGCTCCCTGACAGTTCATTCCACCAAGGTCAATTATGCACATCTTAACTGCGCAGGCGGCTGGGAATTCGAAGCCCGACTCCTACCCTCGAGAGGCAAAACTCATGATTGTGAATTTCCCCCGATAGAAAAGGTCTATTCGAAAGATGAAGGCAAGTGTCGGGTAAGACAGATGTCTGCTCTAGGCAGTAAAACAGATATATCCACCGTGAGGCAGATAAAAATAAGTGAAAGAGAACAAAAGGTCTAAGAAATAGTTCTGGCAAAGCTGATTACCTAGAATAGAACAGTCTGATACAAATATAATGTATGCTATATAATTAATTATTCTAGTAGCCACACTTAAAAAAGTGAAGAAGAAATATGTGAAGTTAATTTTAATCCAAAGCATCAATAATATTATCATTTCACATATAATCAATATAAAAGTTATAAATGAGATCTCTTACCTTCTGTTTTTTTTTTTTTTTCATTACTAAGGCCTGGAAGTCCAGTATATATTTTAGACTTACAGCCCATTTCAATTGAGACAAGTGACATTTCAAGTTCTCAACAACTACATGTAGCTTGTGGCTACTATATTGGACACTGCAGAGAAAAAGCGATAAACCTGAGGCTCTATTTCATGTCATTTAAACAAAAGCAAGTTCCAGATGAGCTAAAGATTTAACTGTGAAGCATAAAACCATTATGATTTCAGAGAATGGATGGCATCGTGTCGACTAAACATGCAGTGAGCTCTTTCTCGCCATCTGCAAGTTGGACAGCAGATGAAGAGTTGATGTCTACACCCACAGAGAGCTCTTCCACGCTGGTGTTGGAATACAAACAGTCCAAAGCTATCATTAGACAACTCAGAGAAGAGCAACCCAAAAGGCAAATCCATGCAGAAAGATGTTCAGCTGCCCTAGGGGGCAGGGAAATGCAAATTCAGTGATGCTGAGACATCACTTCACTGACACCAGCCCAGCAAGTCAGGAGCACGGTAACACCTGCTGTGGGTGGGGAGGGAGGGGGGTGCTCTCCCCACGCCCTCACAGTAACACCTGCTGCGGGTGGGGAGGGAGGGGGGTGCTCTCCCCACGCCCTCACAGTAACACCTGCTGCGGGTGGGGAGGGAGGGGGGTGCTCTCCCCACGCCCTCACAGTAACACCTGCTGCGGGTGGGGAGGGAGGGGGGTGCTCTCCCCACGCCCTCACAGTAACACCTGCTGCGGGTGGGGAGGGAGGGGGGTGCTCTCCCCCACGCCCTCACAGTAACACCTGCTGCGGGTGGGGAGGGAGGGGGGCGCTCTCCCCCACGCCCTCACAGTAACACCTGCTGCGGGTGGGGAGGGAGGGGGGCGCTCTCCCCACGCCCTCACGGTAACACCTGCTGCAGCCTGGGGGGGGCAGGGGGCACTCTCCCCCACGCCCTCACGGTAACACCTGCTGCGGGTGGGGAGGGAGGGGGGTGCTCTCCCCACGCCCTCACAGTAACACCTGCTGCGGGTGGGGAGGGAGGGGGGCGCTCTCCCCCACGCCCTCACAGTAACACCTGCTGCGGGTGGGGAGGGAGGGGGGTGCTCTCCCCACGCCCTCACAGTAACACCTGCAGCAGCCTGGGGGGAGTGGGGGGGCGCTCTCCTCCAGGCCTGCAGCCCTGACCTTGTCGCACAGCAGTCTGACCACAGCTATGGAAGTGAAACAACTCCACATGGTCACTTCCTCTGCGATCCTGTACGTGGAAATCCATCCCGGAGGAACCAAAACCCCAGAACGGATGTGGGTGTGGATGTTCACATCCATGGTGATACTGACTGCTGTGGAGGGGGAAACAAACCCTGAAAACAAAGTGAATGCTCTTGGGGAGGTGAGGGTTGAATGCATTGTGGTACATTTGCATCATGGCATATTGTGCAGTCATTAAACAAGAAAAACCTAAACCTCTGTCTGCTGACTCGGGGCACTTTCTGAAAGACACAGAGACGTTTATAAACTCTGATTCCATTTCTTAGGAGGAGGGGAGAGAACCCTGCATGGATGGATGGATAGATAGATAGATAGATAGATAGATAGATAGATAGATAGAGATATCTAGATATGGTTTTATAAACCAGAAGAAAGATACGGGAGGCTGTAATCACTGCTCGCAAGGTTACCTGGGAAGGCAGGTGGTACTGATGGAGGGAAAAACCAAGGACAGGCTCTGCAAAGTTGTCAGGTGTGTTTGAAAAGGGCCAGCCTGCATCTCCATATAAATCTACTCGATAAAGCTTATCAATCTTCATGTTCAAACCCCCTGTGTGCCTTCCTTGATTTTCTGGACCACGTGTCCTGTAGACATCTAGAGCCTGTGCATTTGTTGTCCTCTCCTTGCCGTGTTAGGAGCACGTCAGTCTTACGTGCAGCGTCAGTCTTACGGAGTTCAGCCCTACAGTGCCCCGCACAGAAGAGCATGACGGCCAACCCGACTGCAGGCTGAAGACGGCCTCGTGTGCAACGCCGTTGTCTTTTAGATGATGTTGTTGGCTGTGGCCTTGGAATCCATTTGGCCTGTCGCAAAGACTGCGTGGGCCCCTTGCTGTCTCTGCAGCGGTGTTTGCCTGATGAGCCTTTTCCCATCTCTGCTTCTTCTATATTACTCTGTTCTGTCTCGTATACAACACCATCCAGTGTGGCTTTCTAAAACGCAGGTCTTTTTCCTTTTTTTAAAGATTTATTTATTTATTTGAAAGTGAGAGTTACACAGAGAGAGAAGGAGAAGCAGAGAGAGAGAGAGAGAGAGAGAGAGAGAGAGAGAAAGAGGTCTTCCATCCACTGGTTCACTCCCAGGATGGCCACAGCAGCCGGAGCTGCCCCAATCCGAAGCCAGGAGCCAGGAGCTTTTTCCGGGTCTCCCACGCGGGTGCAGGGGCCCAAGCACTTGGGCCATCTTCCACTGCTTTTCCAGGCCACAGCAGAGAGCTGGATCGGAAGTGGAGCAGTGGGGACTCGAACTGACACCCATATGGGACGCCAGCACTTCAGGCGGTGGCTTTACCCGCTATGCCACAGCGCCGGCCCCGAGTCTCTCTCTTTTAACAGTGAACTTCACACGTTCATGTGTAAGCACGTTTTCTGCCCATTTACCTTGCGCCTTCTAGTTTACATGCTGTTCTTGTATTTCTTTTTCGCTCCTGCTTGTTGGTTGGTTGATAGCATTTTATTTGCTTCCCAATTAATTTTCCTTCTAATGACTCGGAAAATATGTGATTTGTTCTATTATCTTTACATTTTGTGCTCACACTTGGTTAAACATATTATTAATCAGCTTGTAGGCTCGATTAATATCTAGGTTTTCTCTCTAAATAGAAGTGAGACTCTCAGCACACTTTTCCTGCTCTCTCACCTACCTCCCTTCCAGACTCTCCATCTCACATTCTCATCTCCAGGCATTTTTTAAAAATTTATTTTAAAGTCAGAGTTACACAGAAGGAGAGACAGAGAGAGAGAGAGAAAGAGAAATCTTCTATCTGCTGGTTCACTCCCCAAACGGCTGCAAGGGTCTAGCTGGGTCAGACCTGAGCCAGGAGCCAGGAGCTTCTTCAAGGTCTCCCACATGAGTGGCAGGGGCCCAAGGACTGGGGCCATCCTCTGCTGCTCCCCCAGGTGCATTAGCAGGGAGCTGGATCGGAAGTGGAGCAGCTGGAACGTGAACCGGTACTCAAATGGGATGCTGGCACTGCAGGGAGCAGCTTCACCCACTACGCCACAGCGCCGCCCCCTCATCTCACGTCTTGGTTCATTATGTAAGCAGAGACACGTAGACATTGAAATGAGTGTTGCTGACTTCCTTGCTTCCCTGTGCTCCCCGTGGCCCTCCAAATGTCCACCATGGCTGGGACTGGGCCAGGCTGAAGCCAGAAGCCAGGAATTCAATTCAGGCCTCTCGCGTGGGTGTCAAGGAGCCAACCAGGTGAGCCATCACCTGCTGCCTCCTGGGGAGCCCAGGGAAGCACAGACTCCCACAGGGGCTGCAGGCGTCTTAACTGCGAAGCCGATGCCCTGCCTGCTTCTCACTCTGGAAACATTCAGGTCTCCTCTTTAGCCCTGCAGTCCAGAAACCGCATCCTAGTGCACTGGGCTGCGGGTCATTTCACATTCTTCCCGCAAAAGGTCACTGGGTGATCTCAACACGAGTATTCCTAACTTCTGAGACGCTCCCTTGGACTATTTGCCTGCTCCAGAGACCCTCCCTCCCCGGTGGTCCTGGTTTCTGTGTGTCACACGGATCGCACAGCAGGATTCTTGCACCTGCCCTTCACAGCTCCCATCACGCCTCCATCTTGTCCCCCTTTGCACAACACACCCAACTCCTTAGCTTTGTTTTCCCGTTCACTGTGCTGGCACTGGATTCGTCTACTGAGCTTCTAATTTCAGAAATCTCTCTTTTAATTTACAAAACCTTTGGGTGCTTTTTTTTAAAAAAAAAAAAAAGCAAAATCGATGCAAAACTGTGTGTCATTTGAGATGTTAATGATTCTTACTCCCCAGCCTGGCCCCACCCACGCTCTCAACTCTATTTTCTCAGGTGTGAGTTCTTCTGTTGGATTTGATCACTGTTGATGTGTTGATTTCTCGACTGTTTAGCGACTCACTTACGATTCCCGGTCAGCCTGTCTGTGTGTGCTTTCTCTCTACTTAACCACGGTCTAGCCCCAAGACGGCAAACACAGGACTGTTCTCTGCACTTGAAGATTCCTGTTTCTCGCCTGACCCACCAGGGTGCAGCCCTTCCTTCCCACGGTCAGGCTGTGCACCGCCTGCTGCCTGCCAGGCAGACACTGAAACGCACAGCTCAGCCGGAGGCGGGAAGGGAGGGCAGCCACCGTGCCCAGCCACCGTGGCTGCAGTGCCGGAATCAGCCACCTTGCGCCCTCTGCGGAGTCCCCAGACCTTCACTCCAGGAATCCGCCAGGCAGGATTTGGGGCTCTTTAGGCGCACGGCCGGCAACGTCTTCTTGATCTCCCATGTGGTTCTGCAGCCCGCACCTGCCATTTCTAGGTGGTGGGGGAGGGCAAGGCTGCCTTGACCCAATCATTCACACGTGGCTTTCTTCCTTCCTTCCTTCCTTCCTTCCTTCCTTTCTTTTTTTTTTTTTTTTAAGATTTATTTACTTATTTCAAAAGCAGAGTTACAGAGAGGCAGAGGGAGAGAGAGAGAGAGAAAGTCTTCCATCTGCTGGTTCACTTCCCAGATGGCTGCAACAGCTGGAGCTGCGCAGATCCAAAGCCAGGAGTTTCTTCTGGGTCTCCCAGGTGGATGAAGGGACCCAAGGACTTGGGCAATCTTCTACTGCTTTCCCAGACGATAGGAGAGAGCTGGATTCGATGTGGAGCAGCCAGGACTTGAACCGGCGCCCATATGGGATGCCAGCACTGCAGGTGGCGGCTTTACCCGCTATGCCACAGTGCCGGCCCCCACCCGTGGCTTAATCAGAAAAGGAAAATGCTGACCACTGCCGCTGTGTCCTTGTCCTGCCTTGGTGACCGCTGGTTCTTCCTCCTTTCCTCTCCAACAGAATCTCCCAGGAACCAGGCCTACCCTGTGTCAGGGCAGCCCCTGCGGGGACACTGCCCTACATGAAGAGCACGGGGGGGGGGGGCCGGGTCAGAGGGACGGCTGAGCAGCGGTCAGCGAGCAGTGGCTGCCCTAGGAGCAGCAGCACTGGTGATCCATGGAGCAACAAGCACATCCTGAGCACCTGCCATGCCCCAGGCAGTGCGCCGTGTCAACCGTAATCCCTCAAACAGCCTAGACGTCAAGTCACTATCGTCCCTGTGGCAAAGATGAGGCTCACGGTCTATAAAATAGAAACAATAACAGCTACCACTCAGGGGCGGGCATCGGCTCTGCAGCTGAGACATCACTGGGACCACGCACATCCCACATCAGAATGCCTTGTTCCAGTCCCGGCTCCTCGGCCTCTGACCAGGTGCACCCTGGGAGGCAGAAGATAATGGCTCCAGTCCTCTGGTTCCTGCCACCCCTATGGGAGATCCAGAGGGAGGTCCTGACTCCTGGCGTGGGTCCACCCCAGCCCAAGCTGTTGCAGGAAATCAGGGAGTGAACTAGTGGATGGAAGAGAAGAAGGTATTTCTCTCTCTCTCTCTCTCTCTCTCTCTCTCTCTCTCTCTCTCTCTCTGCCTTTCAAAGAAAATGAAAATAAACTTGTAAATTAAAAAAAAAAAAAACGCAGTGCTCTGTTTCACTGCTGTAAGTAGCCCCAGCAAACACGGAGCAGGCGTGCAGTGCACACCCAACCCTGTCTGTGGAACCCTGCACGAGGAACAGCTGGCCCCGCCGTGGCGGGCCCTGTCAAGCGGAAGTGTGGCCTCCACATTAGCATCGTCTTGACAATCAGCGTTCTCGGGGATAGCGGCATCCAAAGCTCTTACCCTCCAGGTTTCCGATCCATGAGGACTTGGCCACCCCTGCCACCTCCAGAGCTGCCGCAGGGACAAAGGTGTGACTTTGCTGAGGCACGATTCTGAGCCGCACGCTGCAAGGCTGGGGAGGGGCGGGGGAGTGCACCGGGCATCTGTCTCCCCAAACATCTCCTGTGTGTACGTCATACACGAAGTCTGCTAACCCTCACCGCTGTCCCCAGAGACAGGAAGTACTAGCTATGGCCCCAGGGCTGTGGCTTAGGGGTTCTGACTAAGCAGCCAGATTAAGGCGTCTGACTCCAGAAACAGACTCTCAGTCGCTCCTGTAAATGGACCGTGCAGCACCTCTCAGCCGCCTCTGTTGAAATTCTGCTCATCATTCACCCTCCAGGGCCCAGTGCAAACGCACTGTGGCCACTTCCAAGGGTGAGAGCCGTCCAGGCTGAGCTCTCACTACATTGGACCCTTGCTCTGTCCCTCCCTGCCCTGCTGGGAGTCAGCTCAGGGTGCCCGCACTGCTCCCTCCACCAGGAGGCGACACTAAGGCGACAGTGAGGCGGCTTGCCACCTGGGATGCCTAACCGAAGTACTGCGCACAGGACGGAGGCGGAGCTAAGGATGTCAGCGCTGCCGCCTATTGAGCTGTGGACTCTCAGACCCTTTCCGGAAGGGGTTAAGTCTGTTTTCTGCTTCTGTAGCTGAACAATTCATACAGAGAAGAAATCTGCCCGGTCTGGAGGGCGAGAAGTCCGGCGCCGAGGTGCCGGCGCCTGCTAAGAGCTTCCTGCTGCATCATGACGTGGTGGGGGGTCCGGCTGGTACATGGCCGCTTCCTCGGGGACCCCCCCAATTGCCACCCAAAGCCTCATCTCCGAGTCCCTCCGACCTCGCAGCTGGGGATTCAGTGCCCAACACGTGAGCTGTGGGGCAAAGGTTCGAACCCAGCACGCGCCCGCTTCTCCTGCTGGAGCCAGGGTTTTTGCCAGCTGCTCCCTCCAAGTCTGCTAAAGGGGGAGCTGGCGGGCAGCTGTGAGTCTGCGAGAGGACAGGGCCTGGCTCTCCGTGCTTGCCCCCGAGGGGTCCCTCTGGGCACCGCCCGGGCATCTTCACCTTGGCAGTGGCGCTGTCCTCCTGGGACACGTGCTACATCTGCATCCTGTGCGTCTCCCATGGCTTCATGTGCCGGGGGCTGGGTCCTCACAGTGGGGTTTTACCAGGCAGTGTAGGGGGCTGGCGCTGTGGCCCACGGAGTTAAGGTGCTGCTCGCAACACCGGCATCCCCTATGGGCACCTGTCGAGTCCCCGCTGCTCCACTTCTGGCCCAGCTCCCTGCTAATGCCCCTGGGAAATCAGCGCTTGGGCCCCTGCACCCACACGGGAGCCCTGGAAGGACTTCCATGGTCCCAGCTTCGGCCTGGCCCAACCTTGGCCATTGCAGCCATTTGGGGAGTGGACCAGCAGAAGGAAGATCTTTCTGTCTCCCTGTATCTCTCTCTCTGAAACTCTGCCCTTCAAATAAATAAATACATCTTGGAAAAAAAAAAAGAGGAAGTGTATAAGAGACGGGGCCTAGTGAGAGGTCAGTAGGGCGTGGGCTGTGCCTTGAGGGTGGGTTAGCTCTGCTCTCCCGGAGTGGATTCCTGGGGACAGTGGGTTAGACAGCCAGGCCACCTCACCTCTTTGGCCCCCTCTGCACGCGGTGGGTTCCTTTTCCCTGTACCCCAGCTACCTGAGTACTGAACCAAATCCACCTGTTTCCTGCAGGTCTCCCAGCGCCAGGCACTTTGTTAGGGTGGTACAAAATGCACTAAGATGGTCAGCGAGGCTCTGGCTCTCCCTGGCCCATACACACAGCCACAGCCCCACACCCACATAGACACACAAACACAGCACACACACACATGTGCGCTCACGCACACACACATACGTGTGCACGCACGCACACAAGCACAGCACACGCACCCCTGCTGGGCCCACACAGCGACCTCCCGCCGCCCACTGCTCCAAGGCCTCTGTTCCTGTCGCGGCCCGCGTGACCCGTGTTTTACAGGAAAGAGCAGGCGCTGCGGGGAGGTGCGTGGCCCTGCCTGGCGGGGAGCAGCCCTGCCGGCTGTCGTCTTCTCTGTGGGTCGCAAGCAGTCCCCGGTCTCCGCGTTCGGTCCCCGGCGCCGCACCTCTGCCCCTCCCCCGGCCCGCATGCCCAGCCACACGGCGGGACCCCGCAGCTGGGGCTGTCGGTCCGCTCCGTCGCCGCGCGGCCCCCCGGCTGCCTAGGAGCCCGCATCGGTAACTAGGACCGATGATTAACCTCTTATTACGACTTGGGACCGTGTACCGCTGAGCGCCCGGTCTCACGCAGACCCCAGGGCCGGGTTTCGCGCGGGCTGCGGACTTCTGGGTGCGGGTGGAGGTGGGGGCTGCCGCGTGCCCTGGTGCACCTGCAGCCTGTCCCGCCGCCGCACGGAAAACCGCAGACCCCGCACTGGGCGCTGGCGTGGATACTCGCGCGGGTCCGGGGGCGCAGGGCCTCACCCGGGGTCGCAGTGCGCTCGTCGGCGCCCGGGGTCTGCCACCTGCCGCACCGCGGATGCCCGGCTCCCTCCTTCCCGGGGAGACGGGAGTAAATCAGAGGCTTGGGCGAGGCTGACGTTAGATGCAGCACGCAGGGTCCCCGGGCGTCCACAAATTAGCGTAAAATCCTCACCACCACCCCCAGGCTAGGCTGCCAGGTGTTGCTGTTATTTCAGTTTACCGGGTAAAGCTGCCAGTGCCTCGACGCCGACGCTGGGACGCGACGTTTTCTCGCCGGCAGGGGGCGCCAGACCCCGCCGGGCCGACAGCTCCCGCCTGCTCCCCTCCCAGGCCTCCGCCCCTTCCCCGACTTGCAGGCTCACAAATCCAGCATAACCCCCAGTTCCCGGAAGAACGATCTTCGCAAATGAAGTTATCGTGAGTTATGTGGACCCCCAGCCTGCAGGAGCTGATGCGAGACTGGCTGTCTGCCTCCTGCCCTTTGCTTCCCGCTTAAAGAACCAAGTCACCATGAATTTTCTTAATGATCCTTTATTCGCCGGCTTTGGCCATTTTTCTTCTCTTCTATCTGAGGCAAAGTTGTCTCAAGGGAGACAGCGCAGTGTAGCAGAAGAGACGCAGGCCTTGCCATGAGACAGCGCTGGAGTCGGATGGGGGCTTCACCTCGCAGCCGGATAACCCCGGCCAACGTCTGCCAGCTCCAGCCTCAGTTTCCCCTCCTGTAAGGGGAAGAGTCGCGTGCACGTCCTAGAAACAGGAGGCAAATGAGGCAAATCACGTGAAAACCTTAGCGGTCGCCTCGTCTGTGTCCAGGCTTCCTACGTGTGAAAAGGGAGTGAATCGAGGAATGAACGCCCGAGGGGCTGTTCCCGCCCAGCATGTTAAGACGCACACGCGCACTTTGAGGCTGGTCAGACTTGGGCACCAGCTGTGCTGGGTGCCCTTAGCAGGTTTGTTTTGCATCTCTAAATCTGTGTTTCTCATCTGTAAAATGGACCATATTCATACTCCTTAGAGAGTTGACAGGATGGGGCCGGCGCTGTGTCACAGAGGGTGGGCATCCCATATGGGCACCAGTTGGAGTCCCCGCTGCTCCACTTCCGATCCAGTTCCCTGATAGTGGCCTGGGAAAGCAGCGCAAGATGGCCAAGTGCTTGGGCCCCTGCACGCACGTGGGAGACCTGGATGGAGTTCCAGGCTCCTGACTTCAGCCTGGTCCAGGCCCCGCCATTGTGGCCATTTGGTTAGTGAACCAGTGGATGGAAGATTGTGTGTGTGTGTGTGTGTGTGTGTGTGACCCCAGCTGTTGTGGCCATTTGGGGTGTGAACCAGCAGATGGAAGATCTCTCTCTCTCTCTCTCTCTCTCTCTCTCTCTCTGTAGCTCCACCTTTTGAATAAATTAGTAATTTTTTTAAGGAAAAAAGTTGGCAGTATGGGGGCTGGCATTGTGGCATAACAGGTTAAACAGCCACCTGTGATGCCGGCCTCCCATATGGGTGCTGGTTCAAGTCCCAGCTGCTCCACTTCTGATCCAGCTCCCTGCTAATGGCCTGGGAAAGCAGCAGAAGATGGCCAAGTGCTTGGGCCCTGCACCCCTGTGGGAGACTAGGCTGGAGTCCTTGCTTTGGCCATGGAGGCCATTTGGGGAATGAACCAGTAGATGGATCTCTCTCTCTCTCTCTCTCTCTCTCTCTCTCTCTCTTTGACAATAAGTAAATCTTTTGTAAGTGGTGCAGTAAATAAGATCTGGACCGCATGTTACACTCCGGTTACAGGCTAACTGCTGGGGTTACAACTAGGAATAGACAGCTGTTGCCTCTGCTGTCCCGGGACTGACAACCTGCACGGAAGTCGGAAATCAAGAAAGCGATGTGACTCCAAGGGCTAGAGTGAAGACGAGAGCAGGCTGAGGGTGCCGTGAGGCCGGGCTCCAGGACACTGTCTCAGGAGGGATTAGGGCACGACCCGCACAAAGCCAAGTGAGCCAGGCGATGGCCTGGGGGAAAGCATCCCCAGAGAGGGAACAGCCAGTGCAAGGGCGCAGAGGCGGGAAGAAACTGTGTCCAAAGATCGGGGATTAACTGAGACTCGGGCTAGAGGGGGTGTGGGGCTCGATCAAGCCAGACAGAGCAGGCAAGTCCACGTCATCTGGGTTCTTGCAGACCGTGGGGAAGATCTTCCCTGGAGACGGGCCAGGTTGCAGCGTCTGGGTGCAGATGCGGATGGCAGAAGCCATGCTGTTGCAGGTGGAGTGGGGTAACTGCAGGACCCACGCTTCCGAGGAGGTGGGAGGGGGCAAGACCCAGGCAGCAGCAGGAAGGGTGCACGCAGAGTGACGGGAGCCCAGTGATCCGGTGGGCACTGACCTGGGGGCGGGAGGAGCAGCGGGGAGGACCCTGGCAGATTTGAGACAGGAAACCAGAGAGCGATATCGCATCATTTCTTCCCCCAGGAGATGAGACGGTCATCAGCTAAGAGACTGGAGCTGGAGGCAGAGGAGAGGGGGAGACACAGCAGCCGCCTGCCCAGGGGCCTGGCTTGAGGCTCCACCCATCACATCCACTGGAGAACTGGGACTCAGTAGCTCTCCTCCCTGGGCCGGTGAGAGGAACCTGGCCAGGGAGACACAGGGAAGAATAACCCCCCAGCAAGAGAGGCCTGCTTGAGCCAGAGAGATCTGCAGATCTGCATTTTAAATTTTGTTTTATTTATTTGAAAGGTGGGGGGGGGTGTCTTCCATCTGCTGGGTCACTTCCCAGATGCCTGCGACAGCTGGGACTGGGCCTGAGGCAGGAGCCTGGAGCTCCATCCAGGACTTCCGTGGGGAAAGCAGAAGCCCAGTTACTGCCTCCCAGGCACGTTGGCAGGAAGCTGGCTGGGAAGCGGAGGCTGGACTCGATCTCAGGCACTCCAGTTTGAGAGGCAGCAGTTTAACCGGCTGCACCACAAGGCCCACCCCAGAAAGGTTCTGGAGTTTTCCCTGGCCCAAGTCAGTTGCTGGGCATGGGTATAGAATCAGTGGTGAGTTGGGTTCAGCACAGTAGGGTTCTCCCAGTGAGCGACTGCAGGGAGGAGGGAGCAGGAGAGCTGAGCAGGAGCAGAGGAGGGCGAGTGTGGGGAAGACTGCGGTTCTAGCCAGGTCGGGGGGAGTGAGATCACAGAGGGGGCGTCCCCCACGTCGGGGAGGGGGCAGCTGGACTGCAGAGTGCAGGGAGCATTTCCGGGAGTTCCCGTTTCAGAAGTGATCCACGGGGAACTCCGACACTATAGATAATTCATTCCCCAACAAACACCTGTTGAAAGCCTGTTATGCCTTCAATAAATAAATGAAAACCCATCATTCATTGCACACTTAGTGACAATGTCTCAGGCACGGTGCTAGGTGTGGCATGGTTGCCATATCTCCCTCAATTCTCACTGAGATCCATTAAGGATGGTGCTGTTACTCTCCCCATTATACAGATGAGGAGACTGAGGCACAGAGACTCCTCGTAAGCCACCCAAGGGCACACAGGTGGTGGCAGAGATTACAAAGCTCAAGATGTTAACAACTGTGTGCTCCCACGTGCGAGACACCGTGTGGGATTCATCACAGGGCATCTGCCTGCGGCGGCCCAGGGGCGGCGGCAAGGGTGCAGGCGGAGGGACTGGGCCTCTTGTGTGTGGTCGTGGTGGAGCTGCCCATCAAGGTACCCGCCCTCCTCGCTGACGGGTGGACGTGTCACATGTCCAGCCAGCTGGACTCTTGCTGCAGGAACTTTGACTTGGATCAAAGAAATCTTCGATCAAGAAAGAGGAGGAAAGAACGGAATCGATTCACTTTTGCTCCCTGAATGCCCAGAGGATCCATGGCCTCTGTCCTTTCGTAAGTCAAGGTCTTGAGTTTCCTGTCACCTCTGTGAGGAAGCCGGAGCCTGCCGATAAAATCTTTCTGCTAAAATCAGCCAGAATCGGTTTCTGAGACGTGTGGTTAAAGAACCTGCACTGGTGCATCCAGAGAAAAAGGTACCATGAGGCCACAGGGGAAGCTCACTCCTTGGGTAATTGTGGGGCGGGCAGGGCCAGGGCACAGAGGGAAGGAGGCTCCCCCTTGGGGCTGTGTGAGCATGGGATCAGCGCCAACAAACAGGTGACTTAGAGAACAAGAAGTGAGCATTCCCTGTCAGCACATAGCTTTCTTTTATTGTTAAAGATTTATGCATTTGAAAAGCAGAGCATCAGAGAAAAAAGGAGGGAGGGAGGGAGAGTGGAAGAGAGAATCTTCCATCCACTGGTTTACTCCCCATATGGCCAGGGCTGGGTCAGGCAGAAGCCAGGAGCCAGGAGCTCCATCCTGGTCTCCTACTCGGGTGGCAGGGACCCAAGCACCTGGGCCATCATCTTTTTCTTTCCCAAGCACATAAGCAGGAAGCTGGATCAGAAGCAGAGCAGGTGGGACTTGAACAGGCCCTCATATGGATGCCAGCATCAAGAGTGGCAGCTTAGCCCACTGCGCCATGACCCAGGGCAGCCAACAGCTGTCTGGTCCATGTGATCAGGCAGGGCCCCGGGCGCCTTCTACACTGAGGCTCTGAGCACGTCAGCATTGTCCCAAGGTGAAGGCTGGGAAGGAGAAAGAGCAGGCCAGAGCGAGGCCTGATCCCTCAGCATCGTCCACTGCCAAGAACTCTCCAAATGGCCCAGGGCTGGGGCTGGGCCAAGCTGAAGCCAGGACCCTTCCGGGTCTCCCAGGGGGGCGCAGGGGCCCAAGCACTTCCGCTGCTTTCCCAGGAACATTAGTAGGGATCTGGATCAGAAGTGGAGCTGGAGGGATTCGAACCATTGCCCATACGGGACGCATCACAGGCAGTGGCTTTACCCACTATGCCACAGCACCGGCCCCCAACAGGTAATGTTAAAGGCTGCTGAGTGCAGGCATCACTTGGGTTCAGGAAGAGGTGTTTGTGAGCTGGAGTATTTGCAGAGGGCAGGGAGTGAGCCCAAGGAGGGGACTTCAGGAGCAAGTCCTGGAGCTGGGGACATCACAGGGGCGTGACCTGTCATGGGGGGGGGGCAGAACGGAGAGGGGAGATCTGGGTGGGGCCGTCACCAGGACTCCAACCCAGCAGGGTGGACTCTGAAGAGAGGGAAACAACACCAGGCCCCTGTTGTGATGCAGTGGGTTAGGTCACCGCCCCGGATGCCAGCATCCCACGTCTGAGCCCCTGTTTGAGGACCCGGCTGCTCTGCTTCCAATCCAGCTCCCTGCTAATGCGCCAGGGGAGGCAGTGGAGGACGGCCCAGCGCTTGGACCCCTGCACCCACGTGGGAGACCCGAACGGACTTCCTGGCTCCTGCCTTTTGTGGCCATCTGGGAAGTGAACCAACAGATGGCTGATATCCTCCCCCACTCCTTCTCTCTCTGATGCTCTGCCTCTCGAATAAATAAGTCTTGTAAAATAATAATGATACCTTAACGATGAACAACAGTGGTCAGGGTAATGATAATTGTGAGGATCCTACAGAGCAATGGCCTCTAAAAGGCTTTGATGCCCTGCAAAGTGATGCGTCCCAGGGATGCTAAACCAACTGGAACCAAGGCCGCGGCCTGATTGGTGGGCGAGGTTCTGCTGGGTCACAGCCACCCTGGTTTCTCTGCGTCTGCGGCTCCGTGCGCCCCTTGGGAGTGGAGCTGAGCAGCCGGACTGAGGCTGTAGGGCCGGAAGTCGGTACCGTGGGGACCTCTGGGAAGTCAGGGACAACTGCTGCCCAGCCTTGCACAGGGCCAGCTGTGACGATGCCTCAGCCTCTGCTGTGTTCACCTGGAAGATGCGCTCATCGAAATCACCTGCCATTCCAGAACATTCCGAGGACTCCATGAGACAACACAGGTAGAACTGCTCTGCACACCTGGCGGGGCCATGGAAAATGCAGTCGTTGTGTGTTTGCTGAGTGCCCCGGTCCTCCGACCCTTGTGGGCACAGCGTGGCGCTCTGCCCCCCCCCCCCCCCCCCCAGTCCCGCGATCTTTCTCCCTCGCTGGGCCTCAGTTTCCTGGCTGGAAAGAGTTCCACACACTGCCTTCCTCCCAGGGTTGCTGTGCGCCTTCGGGGAGATGGCAGGAGTGGTCCTGGCGCGGCGCCCGGCCCTGCAGGTGCACTAGGAACACCACCGCCCACGGGCGCTGCCAACAGTCCCGCCGAGCGCGCCCCCTGCCTGTGCTCAGCGCCCACGGGCAGCCCCGGGTGCCGGTATAATTAGCTCCTTCTCGGTGGTGAGCCTCTGACACGGCTGTCACCTCCCACTCAGCTCCCCAAACCGCTGTGGAGGTGCACTGCACGCTGGGCACAGAGCTGGGGGCCTCCGGAGGACAGCGTCGTCCTCACCGCCTTTCATTTGCCGCGAGGAACCAAAGCCTTTTCCGTCACTCCGGGGCTGTGCATGCAAACAAGCAGACAAAAAGTCTGGGGGCGAGGTTGGGGGTGGAAGCCGCTTCGTGGGCTTGCTTGGGAATCACGCTCCTCCGGACCCCTCGGCCAGGAGGGAGAGGCGTCCTGTTTCTTTAAGAGGCCTCCACCAGGGGGCGGGAACTGCCGGAGTTCCCCACCCCCTCCCGGCGGCTGCACCCGCCCTCTCATCACTGACAGATAAACTGCCCAATTAAAGGAAGAGCGTTCAGCGTGACGGCAAAACAGAGCAATAGGAGTTCGGGCCGAGCTGCGCGGGGCGGGGTTCCAAGAAGGCCGGGCGGGCGGAGGCTTGGAAGAGCCGCGGCTGCGAGACCGGGGCGCTAGAGGTGGGCCTAGGTCAGCGCCCTGGTGAGTGAGGGGCGCGGCGGGCGGCGAGAGGGACCCGGCCGGGGCCACACAGGAAGGGAGGCCGAGCGGGAATGGGAGCCTGGGGCTGCGGCCTGCTTCTGCGCTGGGGGCTAGGGAGAGGGCGGGCCTGGGCTGGACCGCGCGGGTTAGGCAGGCCCCCCGAGGGTCTTGGCCCAGGAGGGTCCACCCGGCCGGAGGGGAGATGAGTCCCGGACCTGGAAGGGGCACCGGGTGGGAAAGGGCGCGGGCGGGACCGTGAGGAGCGGGGCTCGGAGGGCGGAGGATGGAGCCGGGCGCGGTGAGGAGATGGGGGCGGGGGCCGAGAGAGCCGCTGGGATGGGGCCTGGGAGGAGCCCCGAGAGCATTTGGGACCGCGCCTGGCCTCGTCCCCCTCCCTGGTTCATCACCCCCTGCCGTCGATCCTGGCGGCTCCGTAGCCGCTTTCTGTCTCCACCGCCTTCCTCGGCCCAGGCCTCGCTCCTTGCCTGGACGGTGGCGATGCCCACCAGCACTGAGGCCGCCCTCCCGTGGGCCTCGCACCGGGCCCTGAGAAGTGTTTTCAAAATGCAGACGAGGATCGGACACTTGGGCTTCAGGCTGGCCGGGTGCTGGGCCCCTGGCAGGGTCGGCGCCCATCGGCACCCAGGCCCTGAGATCTGGTCGCCCGGCCTCAGTGTGCTGCTAGTGCCCCGTCCCTTCTCCACCCCAGGTCTCTCCCCGCGCAAGGTCTCCCTTCTCCCTGGGCTCAGTCTGCTACGTTTCTCTCCATGCTTCAGATCTCCCCTGTGATGTCCAGGGAGCATCCCTGGGCCCTGACCAGGCCAGTTCCCCATTTTAACTCCCCGCAGTCCTTGCACACCTGCAGCTGTACCTGTGTTTAACAAGGTGCGTGTTAGTAGCTGTCCCACCAGATAGGTCCACGAGCGAGAAGACTGCGTGGTTTTGCTCCCCATTCCGTCTTAAGCGGCTTGCATAGGACCGGGCGCTACACACAGGTGCTAGATAAATGGGTGGAGGGCTTGGATTGGACGAGAGGAAGGGGCTGTGAACCCTGACCCCTGATGCCGTGCCTGGGTCGGAAGGAGACCGCCGTTTGGAATACTCTGTGTATGTCGGCCTCTGTGCTAAAGTGATGCTGTCCAGTAGGAAGATGGTGTATATCCTGTTTAGATTCTTCTAGTAGCCTCATTGCATGAAAAGAAACCGGGCTGGCGCCACCGCTCACTAGGCTAATCCTCCGCCTGCAGCGCTGGCACCCCGGGTTCTGTCCTGGTTGTTCCTCTTCCAGTCCAGCTCTCTGCTGTGGCCCGGGAGTGCAGTCGAGGATGGCCCAGGTCCTTGGGCCCTGCACCCGCATGGAAGACCAGGAGGAAGCACCTGGCTCCTGGCTTCGGATCGGCGCAGCACACCAGCCATAGCAGCCACTTGGGGGTGAACCAGTGGAAAAAGGAAGACCTTTCTCTCTCTCTCACTAACTCTGCCTGTCAAAAAAAAAAAAAAAAAAGGGTGCAAGTAATTGTAGTAACATATTTTATTTCACCCTCTATGTTCCCAATATTGTTGTGACATCGTTATAAAAATATTCCTTATGGGATATTTTACAATATTCAGAATAATTTTTTGAAGTCTGGAGCATATTTTCCACTTAGGACGGCCTGTCTCTTGTCACAGTAGCCACTTCAGCCAGGTTTTTATTTTTTTTTAAAAAAAAATTATTTGAGAGGCAGAGTGAAAGGTCTTCCATCCGCTCCCCAAATGGCTGCAACGGCCGGAGCTGAGCTGATCCGAAGCCAGGAGCCAGGAGCTTCTTCTGGGTCTCCCACACCGGTGCAGGGGCCCAAGCACTTGGGCCATCTTCTACTGCTTTCCCAGGCCATAGCAGAGAGCTGGATTGGAAGAGGAGCAGCTGGGACTCGAACCAGCACCCCTATGGGATGCCGCACGGCAGGCGGCGGCTTTACCTGCTAGGCCACGGCGCCGGCCCCTTTGCCAGTTTTGAGATGCTCAGTAGCCACATGTGAGTAAGGGCTGCTGCATCCAGCCATGCAGCGTCACAAGTGTTTGTCACTCAACGGACCTGCCGAGGCCTAGTTCCCTCGGGTGTGTATTGAGATGATGAAATAGGGATGGTCCTATTGTGATCCCTGCCAGGGCTCATCCTGGAGTTTGTGGGTGGAGGGGGCAGGATTAGGACTCCGTGTCTTACTCTCCAGTTGGACTTTTCTCTATCTCATGCTGCCCCTAAGTGGTGCCAAGGTTTAGCAGAGCAGGAAGTGGGGACCCCTGCGTGTTCTGGCTTCTTCTGTGCTGGGGAGACGGGTCTGCATATATCCGTACCCCCTGCCCGGGCGGCTCGAGGGCAAGCGTGCTGGGTGCAGTTGAGGGAAATCCTCCAAGGCCAAGTCTGCTTCTGACTCGTCACGTGGCTCAGCCCGGCCGCACTGACTCAGCCTGGTCCCAGCACCTGGGCAGAAAACCTTGCACAGCCTGCAGCATCTCAGAGGTGCGGGGACTGCGGGCTTGGGTCTGCCGTCTGGCTGTCGCGTCCAGCAGCTGCTCACGCAGGCCAGTAGCCATGCTGGCCTGAGACCAGAAAGGCTCTAGGCCCTCTGCGGGGCCTGGCAGGTGCAGGCCACAGCCTTCATCCTCACGTACACTCGGAAAGACAAGGCCAGATCACGTAAAATGACCAGAGAAGCTGCACGGCATCGCGTGGGGTGGCCAAGAACTAGAGCCTGCCGGATGCCAGGGCCGCTAAGTCTTGGCCAAGGTGTGGGCCGCTTGGTTTATTTACTCCTCTGCCTGGCGTGTGAAGGCGTTAGAATTTGTGATCCAGTCGTATGCTGGTTTAATCTGAGCTGGTGGGAAACATTTGTGGGCACCTGGTGTTTGCCCGGTGCTGCGTTGGCTGTCACTCCGGAGAGGACCATGAAGGAGGTCCTTCCTTTAGGGAATGTAGACAACACCGACAGTGCTTGCCTCTATGTTGACTTTCCTCGCCAGGTGCCCTCCTCTGTGTCCTGTCTCTCTCGGAACAAGGCGCCACAGCCTGGCACGTGTGTGTGTGTGTGTGTGTGTGTGTGTGTGTGTGTGTTTTCATACCGGGAAACGTGGCTGTAATGTTCCTCAAGTTCACGCAGAACTCCGCTCACTCGGTGCCAGGTATCCTGCTGGCGCTTTCCACGTCGTATCCCAACAACGCACCAGGTAGCGTTGATCCTGATCCCATCTGACAAATGGGGACATTGTCAGAGCCGTCCCACTCTGGAAGGCAGGCTCTGCTCGGCTACCCCGCTCCGCTAGAAAGCCAGGGTCTGCAGAGACCTGGAAGCCCCCTGTGCCAGCCCCTCCTGTCCGTCAGGACTGGGTTCAGAGAGGCCTGTGCTGGGGGCAGGGCTGGGCTAAAGCAGAGTGGGAGCCGAGCCCTCCTTCGGGCCCCGCTGTGGCATGGCCTTGCCAGCGTCTCCGGACTCTGTTCCCTTCTTTATGAGGGCGCTTGGCTGGATTTTACAATGAGAACAGTGCCGTGTTGTTAGGGTTCCTATTGAAGAAGTCAGGCGCACAGCCTGAGGCTGCAGGCGTACCCTGGACCCTCCTCTGCCCTGCCCCCCCTCCCTGCGTGACCGCGGGCATCTGTTCACGGGAAACAGTTTCATCAAGTTCATCTGCACCTTCCATCTCAGTTTCTGTTTCCTCTCTCACTTCCAAAAGCAGGGCAGTGGGCTGTGAACTCTGACCCCCTTCTCAATCCAGCTCCTCGGTTACGGCAGTAGGGACTGGGAAGTTCTGGGGGTGGAGTATTCTCTGCTGGTTTACTTTTGTTAAAAGGCATCAGGGCTGGGGTCCGTGGAGGGTGTGTGTGGTGTCGAATCCTGTGGACAGCCGTGTGCTGGGGGCGGGGTAGACACAGGTTGGCAGCTGTCCTGGAGCTGAGGCCTTGAGGACCTGGGTGGGCAGTGATGATGCAGAGCTGAGAAGCACTGGTCCCGAGCCCACTCCCCAGCCTGTACCAGGCACACGGGCCAGGCCGGGCTCTGGAAGGGCAGATTCTGGCTCGGTGGGCCCGGGCTGGAGGCGGGCTGCTGCGGGCTGCTGGTGCTGCCCGCGTGCGGATCCCACCTTTATAGCCAGGGAGGAGGCTGTGTGGGGGGAATTAGCACTCAGCAGGCTCGAGAGAACACATGTGCACTCCAGGAACACAGGTGAGGGCCTGACGAACGCCACCTGGAGTGAGAAGATGCGGAGAGCTGCGTAGGAGAGGCTGAGCTGGGCCCTGAAGGTGGAGTGGGAGTGTGCCAGCAGGAGGTGGAGGGGACAGTGGTACTGGCAGATGCCAGCCCCCGGTGAGACGTCCGCAGGGCTGAGTCTGTCTGAGAGCCTGTTCCCTAAGTGCAGGAGTGTGCAGAAGCCCAGGGGGTTCTTCGGGGAGGGGCTACGGGAGAGAAGCCCAGTGAGCTGCCCCCACCTCCTTGCTCACTGCATTCTTGTCCCCGTGCCGCTGAGTGGCTTTGAGTCACGTTTGGCTGAGTCCTAGCAGCGAACGTTGGAACCTGGATCTCTGCCAACAGAATCCCCCCTCTTCTGAACTCGGAGCTCAGGGGGAAGTTGAGTCACTTCTCAGATGAGAAGATTTCGGCGGGGGAAGCCTCGCGCGAGATTGTGTTCTCGATGAGAGGGAAGGCCTGCCTGGGGAGGTTGCCTTCCGTGGCCGGAAGCAGACTTACCCCTGCCTCCCCCACTGAACCAAAAGCAAAAGAACAGGACAGAAAGCACACATGGATCCAATCCTCAGAGGAGTGGGGGAGGGAGAGGCGCCGGGCCTCCTCCTCACACAAGGGATCGTCTTTCACTTCCTTCCTCCAAGCTGGAGTTGGGCCGGCCCAGCCTGCGGTCAGGGTGATTGATCGCGCTCCACGCTGGCTGCATGGGCACTGAGCGCGCCTCCCAGAGCGCACGTCCTGACCGGCCCCCTGCGGACCCGATCCTCAGCTTTGGCTTTGGCCGGCCAGGCTTTCTTGTGCCTCCTAGCAGAACCGTCTCCTTCCGAGCAGTGCGGGCCTCTCCTGTCCTGTGACATCTCACAAGCCGTCTGTATATCTGTGTGCTTTAAAGGGGATGAGAGGAGGAGGGTGGCGAGGTGGTGAACCAGGAGGGCCCAGGGTCTGCCCTTGGGCAGAGCAGGAGGCTATTTATAACCCGGAGAATTTTGCAATGTTATTGAATGGCTTCGACCTAATTTCCACTTCCTTTCTAAAGTGAAAATGGGGAGTAAGCAAACTGTGCTGGAGGCCCCCAGCGCGGCTGCGTCTCCTGGGAGTGTGATCGGAGGGTGTCGTCGTACGTCTGTTCCGGCAGCTGCTGCCCCAGGAGGGACGGCAGAGGCTGTTCCTCTTTTCCTGTGGCTGGAATCTGGCTTTCCAGGGACACTTGTTCTGGTGTTAGGTGTGAAACAGGTGTAAGCAGGGGACCTGCCACGTGGCCGGCAGGCGATGGGACACGGAGGAGACACCAGGAAAGCTGGGCAGTCCGTGCCCGCCCTCGTCCCCTTGGAGCCAGTGCTGGTTCGCGGGACTGGAGGAAGTCGGAGCCACAGGATTTCAGCAGACACAGGCGCTTGCTTCCTGAGCCTTGACGGTGGGGCAGGTGCTGTGCCAGGCTGAGGCCGCAGGGTTGTACCTGCCCTGTAGGAGGCGCTGGAGAAGAGGCGATGCAGATACGAACTTCACTGGTGTGGTTCAGGATGCTGTGAGCACACAGCGGCTCCCGTCCTGTTTAGTTTTGCTGGAGGAAGGTGAAGAATGGTGCGGACAGGAGGTGACATCTGAGCTCTTCTGACCGGGCAGGGAGAGTGTGCAGAGGCCTCAGAGGGAGAGAGCGTAACCTGCCTTGCAGAGACCTTGTAGTCCGGGCAGGATCCAGCCAGATTGTGAAGGACTGAGCGGCACCCAAGGAGTGCGGGTCACCCTCAGTAGCGGTGGAATGCTCTGTTAAAGCAGTGAATACTTAGGGTCGCCATTGTGGCACAGCGGGTTAAACCGCTGCCAGCATCCCATGTGAGCACCGGTTCAAGTCCCGGCTGCTCTACTTCCTGTCCAATTCCCTGTTGATGTGCCCGGGAAAGCAGCAGAAGGTGGAGCAAGTGCTTGGGCCCCTGTCACCCACGTGGGAGACCTGGATGGAGTTCCAGGCTCCTGACTTCAGCCTGGTCCCGCCCCGGCCATTGTGGCCATTTGGTGAGTGAACAGTAGATGGAAGATTGTGTGTGTGTGTGTGTGTGTGTGTGTCTTCCTCTCTCTCTAACTCAGCCTTTCAAACAACTAACTAAATAAGTATTTAAAAAACACAAACAGTGAGTACTTGTTATGTGGTCCCTGCACAACCCGAAACCTGCAGTCCACGCAGCGCTCCACCAGCACCAGCCATCCTGGGATCAAAGCTTGCTTGTGTGATGCTGTGTGTCGGCTGCCTTTCCTTGCCTCTGTCCTCTTCCCTGGGAACTGGGGATAACGACGTGCAGCCCTGTGTGGACTAAATGACCACAGCCTTCGGAACGTTGCCTTTGCATAATGGAACCGCACACGGGTGTTGTCATGCAGAGGACGTGTTGTGTAGATGGAAGAACGGACTTTGGAGTCACAAGGCATAGGCTTGGGACCCAGTTCTGGTGCCCTCCCTCCTCCCTCCCTCTCCCTCCTTCCCTCGCTTCTTTCCTCTTTCTTTCCGCCTCTCTTCTCCCTACTCTCCTTCCTTTTGGGGAAGAGCCATAGAAGGAGGTGCATGAAGGACAGGGTCCTCAGTCTCTCACAACTGTAGCTGTCCAGCCCGTAAACCAGGAGTGCTGTCCAGGATTCCGGTGCCGACTGTGATAAGATGCTAGAAGCGAGAGTCAGCTCAGAAGAGGCCATCCTCAGATCCTGTTACACACCGTCCACACGTCCTGCTCCACATAGGGCGAGCGCCGCAGACTCAGTAATCTTATAAACAAACCCGACCCTTCTGAGCAGCCATGCTCTCGTTCACTGAGCCAGTGTTTAGTGCCCCTCCCACCCGGCGTCTCACACCAGTACTGCGCTGTCGGTTCTGACCCGGCTTTAGAGCTCCTTCAGGTCTTGGGGTCATCTTGCCTTAGACATTCCACTTGCGATGACCGGAAACGCAGGCAGTTTAATGTGGAAGTGTCCGGTCCGCAGGAGCGTCAGGAACCCTAAATGTAGGAAGTGTAGCCGTGGAGTCTGGCAAGTCACCAGGCCGTGGCTTTTCCATCTCTGAATGGGATTTTGTGGTTTCTTGTTTCAGACCTCAGCTGGTCTGTCTGTGTCTGGAGTCTCCCGCAGAACAGCTCCTTCTGCACGGCGCTTTGTCCTTCTCCCAGTCCTTGGTGGTGAGTGGCTTTGGCTTGCTCTCACGCTGACTTGTGACCTTGCTGCTCCAGGGCCAATGGTCTCCCAAGTCCCTTAGTCTTTGTCTTTTTTTATTTCCTAATTATTTTTTTAAAAGATTTTTTTTTTATTTTTTAGGAGTGCCTTTTTAAACAATATTTATTTATTTGAAAGTCAGAGTTACACAGAGAGAGAGGAGAGGCAGAGAGAGAGAGAGAGAGTGTGTGAGAAAGAGAGAGGTCTTCCATCTACTGGTTTACTCCCCAGTTGGCTGCAATGGCTGGAGCTGTGCCAATCCGAAGCCAGGAGCCAGGAGATTCCTCTGGGTCCCCCATGTGGGCGCAGGGAGCCAAGGATCTGGGCCATCTTACACTGCTTTCCCAGGCCATAACAGAGAGCTGGATTGCAAGTGGAGCAGCCGGGTCTTGAACCGGTGCCCATATGGGATGCTGGCACTTCAGGCCAGGGCATTAACCCACTGTGCCACAGCGCAAGCCCCAAAAAATTTTATTTATTTATTTGGGAGGTCTTCCATCACTGGTTCACTTCCCAAATGTCCTCAGTGGCTGTAGATGGGCTGATCCGAAGCCAGGCACTAGCAGCTTCCTCTAGGTCTCCCGTGCCGATGCAGGGTCCCAAGCACTTGGGCCATCTTCCACTGCTTTCCCAGACCAGAGCAGAGAGCTGGATTGAAAGAGGAGCAGCTGGGACACGAACCAGTGCCCTATGGGATGCCGATACTGCAGGTGGAGGCTTAGCCCACTACACCACAGCGCCGGCCTCCTGATTCTTACAATTTATTTTCATCTGCCTGAAAGAGCAACTGCAGGCAGGGGGAGAAGGGGAGAGCCCTGTCTGCTGGTTCGCTCCCCGGATGCCTGCGACGGTCAGGGCTGGGCCCAGACCAAAGCAGGAGCCAGGAGCTCCATCTGGGTCTTCCCTGTCTGCTGGTTCACTCCCCAGATGCCTGCGACGGTCAGGGCTGGGCCCAGACCAAAGCAGGAGCCAGGAGCTCCATCTGGGTCTTCCCTGTCTGCTGGTTCGCTCCCCAGATGCCTGCGACGGTCAGGGCTGGGCCCAGACCAAAGCAGGAGCCAGGAGCTCCATCTGGGTCTTCCCTGTCTGCTGGTTCGCTCCCCAGATGCCTGCGACGGTCAGGGCTGGGCCCAGACCAAAGCAGGAGCCAGGAGCTCCATCTGGGTCTTCCCTGTCTGCTGGTTCGCTCCCCGGATGCCTGCGACGGTCAGGGCTGGGCCCAGACCAAAGCAGGAGCCAGGAGCTCCATCTGGGTCTTCCCTGTCTGCTGGTTCGCTCCCCGGATGCCTGCGACGGTCAGGGCTGGGCCCAGACCAAAGCAGGAGCCAGGAGCTCCATCTGGGTCTTCCCTGTCTGCTGGTTCACTCCCCAGATGCCTGCGACGGTCAGGGCTGGGCCCAGACCAAAGCAGGAGCCAGGAGCTCCATCTGGGTCTTCCCTGTCTGCTGGTTCACTCCCCAGATGCCTGCGACGGTCAGGGCTGGGCCCAGACCAAAGCAGGAGCCAGGAGCTCCATCTGGGTCTTCCCTGTCTGCTGGTTCGCTCCCCAGATGCCTGCGACGGTCAGGGCTGGGCCCAGACCAAAGCAGGAGCCAGGAGCTCCATCTGGGTCTTCCCTGTCTGCTGGTTCGCTCCCCAGATGCCTGCGACGGTCAGGGCTGGGCCCAGACCAAAGCAGGAGCCAGGAGCTCCATCTGGGTCTTCCCTGTCTGCTGGTTCGCTCCCCGGATGCCTGCGACGGTCAGGGCTGGGCCCAGACCAAAGCAGGAGCCAGGAGCTCCATCTGGGTCTTCCCTGTCTGCTGGTTCGCTCCCCGGATGCCTGCGACGGTCAGGGCTGGGCCCAGACCAAAGCAGGAGCCAGGAGCTCCATCTGGGTCTTCCCTGTCTGCTGGTTCACTCCCCAGATGCCTGCGACGGTCAGGGCTGGGCCCAGACCAAAGCAGGAGCCAGGAGCTCCATCTGGGTCTTCCCTGTCTGCTGGTTCACTCCCCAGATGCCTGCGACGGTCAGGGCTGGGCCCAGACCAAAGCAGGAGCCAGGAGCTCCATCTGGGTCTTCCCTGTCTGCTGGTTCGCTCCCCGGATGCCTGCGACGGTCAGGGCTGGGCCCAGACCAAAGCAGGAGCCAGGAGCTCCATCTGGGTCTTCCCTGTCTGCTGGTTCGCTCCCCAGATGCCTGCGACAGTCAGGGCTGGGCCCAGACCAAAGCAGGAGCCAGGAGCTCCATCTGGGTCTTCCCTGTCTGCTGGTTCGCTCCCCAGATGCCTGCGACGGTCAGGGCTGGGCCCAGACCAAAGCAGGAGCCAGGAGCTCCATCTGGGTCTTCCCTGTCTGCTGGTTCGCTCCCCAGATGCCTGCGACGGTCAGGGCTGGGCCCAGACCAAAGCAGGAGCCAGGAGCTCCATCTGGGTCTTCCCTGTCTGCTGGTTCGCTCCCCGGATGCCTGCGACGGTCAGGGCTGGGCCCAGACCAAAGCAGGAGCCAGGAGCTCCATCTGGGTCTTCCCTGTCTGCTGGTTCGCTCCCCAGATGCCTGCGACGGTCAGGGCTGGGCCCAGACCAAAGCAGGAGCCAGGAGCTCCATCTGGGTCTTCCCTGTCTGCTGGTTCGCTCCCCGGATGCCTGCGACGGTCAGGGCTGGGCCCAGACCAAAGCAGGAGCCAGGAGCTCCATCTGGGTCTTCCCTGTCTGCTGGTTCGCTCCCCGGATGCCTGCGACGGTCAGGGCTGGGCCCAGACCAAAGCAGGAGCCAGGAGCTCCATCTGGGTCTTCCCTGTCTGCTGGTTCGCTCCCCGGATGCCTGCGACGGTCAGGGCTGGGCCCAGACCAAAGCAGGAGCCAGGAGCTCCATCTGGGTCTTCCCTGTCTGCTGGTTCGCTCCCCGGATGCCTGCGACGGTCAGGGCTGGGCCCAGACCAAAGCAGGAGCCAGGAGCTCCATCTGGGTCTTCCCTGTCTGCTGGTTCACTCCCCAGATGCCTGCGACGGTCAGGGCTGGGCCCAGACCAAAGCAGGAGCCAGGAGCTCCATCTGGGTCTTCCCTGTCTGCTGGTTCGCTCCCCAGATGCCTGCGACGGTCAGGGCTGGGCCCAGACCAAAGCAGGAGCCAGGAGCTCCATCTGGGTCTTCCCTGTCTGCTGGTTCGCTCCCCAGATGCCTGCGACGGTCAGGGCTGGGCCCAGACCAAAGCAGGAGCCAGGAGCTCCATCTGGGTCTTCCCTGTCTGCTGGTTCGCTCCCCGGATGCCTGCGACGGTCAGGGCTGGGCCCAGACCAAAGCAGGAGCCAGGAGCTCCATCTGGGTCTTCCCTGTCTGCTGGTTCGCTCCCCGGATGCCTGCGACGGTCAGGGCTGGGCCCAGACCAAAGCAGGAGCCAGGAGCTCCATCTGGGTCTTCCCTGTCTGCTGGTTCACTCCCCAGATGCCTGCGACGGTCAGGGCTGGGCCCAGACCAAAGCAGGAGCCAGGAGCTCCATCTGGGTCTTCCCTGTCTGCTGGTTCGCTCCCCGGATGCCTGCGACGGTCAGGGCTGGGCCCAGACCAAAGCAGGAGCCAGGAGCTCCATCTGGGTCTTCCCTGTCTGCTGGTTCACTCCCCAGATGCCTGCGACGGTCAGGGCTGGGCCCAGACCAAAGCAGGAGCCAGGAGCTCCATCTGGGTCTTCCCTGTCTGCTGGTTCGCTCCCCGGATGCCTGCGACGGTCAGGGCTGGGCCCAGACCAAAGCAGGAGCCAGGAGCTCCATCTGGGTCTTCCCTGTCTGCTGGTTCGCTCCCCAGATGCCTGCGACAGTCAGGGCTGGGCCCAGACCAAAGCAGGAGCCAGGAGCTCCATCTGGGTCTTCCCTGTCTGCTGGTTCGCTCCCCAGATGCCTGCGACGGTCAGGGCTGGGCCCAGACCAAAGCAGGAGCCAGGAGCTCCATCTGGGTCTTCCCTGTCTGCTGGTTCGCTCCCCAGATGCCTGCGACGGTCAGGGCTGGGCCCAGACCAAAGCAGGAGCCAGGAGCTCCATCTGGGTCTTCCCTGTCTGCTGGTTCGCTCCCCGGATGCCTGCGACGGTCAGGGCTGGGCCCAGACCAAAGCAGGAGCCAGGAGCTCCATCTGGGTCTTCCCTGTCTGCTGGTTCGCTCCCCAGATGCCTGCGACGGTCAGGGCTGGGCCCAGACCAAAGCAGGAGCCAGGAGCTCCATCTGGGTCTTCCCTGTCTGCTGGTTCGCTCCCCGGATGCCTGCGACGGTCAGGGCTGGGCCCAGACCAAAGCAGGAGCCAGGAGCTCCATCTGGGTCTTCCCTGTCTGCTGGTTCGCTCCCCGGATGCCTGCGACGGTCAGGGCTGGGCCCAGACCAAAGCAGGAGCCAGGAGCTCCATCTGGGTCTTCCCTGTCTGCTGGTTCGCTCCCCGGATGCCTGCGACGGTCAGGGCTGGGCCCAGACCAAAGCAGGAGCCAGGAGCTCCATCTGGGTCTTCCCTGTCTGCTGGTTCGCTCCCCGGATGCCTGCGACGGTCAGGGCTGGGCCCAGACCAAAGCAGGAGCCAGGAGCTCCATCTGGGTCTTCCCTGTCTGCTGGTTCGCTCCCCGGATGCCTGCGACGGTCAGGGCTGGGCCCAGACCAAAGCAGGAGCCAGGAGCTCCATCTGGGTCTTCCCTGTCTGCTGGTTCGCTCCCCGGATGCCTGCGACGGTCAGGGCTGGGCCCAGACCAAAGCAGGAGCCAGGAGCTCCATCTGGGTCTTCCCTGTCTGCTGGTTCGCTCCCCGGATGCCTGCGACGGTCAGGGCTGGGCCCAGACCAAAGCAGGAGCCAGGAGCTCCATCTGGGTCTTCCAGTGTCTGCTGCCTTCCAGGACGCGTTAGCAGGGAGCTGGAGCGGAAGCAGAGCTGCCAGGACTCGAACCAGCGCTGTGATAGGATAGGCAGGCACCGAGCAGTGGCTTAACCCACCGCGCCACAACACGCGCCCCAGTGTTTGTGTTTTAAGCTCAAGAAAAAGAATTGGATTCCTCCAGCCAAAGTTGGTTTTATTCCAGGCCCTCTGCTGTGGTGGGGGTGGGGAGAGGGCCACTTTGCACGAGTCACCGCGGAGCTTTGGGGAAGAGAGAACGGGGCTTGCCAGCCTCCCGAGTGCTCTTGGTGGCTGCAGATTTCCCTGTTTCAAAACGACTCTGTTTTTGGAGCTGCCCCAGATCATTCCGAGCCAGCTTTAATAAATAGACAGTCAACGTGTGAAGTGTCATATGCGGTCGAAACAAAGCTACAAAGTCATGAGCTTTAGGTTGCTTATCTCCAACGATAATGGCAGGAAGGGGTTTTTAAGAATATGGTTTGTTTCTTAGCAGCAACACTGAAATCAGGTTACAGTTTTCGCTGAGGACTTTGAAAGGGTGTCCTCGTTTGCATTTTTTAGTTCTGCTTTAGATCATGGACTTTTAGACTTAGAAGTCCCCTCGGACACATATGAGTCCAACATTCAGATCTTACAGATGAAGAAACTACACCTGGGTGATGGGACATGGACGTACCACGGTGGAGTTAGGACTGGGGCCTGAGCCCCTTGGCTGTAGATGCAATCGCTTTCCCCAGCAGGAGAATCGTTCCAGCCCTGGGCTCTTTCTCTTCTGCTACATGGCCTACTTGCCTTAAAAAGCAGAAGAATCAGCTGACCAAGAAATGGTCTTGAAAGCCATGCTGTGCAGGCTCAACTCCTCCGTGGCGATGGGGATCAGAGGTTGCCTTTGCGTGGACCAGAACGTGGGAGATTGAGGGAAGGAGGTAGGAGGGAGTTTTCTGGGCGATGACAGTACTCAGTGTTTTATTTTGAGGAGTGGTTGCAGTGTGTGTGTGTATGCATTTATATATATATATATATATATATATAGTATACACATGTACACTTAGTTCTATGCATTTTCTTGTATGTAAATTATATCTCAGTTCTTAAAAATGATCTCTTCACTGTGCAGTCATTCCTCCTAATCACAGCTGACTTCCTGATGGGATGAGGGTACCTGCTCTAGGCATCCAGAGGTTGGTGGTACCACCCCTGCTGTGAGAACCCCTCGCCTTGCTATGGCATCATGGGAGCAGAGCATTTCAACCTGAAGTGATGCTAATGGGGGCAGTTTCTTTTCAGAGGCCTGTTGGCGTCTAGTTATATAAAAACTACAAGTAAAAAATTCTGCCTGCAGCTGCAGAAGTTGTAGAAATTTTAAGGGCAAGGCCGGCGCCACAGCTCACTTGGCTAATCCTCTGCCTGTGGCGTCAGCACCCCGGGTTCTAGTCCCGGTCGGGGCGCCGGATTCTGTCCTGGTTGCCCCTCTTCCAGGCCAGCTCTCTGCTGTGGCCCGGGAAGGCAGTGGAGGATGGCCCCAGTGCTTAGGCCCTGCACCCGCATGGGAGACGGGTGTGTGTGTGTGTGTGTGTGTGGCACCTGGCTCCTGGCTTCGGATCGACGCAGCATGGCGGCCATAGCGGCCATTTGGGGGGTGAACCAACGGAAGGAAGACCTTTCTCTCTGTCTCTCTCTCTCTCACTGTCTAACTCTGCCTGTCAAAAAAAAAAAAAAAAAGGAAATTTTAGGGGTGATTCAGGCCAGTCCACTGAAGTCCTCTTAGGACTTAAAAATCCAAGCTAAGGAACAGGCATTTAGCCTGCCATATCCCACATGGGAGTGCCTGAGTTTGATTCTTGGCTCTAGCTCCTAGCTCCAGCCTCTCACCAGTTCAGACCCTTGGAGGCAGTGGTGATGGCTCAAGTAACTGGGCGTCTACCACCCATGCGTGAGGCCTGGACTGACTTCCCAGCCCCAGCCCCAGCCCCAGCCACTGAACCAGCAGATGGGAATGTGCTCACTCTTTCTCTCTCAAATAAATTTTTTTTAAAAATGTTTTTGACAGGCAGAGTGGATAGTGAGAGACAGAGAGAAAAGTCTTCCTGTGCCGTTGGTTCACCCTCCAATGGCCGCTGCAGCCGGCGCACTGCGGCCGGCGCACCGCGCTGATCCGAAGGCAGGAGCCAGGTGCTTCTCCTGGTCTCCCATGGGGTGCAGGGCCCAAGCACTTGGGCCATCCTCCACTGTACTCCCGGGCCACAGCAGAGGGCTGGCCTGGAAGAGGGGCAACCGGGACAGAATCTGGCGCCCCGACTGGGACTAGAACCCGGTGTGCCGGCACCGCAAGGCAGAGGATTAGCCTGTTGAGCTGCGGCGCTGGCCTCAAATACATTTTTAAAATAATAATAAATTCAGACTAGCTCAGCGGAGCGGGGACAGACACTGTCCAAAGCTGGCTGTCAGGTCTGCCCCACTCTAGTGCAGGGTGAACTTGGGCACGTAACCAAACTCGGAGCTTTAGTGTAGCGGTCTTCATCAACACGAGGAAAAGTACTTGGAGAGCCCTCTCTTCTACATTGTCATGTTCTAGAAATGCTGGTTTTGCTTTTGTTTTTTAGATTTTATTTACTTGAAAGGCAGAGTGACAGAGAAAAAGGGAAGCAGATTTTCCATCCTCTGGTGCACTCCCCAAATGGCCTCAGCAGCCGGGGCTGGGCCTGCCCGAGCCAGAGCCTAGAGCTTCCTCTAAGTCCCCTACGTGGGTGGCGGGACCCAAGCCAGCGTCTGCTGCTCCCCAGGCGCAGGCACGGGGAGCTGGGTCTGACGGGGAGCAGCCAGGATCTGCTGCCGCCACACTGGCCCCTGCTGGTACCTGTGACCACTGACTTCTGAAACAGCCACCTTCACCTTGACCGTGCTTCCCTCTTGCTGAGGCCTGTGGGTTTGTAGGGGACTGACTTCACACCTTTCCACTAAAGAGGTTTGTACCTACCGGGCTACGCGAGCTGTCACCCGTGTTTGGGCTGAAGAATTGATAGCACATATGAATAACAGCTTAGCAAACGCTGTGCTAGCGCGCCAGGAGAGGATGGCGGTCCTGTTGGTGAGCCGTGGGGGAGGGGCTAAGCTTGGAAGATGCGGAAGGGCTCTTTTCATTAAGAGAGGGGCCTCTCCTGGGCCCGCAGGCAAGGAGTGTAGACCCTGGAAGGATCCAGTCGAGCGATTTCCCTTCGTCAGACCTTGGGAGAGAAACTGCTTTAGCTACTGCTTGGAATACCACTGAGCTGTCAGAGTTGCCTAGGATACCGGTCCCGTGGTCCCATCTTCCAGACTTGCTCGAAATGATTTATTTTTCCTTTATTTTGCAGAAAAGTTGGGCAGGGGGCAGTTAGAGGTACTTTCAAAGCCTTGTCCTTCTATAGAGGGGCCATTGTGTGGCGATAGCCTTAACCCCCTACACTTGAGCCCTCAGCAGCCCTGCCCTTGGCAGTGGGGACTAAAATAGCATTTCCTGTCCCAGTTCTCTTCCCCATTTCCTGAACCCTGCGTCATCCCGCACGGAGGAGGCTCCGCATTCTGTCCTTTGAGGGGAAGGAGTTGCAGCCGTGAGTAAGGAGGTGGAGGCGAGTGGGCCGTGGGCCTTGCTGACTCGGGAGCCTCCTAGGGCGTCTGCAGAAGGAGCTCGCTGCTTCCAGGCCACCACTCACCCAGGAAAAGGCTGTTTGTGGCTGTGTTGGAGCGTATGCTTCCCCCCCCCACCCAAGGCCCCAAGGCAGGAGTTCGCAGTAAACACCGTCTTCCACCGTGGCGTCCTCTTGACCCTGAACCAAGGGTCACATTGGCAGATCTCACTGCTGGCTGATCTGTAGACGAGAGATAGGTTTGTTGCATTTCTGCTTGGTGATTTAATCTACAGAGACAAAGAGGTTGTGGTATGATCTGGAAAAAACTCAAGCCAAGTTCCATGTATTACCATACACAGATCCTGTCTCAGACCCCATCACGCACAAAACAAGAGTGAAAAATGGAAGTACGCCTGCTGACCTCGTCCTTTCTTCCCTCCAGGCAGCTGTGTCTGTGTGTGTGTCGTGGAGAAGCAGGGCCCACGGGGAGCGATGCCACCGCCATCGGACATTGTCAAAGTGGCCATTGAGTGGCCGGGCGCCAATGCCCAGCTGCTGGAGATTGACCAGGTAAGCTCCTGAGATGAGAAGCAGAGGTGCGAGGGAAGGACACAGGGCACGCGAGGCAGAGGATGTCCGTAGAGACAGGACCACAGGCATCAGAGGAAGAACCAGCCACACAGGAGGGCCCAGCCACCCCTGGGGAAGGTTGGCCACCCAGCTCAGGAGAGGGTGGGCATTCAGCATGGCCCTTAAATACTGCCTGGGATACCAGATCCGATTTCTGAGTGCCTGGGTGTGCGTCCCAGCTGCGATCCCGATTCCAGCTTCCTGTTCATGCACACTGTGGGAGCTAAGAGGGCATGGCTCAAGTGCCTGGGTCCCTGCCACCCACGTGGAAGACTGGACTGTGCTCTGGGCTTTTGGCTTTGGCCTGGCTTAGCGTGGGTTGTTGTGGGGATTTGGGGCGTGAATCAGTGGATGGGAGATCTTTGTCTCTCTGCCTTTCAAAAACTACCAGGAAGGAGATTTATTCTTTTTTAAAAAAAACATTTATTTTATTTATTTGAAAGACGAGAGTTACAGGGAGAGGTAAGACAGTGAAAGAGAGGCCTCCCATCCACTGGTTCACTCCCCGGTGGCCACAACAGCTAGAGCTGAGCTGATCTGAAGCCAGGAGCCAGGAGCTTCTTCCAAGTCTCCTACGTGGGTGCAGAGGCTCAAGGACTTGGGCCGTCTTCCGCTGCTTTCCCAGGTGCATTAACAGGAAGCTGGATCAGAAGTGGAACAGCCAGGACTCGAACTGGCACCCACATGGGATGGCAGTGCTGCCGGCTGGGGCTTTAACCTGCTGTGCCACAGCGGGTCCCAGGAACTGTATTCTTACGCCCCAGCTTTATGCTGCCTGGGAGCCCCCGTGTCAGGATGTGATTGCTGTTGGGATCTCTCTCTCTCTTTCAGAAACGTCCCCTGGCATCCATCATCAAGGAGGTCTGTGACGGGTAGGTTGAAGCTGACCTTGTTTTTGACAATGGCAGCTAGGACGAAAGGAGAACAGCCAAAGCTTGAAGGGACTTCTGCGAGGAGCTCCAGTGAGGGGGCCCCCTGGTGGGGCTCTTGTGGACTCCCATCTTGTGAAGGATTTGTAATTGGCAGGAATGCCCCACAGACTTCCTGTAAATCTTAATTTCCCCTTAAGTCCAGGAGTGGCCTAAGTGAGGTCCTGGTAGCACCTGAGATCCACCCTCACATACTCCTTACGGAAGGCAAGGAAGGCTGTTTTCAGAAACCCAGCCTTAAAGCCTCGTCCTGCCCCGTGGCCCACCCTGCCCCAGCACACACACTGCACTGCACCGGGCCTCCCGGTCCCTCGAGCAGCTGTTTATTTGCGCTTCTGCACAGGCTCCGAGGAGTGGCCGAGTGGGATGTACTGTTTTGCTTCCACAGGTGGTCATTGCCAAACCCGGAGTATTACACTCTCCGGTACGCGGATGGTCCCCAGCTCTACATCACCGAGCAGGTCAGTGCTCAGAGGGGCAGAGGGACACGGCCGCCAGCAGACACACTGTCGCACTGAGGAAGAGGCAGGGTCCAAGCAGCTTCCGTCCCCTGGACGGATCGGGGCCCACCAGGCCTTGTTCTCTTCCCGTGGCTAGAAATGGTGCCTGTTACATGCTGGGAGCCCGGGGCGCTGGAAGGGGATCTTAGAAGCTCTTTGCCAAGGAGCCCACGGAGAAGAGGGCCTGAGTGGAGGGCCCTGTTGCAATGGCAGCTGTCCCTTGGTGTCGGGGGGATTCACTCCATGACCCCCAGTGGATACCGGAAGCCTCTTATCTGACGTGGTGCAGCGACTGTATATAAACCAGCGCGGCCCCGTGGACGGGCAGGCGTCTCCAGGCTGCATTGCTGTGTAAGTGGTTGTGACGCTGCATTGTTTCGAGAATCAAGTCAGGAAGACACAGTGACATGTTCAGGACAGACACAAGTCTGTTTCGGGACACTTCTGGTCAGCAGTCGCCCGGCTCCGGGGCTGTGGGACCTGTGGAGTCGGAATGCCAACTGCACTTCAAAATGACAGAAAGTTGCTGTGCTACTTTCATTGTTCATTTTTGTCACTTTCCGGTCTTTCTGTTTTTCTCTTTGCGCCACAGACTCGCAGTGACATTAAGAATGGGACCATCTTACAGCTGGCCGTCTCCCCGGTAGGTGCTCACCCTCCTTAGCTCCTTGATTTACCCAGCAGCCCCACGGGGGCACCTCCCTGCTCCCTGCATGACTTGTCCCTAAAGGTGACTGTGGAAGCAGCCAGAGGGCAGAGAGAAAACCGGGCGTGTGCAGTGCCCCAGGAGCTGCCTGCGGTCCTCGGGGGTCAGGGGGCCACGGGTGGTCTCAAAAACAGTTTGGAGGGGAGGTTGGGTGGCCTGATGGCCGTGGGTTGAGTACAAGAAGGGTTCAAAGGTGACGCACTTGGGTCCACCACTCTACCAAGGAGCTGGGTTTTAAAAGGAAGCAAACAGGGGAGGCGGAAGCTCACGGGGAACGTCGCGTCTAAAATACGCGCTGTTTGAAAACAGGTTAGCATCATTCTGTTTCAGACATCAAAAGCTTTGACCAAGGTCAGTGAAAGGTCTCCGCCACACACACTCCTGCCCCCCGTCGACTCGGTTCTCCACCTCCCAAGCCTTCACAGGTGGAACACAGATGTCAGTGTTGTGTGCCTCCTTGACACTGGTTGAGATGGACGAGGGAGAGGTGGGAGGTGCCAGGAAGAAGGGGTGATTGACAGAACAGAACCCTGCTGGGTGGGGCACCCTGACTGCCAGGCCCCCGAGGAAGGTGGTCGGCCTGGGTGTACCTTTGCTTCCGTTTGTGCCCGAAAGGTAAGGGCATTCTGGCAGCCGTAAGCCTGGATGTGGAGGAGAAGGGGTTCATCTGAGAGGCAGGAGGCACGGGGGGTGGGCGCCAGCCAACCTGACTGACGGCCCGTGTCCTGCTAAGTGTATTTGTTCCTTACAGACACCTGACGAGATAGGGACTGTTGATAGCTCCATTTTGCAGGAAAGGGAACCAGGACTCGAGAGGTTAAATGCCTTGCCTCCTGCCACTCAGCTAAGTCAAGCTGACCCTCAAGCTGACCCTCAAGCCCAGCCCTGTCCGACCGGGGCCGCTTTCCTCACTGTCATGTTCTGCCCTGTCTTCCCCCTGAACTCTTCTCAGCTTAAGGACTTGATGCCTCCCTCCTGAGTGTGGCCAATCTGGCTTCCCGGGGAGGCATTTCACAGACCTCGCACGGCGTAGTCGACTTTCCCAGAAGCACACCTCTGGAGCGGGAGCAGCAGCCTAGAAAGGCTGTCCCAGGAGGAAAACTGACATTTGGGGCTGGAAGTTTCTAAGTGTGATGCAGACCAGTGCTCTTCCGATCGTTCTATCCTGTGACCTTTTCCTGTGGGGCTCGTTTTCTCGCCGCAGGATTTGCAGGATTTCTGTGTGGATGAGGGCTGTCTTTGTGCTACTAAAAGAGGAGAGTGGGGGCAGGGGGATAGTGGGCCTGACCGAGGGGCCAGAGCAGGAACTGGGTTCTGGACACACCCTGAGCACCGCAAGGCAAAACACTGCAGGAGCATGTGTGCCCCTGACTCTTCCTTTTTTTTTCTTTCTTAAAGATTTATTTATTTATTTATTTGAAAGGCAGAGTTACACAGAGAGAGAGACAGAGAGAGGTCTTCCATCCGCTGGTTCACTCCCCGATTGGCCACAACTGGAGCTGAGCCAATCCGAAGCCAGGAGCCAGGATCTTCTGGGTCTCCCACATGGAGAGACCCAAGGGGCCCAAGGACTTGGGCCATCTTCTGCTGCTTTCCCAGGCTGAAGCAGAGAGCTGGATCGGAAGAGGAGCAGCCGGGACTAGAACCGGCGCCCATATGGGATGCCGGTGCTTCAGGCCAGGGCGTTAACCCGCCGCGCCACAGTGCCGGCCCCCTGACTCCTCCTTTGCAGGGGAGAAAGTTAAATGAACACTCCCCAAAAATAGAGAATGAAGAAGTGGTAAGTGGTGAGGCTCTGGCTTTGCAGTTAATAAACCCAGCAAAAGGCAAGATCGATGAACTCGGAGCGGGGACGTTAGCCACAGCTTGTGGGCAGGAGGCAAGCATCCTGCTAGGAGACGTCCACGTGCCGGGAGAGAGAAGCCTCGTCTTTGCCAGCCATCGTTTTAAAAAAGGCATATTTGGAAATTAACTGTGTGTGGCTTCCTAAAAGCTCCCCAGACTGTTGCCTGCAGGAATAACGATGCCAACTTAGAGCAAACGTTAAGAAGAAATTGTTAGGCTTATCGCATTCTAGGGCTGAAAGGGCCTGTAGAGGTCGTCAGATTAAATTCTCCGCCAGACGAGAAGCGATTCCGCAGCGTCTTTGACATGCTGTTGTCTGGACTCTGCTTGATTGCTGCCGGGGCCAGGGAGCTCAGTGTCTCCGAGGAACCTTTTCCATTGTCTCACGGCTATAATTAGTAGAAAACTCTGCTCTGTTATGCCAGTATCTATTTTTCTGTGACTTACCATAGGTAGTGGATCTCTCCTGTTTTTCCTTGGCGGGAATTATTTTTTAATCCATACACCAAAGTGGTACAGAAAAGATGCACATTACTACAGACTGGTCTTGGCATACTGGTAATTCCCTGATTGATCTTCAAATAAACAGTTATTTAGCAACTCCTAAGCAGTGTGAAAAACTCGTTATGCCCTGGGCTTGGATGTCCACAGACAGGCCCATGCGAGCTGTCCACAGACTAGTAACCCGGAGCAAGAGCAGATGGCCAATGTCTTGTCCCTGGTCTCACAGTCCCGGGCTGCCCGCCAGCTGATGGAGAGGACCCAGTCATCCAGCATGGAGACCCGGCTGGACGCCATGAAGGAGCTGGCCAAGCTCTCTGCCGACGTGACGTTTGCCACCGAGTTCATCAACATGGATGGCATCGTTGTGCTGACAAGACTTGTGGAAAGTGGAACCAAACTCTTGTCCCAGTGAGTGGCGCCAAGCTCTGGTTCTGGGGGCTCTCGTGGATTCATCACACTCTGCTGGGCCTCCAGTTCTGGTTTCCATTGAGTCAAATGAGGAGTTTATTGAACACGTTCTGTGCACAGAGCCGTGTGCCAAGCCCTAGAGCCCACCCAGAGAGGTCTGATTTACTCGTGGGTCTAAATCTTGTAGTCTAGCTGGGAACAAGTTAAGTAGCAGTCCAGACAGTGCTGCCCCAAGTGTGTAGCGAAACGGGGGCTACAGAAGTAAGGAGGCGGGGTCAGTCCAGGGCAGACCTCTTCCTCCATGGGAAGCTCTGGGCCGGGGTGGATGAGCAGACTGTCCATTGTCTCCCTGCACAAGTGTCTGTGTACTCCTGACCATCACCCCCACACACCCTGTATGCACACCTGCACACAGGCCTGCCTGGCATTTGCCACGGGCTGCCCCTTCCTATTTGCCGTGTCCCTGCCACCTATTGTCAGGGGGTAGGGAGGAGACCAGACTGCAGAGTGGGGTGGGTTGTTAGGGAGCTGCGCCTGTGACAGCAGTGAGTACACAGACGTGGAGGTTTCCGGCGAAGCCTGCAGAGCCGAAGCTGGTGGAGAGGGAGTCAGAAAGCTTCTCTCAGCCGAGCGAGGGATCACTACGGAAATTTCCAGCTAAACCACGCAACTGATCGTAGCTGTTTGCTCTCAGTCTTGGGCCTTGCAGCTGCACCGAGGTTCTGAAGCCCTCAGCTGCCGTCCACACTGACTTGGGAGTTCTGCAGTCTCCCAGGAGTGCAGGCTTAGACTGGCCTTACTTTCCTCCTCTTTAAAATGGGGTAATAGCTCCCTTGCAGCGCGGCTTTGAGGGTGTGTGTCTACACACGTATTATAAATGGGACTGTGGTTTGTTAATTATGGAGCACAGCGCAGATGTCTCAGGGATTAGGCATTTACAGAGGAGGAGCAAGGAGAGAGCATTTGATCCTCCTGCTCCACCAGCCCTGCCTTGAGGGTTCTGCACATGTCTTCAGCCGGTTCTCACCACAGCCCTGTGGGGTACTGCTGTGAGGCCAGCCTGACTCTACAGAGGGAGGGATTGAAGTCGGAAGGGATAACGTGTGCAGTCAGGACTTGGTTGGGCAGGAATTGAACCCATGCCGCTCTCTCTGCTCGGTCTCCTGCACTCTGCTGCCTCTTGGCTGCAGGTGAACCTGGGACGTAAGCGCCTTGGGTTCTCAGCAGATGCTGCAGACCGACAGTGGTCCCGGCCTCTTGGTCTTGGGGAGCAGGGGAGTGATTCTGTTTCCCTGAGATGCTGCAGTCTGCAGAAGGCAAAGCTAGAGCCGAGCAGTCGGGTTTTTCTCCAGTGGTAGAAACCCGAGCTGAGTACTCCACAGCTGGTTAGGGGTGGGCAGGGGCGTTAGTGCTACGCTGACGGACTTCCCGAGGGGGGTTTCCACTGAAGTCTGTCCCTTTGTGGTTGCCTTTGCCCCTGAGTTCCCCGACTGAATCTTTATTATTTTGTGTGTGTGTGTGTGTGTGTGTGTGTTGCAATGTCTCAGCTACAGTGAGATGCTGGCATTCACCCTGACTGCCTTCTTAGAGCTCATGGACCATGGCATTGTCTCCTGGGACATGGTTTCAATCACCTTCATTAAGCAGGTGAGGCCTGTGACATTCACTCATCCTCTCTCGCTCCCTCCCTCTCTCTCTCTGCCTCTCTCTCGCTCCCTCCTTCTCTCCCCCTCTCCTCCCCCTTCTCTCCTCCCTCAGTTGCTGGTTGTCCTGTGGGCTACAGGGGAGATACTGGGCAGTACAGCCGCCCTCCCGAGGGTCGGCTTTCTATCTGGGGCCAGATTTTCCATCCTCAAACGCCGGTCTCCCCGTGGCTCCTGGGAGATTTATACCCTGTTGCACTGTCAAGGGCCTGTGCTGGGAAGCTGGAACGGGGCTCTCAGAATGGACTGTGGTCAGAGCAGAACTGGGTTGGCAGGGAGATCTGGGATGAAACCAGCCCGTCATCCAGTACGATCCCTGAGGACTGCTTCCTGGGCGCTTCCTCCTCTCCGGATTAAACATGCGCATTGATTCCCAGATCCGCGCAGCAGCCTGTTTGGATTGTCAGAGTGGACTCAGCGGGCAGGGGGCTTCCTTCTGGTTGTGCTCTCCTTCCATCTAGAGGGGCAGTGCCCGTTAACAAAGTGAACTCAAGCTAATGACTGTTGTTATATCCACTGACCCAGAATTTCACTGATCCTCGGCTTGTGACACTGGGAATGCGCCCACACTGGAGATATTCGGACAAAAGTGAAGTGGCTGTGTGCGGAGGGTGTGATGGGATTGAGCAGGGGGATCAGATGATAAGGCTTCCTGGCTCTTTCAGCCTCCCGGCTTTCTCACAACTAAACTGTTATTCTGAAGAACAGGACTAAGCTGTTAGACTCTGAGGAAATACCATTGTATGGAAACTCTGATCTGAGCGTGAATTATCCTCGCCTAGGGTTCATGTCTCAGAGGCGAGATGCGAGGGATAGCGTCAGGTACCTGAAGATCCAGCTCTGATCTGTCGCCCCCTCTGGCCCCAGATTGCAGGGTACGTGAGCCAGCCCATGGTGGATGTGTCCATTCTTCAGAGGTCCCTGGCCATCCTGGAGAGCATGGTCTTGAACAGCCAGAGTCTGTACCAGAAGATCGCCGAGGAAGTCACCGTGGGGCAGCTCATCGCTCACCTGCAGGTGTGAGTAGGAGACCCCACCCCACCCCACGCACACTTCACTGCTCTCTTCTCTCCCCTAACTCATTGAAGTCTTCCACTCCTGGCTCTGCCTCGCTCCTATCCCAGGCTGCAGGCTGCTGGTTCATTCTTGTCACCTTGCACACCACTGCCGAATTCAGGCCTGACCAGGGCACGGGCCTGCCTGGAGCCCTCTGTGCTCCTAAAATGAAGGCTGCCGCCCCCTCCCCCACACTGGTGCCAGACAGTGTTCGAGGCTTTCTCCCCTGAGGGCCCAGTAGTCTCTGTACCTGTGACAGTGTTTCTATAAAATACTGTGTGTGTATTATCTGTTGCCCATTTTGAACTGTGAGCTCCTTGAGAACAGGGGCCAATCATTTTGCATCCCCTACTTTGAGCAGAAACTCAGTCAGTATTTGTTGAACGAGCGTTTGCTGAGCTCACGACGAGCCGTGTGAATTGTGAGAAGTACCGTGTGAGGCGTGAGGTCGGTGTCAGTCCAGATCCATGTCCCGCTGCCTCTCGGGTCTGATTCAGCAGGTGGCTTGCTCTCTTCTGACCTCAGTTTCCCATCCCTAGACCCCAACTCCCAGACTGTGAGACGATCAAAAGAGATTAGGGGCACAAAAGGGCTTAGCATAGTGGCCAGCATAGGTTAGGTATTTAAGAAATTTGGGGCTTTTTTTAATTTTTAAATTTTTTCTAATTTATTCAGAAGGCAGAGAGACAGATAGCCCAAGAGAGGGAGAGAGCTCCCATCCACTGGTTCACTGCCCAAAAGCCCAGAATAGCTTTATCTGCGCTGGGCTGGGCTGCAGCGGGAAGCCAGTATCTCAGTCTAGGTCTCCCACGTGGGTGGCAGGAATTCAATTACTGGAGCCATCACGCTGCCCTCCAGCGTCTGCTTTGGCAGGAAGCTGGGGTCAGGAGCCAGAGCCAGGAGTCAAACCCAGGAACCTGAACGTGTGCTATGGATGTCCTAACCACCAGGCCAAACAGCACCTCCTTTTATTTGTTTTTTGAGAAGCACATCCTAAAATATTTTACCAGATAAGAGATGCAGATGGCGACAAGTGTCTCTGCTCTTTGTTGGTTTGACTTTACCCCTAACCAGTCTGCGCAGTGTAAGGCTGCTGGACTTCCCCAACAAGCGCTGATCCTGCCGATCCCTTCCGGACCCTTGTTCACATCCAGTCCAGTGGGGGTGGCCAGAACGCGGCCAGAATCCACCGCCAGTTCCAGAGGGAGTCCTGGCTCCCAGATCTGGGGGTTTATAGCAGCCTCAGCTACACTCCCAACCTGTGTCTCCCCACCAGCCCAAGTGAAAAGCAGTGAATTTTTTTTTTTTTTTTTTTTTTTTTTTTTGCAGCTCTGATTTCTCCTGGTCACTTTTCAAAAGTTCTTTAGCCTCAGCTTTTAACATCCAAAGATGCCGGCGCTGTAGCTCAACATGCTAATCCTCCGCCTTGCGGCGCAGGCACACTGGGTTCTAGTTCCGGTCAGGGTGCCAGATTCTGTCCTGGTTGCCCCTCTTCCAGGCCAGCTGTCTGCTGTGGCCAGGGAGTGCAGTGGAGGATGGCCCAAGTGCTTGGGCCCTGCACCCCATGGGAGACCAGGAGAAGCACCTGGCTCTTGGCTTCAGATCAGCGCGGTGCGCCGGCCGCGGTGGCCATTGGAGGGTGAACCAACAGAAAAGGAAGACCTTTCTCTCTGTCTCTCTGTCTCTCTCTCTCTCACTGTCCACTCTGCCTATCAAAAAAAAAAAAAAAAAACAACATCAAAGAGCCAACAAGACTAATGAGACATGGGGACATGGGGACGTTGGTTGGTGTGAGGACACTGTAAACTCTGGGTAGACAATTCTGATCTTCCTGTGACCTCATGCCTGCCTCTGTTTCTTTGCCTCTAAGTAGGGAATGAGTAGGACAGCAGAGAAACATGGCATTTCTCAGGGGTCCATTGTGAATACTTTGACCCCAGAGCTGTCACTGACACTCGTGTGCTCTGCTGGGGGCGCTTGGTTCCCTTCATGAGACTCCTAGGAGTCCCTGCCTGACCAGGAAGCCCATCAGCCGCCATGGAGAGAGATCCACAGAACACACCCAGGATACGGCAGGTGGACATGTGGTATCAAGGGACAGGATTACAGATTCCAGAGTGTGGTTGTAGTTGTTTTGTTTGTTTAAAATAATGTAAGTGTGGCTGGCACTGTGGCTCACTTGGCTAACCCTCCACCTGCGGCACCGGCACCCCGGGTTCTAGTCCTGGTTGGGGCGCCAGGTACTAGTCTCGGTTGCTCGTCTTCCAGTCCAGCTCTCTGCTGTGGCCCAGGAGGGCAGTGGAGGATGGCCCAAGTGCTTGGGCCCTGCACCCGCATGGGAGACCAGGAGGAAGCACCTGGCTCCTGGCTTTGGATTGGCACAGCGCCAGCTGTAGTGGCCATTTGGGGAGTGAACCAACAGAAGGGAAGACCTGTCTTTCTGTCTCTCTCTCTCACTGTGTCTATAACTCTACCTGTCAAATAAAAAAATAATAATGTAAGTGTGTAGTCAAAGCCTGACAATGCAGAAAGCGCAAACAGTAACTTACCTGCCTGCTGTCTCACCTCCAAACATGAGCCCTGTTAACCACTGACCTGAATGTCCTTCCAGTCTTCATTCTCTACGCATATTTTTGCCACAATCAAGATCTTACTACACATAATTTGCATACCTTGATTACTGCTGTTCTTTTTTTAAAATTTATTTATTTGAAAGAGTTACAGAGAGACATAGAGACACACACATACACACACAGAGTGAGAGAGCTATCTTTCATCTGCTGCAACAGCCAGAGCTGCGCCGATCTGAAGCCAGGAGCCTGGAGCTTCTTCCAGGTCTCCCACGTGGGTGCAGGGGCCCAAGGACTTGGGTCATCCTCTGCTGCTTTCCCAGGCACATTAGCAGGGAGCTGGATGGGAAGCAGAGCATCCGGGACTGGAACCAGTGCCCATATGGGATGGCCGGGGCTTTAACCCACTGCTATTCTTTTATTGAATAATATATCTTGAACATTTCTCCATGGCAAAGATCGCTCTGAAAGGGTAGTTCTAAACCTGAATTGCATCTCAGATACCTTTCAAAATCCAATGATTACCTCGGACTCCTGCCTCCTTGGGAAAAGTAGTCACAGTTAATGAACTACTCAGGTTTCCATACTAGTGCTGAGGTTCACAGACACCCTAAGCCCATCCCTGATCCTAGGTTAAGAAGCTTTACCCTAAAACGTGATTTTAATAATTGCCTAGGATTCTCATGTATAAGCTGAGTTGCTGTGGGGAGCGCTTGGATTATTTACCACTCTTTCTGTTTCTAAGAGTACTTCAGTGTAACACCTATGGGTGAATTTGCACAGCTCTCTGATAACTGTCTTAGGACGAAGTCCTATTGGAGGACTTGCTGGGTCAAGAACATCCCCGCTTTGAATGGTTTCAGACTTGGCCCCCGATCCTTGTCTGATTCTAGCCTGTGAGTGGTTGTCTCTGAGCGCAGTCCCGCTATTCGGCCTTCTAACCCCCTCTGCTTCCTTCTTCATCGACACAGCTCCAACCAGGAGATCCAGACCTACGCCATTGCCCTGATTAACGCGCTCTTCCTGAAGGCTCCCGAGGACAAGCGACAGGTCTGTGGCTGCCTTTGCAAACTTCCCACCTGGGCTCCTCTGTGAGAACTCTCACCCCACTCTCCCCAGAGTTCCCCCCAGCCCGCCGTGGTCAGAGTCCAGCAGGGCGGCTTTGCCAAGGGAGACCTGGGGAAGAGCTGGGGGCAGGGTGGGGAGGGGGTGGCCAGGCCTTTCCTCTACAGGACTGGGGAGCAAATCCTTCCTGATCCACGGCCCTTCGGTCTGTTTGGCCACGACTCCACCTTACCAGTGTAGCCAAAACCACTCCGATAGGCGAGTGAACGGCACAGCTGTCTCACTGTAAAACCTCATTTACATGAGCCGTCGTTGCTGGCTCCTGATCCGGAGGATCGAGAGATCAGCAGTAAGGAAGAGGGACCCCCTGGGCATTGCTGTTGAGGCCAGTGAGTCCAACACTGGGCCTTAGCGTGACGTTGCTGCATGACGATTAGCCATGTGATGTGAAACACACCGCCCCGCCCCAGGTTCCTCACCTGTGACATGGGAGTGCCCTCTGCCCTGATTACAAATGAAGAAACCAGGAGCAGCCAGGTGGTGGAGCAAACTCTGACCCGCGAGCGCAGGGGCCTGGGACTGAGCCCCTCTCCTGCCACTGGCTGCAGTGCTGTTAGCCTCTGTGCGCCCCAGTTTCTGCTTTGAAAGGAAGGGGCCAGGTGGAATGACCCCTGCAGGGCCCTTCCAGCTAGCATTTCCGTGGCTCTGATAGCAGCGCAAGTGCGCCACAAAGTCGGACGTTTCTGCTGTCAATACCATGGGCGCAGTAGGATGGAATCCCAGTGGGGCCTTGCGCCAAGCTCTTGAGATTCGAGAGGGAGGACCCGTACCATCTGTGGTTCTGTCTGTCCTCGTCTTCTTTGGATGGCTTGGCTCCGTTAACCTCTTCCTTCCCGGTCCTCGTTTGAACGTAAGCCGAAAGCTCATTCCGTCTGCTTCTCTCTGTGCCTTTTGCTTCCTGCCGGCAGGACAAGCACCTTAATCCTCTAGACCTGCCTGTCACTGTAAGTAGCCCCGCTGTGTGGAGAGGTGGGAAGGTCAGAGCTGGGCTGGTCTCCGTGTCAGGGAGAGGTGGCGCGCCGGCAGGACGCTCAGCACGAGTGAGGCTGGAGTCCCAGGAAGGATCAGCGGGTGCCTGCCCCAGGGACGGGGACCCAGTCCCCCCTCTGCCGCTTGTCTTTGCGCGGGTCTCTGGTTCAACCAGGGAAGGTCAGAGTCAGGAGCAGCCTGTGGCTTTCATCTAGACGACGCGGAAGCATCGCCTTCCGCCTTGTGCTAGCGCAGGACTCAAGGTAGATCCATGCCCTTTCTGGACTCCGAGTAGACGGCAGGGCTGTGACAGGGTTCGGCAGTGGACAGAAGGGAGCGCGGATGCTCGTCTCTGGGCTAGAGGAAGCTCTGGGGAGGTTAGGCACACGAGGCTGCGAGAGAGGGCGCGCGCTGCCCCCGGCACTGCGAGAGGCTTTGGTCTACGACCTTTACATCCAGCTCTAGACCACTGTCAGTTACCCACTCGGTGAGTTTCATCTCCGCTGACCCCCTGCAGTTTCCAAAGAAGCTTCTAGGCTTCCTTCCTCCTTTGCCAGCGGGCGTGCGCCGAGGATGCGGAGTGAAATGCAATGTTGCTGGCAGCCTGGGCCATGTGGAATGTGTCTGGGAAGCCAGAGTGAGGGCAGCCTGCGAGCCCTGGAGAGATGACAGAGCTCACAGATACGGCTCCGCGGGAGGGTGACAGCTCCCTCAGGCCTACTGAGGCAGAATTATCTCTGCAGTGGAGTGAAGGCAGCAGCCTGGAATGGGAAGTCATGCTAATTAACATTAGTGAGAAGCGATGGCTGACATTGGAGGGAGGAGACGGAGAATTATGAAAAGCTGTCAGAAAAATTAAAAGCATTGTAATCCAGGACCGTTTTGTTTAGGGGGAAATGGCTTCGCATCTCCATAGCTCCTCGGGGTATTCTAGCGACACAACACAGAATAATAACTGATGTTCTTTCTGATGAAGCCAAGGCCTCGGCAGTGATTAAATTATAATCACTGTGGACTTCGGAAATAAATGTATATGATGGATTTTTTTTTCTCACTCGCTTATAATGTATTTTTTAAGATTTGCATAAGAATGGTCAAAATAATGATTCCAAGAGAACCCTTCCAGCTTTGTTCTGAGAAGATGGGTGTATTGCAGGGCACTTTATTTCTGGGTGTGCTAAATAAATAAAACACGGAGCTGTCAAAATCTGAGCCAAATACAATAAAAAAGACCATCTCTTAGGAAAATTTGCCCAAAAGTACTCGACATGTTGCTCTTCTGACCAGTCAGAATCCAGGTCCATTTGCTCTGGAGCAGCCGTGCCCAGCCCTCTCTGCTGGGGGCCGGAGGGGGCGCTGGGCCAAGCCCTTTCCTCACCTGCAGCTTCGGGAGAGCCCCTCCCCGCCCTGGCAGGGGGTCCGCCTGGTACACTGCATGTGGCTTGGAAACCGTCATCTGCTGTGTGCCCCACGCGCGTGCAGTGTCCACACCCGGCATCTTTGTCCCACGGTGTCTCGGCATCTTTGTCCCACGGTGTCTCGTCCTTGAGCAGTCTGTGTCCCTCTTTGAAGACGAGGCAGCGAGTGTGCCACTGGGAAGGGGACTCTACTTTAGGAGATTTGCAGAGTGGGGGGAGTTTTCAGAGGAGATGCCCCAGAGCTTGGCTCAGCCTGCCTCTCTGTAGGACTCCCAGGCGCGTGTCTGCCACTCTGCCTCACCCTCGCTCATTCTTCTCCCTAGGACATGGCCAACGCCTTCGCACAGAAGCACCTTCGGTCCATAATCCTGAACGTGAGTGCCTGGAACACGGTGTATTTGGTTACGTTTGTGGCAGTAAATACTCAGTATAGGTAATGTGCTATTGAATCCCTACTGCGTGGGGAGGGCGTGCAGAGCAAACTTAGCACAGGTACCAAACCTTAAACTGGAAACCTTCTTCTAGTACTTCTCCGTGAGCCGAGCTGAGCCTAGGACGCCATCGCACCCAGGTTTGCAGAGCCTCTGGGAGGGGCTCCAGCCAGCTATACTGTTTGTTCACCTGCAGCTCCAGAGGGAACACGTGGGAATAGATACAGCAAAGGAATGGAGTTCATCTGCTAACCCCGACCAGAGAGAAATAAGCAAGTCCTTCTGGCCCAGCGGGACAGACAGTGACCGTGGCAAGGTGTAGAGGTGTAGAGTGTAGGGGTGTAGAGTGTAGGGGTGTAGAGTGTAGGGGTGTAGAGGTGTAGAGTGTAGGGGTGTAGAGTGTAGGGGTGTAGAGTGTAGGGGTGTAGAGTGTAGGGGGGACAGAGCAGGGCCTGCTGGAGTGGCTCTCAGGAAGCCCGCAGGTGAGCCTAGGAGGATCAGCGCAGACCAGCTGGGGCAGGGCTTCCAGCCAGAAGCCACCTGGAACCCATCAGTGAATGGGGTTGGGGGGGGGGGGGAGGAGCCTTTGTCATTCCTAAGGACAACTGAGGGCCTGGAACCAGGTAGGAGAAGTCACCAACGGTCAGCTTAGGAGCAGCGCACCGAAGCACTCGCGTGGTGATGAGAGGGTCGGAGGAAAGAAAGCAGAACAGGAGTCGGGGGCCAGGGTCCTGAAAGGGGTCTGAGTCCCTGGAACCCCGAGGGCTGAGGGAAGGAGTCTGGGGCTGAGAGCCAAGGATCTGGATAAAAAGGAGACAGTGGCAGCAGTTGTCAAAGACAAGGGGAACAGAGACACAGTGAGAGGCGTGAAATGCAAGCTCAGGAGCCGTGTGGAAGGCTCAGGAACGCAGCACCTGGCCTCGAAGCCCACCCGCCCCTGCTTTGCCGCTGGCCAGCCCTTGATCCCTAGCAGGTCCCATCACTGCCTGGGCTTCCATCTGCTTCTCTGGTGCCTGGCGCTTGGCTGGCACCCTGCCTCCTCCACCTGGTCAGATGCACAGGTGAGAGAATTCGGGAGTAAGCTCTGCGCGTCTGCAGACTTGAGTGGTCTGCCAGACTGCACTTCGAGGAACTGGTTCCCCCTGCTGGCTGCGGCCCTGGTCATCGCCCGGCAGGAGCACCCGCCCAGCAGTCCTAGCCTGCTGCCTCCCGGTGACAGCACGCACAGGTGGCCAGCACTGCTGAGCAGCCGCCCTGGACACCACCCTGCCTGTGGGGTGAGGGCGGCCTTCTGACGGAAGTGCAATCAGGCTTGATTCTCATCATCTTCCTTATGGGCTCAGAAATCCAGCTCACTTCCAGATCAAGCCTGTGAACAAGCCAGCATCCCACTGTAGACGAGAAGTCAGTGCCGGGACTCGGGCGGGGCACTCTGCTGCCCGCTCGCTGGTGTACAGGGTGGGACTGAGTCAAGCCAGAGAGCGTCAGCTGCAGGGTTCCTGGCAATGGAGTAAGACTCCCGGTGGAACCTCTGAAACTGCTCCTCGGGATGGAGCCATGCCGCGAGCCAGAGCTGCCCAGCGTGATTGACTTCCTCCCCACCACGGTGCCTGCTAAGGGAAGGGATTGAAGTGAACGCAGACCAAGAGCGCACGAACCTTCCTCTCTTCACAGTGTCTTATAAATTATGGAGAGGAGTGAGAGGCAGGAAGGAGACACAGGTAGGAAGAAATCAGGGTAGAGAGAGGAAAGAGGGAAGAAAAGGCTTAGAGAGGCAAACGAAGAGATGCAGAGGAGGCTAGCACAGGGCAGGGGGCAGGAGGAAGCCCCGGGCTCTGGGAGGGATGGGGAGGAAGGTGCAAGGGGAGGAGGCACAGAGCCCTCAAGCAGGACAAAGTAAGCTTGGGGAGTGGGGGGAGTGGACAGGGACATTGGGACTGAGTCTTGTGCTGCAGAGCGAGAAAGCGAGCCTGTGCGAGCGAGTGTGGCGCATCTCGGAGAGAGAGCCTGGTCCTGAGGGCCGGAAGCTGTCCCCTGCCGGGGGGGGGGGGGGGGAGCAGGGGTCAGCTCAAGCAGGCTCACGGAAGCCCTGTGCAGCTGCTGAGCACCTAGAGTAAGTCCACTGTGGCCAGGGAGCCACATGTGTGATTATAGTACTAGTTTACTTTTTTAATAATTTTAAGAGTTATTTAAAGGCAGAGTTGGAGGGAGAGATCTTCCATCTGCTAGTTCACTCCCCAAATTGCTGTTAACAGCCAGGGGTAGGCCAGCCGAAACCAGGAACCAACAACTTCCTCTGGGTCTCCCACATGGCTGCAGGGCCCCAAGCACTCGGGCCATCTTCTGCTGCTTTCCCAGGTGCATTAGCAGGGAGCTGGATCGGAAGTGGAGCAGCCTTGCTATGCCACAATGCCAGCCCCTCTAGTTCCACTCGCCCATATGTGCGTGGTGGCGACTGTGGTGGGCTGCACAGCATAGAAAGGAGACTACAGAGCGGGGAGAGAACTCTGACGTCACACCGCGAGGGAAGAGGTCTGAGCAGCACTGTCCCCTGCACATGTGACGAAGCCACATGGGTAATGTTAAACATTCTAGTGGCGACTTTAAAAAGAGGAATAGGAAAAATGAAGTTTAAAAATTATTTAATCCAGGCTGCCCAAAACGTCGCTTCAATCTGTGCTAAGGGTAAAATACCACTAAGGAGGTACTCCACGCTTCCTCCTGAGACTTGGAGGTCTGGGCTCTGTTTTACTGTGGACTCGCCACACTTCCAGTGTTCAATAGCTCCATGCACCTGTAGCTGCCACGTTGGGCTGCACACATGTAAAGCGATTGATCCAGAACCAGAACAAGCTCTGAGGGTCGACCTGAGGTTAGAGGGAGCTTGAAAGACACTGGTCCAAGCTTGCAGCGCTGGGAGCAGAGCTGTCGGTAGACCTGTGCCGGGGAAGTGTGCCACGTCTCCACTGCCCCGTACCGTGGCCGCCTGCCACAGGTGCCTGCCGGGCACTGAAAGGGTGGCTGGTGCAACCGAGGAGCTGAACATGTAACTTCAACTGGCTTTCACTGGTTTAACTGCAAATGACCACATGTGACTAGTGGCAGCCGCATCGGCCCGCACAGCCCTGAAGACATAGAACTGCCCAGTAGAGGGTATAGCCGTGGCCTGCGGGGAAGTGAAGGGACAGGCTACAAGACAGAGGGGGACCCAGCAGCATGGGAGCAAGAGGGAGAGAGCAGGATATTGCAGGGTGAGAACACAGTGCAGTGTTGATCTACCAGGACAGACAGTAGGGGAGGTAGCGTGTGGGAGAAAGACACGCAGGGGCACAGCCTGAGAAGATGGGAGGCTGAACGTGGGGGGTGGGCAGCGGAAGCGCAGAGCGGGGTGGGTAGAGGGAGCTGGAGAGTAGGGGGTGGGGGAGAACAAGGTGGGAGGAGACACAGGGTGGGGCACACGGAGCAGGGACAAGACGGGGTGACGGGAGTAGGGGGCTGCATCGCAGAGTTCCACCTCCTCCTCTGTGTGGGTGTCTCGGGAGCATTGAAAGGAAATGACCTTTTCTGAGGGCTCCTGGCTGCTGAAGCTATCGACGGGGAAAATGAGCATCGGGGCTCGCTGTCCCCTCCCGGGTCTGAGTAGCCCTGGGAGGTGCCTGATTGACAGGGCCTAGCCTCCTCCGTGTGGGGAGTCTAGGGTGGGCTGTGGTCCCGGCCCTGGGAGTGCGGAGGAAGGGATAGCGTCCTTCAGGCCTGCAGTGACTCACGTCTGCCTGAATGCAGCTCATTCATAGTGCAGCCCCCTCTGGAACATGGAGTCCCCAAGTCCCCGCGGGTGGGAGGAAGCGCTGTTCCGGCCCGCGGCCTGGGCGTGCCTCCTCAGTGAACCAGGCTGTCCATTCAGTCCCTTGCTCCCGCCTTCGCTTTTTCTAGCATGTGATCCGCGGGAACCGCCCCATCAAAACAGAGATGGCCCATCAGCTCTATGTCCTTCAAGTCCTGACCTTTAACCTCCTGGAAGAAAGGATGATGACCAAGATGGACCCCAATGACCAGGTAGGTGTTCAGAGGGGTGCTGCCATCCTGGCCTAAATCCTATGCTGCTCGTCATGGCTGTGCTGCCCCGAGCCCTGCTCTGTGGGCCAGGCACTGGGCGTGGTCTTTGCAGAAGTGGTTTGCATCTGCCCTGGAAACTCTAGCATGAGCTGCGCCTGCTGGCAACTTCCTGTGGGCCGTGCCCATTTCTGTTGTGCTGCGGTAGAGGTGATGCGTCCTAAGAGACTGGCTGGGGCCAGAGGTTGGTCCAGAGGAGCCTGGCCCTGACCCGCTGTTTCTTTCCTCGCTTCCCTTACCTGGCTGACTCACCTGCTGCTGTCCGTTCCACCTCCCAGGCTCAAAGAGACATCATATTTGAACTGAGGAGGATCGCATTTGATGCGGACTCTGACCCCAGCAACGTCCCTGGGAGTGGGACTGAAAAACGCAAAGCCATGTACACCAAGGACTACAAAATGCTGGGATTTACTGTAAGTACTCAAAACATGGGTGATGCTGGGCCTTCTCCCCAGACAGGAGGTTGGAGGCCCAGCCAAACAGGGCCCCGAGGGCCTCTTCTTCATGACGGCTTCCTTGGGACGGGTGGCAGCGGGAAGCTGGCAGGGCCCTGATGCTCGGTTTGCTTTGAGGAGGCGCCTTGCAGGTGCACCGTTTGGCCCCATGAAAGGAACCTCCTGTAGGAAGACCCCGGAGGCCGGCCAGGGTGGGGAGGGGTCTTGGCGCCCAGGCCGCTCGGTTCTTTGCAGAGCTACAGTGGACATTTGTGATAGATGATAGGTGAAGATGGGGTTAATTTGCTTAAGTGTTTCGTGCCTACGGCATATACAGCGCTGGGAACACAAGTGAGGCCGCCACAGCCCAGCGCCCGGGGGCTCGCGGTTCTGAGGCAGAGGTGGGTGTGTGAAAAGACCCCGGATGGGAGAATCAGGTGCTGGCGGCGCAGGGAGCAGGGCCATGGGGCTTCTGCTGGGTTCGTGCTGCACACAGCAGGGCACCGCGTGGCAGACCAATCCTTTCCTTCTCCAGAACCACATCAACCCGGCCCTAGACTTCACCCAGACTCCTCCGGGGATGCTGGCCTTGGACAACATGCTGTACTTGGCGCAAGTCCACCAGGACACCTACATCCGGGTAAAGGCGGGGCCTCGCCTCCTGCTCCTGGAGCCGCATCTCTGCCTTCCTCCCTCCCCTCCCTGACCCTCCCATTCCTCCTCTCCCCCGACAGATTGTCTTGGAGAACAGCAGCCGAGAAGACAAACACGAGTGCCCCTTTGGCCGCAGTGCCATCGAGCTCACGAAGATGCTCTGTGAGATCCTCCAGGTTGGGGAACTCCGTAAGTCCCTGCGGTCGAGAGTCCGGTGACCCCGAGATCATAAGCGGATGTCAGTAGGACTGACAGCCTTGGGGGCGGGGTGGGGGGTTGTCTGCAGTTGTTCCTAATTACTGCGTGAAATGATGCACCCTGCTCTGATACCCGGGAGTCATAGGTGTTGCTCTGGTTTGAGCCTTGTTCAAGAGCTATCCCACAGCCTGTGTGAGGCCAGCTGAGTCTGTAACAGGGCAAACCCCGGAGCAGACGGCCGAGGAAGTGGAGAAAGCCCGTCCCACACCCTCGTTAGCCACAGTCCTCCGGACTCGGGTGGAGAAGGCAGTTCCTGGACGTGAGCTCCAGGCCCACGGCGGGCCCTTCACGCTTCCCCTGTTTCTCCACCTGCACAGCAAATGAAGGACGCAACGACTACCACCCCATGTTCTTCACCCACGACCGAGCGTTTGAGGAGCTGTTTGGCATCTGCATCCAGCTACTGAACAAGACCTGGAAGGAGATGAGGGCGACAGCAGAGGACTTCAACAAGGTCAGTGTCACAGCGGCTCCGGGGCGCACAGAGGGAAGCTGTCACACGGCAGCCTCTGACCGCCAGCCACTGCCGGGGGACCCCACAGCTGGAAAACCAGCTGACCTGCGGCGCTGAGGCAGAAAGCTGGGGTGTCGGAGGGCCCCAGGCACAGCTCAGGCTTCCTCTGTGACCCCGAGCAAGTGTCTTTCCCATGGTGCCCCGGGCCTTCATTTGCTCCAGGAAGCCAGCACTTTCTCCTGCCCCTGTGAGGGCATGGCCAGAACAGCTGGCTGGAACAGCTGGCACTTCCCGAGCACCTGCTATGTGCGGGCTCTGCTGTGGTTTTGTGAACTGGAGGAGTGAGGAGAGGCAGGAGTGGACTGATGTGTGCACGCCCCGGGTTCTCAGGAGATTGCCATCCCTCAGTGCCTTCTGGGGACCCACTCCAGTGGAGCATTGTGCGGGGGCCCCCAAAGCTGAGCCCCTCAGGGCTGAGTGTGTTGAAGGTGGTCCTCCCATCGTGACCCATCGGGGAAGCAGGAAGAGGAGAGTCAGCCGACCGCATCGCTCCCGTGTGTTCCTCTAGTCTCCCCTCTTCTTGTGCATCTGCCCCCGCTAGCGAGGCTGCACTGCAGGGCTGTGCGGGGTCCTGCTTGTTGCTCTGGTGGGCGTCGATTGAGAGGTGTGCCACGTGCCACGTGCCGTGCTCTCCGTGCATCAGCGTCTCGCACTGCAGGGGATGCCACTTCCTTCCCTTCACTTAATTTTTTTTTTAATTTTTTTATTTTTGACAGAGTGGACAGTGAGAGAGAGAGACAGAGAGAAAGGTCTTCCTTTGCTATTGGTTTACCCTCCAATGGCCGCCGCAGCCGGTGTACTGTGGCCGGCGCATCACGCTGATCCGATGGCAGGAGCCAGGTACTTCTCCTGGTCTCCCACTAGGGTGCAGGCCCAAGCACTTGGGCCATCCTCCACTGCATTCCTGGGCCACAGCAGAGAGCTGGCCTGGAAGAGGGGCAACCGGGACAGAATCCGGCGCCCCGACTGGGACTAGAACCCGGTGTGCCGACGCCTCAAGGCGGAGGATTAGCCTAGTGAGCTGCGGCGCTGGCCTCCTGAGGATGTCGAGCGAGTTGCTCCATCAACAGACGAGGGGACAGAATCTGTGCCTTTTCTCTCTGACTCAAGAGCCCCCGGCTCCTTCCCTCTATTTGAAATGTGTGAGAACTAAGCCATGTGTCCCCATCAGTCACCTGCCCAGGTAACCTACGAAGGTGTGCACGCTCTCTCGCCCAGCCGGGGTCTGTAGTGGCCATTCTGCTCAGACCCCGGCCCTGGTGAGCGCACAGGTGCACGGCAACTGGCCGTGCTCACTGCAGTGGTGGCGGGAGTCAGCGGTCCTCCCCCCGCAGGTCATGCAGGTGGTCCGAGAGCAAATCACCCGAGCCTTGCCGTCCAAGCCCAACTCCCTGGATCAGTTCAAGAGCAAACTGCGCAGCCTGAGCTACTCAGAGATCCTGCGACTGCGCCAGTCGGAGAGGATGAGTCAGGATGACTTCCAGTCCCCGCCCATCGTGTAAGTGCCGCCCCGCACGGCCCCGCCAGCCCCCAACAACCGCCACTGTCGCCGGGCCCTTGGCTTACTCGCTGTGTGTCTGCCCCAGGGAGCTGAGGGAGAAGATCCAGCCCGAGATCCTGGAGCTGATCAAGCAGCAGCGCCTGAACCGCCTCTGTGAGGGCAGCAGCTTCCGCAAGATTGGGAATCGCCGGAGACAAGGTGCGGGGAGTTCCCGCGGGCAGCAGGCAGCCCACATGCCGCCCTTTGGCGGCCAGGCCTTTCCCGCACCGTCCTTGACCTGCTTGGCTTCCCCTGTGTTCCAGAGCGCTTCTGGTACTGCCGCCTGGCCCTGAACCACAAGGTGCTGCACTATGGCGACTTGGACGACAACCCTCAGGGGGAGGTGACGTTCGAATCCCTGCAGGAGAAGAGTAGGTTCTCGCGCTGTTGATGTGCCATGGTAGCTGGGCCCGTCAGGAGACCCGCGTGCTGGTGCTGGCTGTGTCAAGCCGCTTCCCTGGCCTTCGGGCCCTCACTGTTTCCCTGTCAGAGGCCGTCTCTCCCTGGCCCGCCTCACTGGGCTGTGTGGAGAATGCATGCGATCAGCCGTGGGGACGCGTGTGCCGATCATGACCAAGTTGAAAGGCGGTAGTTAAGAGCCAAATCTCCAAAGCCACATCCTGAGTTCAGATCCTGGCCTTATCCCTGCTGGCTGTCAGTTCTAATGAACTGCAAGTGAATTCTGCCGCCTTCCTTGGTTTCTTCTCCTGTAGAACAGGAGTAATAGCCTCACTTCCCTCCGAAGGGGACAGCGTGAGGAATACATGCAGAATGGCTCCCAGGGCGGCTGGCAAGCAGGAGCCACTGTCAGCTTTCTTATGGGGAGGGGGAGGGGAGGGGAGGGGTGGCCAAGGCCCCATTCCCTGGGGAGATGGATCTAGGAGCCCTGAAGTGACCCCTGGAGAGCTTTGACACAGCTTCGCCAGAGGTGACCGGAAGTGACCGCCAAGGAGGGAGCCATCCAAGGCCACCCCCTCCCCCCCCCCGAGCAAGTGTGGCCTTTGAGGCTGGGGACTGCGCCTCCTGGGCACTCTGCCCAGCTTCCCTGCCGGCACCGACGCCAGCACAGGCCTCCAGAGGCTAATGCCCCCCTCTGTCAGTTCCTGTTGCAGACATTAAGGCCATCGTCACTGGGAAAGACTGTCCCCACATGAAAGAGAAAAGTGCCCTGAAACAGAACAAGGTGAGAGGGGGCCGTCCCGTCCGGAGGGTGAGCAGCTCTGGCCCGGGGAGGGCGGTCCGGTGGGGCACGGCTGCTTGAGCTGGGCGCTCCCTCCGTTGAAATTCTTCCCGAACCTGTTGTGTCCTTAAGGAGAACTTGGGACGTACATGAGACTAGGTGGAATCCTGGATGTGGATCACGTGGCCTCGCAGCCAGGCAGAGCCTGCCATCCACTGTTCCTCTCCCTTAGTGCTTTGAAGAAAACCCCAAGAATTAAATCATTTCCTCTGCAAATATTTAGTATAGATCTTTTTTCCCTAAAGATTTATTTATTATTTACTTGAAAGTCAGAGTTACACAGAGAGAAGAGAGGAATAGAGTGAGAAAGAAACAGAGAGAAAGAGAGAGAGGTCCTCCATCCGCTAGTTCACTCCCCAGTTGGCTGCAACGGCCAGAGCTGCACCAATCCGAAGCCAGGAGATTTCTCCAGGTCTCCCACGTGGGTGCAGGGGCCCAAGCACTTGGGCCATCTTCTACTGCTTTCCCAGGTGCATTAGCAGGGAGCTGGATCAGAAGTGGAGCAGCCGTATTTCAGACTGGCGCCCATATGGGATGCTGGCACCGCAGGCAGCGGCTTTACCCACTACACCACAGCGCCAGCCCCTACTATAGATCTTTAAAACATAGGGAGTCTTTGAACAGAACCACAATCCCATTATCATACCTAACAGGAAATAAAAATGTAGTAATTTATTTATTTATTTATTTATTTATTTTTTTGTGACAGGCAGAGTGGACAGTGAGAGAGAGAGACAGAGAGAAAGGTCTTCCTTTGCCGTTGGTTCACCCTCCAATGGCCGCCGCGGTCGGCGCGCTGCGGCCGGCACACCGCGCTCGTCCGATGGCAGGAGCCAGGAGCCAGGTGCTTCTCCTGGTCTCCCATGGGGTGCAGGGCCCAAGCACTTGGGCCATCCTCCACTGCACTCCCGGGCCACAGCAGAGGGCTGGCCTGGAAGAGGGGCAACCGGGACAGAATCCGGCGCCCCGACCGGGACTAGAACCCTGTGTGCCGACGCCTCAAGGCGGAGGATTAGCCTGTTGAGCCACGGCGCCGGCCAAAAATGTAGTAATTTAACATCAAGTATTTCATTGATGTTTGAATTTCTACCCGTTGTCTCGTAAAGGTTATAAGGTACATATTTAGGTGCATAACACACACAGACACACACACACACACACCTACTTTTGTTCAAATCATGATCCAAACAAGGCTGCTCTGATGATTAGTCTTTCACATTTCTTAATTCTGATGCTCTCTTCCGTCTTTTCCATTCGTTGCTTTGCAGTTTGGTAGTGAAAATGCCAGTTGCTTGTCTGATAGTTTTCCAGGGATCTTGCGGGTTATTTCCCCGTGACACAGTTTAAGCTGTCCGCCTGTGCCAGCTCTGTGAATTGGTGGTGGCGTCCAGAGGCCAGCCCAGTGCCGGCAGGACCCTGTCACAGCACAGGGCTGCCGTCTCCTCCGACAGCAGCAGACTGCCGGTGCTCGCCGCCTCATCCTGGTAGTAAATTCAGCTTCGCAAAGGAGCGATAGTCGTGCGGTCGTCGCCGGACTCCTTCTGTAACAGGAGGCTTGCCCTTGTGTCCTGTTGTAGGAAAGGGGCACAGATGTGTGCTGCTGCTTGTGTGGACCGCTTTGAAACAACGAGTGAGTCCCCTGCTGTCTTCCAGCGGTGGCCACGTTGTCCTTGTCTGCCTGTTGTTTTGCTGTGACTTTTCCAGCTGTTCAGAATTCCCCACGCTGATCACAGCACGACAGAGGAAGTCGCTGTTGTGGTCATGAAGCATAAAAACCACAGGCTAGGCCATCATGGGCTCCGACATTCAGGAGTGCGAGTGTAGAGGACGAGCTTTCTCCAGTCTTAAAAGCACCGCATCGTAGGAGCGGCTCGGTCTCCAGCCGCACCTGTGTGTGTGCCGCGGGTGGGGGTGGGGGAGGCCTCGACGGTTCACCGTGCACCTGAATCCTCACTTTGGTGATGGTGCGCAATTGCTAGGACTCTGGCCCAGGTCTTGGTGTGCACAGCCCAGGCCGCCCCACTGCGCCAAGGAGCTGAACCCCTTTCTCCTGCAGGAGGTGTTGGAATTGGCCTTCTCCATCCTGTATGACCCTGATGAGACCTTAAACTTCATCGCACCTAATAAATATGAGGTGAGCAGTGTGACGCCGCGCCGGGTAGGGAGCCCTCGCCGGACTGTGCACTGGGCAGCACAGGAACGTCCCCTAAGCCAGGTGGCCGCGGCGCAGCCAAGGCCATGGGCCGCCAGGGCCTGCTGTGCTGTGGGCCGAGGCTCCGCAGTGGCTGCAGGCCGCCTCCGGGCAGGCAGGGTCAGCTGGGGACGGCTGCCCTGCCTGAGGGAGGGAAACTGCCCCCTTTCAGTTCCTCTGGCCCCCCGCCCAGGTGACCTTGACGGAGTCCGTCTCCTCAGGGCTCCTGTTCACACGCTGTAGCGAGTCCAGCGTGGGCTGTGAGCTGGATGGAGCTCTTCTGACTTAGGGTCCCCCGGGCTCCAGGTCCTGGTGAGCTCCGGAGCCGCCAGCTGGGACCAGGGGGGGCTCTGCAAGAGGGGACACAGGGGCGGGGCCTGAGTGCCTGGGAGTTTGATTGGGAGTAGATAAACAGCAGGTGGGGAGCAGGTGAGCAAAGGCCTGGGGGAGGGAACAGCACAGAGGTGGGCGTCCAGGGTGTAGGGGCAGGGGGGGTGGCAGAGGCACTCGGAGTCTAGGAGGTGGCGGTCCAGGGGACGGGGGCTGGGCAGGCGAGAGGCGCTCTGTCACCCTGAGACCCTCTGGTCCCATCTTAAACAGTTATTGTTTATACATGTAATGACGAGGTTGCTTTTAATTTGCTGTTTCTGGAACAGAATTAGGACCCCACAGGGATTCCTGCGTGTGCCCCTTTTGTCACCCAGTGCGTGTTTCCCCTCCCGTTCCTAATTCTAGGGGGAGTTTCGGGGAGGTGACGGCCCAGTACTTAGGTCTCACTTTGCTGTAGTTCTTAGCTGTATTTTTAGGCCATGTTTGATAAAAACCAAAAGGTCTCTTGGGAAAGTGGTTTATCACTGCCGTTGCCACGTCTGCCCATGCTGAACACTGCCGGGGCACTGCCCGAGTCCCGGCAGCAGAGGGGCCTCGGCAGGAGCTCCTGCCGGGGCCAGCAGCTGACATTTTGCAACTTGCTCCCCACAGTACTGCATCTGGATCGACGGCCTCAGCGCCCTCCTGGGCAAGGACATGTCCAGTGAGCTGACCAAGAGTGACCTGGACACGCTGCTGAGCATGGAGATGAAGCTGCGGCTGCTGGACCTGGAGAACATTCAGATCCCCGAGGCGCCCCCGCCGGTGCCCAAGGAGCCCAGCAGCTACGACTTCGTCTATCACTACGGCTGAGCCCGGAGCCGGGAGCGCAGGACCCAGGCGGGCGCTGGGGGCCCGGGAGCCGCACTCCCAGTCTGCTGCCTTGTCTCTCGCTTGTACAGAATCTGTAGCGATCGTAGTGGCCGGTAAATGCCAGCTGCTCCTCAACCCCACGCGGGCCACCCAGCACTTCCTCTTGGCCCCTGTCCACGGAGAGTCCCGGAGGCAGGGCGTTCTGCCCTCCCCGCAGCCGTGAAGCCTGGGAATGGGCCACGAGGAACGAGCAGCAGATGCCCTCGCCTGCCAGCCCGAGAAACCGACTGTGCTACTGGACTGCATGACGGCGGGTCGCCCCTCCGCCGTCAGCCTGCTGCCCGGCTGGCGGGGTCCCCTGTGAGCAGGAGCTGGCCCAGGAAGGGCTGCGTGCAGAGGACAGATGTGCTGGGCGTGCAGAGCCTGGGAGGGCCACCCGTGGGCGACTGTGCCCGTGTCTCAGCTCCAGTACAGGCCGTGGGCCTCTGCTTTGTCTTCGCCGTGAGGGCTCGTCCCGCTCATCCGGTGCCAAGATGCTGCTGCCTCTGAGGGTGCCTCAAACACCTCTGGTCTCTCGAGCCACCAGGTCCCTCCTGCCCAAACAGGTGGACACGCGTCCCTACGCGGTCTCCTCCTGGCCAGTCCTGCCCTCTTGGCCTGCGGGACAGCTCCAGAGAAAACCCCGCGGAGGCCTGGCCTGGACTGTGGTAAGGCCACGCCGCGTCCCCATGTTTCTCTCTTTGCCATCCTCAGGAGGAATCTCCCACTGACCTGAACTGTGCCCCCTCCCCCCCGTTTGCTTTCCTCTGTGCTTCTAGTCCCCAGGAGATCTGCCATCCCCTCCTCCCCTGTGGGCTCCTCCATCGGCCATGACTTCAGGGAGCTGGCTGGAGCTGGCTGGAGCCGGCTGGAGCCGGCTGGAGCCTGCTGAGGCCACAGCTTGCCCACGGGGCTTCCCTGGTGCTCGGCACTCTAACCACGCGCGTAGCCCCTCTCCTGTAGGTGAACTCGGTGGCACTCAGTATCGGTAGCTGGTGTGGTGGGTACTGCCCAATGAAGAGTGGACTACGTGTTCTCGCTCTAGGCCATACTTATACAGCCGTGTATATATATTTATACAATATCAGCCTGTCCTGATGGAATGCTGGGGTGGGGGGATAAAACTGAGGAACAAAAGTTCCACTTCCAGCAGTGAGCAGTGAGCAGTGAGCAGTCCAGCTTCCTGTCGGTAACGGCGTTTTCAATAAATACTCTTTCCTGTACAGACTGCGTTCCTCGGCCTCAGTCCCTGCCCCAGGCTGGGGAGTCACCCAACTGCTGCACATGCGCACACACACACATACACACACACACACACACGCGTGCACACACACACGCACAGGCAGGCAGAGCTCCCCCAGGCAGCCCTCAGCCACCCTCCCCTCCCAGAGCCGCCGCCTCCTCTCACCCACCCTGCCCCACCATGCACACGCACACACGTGTGCACACATGCACACACACACCCTGGGGATGGGGGCTCACAGACTTGCACGGGACAGGATTCTCTGCTCAGCCCTGCCAGGCGCAGCAGGCGGCACACTACGCCCCCGTGAACACGCCTGCCTCTTCTCCCTGCCAGGGAACAGCGCGAGTACTTGTGCCCACAAAGACCACGTTCTTCACCCTGTGTGTGCTGGACCAGGCCCCCCTTCCAGCTGGTGTTCTAGACTGTTGCTCCAGACCTCGTCCTTGGGAGCTGGGAGACTTGAATGACTGCAGTGATGAAAATAGATGCTTTCTCTTGCATCTGAGAGAGAAGGGGGCGAGGACAAGCTCTTTCAAAAGGCACAGAATGTGCACACAGTACAGGCCTCGGGGACTGAAGAGAGCCAAGACCTTGGGCAGCGGTGGGTACCACTGTAGGTGCTTGCTAAGCACTGAATGAACTAACGCCTCATGATGCCAGCTGGCGGCGGCGACAGCAGCAGTTTGCACAAAGCACTGCTTACACCCTGGCTGGAGCCCTCTGTTCAGAGGGGCCGGGGAGCCCGGCTGAGTCACTTGCATGGATCCATGTTTGCAGCCAGTCTTGGTGCGGAGAGCCCAGGGGGAGAGCAGAGAACAAAATGCACAAAAGTGGGCTTCAGCGTGCAGCCCAGTCGGCCCAGCGGGGGGGGGGGGGGGGGTTCGCCCTGCCCACAAATGCTGCCCCTTTTAATGGATCCTGCAAGAGGAGGAAAAGCTGAGCTCCCTAGAGTAACATTTTGGGGCACGGCAGCCTGCCCCTCAGCTCCTGCACCCACCGGTGTGAGTGCCTGGGCTCCAGGCAAGGCTGGCTGGAGCCTCCTCTCTCTGGGGTGCTCGCCCCCAGCTGAGATGGAGGCACACAGACAACAGCTCACAAACATCACTCGCCAGCCGGCTTCAGCTCCCAGAAGGGGAGAGCTCGGGAGAGACTTAACATCGTAGCTTCCTCCACGGTTGCGCGGCACTTTGGACATAAGACAAGCAATTCGTCCCATGAAAGTAAATAGGTGACCGTTGGCGGGACGCCTGCTGTGGGCAGACCGCCCAGCTCGGCAGTGGGAATCCAGAGCAAGCCTCAGGCTCTCAGGGCTCCGCCCCGGCCCCGCCCAGCCCCGCCCCCGGCTCCGCCCAGCCCCGCCCCCGGCTCCGCCCAGAGCGCCCCACGCCCGGCTCCGCCCCCCTCGGCGGCTTCCGGCGGAAGTCGCTTTCCCGCCCCGCCCCGCGCGAAGTGGCGGCGCCTGGCCTCGTACTTCCGGCCGCGGGATCCGGCTGGGAGCGCCCCGAGCGGAGGTAGGTGGGCGCGCGGCGGCAGCCCGGGGGGCGAGGGGGGCCGGGGCCGGGGCCCGAGAGGCGCGTTCCTGGCCAGGCCCTGCGCGCGGCCGTGCAGGGCGCGGCCGAGTTCCTGCCCTTCCCCGTGCCTGGGGGTCCGGGGGTCTCCGGCGCCTGCCTGCGAGCCAGCTGCCCTGCGCCCGTCCCCCTGGCGTTGACTGAGCACCTAGGACCTAGGACCGTGCAGGCGGGGTGGGGTGGGTGGTGACCACGTGAGCAAACAAGACCACGTCAGACGGTGGCAGTGCCACGAGGATGGGGGGCGGGGGCCTGGGGGACAGCAGGTGCCAAGAGCGGACTTTGACGCTTGGCAGTCGCGCTGACCACGGTGCCGGGCAGAGGCGTCCCTGCCGCCGTGCCCCGGGGTGGCCCCTGGGGGCGGGGTCTCCTCTCGGCCCTGAAGCCACCCCCTGGCTGCCGGGGGGAGTCCAGGCTGTTGGGGCAGAGGAGGGAGCTGGGGACCAGCTGGGAGGCAGTTGCAGGTCAGGTGGGTTGTGGGCTGAGGCCCCGGGAAGAGAAGCAGAGGGGTCAGGACCCGACCCAGCAGGTGAGAGGAGCGAAAGAGCGGGGGGAAGGGAGTTAAGAGATCTTAGCCAACTTAAGTTCTCGCTGTATTATTATTATTATTATTATTTGAAAGGCAGAATCGGAGAGAGGTCTTCCATCCACTGGTCCACTCCTCAAATGGCCACAATGGCCAGCTGGGCCAGTCTGAAGCCAGGAGCTTCTTCCAGGTCTCCAAGGACTTGGGCCATCTTCTGCTGCTCTCCCAGGCCACAGCAGGGAGCTGGATCGGAAGTGGAGCAGCTGAGACTCAAACCAGTGCCCATATGGGATGCTGGTGTCTCAGGTGGCGGCTTAACCCGCCACGCCGCAGCGCCGGCCCCAAGTTCTCTTGAGCGGGGCTGCTGAGCAGGCAGTTAGAAACCCTGGTCTGAAACTTTCAGAAAAGACTGATGCAAAGAATGTAGCAGCTGTTGGCAAGTCCACGGGGCGGGAGGAGTCAGGCTGGCCGGAGCATCCAAACGGAGCAACCAGGCTCCACCCCTCGGGCACCTCATTGTGCTGGTTGGCTGAAGGGGGAGGTGTCAGCAGAAAAAAAGACCCAGAAAGCAGAAGGAAGGCCGGTGAGTGGGCCGAGGCATCCAAAAGGCTTCTCCGGGAAGGGGAGGGGTGAGTTGTGTAGGATAAGAGAGACGTGGGAGCAGGGTGGGTGGGCGGTGCGGGGGCCCAGGCGGCAGCAGGGGCCTCTGGGGGAAGTTTGGCTCTAAGAGACCAGGAACAGAGGGGCCCCTACCGTGAGCAGGCACCGCGCGTGGTACCTGAGCCCAGTGACTCCCTTCCGGCTCCCTTTATGGCTGGAGGAGAGTCCAGAGATCCCGCGGCAGGGTCACGCAGAGTGAGTGCCAGGATTCGATCCCAGGTCTCTGACTCCAAAGCCCCCACTTGGAAGCCCTGAGCTGTGTGGCCCGTGTTAAGAGCTACAGCAGTGCCCTGGCCGACCCCGATGTGGCCACGGCTCCCAGCTCAGCCCCCTGTGGCTACGAGGCCGTGTAGGGAGTTTCTTTCCTGGAGAAGTAAGGCACCAGCCCCCGCAGTGTAGGCCTGAGGGGCGCTGGGTGGTCTCCAGGGCCCTTCCAGCTGAGGCCGGGCGTCGTGCTTGTGGGCTAGGAGTGCCGTGGACGTGGAGCCGCACTCTGGTCAGCAGGTGGTCACGGGCACTCCTCCTCCGGGTCTGGGGGGCAGGAGGGGATTTCAGCGGTGCAGGGATGGCCGTGGCGCGCCGGAGCAGGACCTGCAGCCAAAGTGGACGGTGCAGGAAGCTGGTTCGCAGTGGCGGCCCTGGCTTGGGCAGGGGACGGTGCCGGGAAGAAAGCGCTCGGCGCCCGCTGCTGTAGGGCAGGCAGTGGTTCTCTATGGGGAGCAGTTCTGATCCCCAGGTAACCGGTGGCCGTGTTGGCGGACAGTTTTGGTTGTCGCGACCTGGGACTGAGAGGGGAGGGATGCTGCTGTCATCAGGTGGGCAGAGGCCAGGGACACTGCCGAACACCCTCCAGTGCACCGGAGAGGGGCGCCTGCCCACCGAGAGGAGAAGCCCGGTAGACACGGGTTCGAGGCCTGCACGGCCCGCTCCTGCCGCCGGGGAGTTGAGGTGGGCAGAGCGAGCCCTGGAGGAGACGGCTCAGGCGTCTGGGGAGATGAGGGGCTTGCGTGGTGGAGGGAGGGCGGGACTGGAGCTGGAGCTGGCAGGATGCTGGGCTGAGCAGAGGCAGCAGGGATGCGAGCGAGCGAGGGCTCAGCCTAGGCAGGGCACGGGTGGTGGCGCCGCCTGCTGTGCTGGGCGTGGGCAGAGACCAGAGACGGGGGCAGCTGTGGAAGCAGGAGCCAGTGCTGGACGCAGCGGTCGGCAGCTGCTAGACGCCCACGTGAAGAGGCCGTCCTTGGGCTCACGGGGTCAGAGCTGGGGTTCACCCGGGACCTGGCAGCCCAGAGGAGGCGCCGCAGAGTGAGACCGCGCAGGTCGTGCCCGGCAGCGGCTTCAGTCATCATCATTGCAGGTGTGTGGTATCAGCGCTCGTCCTGGAATGGAACGCGCTGATAAAGCTGCCTGCACCTCCTTGTCTGCAGCTCAGCGCTGCCCCAGCCGTGACCTGCAAGGCAAGGAGTGGACGATGGGGGAACGTGCGTCTCGGTGTCTGCCTCCCCCGGGCCAGTGACGCAGCCGGGGCCTCCCCTCTCTGCCGCCTCTGGGCCTGGGACAGCCGCACGTGCAGGCGGCTCTAGGCCCCAGTGCCCTTGCTGCCAGTGACGTGGATTCTCAGATAAGAACACGTGGCCCCGTTGGACCGTGAGTTCAGTCTCCCCTTGGCGTCCGTGGCAGTTGTCTTCTTGGACGCGTGTCTGCGTAGCAGGTAGATGTGTGCTGGGGTCGCGGTCACGCGGGGTAGTCCTGTGGAGGGCCTCTTCCTCGCCCTCCTCACTGCGCCAGGAGCAGGCCCCAGGCCCCTCTGCAGGTTCCCAAAGCTCCCCTAAGGAAACCTGTAGCCCCGGGGCCTCTGGCCAGAGGGGAAGTGATAACCCTGGGTACATAGTACAGAGCACAGAGCAGGCGATGGGGGGGGGGGGGGGGCGGGATCTGCAGCACTGCTGGGGAGGCAGGGAGTAGCTGAGCAGTTGATACAGGCCAGGGCAAGATGGCTGTGGCCTTCCTGGCCCATATTAACCCTTTAACACCAGATCGGTGCCTTGAGCGTCGCATGCGTGTTCTGTTGCCGAGTGGAGAACTCAGGACGCCAGGTGGGCAGGAGGCTCGAGTGGACGTGCTGTCGCTGCCTTCCTGGGGCTCAGCCTTGCTGGGGACACACGTGACTCAGGCCACACTCTGCACACGTGCCAGGAAGGACAGAGCCGCGTGAATCTCGGAGGGACAAGGTGGGGGAGGGCCCCTGGCAGCGACCTTAGAGCCTTAGAGCATACGCGTAGGCCAGACCGAGGGGGCACTGGAGGGCTGCAGGGAGTGCGGTTCTCGGGGAGCAGGGCCGAGCCCGGTGTGTCTGGGACCCTGGCCTTTCACCTAAGAGAAGGGCTTGCAGCAGCGTGGCGTGACGTGATCCGACCTGCGTTTCCAGGTCACTGAGGTGGCGACCCGTGGGCTGGAGCTCCGCGAGTGCCTGTGCTGGCTTTGGGCTCCTGTGTGGAGCCAGACACGGGCCTGTGGTCACAGGACACTCGGGTCTCGGCCTCGCTTGCCCAGCTGCCTCTCTGTCTCCCCAGCAGTGGACCTGGGCACCCGAGAGCCCCGCCTCCCATTGGCCATGGGAAGGGTCGGCTCGGGCCAGCAGCCCCGCAGGTGAGGACAGCCGGGCTCCGCGGCGGCGCAGGGAGCGCTCTGGCCATGAGACGTCCTTGTTGAAAGCCGAGGTCCAGCTCAGGGCCCCTGTGGGCGCTCTTCTCGAGAGGTGCTGTCCCCGCTGGCCCCGAGCTGGGGAGCGGCGGCCTCCGCGGATGGGGAGGTGGGCCCTGGACGTGGCCTTTGTGTGGAAGGCAGTGCTGACGCTGGGGCTGGTCCTGCTCTACTACTGCTTCTCCATCGGCATCACCTTCTACAACAAATGGCTGACCAAGGTACCAGCGGGCCAGGAGGGCGGGGCCTCCGGTGGGACAGAGCTGAGCCTCCCCTTTGCATGTGCGGGTCAGCGGGAGACGTGGAGGGGTGAGCCGGGAACCTCTGGGGGCCGAGGCAGCCGCTCCTTACCGCCCGGCAGTCTGGGGTTTCAGCGTTGGCGCGCAGTGGCTCTTACCTGGCCAGAGGCTGAGGGGAGGGCTGAGCGGGTGGCTAGCAAGTGTGTTGAAGTGGTGGAAGCTGCAAGGCCCGGCCCCTGGGCTGCCCCTCCCGTGGGACCTCCCGGCGGCAGGTGGCGGTGGGGGCGGGGCGGGCAGGCTGGCTGAGCCCGCCTGGGCGTCTGCTCTGGGCCCGCAGAGCTTCCACTTCCCCCTCTTCATGACGATGCTGCACCTGGCCGTGATCTTCCTCTTCTCCGCCCTGTGCAGGGCGCTGGTGCAGTGCTCCAGCCACAGGGCCCGCGTGGTGCTCAGCTGGGCCGACTACCTCAGACGAGTGGCCCCCATGGGTACGTGCCTGGGGGGGGGGGCCCGGAGGGCTGCGGGGGACCCCTCAGCCAAGAACAGGAGCGAGGGTGCCCCTGAGTCCCCCTCGCTGCACTCTGCCTCCTGCCAACCCCATCTCCCACAGCCCCGGAGAGCCCCGCCGTGGCGTTGGCCCTGGGGCGCCCCTCACCCTGAGCCCACGCTCTGGGCCTGGAGCCGGAGTCTGTGCAGGGCTGCGGTGGGGACCCGGAGGGCTTGTGGAGCCCAGAGGAGTGGGGCCTAACCAAGGCAGGACGCTCAGGATTCCTGGGCCTGGGCCTTCAAGGCTGACCTGAGCAGGCTGGGGGTGCCTGGGGGCTTCCTGAGCCCAGAAGTCTAGGCGCTCTGAGAGGGAAGTGAAAGGGTGTGAGGATGGGGGGGGGGGGAGGAGAGAGAAGTCGGCTCCTAGGGGACAGGACAGGGAGATGAGAAGTGTTACAGTGAAGTGGGACCCCACAGGCCGCAGCTGCCTGGCTGGGCAGACGTTAACCCTGGAGTTACTGGGTGGCAAGGAAGGCCTGGGGGCCTCCGAGCCGTGTCCGGGCTGAGTGTGGTGAGGGCGCTGTCTCCACAGCCCTGGCGACGGCCCTGGACGTGGGCTTGTCCAACTGGAGCTTCCTCTACATCACCGTCTCACTGTGAGTGCCCGCCGCGCCCGCCGCCTCCTCGCGCTCGGCTCCTCCCTGGCAGCCAGCAGCTCTCCGAGAGGGGAAGTCGGGGGAGCTGAACTCGCCGCCAGGCAGCTCAGGAAACCAGAGCAGAGCAGGCAGGGTGGTGGCGGGGCGGCGCGGGCCGGGTGCGTGTGGCTGGGGACCCCGCAGTGGCGCTCCTGCTGTTGCTTAGCTTCAGAGCGTTCAGTCCTGCCCGCTTGTCCTTCTCCGCTCCTCTCATCCCTCCCACGGCCTGGTCTCCGCTGAGGGCCGAGTCGGGAGGGGACTCTGGGCTCAGTGTCAGCCTGCAGCCTCTGCTCCCTGGTGGCACCTAGAGGCTTCTCAGACAGTGCTGCCGGGAAGACCCAGGCCGGCTCCTTTTGATCTTGGTACCAAGGCTGCCCAGCTGTCCCCTCCTTTCCCTGCCCCGCCATGATTGCTCCGGGGCCTCTTGCTGGGTGGGGGGTCTGAGCCGCAGGCGCCCGTGCTGCATTGTGGGTAACGTTCCCTTGCAGGTACACAATGACCAAATCCTCCGCTGTCCTCTTCATCTTGATCTTCTCTCTGATCTTCAAGCTGGAGGAGCTGGTGAGGCCCGAGCTGCTCTTCTCTCCTTCCTGCCCCTGCAGGTGCTCAGGATAAAACGGGATCTGAGCACTGTGCGTGAGAGGAGACGGGCCCAGCCCAGGCAGTGACTCCCTTTCCAGAGAACGTGCCAGGCCCGGCAGGGTACCGAGTGAAGGAGAAGGCAGGAGGGTGTGGAGAGGTGGGGCCGCCTGGGGACTGTGGCAAAGTGCTGCAGTGTTCAGAGCTGGCCGGAAGGCTGGGGACATAGCCGCGGACCAGCAGCCGTGTGTGCGTGCGTGTGTGCGTGGGGGGCTGTCTGGGACCCCTGGGTGGGGGTGAAGGACGCAGGGCCCCCAACTCTACGTGTGCCGAGCTCTTGCCCCTCGAGCGCCCGGGTCAGCTCGGCTGCTCCCTGCCCCCTAGCGCGCAGCCCTGGTCCTGGTGGTCCTGCTCATCGCCGGGGGCCTCTTCATGTTCACGTACAAGTCCACACAGTTCAACGTGGAGGGCTTTGCCCTGGTGCTGGGTGCCTCGTTCATCGGCGGCATTCGCTGGACCCTCACGCAGATGCTGCTGCAGAAGGCCGAGCTCGGTGAGCACGTGCCACCGCCCTGGGGAGGGGCCCGGCACAGGCCAGTTGGAGGCAGCGCAGGCCCGGCCTGACGGGGCCCGTCTCCCCACCCCACAGGCCTGCAGAACCCCATCGACACCATGTTCCACCTGCAGCCGCTCATGTTCCTGGGACTCTTCCCTCTCTTTGCTGTGTTTGAAGGTACGCTGGGTCATCCGCTTCGGGGGCACCTTGGTAAGGCAGATCCCAGCCAACACAATGGCTGGGGCTCCCATGTGAGAAATCCTAGCTAGCAAGTCTGTGCGGTGTAAACAAAGAGGTGACCATGACAGTGACCTGCCCACCCCTGAGGGCACGTCAGGACTGTCCTCATTGGAGCATACTGACTCACGTGTTCTCCCACCGCTGCCCCGTTTGCAGCTGAGAAGCTGAGGTGTGGGAGTGAGGACAGCCAGCCCAAGCCTGGCCCCAGTGCTGACCTGTCACGGCTGAGGGCCAGGCAGGGGCAGGGCATGCTGGGAAGTGGGCCCAGAGGTTCGGCGGTGCCCAGGGGTCCCGGCAGTGCAGAGGTGGGCTGGGGATGGGAGTGGTCATCCCCGCCTCCCGACCCCACCATCATCCTCCAGAGGAGGGGGGCAGGGAGGCGCCACCCACCTCTGGGCCTTTAGGCTTGGGCTTTGTCCTGTCTGTCTGTCTGTCCTTCTTCCCTCGGGGGCCTTACAGAAAACTCTGAGCCACACCTGTGTAGGCTGCAGGTGGCACAAGCCTCCCCGGGAAGGTTCTTCTGCCGCCCATTGTCCGGGAAACTTCCGTTCAGAGCCTCTTTTTTTTCTTTCTTAAAATCTCTGCCTTCCTTCCTTCTGCCCCCTTGGCGCCAGCGCCGCGCTCGCTCCCTCACTGGGTGTTTACGCCATTCCCCATCCCTACAAACCCACGGCCGAAAGCCCCCGGTCGTCGTCACTTAGCAAAGCTGCATGGATTTAGCTCCTTTAATCTTTTCTGGTAAATTAATCCCCCAAGCGCCTGCATGACTTATGTCGCTCTTCCCCGAGCTGCGCCTTTGCGGCACTGCTGAGCCCAGCGCAGACAAGCGCCCTGCCCTGGGAGGCGGCTGCGGGCGAGGGGCTGGGGGCCCCGCCACTCTGTGCTTCTCCGCTGCTTCCCTCCCCACCCTGCAGCCCGCTGCTACGCCTGTGCTGAGCAGCATCTAGCCTAAAGTGGAGATGTGCAGGGTCCACTGGTCGGTGGGACCAAGGGACGAGCCTCGTGGGCCAGGTACTGCCCAGCTCTCCTGCAAGGACCACACGCCATCCCCGACCCCTCCACCCCAGGAGGTAAACACGACTGGGCTTCACGGGGCTTGTAGGGAGATGGAGTTAAAAGATGACTTCGTTTTGGTGCCCAGAAGCCCCGTTGGCATCGCGTGTGTAGTTTGTCCATGATACGTGTTTTCCTTGAGGCTTCTGAAGCCCGGCCAAGGCCCAGCAGGTGGACATGGCAGAGGAGCAGGGCGGGGCCTTCTCTGCCTGTGCCAGGCAGCCTGGGGCTCAGGCGCTTGCAGCCTCTGGACGCTTGGTTTACATGGCCCGGGGCGCGCTGGCAGCCTCGCTGCTTCCCGGTGTCGCCAGGTCTCTGGCCCTCACCTGTTTCCCAGGGCCTCAGACATCAGCAGGTGCTGAGATGGCACCCCCGAACCCAGCCTCCCCCTCTCTCCCATTGCTTCCAGGTCTCCATTTGTCCACATCTGAGAAAATCTTCCGTTTCCAGGACACAGGGCTGCTCCTGCGGGTACTCGGGAGCCTCTTGCTTGGCGGGATTCTCGCCTTTGGTTTGGGTTTCTCTGAGTTCCTCCTGGTTTCCAGAACCTCCAGCCTCACCCTCTCCATCGCTGGCATCTTTAAGGTACAGACCTGCAGGTGACCCCAGTGCTGTAGTAAGGGGAGCCCCAGAGGGGCTTCTGCAGCTTCCCCCCCGGCTTCTGTGCCGCAGGTCTCTGCAGAGAAGAGGAGGGGGCCACTTGGGTGCTGGGTGCACAGCTCTGAGTGGGACGGAGCTGGGGAGGCAGCAGGAGCAGCCACCCCCCCGGGGTATTCAGCAAGGGGCTCCCCCCATGGCTGACTCCGAGGCCTGGGGTGCCCCTTCTGGTCATTTAGCAGTGGCCTGGAGCCATCAGTGCAGGAGGCCCAGCATGCACTCAGTTGGTAGAGTTCCATGATTGATTGGTGATGCCTGCCCGAGGCACAGCAAGGCGGAGTTGCGTTATGAGGGAGCGCCCTGTGTGGCCAGTCTCTCCTTGACCGCTGCCTAGCTCCACTCAACCCTGCCCCTCTCCCCCCACTCCTCCCCACTTTTCCCTTTTCTTCCCTGCCCCCACCCCTGCCACTTCTCCAGTCCTCCATGCTCAGGGCCTGAACCTAGGCTGCAGTAGAATGTAGGGCTTCTGAGGGTCTTCCAGGAGAGCTGCCAGCCAGGGGCGGGGGCCCCTCGGTTCTCTGCAGGCGGTTCGTGAGGGTGCCACACTGAACGGTGGGAGCCCCCAGAGCCTTCGCTCCCGCGGCCCTTGTCTGCACTGGACCCACTCTGCTCCGGCCCCCTCTGGTTTGCCTCTTTTATAACTGACAGGCAGAATTCTGCAGAAAGCACCTCTGTGTTGCATCTCAGTAGCAGGAAGGAGCCCGGTGGGTGGGCACTGCAGGTGGCCTGGGCCCTGACTCCGCCCTGCCCAGGGCACATGCTCATCCCCTCCCCCCCTCCCTGCCTCTGCCCCAGGAAGTCTGCACTCTGCTGCTGGCAGCTCACCTGCTGGGCGACCAGATCAGCCTAGTGAACTGGCTGGGCTTCGCCCTCTGCCTCTCGGGGATATGCCTGCACGTGGCCCTCAAAGCGCTCCACTCCCCAGGTACGCAGAGCCCCTCCCAGAGACCCCCGCCCGGGCTCCTAGCACCTCGACCCTGCCCCAGCCCTGCCAGCGAGAGCCAGGTGGCTCTGGACTCATCCAGGAGCCGCGCGCCCCGCACTGCCTGTCCCCAAGATTCAGAAAGTAGGCCTGGCCGTGCTGCACGCGCCGCAGCCGTGGTCTCTCGTCCCAGGTGACCCCGGCCCCAAGCCCCTGAAAGTGCTGGGCTCCAGCCCCGACCTGGAGCTGCTGCTGCGGAGCGGCCAGCAGGAGGACGATGACAACGAGGACGACGACTTGGTGGCGCAGGTGCGGCAGTGAGCCGGGCAGTGGCGCGGAAGCACAGCTGTGGGCCCGGCCGCCCTCGGTGGCAGCTGGAAGCGTGGATCAGGAGCCACGGGAGTGGCGAGGGGCCTGTGGCTCGGCTCCCACCCTGCCCTCTGGATTCAGCGGGAGGAGCGAGCGGGCCGCCCTCGGCTGCTGGCTGGGCTCTGGCGGATGGCGGCCAGGACCATTCGGAGGCATCACAGCTCTCCGAGGGGCGCGCGGGGCTGGGGCCTCGTCGCCTGGACGGCCTTTCTCGGAGCAGATGTATTTATGGTTGGGAGATAGGGCTCACGCTGCAGTGGCCACGTTGTGTGCCTGGAGCAGGATCAGGGAGATGCCGTGGGCCGGGCCTCTCCACTCCCTTCCCTGCCCGAGGCCTTCGCCCAGTGTGGGTCACGAACCAGACCTCCCATGTTCGCGTGTGCGCCCCGGGGCCCTCCGTGGGCACCACCACACCCAGCAGGCAGGAAGTGGATGTTTGCTGAGTGCCGGACCTCGCAGTCCTGACGCGTCTCACAGCCTGGGTTTGAATCCTAGCTCTGTGACCTTAAGCGAAGCACCTGCTGCTCTGTGCTGTAGTTTTCCCATTTGTGAAATGGGGACAGTAATGCCTCAGAGTCATTCTGAAGATTAAGGGAGTCAATATTGCTAACAGTTATTTTTAATTATCTTTATTTTAAAAATCATTTCAATAACCAAGGAACCAAGATCCAAAAGGTTAAAAAAAAAACTCCTTAACGTGTAGTGAGGAACCAGCGCTGTGGTGCAGTGGGTAAAGCAGCCACACAGCGCCTGCATCCCATATGGGCACTGATTGGGGTCCCAGCTGCTCCACTTCCGTTCCCACTGCCTGCCGATGTACCTGGGAAAGCAGTGGAAAATGGCCCAAGTGCTTGGGCCCCTGCGCCCACGTGGGAGACCCTGCAGAAGCTCCTGGCTTCGAATCAGCCCAGATCTGGCCATCTGGGGAGTGAACCAGCGGTTGGCGCTTCTCTGTAACTCTGCCTTTCAAATAAATAAATCTTTAAAAAAAAAAAAAAAAAGTGGTGGAATGAGGATCCACAGTCAGGCTGTGTGCGCCACATACCCATGGACATCCCCAGCTGCTTCCTGGGAGGGTCTGGGGGCCCCAGGGACCTGCACCTGCCACTCACTGACCTGGATGAGGCCTGTGCTGCTGTGTACTGCAGTTCCCTCTCCAAAGTCGGACCAGGAGCTCCGGGCCTGGCTCTGGTGCTGTGGTCCTGTGCCTGGCCTGCCTGGAGTGGAGGTGGAGGGGTTGGGGTCTGAGGCTCGAGGGGCACAAGCGCTTCCATGCACTCACAGCAGGTGGCGCCATTGCCCCACACTGCAGCTGGGAGAGCCCAGCCTGCCGGTGCACTCTTCCATCCAGCAGAAGGGGTCCTTGGAAGGGGACAGGGGTCCCCATAGGTGGGGCCAGGGTGGGGCTTGGAAAGCTGTTCCCACTAGGTGGAGCCACTGACGTTCCTTCAATTACCCCGACAAGGTCTCCAGTCCTTGGGGAACATCCGCAAAGTTCCTGTGGAGGGCCAGATAGCAAATGGTCTCTGTGTGGGGACATTCGGCATTGCGACTACTCGCTCCGCCCTTGTGGTTTGAAAGAAGCCGCAGACCACACAGGCCCTGTTGCAGTGGTGGGACCCAGCTCCGGTTGATTGACTCCCGCTCCTGGATTTAACAGCCAGGGAGGCTGAGCCCAGGGGGCCAGCGACTGGCCTCCGCCCTTGGGAGTAGAACCGAGAACCGCCTCCAGGCCCAGTTCCCAGCACACTGGAGCAGGTAGAGGTGTGGCACCTAGGACGCTCCACCGGGTGCCTTCTACCGGCACCTCTGTCCACCTTGGGTTCTGCAGACCTGGAGGCCAGGATCAGAGGAAGCCCCTGCTCCCGATGGGCAGTGTCGGGGGAGAGTTGGCCAGGAGAGCAGAGGGCACTTGCCAAGGCCCGCTGGCTCAGGTGGCTGGGGGTGCCCTGCGCGACTCCACCGACCCCTCCCCAGCACAGGGAGCAAGCGCTGCCGTCTGGTGCAGTAATTACAAGGTGCAGAGCAGAGCCCTCACCAAACGCGTGTTGGGTTCAATGACGGCCCCTCGCTTAGCGACAATTACCAGCCAGGCCTCAGGGGGCTGCCCTCTCCTCTCCCACCGCCCACCCAATCACCTGGCTTCTCCGACCACACAGCGTCCACCCTTGGCCGTGAGCCCTAGAACCACCCATGCTGTCTGCAGCCATTGCATCGCGGGGCTGCAGCGTCGCCATGGCAACTCGGCACTTGCACAGGTTGAGGGAAGCTGAGGATGTGACTCGTCTCTCGGAGGCTGCGGTGTCTGTCCCCGCACAGCCTCCAGCTCCAGGGCCCCCGTGGGAGGGGAGGAGGGGGAGGACCCACCTGCAGATGCGGGTTGTAAGTGTTGACATGTCCACCACCTTTCCCGGGAGCCTCTGGGGGAAGCAAGGCTGACCCCCCTAGGTAGGGACATCTGCGATCGCTGTGGAGGTGGCAGGAGGGCGGGCTGGGGTTTGCCCGTGGGAGAGACCTGAGCCATCGGGCAGGAACTGGCGTCCCTCACCCTCCCTTCCGCTTCCCCTCTCCCCTTGTGGGCTTGGGGGTGTTGTCTCCATCTGTTTCTGCTCCACTCTGCTGTGAAAACCCTGAAAACCCCAGTGGCTGCAGAGCCGAGCCACATGGCACCAACAGAATCCTCCTGTGGTACTTGCAGCTCCCCGTGTCACGGACTGGCAACAGGCTGAGACCGGTCCCCAGTATGTAGTCTATAGTCTAGAAAACGGGTTGGCTGCAGGTCGGGGGGACACCCAGATCATCCACTTAGGTCGACAGGGTTCAGTGAGTGCCAGCCACGTGGCTGACACTCGTGGACTTGGGGACAGGCACGTTTGCCCTTGGAGCCACCCTTCCTCCCAGCCCAGAGAGTGTTGGGGCCGGGGCGTGGGCAAGGGGGACGAGACAGCAGAACGGACCGCTCACTGGGCTCCCTCTGGGAATTCTCAAGGGCTGGTTAATCCCTACCAGCCCAGAGCAGCAGGAGTCTGCTGTTTCACAGACGTGGAGACCGAGCTCACGGGGTCACACACAGGTGGCAGAGGTGGCAGCATGTGCACACTGGCCTGGGTTGCACGCCCTGTCTCTGCCCGGGATCGGCTGTGTGGTCCCGAGCTGACCCCCTCCCTGAGCCGCTACAGAAGGAAGAACTGGCATCTGATGTGAAGATGTAACAAAATGCCGCGAGTCAAGCGGTTCGCACGGTGCTGCCACATGGTCCTGACCACTGTGGAGGTGTTGCAGCGAGGACACCCTGCAGCACGCCCAGTGAACACAGGAGCCAGCCCCGGAGCCCCGCCCCCCGAGGGCCCTCTCCTTGCCGCCCTGCCTGGCAGTGTCCCATGGAGGACTTCCCAGTAGCGGGGGCCTCACGGGTCCCAGCAGAGAAATGGTTTGCCCTGGAGGCAGAGCTGTTCCCCACCACTGCCACCTGCTTCCTGCCGGCCCCCAGCCCTTCCCACCCAGCCACCACCTCCCGCTCAGCCCTGACATCCGCTGGGCCCCTTCACCCCTGCTTTGTAATAACCAATTAGCTTGAGTCTGTTCCCATGGTTATTTACAGTCTCATTGGCAACTCACACATTCATTCCCCTGAAGCAGGCCCGCTGGCCTCCTGCTGGTGGGGCTGTCCCTGTCTCTGGGATGGCTGATGGGCGCTCACCTGCTGGGGACAACCGAGGGACGGCATCGGACTGGAAGAAAAGGCGTACGGTGCCTTCGAAGTTTCTGGAACACCTAGGATCCCTGCCCAGTGACAACGGCTGTGGGCGCAGACACCACTGTGAAAGTACTCCCCGACCTCCAGGGACTTCCGCAGGGCTTTAAAAAAAAGTTTTATTCATTCATTCATTCATTCATTCATTCATTTGAAAGGCAGAGTAACAGAGAGAGGGAAAGAGCTTCCCTGTATTATTTCACTACCCAAATGCCGCGGCAGCCAGGGCTGGGGCTGGCCCAGGCCAAAGCCAGGAGCCAGGGACCCCACGCGGATCTCCCGCATGGGTAGCGGGAACCCAAGTACTTGGGCCTCCCCCCCAGGCGCAGCAGCAGCAAACCGCTGGCAGCACAGGTGGGCCTGGCCCCAGGCACGCCAGCGTGGCCTGCAGGGCTCCCAGGTGGCATGTTTGGCTGCTACAGCACAATGCCTGCCCCTTCTGCCGGCTTCAAGCCCAGCGGGCTCCCCGGTGGAGACGCGTGCAGGGCCTTGATCAGAAAGTGGTCTGGCGCGGGCTTGGCAGAGGGACAGGCCGAGCTGCAGGGCAGCCCCAGGGCTCTCGGCCCGCCCAGAGAGCAGCTCTGTGGCTGAGCTGGTCCCCAGGGGACGGAGGGTTCCAACATCTGTGCCCCAGTTACCTGCCCCCAAAGGAGGCGTGGCTTTGGGCAAGGCGGCTTTGTTACAGGACAGTCCCCCAGGGGCTGCCTCCAGCCCTGCTCCTGGCTGCTGGGGCATAAACCCTCTACCCCAGGCAGCATCCGCCACACCCAGGGGCACGGGGAGGGGCGAGCACCCTGCCTGTGTGCGCGCTTTCCTGGGAGACGAGTCCTTCACCCCCAGCGGGTGAAGACTCATTGGTCTGAAGAAAGCCCCATGGGGCCAGAAAAGCCCCCTGCAGGAGATCAGTAAGACTGAAAGGCAGGGTGGGGGGTGTGCCGGGGCTCCGTGGCACAGTGGGTTAAGCCACTGCCTTTAATGCCTGCAGCCATGTCAGAGCGCCGGGCGGAGTCCCAGCTGCTCCACTTCCAGTCCAGCTCCCCGCTACTGTGCCTAGAAAAGCAGCAAATGATGGCCCACCACCCCTATGGGAGACCTGAACCTGAGTGGGGTTCCAGGCTTCTGGCTTCGACCTGGCCCAGCCCTAGCCGCAGTAGCCATTTGGGGAGTGAACCAGCAGATGGAAGATTGTGTGTGTGTGTGTGTGTGTGTGTGTGTGTGTGTGTGTGTGTCACTCTGGCTCTCAAATAAATAAATACATCTTTTAAAAGTATGAAAGGGGTCGGCGCCACAGCTCACTAGGCTAATCCTCTGCCTGCGGGTTCTAGTCCTGGTCGGGGCGCTGGATTCTGTCCCGGTTGCTCCTCTTCCAGTTCAGCTCTCTGCTGTGGCCCAGGAGGGCAGTGGAGGATGGCCCGAGTGCTTGGGTCCCTGCACCCGCATGGGAGACCCGGAGGAAGCACCTGGCTCCTGGCTTCGGATCAGTGCAACGCACTGGCTGCAGCGGCCATTTGGGGAGTGAACCAACAGGAGGAAGACCTTTCTCTCTGTCTCTCTCTCTCTCACTGTCTAACTCTGCCTGTCAAAAAAAAATATGAAAGGATGGACAGATGAGTATGGATGATGGATGAACAGGGAGTGAATGGACAGGTGGATGATAGGTGAATGAATGACAGATGAGGGATGAGAGAGGAATGAATGATGGATGTGCAGGCGGGTGGATGGACAAACGGATGGGTGGGTACTAGCTAAGTGGTGACGTCTGGATGCTGTAATAAGAATGTATGCATGACAGAAAAGGGGACGACTTCTGGAAGAAGCCTGAGCCCAGGCAGGAGTTTGCCAACAAGACAAGAAAAAAGGTGGTGGGGGGCTCTGTGGCCACAGTGGGTTAAAGCCCCAGCCTGCAGCACCAGCATACCATATGGGCACTAGTTCGAGTCCCGACTGTTCCATTTGCAATCCAGCTCCCCACTAATGCGCCCGGGAAAGCAGCGGAGGATGGCCCAAGTGCTTGAGCCCCTGTACCCGCGTGGGAGACCTAGAAGAAGCTCCTGGGTTCATGTCGGCTCAGTTCCAGCTGTTACGGCCGTGCAGGGAGTGAGCCAGCAGAAGGAAGACCTCTCTCTCTCTGTGTCTCTCCTTCTCTCTATAACTCTGTCTTTCAAATAAGTAAAATAAATCTTAAAAGAAATGTTTTTTAAAGGCAGGGGAAGAGCGTCCCCAGAGGCACAGAGCTGTGAGTGGGTGCCCCGGTGGTGCATTGGCCACCACGACCGGCCACGACCGGGAGGGGCGGGGCTTGGACTGCCTCTGCAAGGCCCACAGGTGCCCAGGAGGAACGCTGGTGGGGATGTTCCCCTGATCTCTGGAGCATGTGGCTTAGGGAGAGAAGTCCACGCACGTGAGAAGCACTGGGACGTGTGCCATGTCTGTCCCTTCAGTTCTGGGCTCCTGGTCCCGAAGCCAGGTCCTGGGAGGTCATGGCTATTAGCAGCCTGGCTCTCCAGAGAAGCAGGCTCAGAGAGGCTAAGCGACTTGCCGGAGGGCACTCACCTCATTAGCCACGAAGCAGGGAGCTGCCCCACCCGGCTGGCTGGCCCCCTGGGACCTGCACAATGGGCTGCTGGTGGCAAGGGCTGGCTGGCTGGCTGGCGTCCTGCTGTCGATGTTTTGCCCGGGGAGGTATCCCCCACTGAGCCCAGGCCTCCCCCTGTTCCTGGGCTGCCCCATGAATTAAACATGCCCCCATGGTTAACTCAGTAATGCTTTTATTAATAGTTAATTACTCAACGTGCACTGGGGAAATGAGACTTACTCAGGCCTCGTAAATTAAGGCAGTGATCTCGTGAAGGAAGCCAATGGGAGTTCATTACCCCGGCCCCCTCCGCTGCTGCACCTCTGGGCTTGCCATTTAGCAGGGCTAAACTCGACATACCGGGGGGGGGGGGGGGGGGCACGTGGGGCCACAGGCCCCTCCCACAGGCAGAGGTGGGGACTGGATGAGGAGCAGGGAGGAGCCTCCAGCAATCTCTGAGAGAGGAAAAGGGCCAAAGAGAGGGGCAGAAGTGGGCTGGGAGATGTCATTCTTGCCCCGAGGGGGGGCACCAGCCTTGCTCTCTGTCACTGCCCGGGGCTCGGCGCAGCCCCTGGGGATTCCCAGACAGGGCAAGGCCACCTGCCCACTGTGTGGGTGTGGGACCCCCTCACTCGATCTGGGCCTGGGCCTGGACCTGTGGTTTCCCGTCAAGACCCTCGGGTCCCAGGCATTCCCCTCCAAACGTCCACGCGGCCCTAGAGCCCCTGGTCTGCGGCCAGCTGGGGGATGAGCTGTTTACCTGGCCGGCTTCTCGGCATGGAACGTCCTGCCTTGTTTTGTTTCCGGGACAGAGAAGCCCCTCCTCGTGTCCCCGCGGGAGAGGGGCCAGCGTCCACTCTGCTCTCCTGAGTGCCGGGCTGGTGCTGGGGGTTCGTGGTCATCGGCTTCCATTTCTAGCCCCTGCCAGTCTCCGTTTCTTCACCTGGACATAGGCACACGGTTAATACCTGGGCCTGAGCCCAAGCCACTGCTCACAGCGCCGGCCTCGTGTCCCAGCGGCTCTGCTTCCAATCCAGCTCCTGCTAACGCACCTGGGAAGACAGCAGACAATGACTCAAGCACTTGGGTCCCTGCCGTCTGGTGGGAGACCAAGAAGAAGCCCCTGGCTCCTGGCTTTGGTCTGGCCCAGCCCTGGCTGCTTGCAATATTTGTTGAGTGAACCAGCAGATGGAAGATTCTCCCACCTTCCCTCCCTCCCTTTCTCTCTCTATTCCACATTGCCAAAGCTCCATCATTTTCCTTCCATGGAGGCAAATTGGGTGCCCGGCCCTTCGTGCAGAAGAGCATAGTGGCCAAGCCCCCAGGGCCTGGGAAGATCGGCCTATGCGCCCCCCCCCCCCCATCACAGCACCTCACCAGGCAAGTGTGGGATGAGACAAAGGGGCTCAGCTCCGAAGCTGGGCTGGCCCGGGTTCAAATCCCACTGCCCCGGGGCCAGCGCTTTGGTCCCCAGGGCCTCAGCGTCCATGTCTGGTAACACCTGTGCCACAGCCTCTTTGCCTGTGACGTGGGGTTATGGTGGCCTCCCTGGCCGGGCGGTTGGAGGCCCCGCAGGGACCATGGGCGCCCGGTCTGCCTTGCCAGCAGGACATGGAAGAGGCGAGCTGCTGCAGTTCTCAGTGGAGGGTCGGGGCAGAGCCTTCAGGGGTAAACACTGCCCTGGGGGACGAGGCGACCCTTGCTCTCCTGAGCGTGGTCATGGCGACTGCCACCCCACACCCACCCAGGCAGCGGTGGGCCTCTGGCCGTGCCCCCCAAACTGCAAAGCCACGCATGGGCAAGGAGCCGGGGGCGGGAGCTTGCAGGCTCGCCGGTCAGGGAGCAGGAGGCGCGGAGGCGTGCGGCTCCAGGTTCATATATAATCTGTGGCATTGGATTTAAATGTCAGTGCTGCAGGCGGCTGACCCGGGTTCCCGCACAATGGGCCACAAGGGGCGCCTCCGCCGCCTCTTCATCTTCCTGGCGGTAGCTGACCGAAGGGAGGGAGATTTGGTTTCTTAAAAAACTAAACAGTTGTTGAGCACTCCGGCGTTGCCTGGGCAACAGCCGAGGGGGAGAGAGAAGCATCTTATTGTTTAAAGTTATTCTTGCTCGATTTCAAAGGTCTGCTCTGAAAAGCCCGCATTCTCGAGCAGCCCGGCGGCTCCTCTCCGCCGGCCCAGCCGAGCCGGCGCGGCTCCTGCCCACCCTCGGCCTCCAGCCCCACCCCCCCAGCTCTGTGCTTTCGCCCGCGAGTCAGTCCAGCAGGATGCTGACCCCTCCCTGCCACCCTGCCCAGCCGCTGGTTGCTTGTCCAGACGTCCCCTGACGGGGCCTGGGGACTCGAGGGCGCTGTCGGTCTCAGGGACATAGGGGTCGGCTCGCCACATGATCCTGACCTGCAGCAGGGGGCGGGAGGAGTCTTGACCATGGACAGTCCAGAGGCGGGCATCTTGGTTCTGGAGCCAGCCAGGGGCAGGTCAGGTGGCTCCTGGGGGACAGGATCGCTGAGACCGCGTCAGGTGGCCTCTGGCCTCCTGCCGCGTGGTGTGGGGACTGTTTGCTCGTCTCTCTTCCCCAGGAGACTGTCAACTCCTGACAGCCGGGCTGTGCCTGCTCGTGTCTGAGTACTGTACGCTGCCCCAAATCCTTTCAGGAGAGAGGCAAATTCTGAAAACCCAAACGGGATGTCCATCTATTTTTAATTACAAAGTGTTCAGATAGCAACTACACACATGGTACACAATTCAAAAGCTTCCGCAGGAATCACTCCCTGTGTCTCCCGGGGCCTGGTTTCCTTCCGAGGGGACACTCAGGATTCCTCGCTTCCTGCCATATCCCACTCACAATACCGTTCATAGGAGGAGACTAAGAAGTTCATGGGGAAATGGATTAAAAGATGTTTATTTTGGTGTGAAGATTTTTGAAGTCCATGCAAAGCTTTTTTTCATGATGTGCATTTTCCATGAACTTTTTAAAAACAAGTATGCATTAATTTCATAATTTTTTGCACCAAAATAAACTTTTTGCAATGCCATTTTCCACAAACTTTCTGAAGTTCCCTCATATAGACACAAATGGGCAACAAATGAAGACTTGTTTTTGCAGCTCTAGCCCCTGTGTGCACCCCATGGCCAAGTGCATAGTAGGTACTCGTTACAAGTTTGTCGGCTAGTTGGACGTACAGATAAGTGGATGGATGGATGGTAGGGTGGATGAACGATGGATGGTGGAGGGATGGGTGGATGGAACAGTTGGTGGGAGGGTGATGGATGGGTGGATGGGTGAATGGATTAAGGATGATGGATCAATGGGTGGATGGGCCAGTGATGGATGGGTGGATGAATGGGTCCATGGACAGATGGACAGGTGGATGGGTGGGCAGTGTGTATGTGGATGGATGAATGGATAAAGGATTTGTGGATGGTTGGATCAATGGATGGATGGACAGGTGGATGGGTGGGCAGTGTGTATGTGGATGGATGAATGGATAAAGGATGGATGGATGATGGATTGGTGGATGGATGAAATTATTGAATAGGTGGATTGGTCAGTGATGGATGGTTGGTTGGTTGAAGGATGGGTGGATGTGTGGATGGATGGGTGGATGGGTGGATGAGTGGATGGGTGGATGCATGGGTGGATGGCTGGATGGGTGGATGGATAGGTGGGTGGATGGGTGGATGGGAAGGTGAGTGGATGGATGGATGGATGGATGGATGGGTGGATGGGTGGGTGGGTGAGTGGGTGGATGGGTGGATGGATAGGTGGGTGGATGGATGGGTGAAGGATTGATGGGAGAGTGTGGGTTGGTGAAAGATGAGTGGATACGTGCAGTTCTTGCTGTTCCCTTTTCTCTTGGATGTCTGCGCTCCCCAAGGGGCTCCTCGGGAGACATGTTGAGTCTGAGGGGCCTATGCAACTCAGATGGAGCTGTCCAGCAAGCAGCTGGCTTTGTGGTTGTCAGGTGGGAATTTTGTTCTACTGCTTAAAAATGACCTAGATCCAGAGGCTCGACCTCCTAGAGGTTTGTTTACTCCTGCTGAGCAATCCCGACGCAGGGTGAGCTCTCAGAGACACCAGGGTCGGGGGCACCCTTAACATTTCCCTCATAGTCTCAAAAATGCCGTGGGCGAGAGGGTCTCAAGCATCAGGCCCACGTTCCAGGGAGGAGACAGAGGAAGAAGAGGCCAGAGGATGGCCGACCCCCGTGAAACACCCGTCCCGGAAGCCCCGCCCCGACTCCAGCGTTCCCATTCCTTGTCTTCCTCCTTCTGTCACCCACCCCTCGGTGCCCATCCTCTGCCCAGCATCCAGAGTGACTCTTCTAATCACAGATCTGAGGGTGCCGCGCCACCCAGAGCACCCGGCAGCAGCCTGGGGCCTTGCGGGGCCGGCAGGAAGTCCCTGCTCCTCCCTGCCCCTTGGCCCTGGCGGTCACTCTGCCCCAGCCACCCCGGCCTTCCCCACCTGCCCAGCCCACAGCCCTGACACTCATTGTGGCCCTGCCTGTGGGAAGTTCCCTCAGACCCTCGGCCTGCAGCTCCTTGGCATCAACACCCCCGGGTGGAGAACCCTGGTGACCACTCAGGCGCGGCCCACCCCGCCGCCCCCTCCCTGGCCCCTCCGGGAGGGAACCCCCCTAGACCGTGGGCGCCTGGGCATCCTCCAAGCGGTGACGCCTCCAGCTCCTTCCCCAGGATCGCGTTTTCCAAAGCCTAGAAGAAAACACGTGGGGTTACAAAGGCAGCCAATTATATTGAAATACAGTTTTCAAAATATTTACAAAACAAATGTGTGTTACAGCACTATATGTGCCGCGTTATTAATGCATTAAGTAACGAGCTTGAGCGGCAGTTCTATTAGGCGCCACAGTTTGGAAGCAGTGATGAGTGTCAGTGATATTTCGGAATGTCTGCAACAGCCGTAATGGGAGAGGAAATATCGGATTTCTGTTGGTGAGAGTCACAGTCCTGCTGATGCTCCCGTGATGCCTCGCCACCATCCATAATTGAAGAGTGACACTATATTTCAGCCAGAGGCTAGTGAAATAACAATGTGATTTTCCCCCCATCTCACATCACTTACCCCCGAATCCTAGCAGAAGATGCCTGGGTTAGGGGTGGGGAATGTTTTTCTTTTTCTAAGTCTACACATGTATTTGTAACTTGCTATTGTCCTCTGCTGTATCTTCAGTACCAAGAGGACGGCCAGGCACAGAGGAGGTCAACAAAGATTTTTTTAAAAGATTTTTATTTATTTGAAAGTCAGAGTTACACAGAGAGAGGAGAGGCCGAGTGAGAGACAGGTCTTCCATCTGATGGTTCATTCCTCAGATGGCCGGAGCTGCGCCGATCCAAAGCTAGGAGCCAGGAGCTTCTTCCAGGTCACCCACATGGGTGCAGGGGCTCAAGGACTTGACATCTTCTACTGCTTTCTCAGGCCATAGCAGAGAACTGGATCAGAAGTGGAGCAGCCGGGACCAGAACCGTCGCCCATATGGGATGCCGGCACTGCAGGCCAGGGCATTAACCCACTGTCCCATAGTGCTGGCCCCAACAAAGATTTTTTAAAATTAAATGAACCGATAAGAGATGAGGTTGCAAGGGGCAGGCACTGTGGTATAGCAGGTAAAGCCACTGCCTGCAGTGCCGGCATCCCATATGGGCGCCAGTTCGAGTCCCGGCTGCTCCACTTCCAATCCAGTTTTCTGCTATGGCCTGAGAAAGCAGTAGAAGATGGCCCAAGTCCTTGGGCCCCTGCATCCATGTGGGAGACCCAGAAGAAGCTCCTGATTCCTGGCTTCGGATTGGCACAGCTCCAACTGTTGTGGTCATCTGGGGAGTAAACCAGCGGACGGAAGACCCCCCCCCCCTCTCTCTCTCTCTCTCTCTCTCTCTCTCTCTCAGCCTCTCTGTAACTCTGCCTTTCAAATAAATAAATAAATCTTTAAAATAAAAAGAGAGAGGTGAGGTTGCAGAGCCAGGGAACGCTGGAGCCGGATGTGAGAGGCCTTGAATGCCACGCTCAGGAGCACGGCCGGGACCGGCGAGGGTGGGGACGGGCTGGCAGGTGGGCTGCCGGGGCGGGCAGCAGGCCGGCTGCGTGGGCTGCTTTCTGCAGGAGGCCCCAGCATGGACGGGTCTCCCCATCAATCGCGGATGACAGCAGCCGCTTCCCTGCCTACTCCCCTGTCTCCCTCTGGCCTCCCTCCGTGTTAAACAGGGACCTTGGAGAGGCTGGGCCCAAGGTGCTGTCATCATTCATCAATGCTTCCCAGGCAACAGTGGCATGCCGGGTGACAAGGACGGGGTCCACGGGGAGGTGGAAAAGGAGAGCCCCCAAGGCTCCAGATGCACAGTGGGGACATCTCTGTGACAAGGGACCCCACGTGTCCGACCCTGCAGCCAAGGAGGAGACCGGAGCTGGTCGTTCAGGGCCGTCTCCCAGCGACCTGAGAAGCCCGGGAGACAGGCAGCTTCTGGAATCAGCTCGGCCCCTCGTGTCTCAGTCTCGTGCTGTTGAGCAGGTCGTGTGCTCGCTCCAAGCCCACCTCCATCTCCAGCGTGAGGCTGGTTCTTTCTCCATCTCAGGTGTGGGGCAGGGATTCACCAGGGGGGCGGGGGGGGGGGGGCGGATACCTGCTCTAAAGCAGCCAGCTCGATTCAAGTGCTCGGCAGACTAGTGGCCGCCCTTGTCACTAACCTAAAGTAGGGGCTGACGGGGCTGAGCCACCACTTGGGACAACAGCATCCTATCTGGGAGCACTGGCTTGAGTCCCCACTGCTCCACTTCCAATCCAGCTCCCTGCTAATGCATCCAGGGGAGCAGCAGAAGATGGCCCAGGTGCTTGGTCCCCTGCAGCCACGTAGGAGACCCAGATGGAGCTGTGGGCTCCTGGGTTCGGCCTGGCCCAGCCCTGGCCACTGTGGCCATTTGGGGAGTGAACAAGTGGATGGAAGACTCTCTCTCTCTTCTCTCTCTCTCTTCCCCCTTTCTCTCTCTCTCTCTCTGACACTCTGGCCTTCAGATAATTAATTAAGTTAAAAATAGCATAAAGCAAAACAACTTGGCGATGGGGCCAAGTGTCCATGCTGCCAGTATCCCTTCATAACCCAACTCGTCATCCCGCCCAGAACAGGAGGGGCCAAGAAACCAGAGCGGAGGGAAGACAGTCTTAAAGTCAGGCAGCTCTGGGTTCAGCTCACGGCTGTGTGACCTTGGGTGAGCCACGTCACCGCTCTGAGCCTCATCTATTCCCAGTGCTGCAAGCCGGAAGTAGAATGCGCTGTGAGCATTCCTAGGGACAGGGCCGACCCAGCCATAAACACACCAGGAGCTGAGAGGGTGGAGGGAGTGGCACCTGCCATCCTCGTGCCTGGTAGGCAGTGCCGCCTCAGGGAGCGCTCAGACCCCTTGGTGCCCTGGACCCTCTCTCAGCGCTTAGGAGAGAGAGAGAGAGAATCATCCATCTGCTGCTTACTTCCCCAAGGCCAGGAGCCATGAACTCCATCCGGGTCTTCCACGTGGGTGGCAGGGGCCCAAGCACTTGCTCCACCCTCCACTGCTTTCCCACGCTGGATCAGAAGCAGGGCAGCCAGGATCTGAACCTGACTCTGATACGGGATGGCGACGTTGCAAGTGGTGGCTTAACCTGCTGCACCACCTCGCCAGCCCCTCCTGTCTTCATTATGGACACTCACTCCTCCCGTCACTCAGCGCGTGGTCCTTAGCCGAACTGAGGGATCCTGCACTAAATAAAGCAGAGGCAGCTCCTGCCCGGAGGAACTTAGTCTGGTGGCCTCGGGCCCCAGGGAACTCCGCCCACACTCCCCGATCAGCAGGAACGTCTGCATTTGCTCCCAAAGACGCATCAGGAAAGGAAGTGTCACGGCTCCCGTGGTCTCCCCGGGCAGCGGGCAGGCTGGCATGGAAGAGCTCGCCGCTATGGGTGTGAAACCCCCCTGGGAATAACACCACGACCCCAGCATGATTGAGGCTCCTCGAACAAGGGAGGGCACGACCAGTCGCAGCCAGGAGAGGCTGCACACGGGCTGGCCCTGCCCAAGACTCACGCTGCTGCCCCTGAGGCTCCCAGAAAAGTCGTGCAGCAAAGAACCGGAGACTCGGAGACTCAAAGACTCAACTCGGTGCTTCCCACCGCCCGGGGCCAACGCAGGCTTTTCTCAAACCGCACCTGCCAACTCTGGAACACACCAGGGCAGAGGGAGGAGCAGGGCGTCCGGACGGACCTGGTTCAAGGCCGGCCTTAGTGTGATTTGCGCTTGATGAACCGTGGAGACGTAACCCAGAGAGGGGCATTGAGTAGCCGCTCAGCGTCTGACCAGGCCCCAGGGGCCCAGGGGCGCCTTCACGCATGTTGCTCTGCTTCCTCTCTGACAGCCAGTATGCACTGGCTCTCAATCCCCTGGGCCCTGTGGCCACATACCCTTGTGCAGGATACAACCTTAACAACTGTACCTGGTGACCCTAATGAGCCCCAACTCCTCACTCCACCCACCCTCAGCCCCTGCATGGGGAGCCACTCCCCTCCAGACGCCTGCTGGTGTGGACGTAGCCCCATCGTGCAGAGCCCCAAAGCGGCCTTGGCCAAAGGTGCTGACTCAGCAAACTTTAATTTATCTCACAGGCCAGGGGTGTGCGCGAAGCAATTAGTGAAATAATGGTTATGTCGCACTAAAAATTATTTATAGAGTCACCAAGCACACAGCTGTGATTAAATTAGACAACGGGTGGGTGGGGTGGGGGGGACTTTAACTGCCGCAGAACCAGCGTCCTGGAGCCGGGGAGGGGAGGGGTCATCCTGCCGGCTGGGTGGGGGTGGGGTCACACTGCTCTTGTCTGCTCACCCCAGGCGGAGGCAGCGGCTGCCCTGACCCAGGGGAGGGTCTGTGTGGGAAATCCCCGTCCCCAGGAGGGTTCTCACCCAGTGGAGACTTAGCAGGAGCCTCAGGGCAAGGCGGTGTGAGAGAGGCGGTGCTGGGTGGGGCAGGGGTCCTCGGCCTCCACGGCTGACCCCCAGCGTGGCCCGCAGAGCACAGAGAAGCCCATTCCTCCTCCCACGCCACAGGTGGCAAAACCGAGGGGCAGACGTCTGCTCTCCCATTCATTCCTCTGATCCAGCCTGGGCACTGGGGGAGCCCCGGACCCCTCTGGGGTCCTCAGCGCATCCCCTGAGTGTTAAGCTGTCAGACAGTGGCTTCTACGCGAGGGAATGGGCATTTATTGAGCTCCTAGTGTGTACTCTTGTTCTTTTTTTTTTTTTTCTAAGATCTATTTATTTATTTGAAAGAGCTACACAGAGACAGAAGGAGAGATGAGGGGGGGTGTCTTTCATCCACTGGTTCACTCCTCAATTGGCTGCAACAGCTGGAGCTGTGCGGATCCGAAGCTAGGAGCCAGGAGCTTCTTCCGGGTCTCCCACGCAGGTGCAGGGGCCCAAGGAATTGGGCCATCCTCTACTGCTTTCCTAGGCCACAGTAGAGAGCTGGATCAGAAGTGGAGCAGCCGGGACTCGAACTGGCGCCCACATCTTACTGGCTACGGCCCAGGGCCGGTTACTGTCCTATTCATGCTTCTGTGTGTCCTCACTTAGCGCCTCACAGCGTTCCTTTAAAGTGTTTTCCCCTTTGACAGATGGAGGATCTGATTCAGAGAGGTGAAGCCATTTGCCCACAGCCACACAGCAAGTGGGGGCCGGGCTGTTTTCTCCGCTCCGGTGCTGGAGGGTTGAGGTGCTCTGAGTGTCGGGGGCACGTTTGTATTTGTGGGCGCTCACCACGGTGCGTGAAAGCAGGGGTTCCTTGACACTGGACACTGCTCTGGCGCTTGACACACATGATCTCGTTCTATCAGCAAGACTTCAGGTGCTCATGGGGAAACTGAGTCACAGGGTGCCCCCCCCCATGGTTGGTTCCCAACCCCCAGGCTATGAGCAGCAGGGTTGGGGTTCATCAGCAGGACCGGAGCTATGGGGTGTTTGCTTGTTTTTAAAGAATTGATTATTTATTTGATAGGCAGGGAGAGACACACAGAGATCTTCCATCCATTGGTTCACTCCCCAGAGGACCACAGGCGAAGCGCCAGGCCGAAGCCAGCAGCCGGGAGCTTCTTCTGGGTCTCCTTGTGGGTGCAGGGGCCCAAGGACTCGGGCATCTTCCGCTGCTTTCCCAGGCCATTAGCAGGGAGCTGGATGGGAGTGGAGCAGCCGGGACTCGAACCAGCGATCATACGGGATGCCGTGCGGCAGCTTTACCTGCTACGCCGCACGCTGGCCCCAGGGGTGCTCTTTCTATTCACTTATTAATTTTTTCCAAAGTGTTGCCAACTCAGCTGCAGAGGCACTCAGAGGCGGCCGTGGTCCTCTGCAGTTGCTCTCAGCTCTGGCCTAGATTCCGTCTCCTACCTCGAGGCGGCCCCGAGCTCAGGCCAACCCATCCAGGAGATACAGACCTTTGCCCAGGGCTCCCGTGTGATCCTAGAATTCTCTGGGAGCCTGAGGGGTGGTGGCGGGCTTGGGAGTGTGAGGTGCGGCAGCAGATCCTCGAGTGCCGACCCCGGGCCCTGCACGCCTGCCCCTCCCATCCCTTCCCCTCTGAGCTACAGACGCGAACCACTGTTTCACACGAGTGCCACCCTGGGTTGTCTTTTTGAGGCTGGGGGTCCGTTCTCCCCTCCCCCCACAAGCCCATGGAGGCTCAGAGACGTGGGGTGACTGGGCAGGGCCTGGGGGCCAACCCCTCTGAGTTCAAGGCTCAGGCCGGCTCCCCAGTCTCCTCCCCTCCCCCTCTCTGCCAGCGCCTCCCTCTGGGGCTCCGACCAGGTCCTCTCTCCCTCCAGGCACCATGCTGATGGAGCAGGCCCAGAGGTCTCCTGCCCAGCGGGTGCGGTTGAGCCACAAGCCTGCCCTGCAGCCCCAAGGAGAAAGGCCCCACCTGTGGGGCCGGTAGCTGGGTCCCTCCGATGCCCCAAGGGGCAGGTGCTCCCACTCCGCAGGATGGACCTCCACTTTGCCTCCTCCCCCTGCCCAGAGTGGCTCCTCAGCCAGGTGGGCAGCAACCTCAGGACCCAGGCCCCTTGCCTGGCTCAGGCCTGAGCCCGCTGCTGCCTCCGGCCACTTAGCATGCAGCCCTGGTCCCAGGGCTGCGGCAGCCAAATGAGATTAGTTCGCCCGCTAAAGCGACTCCCAGCTCGATGCCACCTGCGGCACCGCCCACAGCCCGGGGACCCCGCCCCCTCTTGCTGGCACAAGAAAAGAGGGCAGTGGGTCCGCCCAGCACTGGGCCCTGCCCTCCTCCCCCAGCAGACCTCCCAGAGTCAGCAGTGAGAGGGGTGGAAGGGGGGGGGCAGGCAGCAGAGGGAGCCCGGCAGGATCCGGGGCCCTTCCCTGCTCGGTAGCCCCTGCAACCGGGAAGAAGCATCTGGCCCATCCTCATCCACAGGGCTGCGTCTCCTTGCTTGTTTCCTTGGGCGTGGTCCCGGGGGAGCAGGTGCAAGCAGGAGCCCAGCCCATCCCCCTCCCTCTCCTCCGCTCCCAGGCTCACCTGAGTCTCTCACCCAGCTTCTCTGTAGCTGCTGTGTCCCCGAGTCTCCCAGATCTCTGCCCCAGGGCTACCGGCTCAGCCAGCAGTAAAATGCTTGGGAGGCCACTCCCTCTCCCCACCCCATTCCACCTCCTGAAGCACCCTGGCACCTGGCAGCTTTTGATTGCAAGCCCCTGCCCACTGCCCCCGCTCACCTGGCCAGCCAGGCTGACCCAGTGCAGGGGGAAGGGGTCCTGCTGAAGGCAAGGTGCCCCGAAGCGCTGTCCAGCACACGCCTCTCGGCCGCACTCCACTCCCACCCTCTGCTGCCTGCCTTCCCTCCCAGGTCACACCCGATCAGCTCTCCGAATTTCAACTTGCACTTCTGCCTACATGGACTTGTTGTGTAGCCTCAGGCAAATCACTCAGCCTCTGAGCCTCACTTTCTTCCTCTGCAAAATGGGTCCATCCCTGACCTCAAGGGCCGACAATCTGCACTGGATCACAAGTGAGCATGGCCACGTGAGGGGCTGCTCATGATTGGTGAGGCAGGACCACGGCTCCCCTGGCTTTGCCATCTCCTTGCTCTTGGCCTCTCGGCTCGGATGGTTCATTTGGGGCAGAGATGGCCCCTTCTGTGATGGACAGCGACGGTGCCCAGGCAGAGGGAGGTTCCGAATGCCAGGCATGAGGGCGTGGGTCAGAACCCAGCCCCGGAATTGGCTTTCTCGCCACCACATGGCCTGAATCGCCGGAGCCGGCTCTGCGAAGGGTGCTGCCACCCCTCGTGGCCTCCCCTTCCCTGTGCCCTGCCGCAACCCCCTCTCTGAACACCCTGGTGACCCAGAGACAGGCAGGAGAGAAACCAGAAAGAGGGAGGCTGGGGGCACGGAGACAGAGCTGGGGGTCAGGAGGCAGGGGCAGCAAGGAGGCCAGAGATGAAGCAGGCACGGGGAGACCTGTGGGGACCCCCTCCCTGCTGAACCCCCACCCGCCCCTGTGCGCAGCTGGCCGGAGTTCTGGCCAGCGGGGCGGGACCCTCTCCTCTCCGACACCCCCTCTGGCTCCTCTCCAGCCCCCACCTCCGCACCCATAGGGCCCAGGGAGGAGCCCCAATGGCCGAGGCAGATCCCTGGGCTGGAGCTTGGACGTGGCCCCAGGAGTTCCTGGCAGAGCAGGGCTGCAGGTGTAGGGGAGTGGCCCCAGGCCAGGGCAGCCAGCTGTGCAGTCAGGTGGCCTCTCGCCACTGCAGCCAGCCTCAGGCGGGAGCCACGAGGAAGCTGAGCACGGCCTTGCCCACCTACCTCCCGCTCGGCACACAGGAGACATGGAAACTGAGCTCAGAGGGAGCTGTGGCAATGTCTGCAGACGGCAGGGCCTGGCTGGAGACCTCCGCAGCCCCTGGCCCCGAGCCCCGAGCAGCCCCGCCCATCCCCAGGCCCGCAGGAAGCTGAAGGCTGCTGCTTCCTGCTGCCCAGCCCAGCGTCTCCACCGAGAGCCAGGAAGCCCAAGCCTTCCCGGCACTGGGCAGCCTGGCAGGAGACCCTTCCCTCAGCCCCCTCCCTTCGGCCCTCGACTCTCCCATCTCCCCTTCTCGCACCCACCACCCATGTCTGGTACAGACAGCCTGGGGACAGAGCCACAGGGAGCCCAGACCCAGAGACCCCACCCCAAGATCTCAGAGCTCCTTCTCTATCTAGCCTGCTGTAAACACACATGCGCGCGCACGCACACACACACACACACACACACACTTTTGGATGATTCAGAATCGTTGCTGAACCTCAAGTTCACCTGTTATCAGATCTAGAGACCTCTTATCCTGGGAGGGAAACTAGGGCCAGAGAGGGAATGGACTTGCCCCCAGTTACGGGACAAGGGAATCTCACACGGCTCCAGCAGGTGCTTTGGGGCCAGGGCGCCGCCTCTCAGAACCCCACCGGCCTCCAGACTCCCCCCGGCCATTCTGTGTTCTCCTGGCCTCCCCTCTCACCTGCACCTCCAAGACCTGGTCAGTTGCAGGGCTCCAGAGTTAATAAATCAAGGTGACTTTGGGGACAAGAATCGGCCTCTTTCTCGCAGTCCCTCCCATTTGCATAATCCTGGCTGGCAATATGATAATGATGTTTGTTAAAGACAGAGCACAATAAATTAATACCGTTAAGTTGTTGCTGCAAAATGCAAAGCAGGTAATTTACTGCCAGCCAGGACCGGAGCTTTAAACTGTAATGGATTAACTTTCCCAGCAGCAAATGTGTCCCCCGAGGGAGGGGGGAGGCAGGGGCGGGGCTGGGATGGAGGTGGCAGAGGGGGGAGACTGCTTCCCAGGCTCAGGCCTTGGGGGTCCAGGCTCTCATCTCAAACTTCTACCAGCTATCAGCGCCTTGCCCACTGCACAGAAGGGGAAACTGAGGCCCGGACAGGGCAGGCAGCTGTGGAAGGCCTCGGAGAGGCCGTGGTAGTGACCTGGGGGCTTCACATGACAGCTCATCCCCCTGCAGAGGAGGGGCTGCTGGCGTCCCCCCCCCACACACACACATCCACCCAGGACCTCAGCAGGCGTCCCTGCGGCAGGCCCTCAGCCTCCTCTTCCTGGAAGCGACTGCGGAAGTCGCCAGCCCAGCAGGGCCTCAGCCGCAGCCAGTGCTGGCCCAGCCCGGGCTCCTCTGGGGTCCATAGCGCGGCAAGGAGGAAGCTGAGTTTGGTGAGGGTGTGGGGCAGGAGTGGGAGGGGTAGGCGGGAATAAGGGTCTCCCTGGCATGATGCCTGCCCGGCTGCCCCAGACACCCACTCTCAGCTCCTGGGCGGGAACGAGACGGGAGGAGGGGAGCAGACATGGGCATCAGCATGGCGGAAGGGGGTGGTCTGCGGGGACCCCAGGGGGAAGCAGGCGGTGGACATGGACGGGGCCCCTCAGGGCAGCCCTCTGCTAGGGCTCAGGCAGCTCTGCTGGTCCCCGGTCCCCAGGAGAATTGTCGTGGCTCAGGGCAGCCGGCAGGCGGGTCTCGGGGACCCCAGCAGAATTCTAATTTCCCATTTATCTCTGCAGCCTCTGCAGTGATATTAAAGGGGCGACACACTGCAGTCGGCTCCCAGGCTAATTGGATTTGGGCCTCGTCCCGCTCCTGGGGGAGGGACGGGGCGGGGGGCGGGGGCAGCCTGAGCGTGGAGAGGATGCTCGAGGACCTCAGCTGGGGGTGGGCTCGGGGTGGGTGGCCGTGGTCCCTGGGGCAGACCCAGGGTCACATCCTGGCTGCCCTGGAGCTCAGTGCCCTCCTCAAAGATTCTGACTGTGGTGACCGGGCAGTGACAGCCGCTGGCTTACCTGGATGGCAGGCTGAGGCCGAGGTGGTGCACGGGACACACCCTTCACCCCCCTGTCCTGACAGCCCAGTGCACTGTGACCATGTTCCATTGTACAGATGAGTAAACTGAGGCATGGAGGTTAAGTTGTCAGGGTCTAGGGTTCCACAGTGAGCCCTTCAGGTTTGTAAGGTGCCCAGAGTACCAACTGTAAAAGCCCAGTTACAGCCAAACAGCTAGCAGGGTATATGGGGGCATATCCCATGCCCATTTCATAGGTGGGGAAACTGAGGCCTGGCCCACAGCTTCTTTCAGCTTTAGGATTCTGTCCCTGCCACCAAGGCCTCCCAGCCCAGGGTCCAGGACATGTTCAGGGCAGAGCCGGCTGCACTTGGCACAGGTGTTGGGGGTAGGGGAGACAAGGGGCCTTGGTCCCAGCACCTGCCTTTCCTCCATCAGCCCCGCCCCACCCTTCCCTGGGTTGAGGTCTCTATCCTGGTGCTCTCCATCCTGCCGGGACCCTGTCCCACCTCGCTCAGCTGCAAGGGGCCACGTCTGCTGAGCACAGATCCATCCCGGCTGCACCCGGGTATGAATCCCACACTGCAGGCCCCCAGAGTGTGTGTGGGGGGGGGGCAGGGGCCAAGCTGACCTCCGTCTCCCTGGGGACAGGCCCCTGGGCCGGTACAGCACACACACACATTTCACAAAGAACCAGGCTCCTGGGAAGGGTCTCACGCGAGGTTGCACCCGGAGATCTGGCCCAGCTGGGATGCCAACCCGGCTTAATCTGGATTTAGGACCTCGGCTCTGACAGTGCACTCCCTACTCCCCGTGCAAGAAAGAAGCCGGGACTTGGAAGTCCCAGTGGTGGTGGCCAACGGTGCCCACGGAGGTGAAACAGGGAGGAGCCCTGGGCAGGGACCAGCAGGCCTGGCCTTGAACCTCCACTCAGCCCCAAACTCACCTTGTGGCTCTGGTGAGTGCCATTACTTCTTGGAGGTCAAGGGCACTTGAGGACCATCATCGTGCCTACCCTACCCAGGTCAAGGGCCTACATGGGGCTGCTCTGGGTGTCATGGCAACTACAGATGCAGCGAGTGCCTGCCCACAGTCGGCACTCAGGCCCCGCCAGCCAGTATGTCCACGGGCAGGTTCCCACCTGCCTCCACGGCTGCTGGGGAAGCTCCAGGCAGCACGTGCTCTGCTCTGTGGATTCACAGGTTCTCAGACACGGAGGCATGGAGTGCCAGGCTCCCATCCTCCAGCTGGGGAAACTGAGGCCCCCAGTCACGACCCGTGAGCGGCGGAGCCAAGACGCAGCCCCAGCCAGGGTGACCGTCCTCCTTCCGGTCTCCTTCAGCCCTGGGTGTCTGCTTCTGTCTGTCCGGGCGTCCCTCCCCTCCGAGGCCGGCTGGATGGCTGACCTGGCGGCTCAGTCCAGCCGCTGGCTGGAAGCAGCTGGAACAAATGTAAAGGACCCCTCTGGAGGCTGCTCGCGCCGTGTGCCCTGTCCAAATGTTAATCTTGCCAGGGCCTTGATGAATCTGCCTGTCGTCTGCATCCGCTGGAGACGTAGATGTCATCTTATTGAGAGGTGACACTTCTGCCCTCTGGTACCGGCTCTCAATTCCAGGCGGTGACCAGAGTGGAGCCGGCGAAGAACCAGGTCATCTAAACTGCTTCTGCCACCCGTGGTTCCCTCGAGCTCGTGGGGCGCACCGAGACGTCCATGTCACCGCTCCCCCAAGGAGGTCCGGGGCTCCCTTAGCATCCCCTGCACACCCCGGCCACCCTGCAGCTGCCGGCACCTGCGCCTCTTTCCCGAGACCTTTGTCACATGGCTGCCCAGACGGCAGACTGGACAGGCAGGGATTTAACATCCAGCTCTTACTAATGGCTCTTTTTTTTTCTTTTAAAAACATTTATCTGTTTATTTGAAAGCCAGAGTTACAGAGAAGGAAAGCCAACAGCAGAGAGAGACACACACACACACACACACACACACACACAGAGAGAGAGAGAGAGAGAGAGAGAGAGAGAGAGAAGGGAGAGAGAGAGAATCTTCCATCTGCTGGTCACTCCCCGAATGCAGTAACAACTGGGGTTGGGCCAGTCCGAAGCCAGGAGCCAGTTGCTTCTTCCAGGTCTCCCACGTGGGTGCAGGGGCCCAAGGACTTGGGCCATCTTCCACTGCTTTCCCAAACCGTAGCAGAGAGCTGGATCGGAAGAGGAGCAGCCGGGATTCAAACCGGCGCCCATATGGGATGCCGGCACTGCAGGCAGAGGCTTAGCGCTGACCCCGACAAATGGCTCTTTGGAGCTGGCACATAAATACTCCAGCCGCCCCCCCCCCCCCCCGTGACAACACCCTGTGTCTGTGGCCTCCCTCCCTGACTCACTGTCCCGCAGTGTACAGGTGCCTCTCAGGGTCACCTCCCGGGCGAATTCCTTGCCCTTGGATCCTTTTCTCTGGGTCTCCTTGTGTGGAACCCAACTAAGACACTCCGCAGGCTTCCTTAGGCTTTCTGGGTGACATGCACCCTGCAGGCGGTGGACAGAAAGCGAGAGGTGTGACTTCTGGGGCCGGAAGTTTCTTGCTTCTAGAACAACTTCTCACTCAAGCTGCAAGCTGGGGGGGTGTGGGGGTGGGGGAGGGCTTGTCCCAACCTCGTGCTCAGGGAGGAAACGTGCCTTGCCCAAGGTCACGCAGCCAGGCCGACCCGAGTCGCATCCAAACCCAGGCGGCGCACCATCTTCTGTGCTGCAGGGAGGGGCACTCAGCGCAGCCAGGTGGGACCCACGGTTGGGTTGGGGGTTTCTGCTGGGAGGGGCTACAGTGGGACAGCCTCCAGGCCAGGTGCTAAAGGCACCAGCGAAAAGGACGGCTCCTGCTTGCCCAGGGGCTGGGGATCTGTTGGGGAGACAGACCCATGGATGACAGTATGCCTGGGTCCCCTCCTAGAGTGTACCCCAGAATCTTCTTAGAAGCATGGGGCACCCATTGTACAGGCCGGGCAACTGAGGCCCCCGGAGAGGAGGGTGCTCACCCCAGCTGGTGCTCCATGGCCAGGGCTCCTGTGTCTGAGCTCTGCCGAGCCTCACCCACCTCCCATCCTGGTTTCATTCAGCAGTTCCCCAAGAGAGCCAGACGACCCCTCAGGCTCACAAGCAATCCCAAGGCTCAGAAATCTCAGAGTTAACCAAGAAAACAACAGATTTTACTGCATAACATATCTAAACTTCCATACACACACACACACAAAAAATGTAGAGACAAAGGAGAAAACATTTGCACATAGCCAGTGGAGGCTTAAGAGCCTTCAGATGCAAAGAGCTTTTGCCAGTCAATAAGAGAAAGACGAACCATTTTTAAAAAGTCAACAAAAGGTAGGAGCAGAAGCTGCCAGACAATGGCGTTGCTGCTGGAGCCGTGGATTTCTGAGGCTCCTAAGGATGCCAAACCGCTGTTATTGTTAGATACAAGCTTATTCAATATTAAAATGCCCATTTGTAGCGTGGGTCTCACATCACTGCTCGGTAAACACTTGAAGGGGCTGGGATTCCTCCCAGCTCTCTTATTTACAGTTGCAGTTGCAGAGGAAGGCGGCCGAATGCCAGAGCCAGGGCAGCCCTCTTGGGGACCTACACTCTGCCCTCTCCTCCTCCCCTAGCCCTGGCCCGCGGGCTGTCAGCCCCGAATCAAAGTGGCCTCGCAGCCAAACTGCCCCTGCAGCCCGGAAAGGCCAGACTGAGCTGCCTGTGCATCAGGACGCCTGGGCTTGGAGCCCAGCCCCGCTCAGATGGGCTCCGTCACCTCCACCCCCCCTCCCTGGATCTCAGCTTCTCCATCTCTGAAATGGGTGGGCTGGCACCAGTGCTGTCCTGGGGCGTGGAGAGGCAGGGCTGGGAGGAGATTTGGCACCTGCCATCTCCCCTGCTCCCAGTGAAAGGCGGCACTGACCTCACCAACAGAACCCAAAGACAGAATTTTAAGGAACCCAGGGCAATAATCGCACTTCACAGGTGATTAAGTCACAGGCCCAGAGCCCAGCACTCGGCGTCTTCTCTGCCTCCCAGAGGCCAGAGCACAGCCCAGAGCCCGCGTTGTGCCCCTGGTGCCCGGAAGCTCTCTCGGTCCTCTCTCCAGGCTTCCGTCTCCCTCCGCCCATATTCCAAGGAGATGCCTCTGTTGCGGCCAGAGCGGCGGGCAGCGGCAGAAGCATCTTGTCCCCTAACAAGATCCTGGGTCAGCCTGAGCCTCGGAGAGCACCGGTCGCTGCACAGCGCCCAACACTCGCCATACCTGACGCCTCTGCTGATGCCTGGCCCTCAGCACGAGCCCCTAGGAGGGACCCCATAGCCCATAGCGCCGGCCGCATGGGCCCTCCGCTCATGCCTCGGGGCCTTGATCTTTCCCTTGTTTGGCCATTGCTCCCGGCAGGGCGCAGTCTGTGTCCAAGGCAGGGTTGGGGGTCGATGCTGTGAGCTCCCGGGTGACTCTGGGCTGGCCAGGTGCCTCTCTGTCTCTCAGTCGCCAGGGCTGTTGGGAGCAAACAATTAGACCAAAAATGAAGGGTCTGAGTACAGGGTCTGGAACCTCGGCAGCAGTCGATAAAGAGTAGCTCCTGTTGTGATCTGAAAAATGGGATTAATAATGTCTACCTTGGGCTTCTTGGACGAGATCACAGCTTACAGGCAAACGGCGGGGCCCAGGAGCCACCGCCCTGGGTGAGGCCAGCAACAGCAGCGGTGACTCCAGGGCAGGGGGCTCGTGCTCAGTCGTGGGTCAGGAGCCCATCCTGAGACTCCAGAGGCCCACCAGGGTCACGGCCCCACCCCACGACAGCTCTCACCCGGGGCCCACCCCAGCCCACACCAGCCTTGGGGATGCCCACCAGGAAGGCACACATGATCAATACTAAGCCAGTCTCCTACAAGATTGCCCCAGCTCTGCTATCCAATTGTAAGGAAAATCACTCAGCTCGCTGGGGAGATGTGAAAAATGCCACAGATTACAGCTTGGGACGTTCCGAGTGAGAGGGAGTGAGTCCCGGATTGTTTGGTGCAGTAAATAATTCATCTGCTTTGAATTTCGTTTTCTCTTGCCAGCTCCCTCCCTCCCCCGCTAGACCTCTGTCTCTCCCAACAGCTTTGTCTCAACTGCTCTCCCCAGGACACCCACCCCCCACCTCTGTCCAGGGAACCCCCAAAGACAGAAGGAGCTCATCACACATGTTTTGAGCCTGCTAATGACACTAATTGTCTTTCACTGCTAATTAGCAAAACTGCCAAGCAAACTTCTTTGTCAATGAAGCCAAGGACCACCCAGGCTGCAGAGACAAGGTGGGGCAGCAAGGGAAAGGCTGTGGCGATGCCGGGAGCCAGGTGGGCCCACCTGCTAGAAGACTCTGTCCTCTGTCCTGACATTCAAGAGACAATGGCTCGAGTGAGCGCTGGGCCCCGGCCAGGGGCTGGTGAGCAGAGGCCAGGGACAGAGATCTTGGCCACGGCCACTTCCAGGCCCCTGGTCAAAGGCCTGGATCCGACCCAAGGCTCAGGTCTGAGACACAGGTTCACAAATGGCTGATGATGGGCGCCTCTGTGGCAACTCAGGGCACCAACATCTGGATGCCAGACAGGTGACCAGACAGGTGACCATGGCCCGTCACCTGGGGAGGTGCCGGGCACCCAAAGGCAGACCAGACTCTGCCCTGATGTCCAGGAACCCCCAGGAAGGAGAGGAGTAAGAAGAGCCAACACTCTCTACACACTCCCCTGGTGCCAGGCCCTTAAGCACTGATTCTTCCCACAATCCCCTGGGGCACCGTCCTGGTTTGGGTTACTTTTGCTACTTTTTTGATTGTTTTAAACTTTTTTGGTAGGTATTCTTTTTATCCCCCTTTTATGGATGAGTGTCTTACAGCATGGAGAGATCAACGAACGAGCTCATCTGTGATCACAAGAAGGTGGAACGGGGACGTGACCTTGAACAGCCTGAACGTAAAGTCCACCTGTTTTAACCGCAATCCCCCGGCAGAGAAGTAAAGAGATGGCTTCCACTCAGCACGAGGGGATGTCTGGGGGCTCTGGGAGCCCCAGGGAAGCACACTGTGCAGCCCGGGGGACCAGGAGGCTTCCAGCAGGAGGCGAGGACTGCGAGAGCCCTGAGGGCTTCATGGGAGTTAGCTAGGGAAGTGTAGGGAGGGGGCATGGCGGCGAGAAAGGCCCAGAGGTGAGATGGGCAGAGCTCCTGAAATGTGGCGATGCTTGGGAGTGTGCACTGTGATGGACGCAGCTGGCGAGCCCAAGCAGGAGTGGATGGGACACAAAGGCCACAAGGAACAGTGTAGGGAAAAGAGTAGAGAAGGGGCTGGCACTGTGGTGCAGTGGACTAAGCCTCCGCCTGCAGCACCGGCATCCCCTATGGGCGCCAGTTTGAGTCCCAGCTGCTCCTCTTCCTATCCAGCTCTCTGCTATAGCCTGGGAAAGCAGTGGAAGATGGCCTAAGTGCTTGGGCCTCTGCACCCGCGTGGGAGACCCAGAAGAAGTTCCTGGCTCCTGACTGAATCGGCGCAGCTCCAGCTGTTGCGGCCATTTGGGGAGTGAACCAGCGGATTGAAGACCTCTCTCTCTCTCTCTCTATCTCTCTGCCTCTGCCTTCTGCAACTCTGCCTTTCAAATAAATAAATAAATCTTTAAAAAATAAAAAGAAGAAGAGTGGGGGGAGCTGACTTGAGGACGCCCTCTGGCCACGGGTGATGGGAGGCGGGGATCTGACTGGCCTGGGGCTGTCCTGCTGGGCTAGGGCAGGAGCTAGCAGCCAGTGAAGGACCCTGGAGGTAAAGTGGGCAGGACAGGTGGCGGGAGTGGAGGTGGAGGAGGGAAGGGGAGGAGCCCAGCAGGCTCCCAGGCAGATGGAGTAGGCTGCCTTTCTCCTCCTGACTGGGGAGAGTCAGGACCCAGCCTGCCCATTCAATCCCGGCTTGGGCTGCAGGGGGCCCAGCTGCCAGCCGCTGATAAGGCGAGAAGTGCCCCAGTCCGCAAGGGCCCGGCCAGCTCCTCCCCCAGCTCCTCCCCCGTACCCCAGCCTCCATCCCAGCTCCCTTTCTGCTTCCGCTGGGAAGACAGCGCCTTGGACTCTTCGTGAGCAGCCTTGATTCAAATTACACAGCATCTTTGTTCAGGGGCGTGTTCCGGGGTCCCCCCGGGCTCCCCCAGGCACATGAACTGCTTTCTCCCCTGTGGCCCAGAGCGCCCGCGTGAGCGCGTGGCCGTGACGATGCTGAAGCGAGGTTTTCTTCGTTCTCTCTCCTGCACGAGCCTAGGAGCTCTCAGAGGGCCAAAGTCACAAGGGATCCTTGAGTTTGACAATGGGGGATGCGCATTTGTGTGTGTGTGTTTTAAGATTTATTTATGTATTTGAAAGTCAGAGTTACACAGAGAGAAGGAGAGGCAGAGAGAGAGAGAGAGAGAGAGAGAGAGAGAGAGAGAGGTCTTCCATCCACTGGTTCACTCTCCAATTGGCCGCAACGGCCAGAGCTGGGCCAATCTGAAGCCAGGAACCAGCAGCTTTTTCCAGGTCTCCCACGTGGGTGCAGGGGCCCAAGTACCTGGGTCATCTTCCACTGCTTTCCCAGGCCATAGCAGAGAGCTAGATTGGAAGTGGAGCATCTGGGACTTGAACTGGTGCCCATATGGGATGCCAGCACTGCAGGCAGCCGCATGACCCGTTACGCCGCAGTGCCGGCCCTCTGGTCTGCTTTCTTTCAAGTTATCAGAGAGCAACCCCAGTCCTTCGTTTGGTGTCCGGCTCTGTGCACTCCCACACACGTAGAGGTTCATGTGCCCGGCACCTGCGTGCACTTTGTTCACATCAATGCTCTTACACTGTAGGTCCGCACAGGCTTCTGGCTCCTCCCTCTGCACCTGTCTGCGGCTCTAACAGCTGCCGGGACCTTCACAGTGTGCGTCCCCAGCCTCGTCCACGGCCACCCTCCCCGGGGGGGTCACCTCCAACCAGGACGTCGGGATGAGCATCCGTGAGCAGGCTGAGAACTTCACTGAGGTTTATACCCAGCGGAGAATCCCTGGGCCGCAGGGTCAGCGTATACATCACAGGCTTTAGATCCCGTGTCACTGACAAGGCGTCCCAACACCAGGGGAAATGACCCACGGTGGACTAGGGAGCCAGCGCGCCAGCAGGGCTGTGCCAGGCGTTCCCACGTGGACACTGTTCCATCTGGGTGGAGGACAAGTTGTCTGAGTCTCCTGCGGGCTCAGCCCAGCTCCGCCCCCTCAAATCCCTGGGCCTTGCAGGAACCAACAACTAAAGGGTTACTCATGGCCCAGTGGGGCCTCTGGGGTCCTGCTCCAGCTTCCTCTCAAGTACTCTGTGGGTCACCACCCTGTGGGAGGGCAGGAGTCAGAGAGCCAGTGGAGCTCCAAGTCCTCCTCCCCTCTGCCAGGCGGGGCTCACCACCCCTTCCTGCCACAGAGGGAGAAACAGAGGCTGGAAAGTGGGAGGGACTTGCCCTAGGTCATGCTGTGAGTGACAGGCAGAGCAGGACCACGCATTGCACCCCTGCTGCAAGGGTCTCCACCCCGCCCCATCCCGCAGGAAGCTAAATGCACCGGCCCCAGCCACCTCTGACATCTTTTATGCATGAGTTTGGGAGAAGTGAGCTGAGTGGTTGACTAGTTGGCACAATGCTAGGTTTTGTAGACACTTAATTAAACACTCATTAATTTCGATTTTGCAGTTTTCATTTTGTATTTTGGAGCTATCTTTTTTTTTCCCCCCTTTTCACATCTTGGATTTTTCTGTAGGCCCTTGACAACTGTCTAAACAACACGTGTGCTTCCGGGCCCTGCCGGGGAGGCCTGGGCCCCAGCCTCTCAGATGGGCTCTGTGGCGACTTCCAGGCTGTGGTGTCTGGGGAGAGGTGGGGAGGAGTCAATGGGTTGGGGTCCTGCCCCCACGGGTTCCAGGGCTGCCTCCCAGACATCGAACGTCTCAAAGACAAAGGCCGTCTCCAGCAGGTCACAGGGCCTTAGCACGGACAGCACTTGGGGCCAAAGTTGGCGGTAGGGCGGGGCTTTCTGGGGGAGGCTGGCAGTTACTGGGAATTTTCAATAAAAGTTTATTTTTTTTTTAATTAGGGGGGGGAATTACTAGTTTACTCCCCAAGCGCCCACAACAGCCAAAGCTGGGCCAGGCTGATGCGTCAGGACCTTCTGCGTGGGCGGCAGGGACCCAAGTCCTTGAGCCATCTCCCACTGCCTCCCAGGGTGCGCACTAGGAGGAAGCTGGGGTCAGAAGCAGAGCCGGGACTGGAATCCAGGCACCCCAGTACGGATGCAGCACCAAACGCCTGCCCCGGGGCTTTGTTTCGGGGTGTGAGACGCCAGGCTTGGAGCTCCGGTCTGTCTTAATAACAGCGTGGGCTGGTAGCTTCTTCCCGGGCCCTGCTGGGTGCAGGCACCTGCTGCTGTCAGCCTCTACTCTCCCGCAGCATCGACGCTTTACGGAATATTTAACACTCAGGCCAGCATGTGCGGATCAATCAGAACGTCCGGTGTGGACGCGAGAGCGGGCCCCCCAGGCTCCTCTTGGCAGTGACCTTTAGTTTTTGGATCATGGGGAGGGGAGGAGCCCCTGGACGGGCAGAGCGCTGGCTCCTCGCTGACCAGGGTAGGAATATTGCAATATTCAGACAAGCCCAGCCGCAGGCCAGTCCAGCCTAGGGGCACTGTTACTGTCACAGAGGCGCCCCCTCCCACCAGGAGGTGCTGCCCGAATTCGGACGCGGCAGGGGTCACTCCAGGCCCTAACCTGTGTCATCTGGCTCTGAGGGTTTGGGTCCCTTGTGCCCCGCCCCGGGGACTCCCATTCTGGCTGCATTCTCTTCCCCGGCTGCAGTCTCCGGAGCTGGTGGCAGCTCAGGCAAGGAGGAAGGGAGGGGTTAGCTGGGCCCCAGCCCAGGGCAGGCTCGGCACCAGTCTCGGGACTGGCAGCAGCTGGCACCTGCCCTCGCCTTTGATCTCCACAGGCAGCAGGGGAGAGGAGCCAGAGCCAGGCCCACCGGGGACCCAGCCGCGTGGCTTCCCTTTGATTCCCGTGGAGGCTGCCTGCTCTGAGCCCAGAATCAAAAGCAGACAGCCGCGGCCGGTGCCCCGGGGCCCCCCAAGATGGCAGCCTCGTGCTGCACCTCTCCACCTGCCAGGCCTAAGCCTCTGCCGGGGGCCCTTCTCCTGCCAGCTTGGTAGGGACAGGCCAGAGCCAGGGAGGGGCTGAGGGAGGCCCTCGGCCTTAGGAGGCGAAGGGACAGCAATGGAAGGCAGCGGCTGGGAGCCAGGACAAGGCAGCCAATGGAGCTCTGGGAGGTGGGGTCCTGGGACAGCACAGAGCTTGAATGTGGCGTTTCCCCCAGGCCTGGCAACCCTGTGGGGTCTCAAGGTGAGAGCCACAAGGGACCGGTGAGGAGAAAGCACCGAATTTCAAAGGAATTAGTCACAAGGAGGTGACAGGCCCGTTCTGAAGCAAGATGAATGGGCTTCGGTTGGCGAAAATGATTCTAATTTATAATCTGCTTCTTGCTGCCGCTCGCCAATTAATTCTCTATAGATACATAAATAGGCCGCGTGTTTGCTTTGCTTCAAACGTAATAAACATTACACTCTGTCCCCTTCTTTTGTGCCGGTTCCTGTCACGGCAGTAGTCCCCGCAGCTAATTCCTCACACCTGTCTTCGCCGCTCAGGGGAGCGGGGCTGAGTGGGGAGGAAGTGCCCAGCTCCAGGAAACCCGTGGCACCGGGAGATAAATTACCGATCCAAAAGCCGCCGGTGCCTGCAGCGAGAGGCCAGGCAGGGAGGAAGGGAGGCAGGCACAGGGGAGTCCCCCCACCCTCCTTCTGAGCCTCCGATGTCAGCTGCTTGGGGACCAGCTTCCTAACGAGGGAGGGAAGGAGGCAGAAAATCCGTCATGGTTACTCGAGGATCCTTCCACCCTCATCTGTCCCCAGCTCACCGGGCTCCAGACACCCTGGCGCACCCTGCTTCCGGTTTTTACACCTGCTGGTCCCTCTGCCTGAAGGCTCTTTTCCTGGAGAGCCAGGTCCACTGTGGGTCCTTTGTGTCTTTCCTCCCACATCACCTGTGCTGTGAGATTTTTGTTCCTGACCTCTCTTCCTAACACCGACACCCCCTCTTCGACTCTCCCTGTGACCTTTCGTGCTTCAAATGTCTCCTCCGCACACGCACCCCCAGACAGGCAGGTACTTGGCTAACGGTTGTGTTCACTGTCTTCCCAGCTGGAGTGCGGGTGCGCGAGGGCAGCTCCCTGTCTGTGGCCTGGCACACAGATGCTCAGTAAACATTTGCTGGAGGAGTGCGTGAGGTGGGGGCGGACTGGGAGGGAGCACAGGAGGGGGCCCAAAGATGGAAATGACCTCTCGCTCCAGCCCATCACCCGACCTGAGTCCCGAGAGGGAGGCAGAACGGAGCGCGAGGTGACACGCGAGTGAGCGGCAGGCTGAGGCCCGTCCTGGCTTTTCTCTCAGGCTCTTCCAGGGTGGGTGTTCAGGAAACGGAAGCTCGGGGAGGCGCCATGGCTTGCTCGCTTACCCCATGGGAGGCCTGAGTCCCTGCTACATGCCATGCGGTGTCCCAGCAGCAAAACAGGCCGAAAGATCCCTGCCCCTGGGCATCGGCCACATGAACAGAGGCCCGCATCAGGAGGTGGTACGCGCTCACAGGGTAGTAGGTGGGTGAGCAGACAGTGAGGAGAGCGGCCAGCGGGAAGGGGTGGGGGTGGTTTTCCTGGGGGTGGTCAGCCACGTCCTTCTGTAAGGAGGTGGCAGCTCCTTACAGGTCTGTCCGCATCCCTGTGAGCACAGAGCAGCGGCTCTCCCCGCAGATGGGTCTGCTCCACAGCCCGGATTCTGTCCCAGCTCAACTGTGCTGCGCTAGAGGGAGCACTCAGGACAGGCAGGACCACCGTGTGGTGAAGCAGGAAGCCCTCAGCCCTGAGCGCGCAGCATTGTGGGTGAGGCCCGAACCCTGGCTGAGCAGGGGAGGGGGCAGAGGCCTCACAGGAAGGGACCAGGACAGCTAGCGCCTGGAGGCGGGAGTGGAATATTCCAGCAGAGGGAAGCTGGCTCTGGGGGGAGAGGGGGGTGGGCCAGGATTTCTATTGTGTGTCAATTTCCATGGTGCAAATACGCCCAAGGTGGTCGATTTCAAGGGCTTGCAAAACTGACTGCAAAATTCCTGAGAAAATCTAACAATTGACTGTGATAAGCCAGTACAAACCAGCTCCAGTCCAGGTATCAATAACGTATCAATAAGGGAAGCAGGGTTCGTTTCCAGAAAGTGCAAGAACAGCTCAACAAGGTGTGAGCGGGGCAGCAGGGGACAGCGAAGGCCCTTGGTCACCCCGGCCTCGCCTCTCTGTTTCACACAATAGAAAGCCAGGATCATGACAGAGGCAAACCTGTCCCCAGACACACAGAGGGAACTGGGGCCGCGGCCAGGGCTGGGAGGACTTGGACTTCTTGGGCTAACCTGGGCCTCTCTGCTGCTTGCAACTGCCTACTGGAAGGGGTCAAGCTCTGTGATAGCCCAAAGGGAAGCACCCAGTGCCGCGTGCTCCAGGTCCAGCGGCGAGCCGAGGCGGCAGAGCTCCGTGCCGTTGGCTGGAGTGACACTCACACTGGCTTTTTGGAAGACAAACAGGAGAGCTCAAGCGGCAAGATCAACATCGCAGAAGCTCAGAATGGGCTTTTTAAAAAACCGCACGGAGAGTTTGGCGTTGGCAGGGTACAAGGTGCGAGGAGGAAGCCGCGAGACGGAGCCGGAAGGCGGTGCCCTCTGCCTCGCGCTGAAGCCGTAATGGTGGGCTTTCAGGTTGCTGTAGAGCAGCTATTTTTAGATGGGTCCTCCCGTCTTTCGGGAACCAGGTGAAGGAGGCGGTGCCGTGAAGTCTGCTCCCTCCTGCCTGAGGCCCACAGGTGAGGGAAGCCCGGGTTCTCAGCGTCCTGGTGGGTCTCTCCCCCACCCTCACCGGCTCCTCTCCCCTCCTGCCGGCTGCTCCTCTCCAGGCCAGGAATAGAACCTCACATCTGACAACCCTCAGCGGTGTTTAAATTTAATGGGCCTTCCTGCTTTTTTCCTCCTCAGCACCTGGGCTGGGCGCACGGAAGCAGCCCTGGGGAGAGGCAGGTGAATAATTCAGGGTGAGCCTAGCGTTTGAAGTGTGCGCACTGGGGGGTGGCAGGGCTGGCTGCCCCCCGCCACCTCAGGGAACGGGGCTCCTGGAGGGTGGGCCAGGTGCTCCGGCCCTGTTCTACTCTGCTGTGCCTTTAGGGATCTTTAGGGATCTACGTTTCCATCTCCACGGAGCCACCTGCAGTGTCAGGCCTCAGGGCTGAAGGGCTCGGAGAGTCAAAGCCCGGAGCCTGCCTTCCCCCGGTGCTGCCCGGGCTTCGGATATGGGGCCAGGGAGAGAGAGAGGAGGCGCAGAGGGTGTGGTTCGAGAGGTTACTGAGGGGATGAAGGAGCTGGAATGCGGGCTGAGGCCCAGGGGCCAGTGGAGGGGCTGGGCAGGACCCGAAGGCCCTAGGCTCCAGTCTGCTGTCCATGGTGCTGCCGCCATGTACGTCCTCCACGGGAGTCCTGGGTTTGCACAAAGTTCTCTCAGCACGAACTTCCTTAGGGGCTGGACTCTCCCTTTCCCCACCTCATCAGACCTCACCCCACACACAGAGTGGACTCTACTTTCCTACCTTGCCGGCACTTTCACTCATTCATTCAACAAACATGCACTGAGCATCCACCATTCCCTGCCCACACAGACTGCAGCCCCGCTCCGGGAGCTGTGGCCCTCCCTGGGTCCAACCCGCAGGACAAAGGGGGTCGGGGAGGGGGAGAACAGGGCCTTCACCCCTCCATCTTCCCTGGACTCATCACTGCCCCCTCCCCGGCCCCCGCGACCCTCGGTTTCGGGCCTGCGGTGGCGCTGGTCCTTCCACCCGCCCGCCCGCCGTTGCTATTATTAGTGACGGCACGCGCTCAGAGGGTCTTGCGCGGACTCACTCTTTGACGCAGGCACCCTCACTCATCCCTGAGAGTGGAGGGGATGGGGTTTGAACCCAGACAGGCTGGTTCCCCGGGTCGGTGAGGATGAACGCGGTGCTGAGTGTTAGCGCGCAGCGGGCGCTCCGCAGGCGCGGCTCCTGCAGACTCGCCTCGCCCGCTCGGCCCCCGCGCTCAGGCCCGCAGGTGCCCGGCTCCCGCGGCCATCCGGCTCCCGCGGCCGTCCGGCTCCCGCGGCCGCCGATCCCTCCGCGGGGAGTCGCCGCCCGCGCTGCCGGCGGGCCTCACTCCGCTCCGCAGAGGCGCAGAGCGCGGCGCCCCTCCCGGAGGCCTGGATCGCGACCGGACGCCGGCCCCCTCCAGGGAGGGGCCGGGGTGCGCCCCGACTGCCCCTCATCGCCCCCCGGCGGGCTGGCGGCCCAGTCCCCGCGCTGACATTTCTTTGGTTGTTCATGTCACGGCCCTTCAGCCTTCGCAGTTTTACAAATGTGCTGGCGAGATGAAAGGCACCGGGAACAGCGACTGGAGAGCAAGTTCGGAAAAGCTTTTAACTTCCAGCTCCTACAGACAAAGCGGGAGGAGGGGGAGGCAGGCCGGAGGAGGAGGGGAGGGGAGGAGGAGGGGAAGAGAGGGAGAGATGGGAGGGGGAGAAAAGGGAGGGGAGGGGGGAAAAGAGAGAAGGAAGGAAGGAAGAGGGGATGGAGGAGGGAGAGAGGTAGGGCAGGAAACAGGCAGGGGAGGGAGGAGGAAGAGGAGGGGCAAGGGGTAGGAGATGAGGGAAAATGAAGGTGAAAAGGGAGGGGAGAGACAAGGAGGGGCCGGGGGTGGGCAGAGAAACAGAGACCGGAAGGGACAGAGAGCCACAGCCAGGGAGCGAGGCAGAGACCGAGAAAGGGAGAAAGGGAGAACACAGACATAGGCAGAAATAGACAATCAGTGAGACGGGGACCCGCGAGAGCTGGGCCGCGAGTGAGGCGGCCAGGAGACAGTGAGACAGTGTTGGGGCTACAGGAAGGGAGGAGACCTGTGGGGCCCTGCTGGGTGGGGGAGAGTCCCGGAGGTTAAGGCCCCCTCCCATAAACCAACGCTGGCCTCACTGACACCTGTTCAGACTCAGGCACGGGGGGGGGGGGCTGCTCCTCTAGCCCCCCCCATGTCCCTCTCTGCTACTCCCTCACCCTATCAGATATAGGGGCATTCCGCTACAGAATCAGCCCACACAGGGGCCTGGCCTGCAGACGCCCAGACTAGAGCAGTGGCTCTCGAGCGAGCGGGGCTGATTTTGCCCCGCAGGGGACATTTGGCAATGTCGGATGCCTTCTCAGCTGCCACAGCGTGGTGGGGGCTGGGGTGCTCCTGGCGTCCAGTGGGGAGAGGCTAAGGATGCTGAGCGCCCTGCACCGCACAGGACAGAGTGCTCTGCTCCAAAGGGGAGCCAGGCTGAGGTGGGATCGCCCCGTAGCCCTGATGAGTGTGTAAGGGGAGGACGCGTGCAGGGGTTCCGACACGGCTGAAGCCTCTGCCCCCTGCCTCACTGGCTCCTCCTCCAGCCCCCCCCCCATGTCCCTCTGTGCTACTCCCTCAACCCATCAGATATAGGGGCATTCTGCTACAGAATCAGCCCACACAGGGGCCTGGCCTGCAGCACGGACATCCCATATGGGTGCTGGTTCAAGTCCTAGCTGCTCCACTTTTTTTTTTTTTAAGATTTATTTATTTACTTGAAAGTCAGAGTTGCACACAGAGAGAAGGAGAGAGAGAGAGAGATAGCGAGAGAGAGAGAGAGAGAGGTCTTCCATCCACTGGTTCACTCCCCAGATGGCTGCAATGGCCAGAGCTGCGCCGATCAGGAGCCAGGAGCCTCTTCTGCAACTAGGAAAGCAGTGGAAGATGGCCCAAGTGCTTGAGCCCTTGCATCCACGTGGGAGACCTGGAAGAAGCTCCTGACTGCTGGCTTCAGATCAACTCGGCTCTTGCCATTGTGGCCATTTGGGGAGTGAACCAGCAGATGGAAGACCTCTCTCTCTCTCTCTCTCTCTCTCTCTCTCTCTCCCCCTATCTCTGTAACTCTTTCAAAATAAACAAAAATAAATCTTTAAAAAAAAATCTAACTGCTAGGCCTGGCTCTGCAGTCCACCTCCACTGCACACTCTGTGATCTTGGGCCACATTCAGAATTCACTCACTGCCTCGGTTCCCCCAACCCTACCATGAGAATCAATTAAAATGTACGTAAAACGTGGAGCACAGAGCTTGACACACAGCACAGGCTCACTAAAGGCTAAATGCTGGCGTCATCATCCCGTTTGACCTGTTCATCAACACTGGGATGAGTTCTTTGGCCCACACAGCTGCTCTCAGAGCCCAGTTCTTCCTCTTATCACACTTCAATACCTCCCGCTGCACCTGCCACACTGCTGCATTGGTCCTAGCTTCCCTTCTCTTGGCCCAGAGTGCAAGGTCAGAGCCAGGTCTGACGGACAACCTGGGCCTTCACCTGCCACCTGTGTGATGCTCACACATCTGCACTCGGTGGGTTCTCGGGGTCCAGCAGAGCCTGACAGAGTGGCCCTTCAGGGGTTTGTTGTGGGTAATGGTGCAACGGAGCCTGCAAAGAGGAGATGTTGGGAGAGGAAAACTAGGAGTTCTAATAAGGAGTCCTGGGCAGAAGGGAGAGGGGGCAGAGCAAGTGGGGGCCATGCGTTCACCAGCATTTATCCAGCACCGAAAGTATGCTACGCATGACGAGGTGGAAGCAACAGAGGCCCGGGCCCAGAGGACCAAGGAGGCTGAGTCCTGAGATGAGCAGCACACCCCAGGCCTGGGGGGAGGGGAAAGGGGGGAGGGCAGCTGGGGACAGGTGAGTGGCAGGAGAGGGAGAGAACAGAGTGCCATCTGGAAAGAGAAGCTAAGACCGGAGAGGAAAGTGGTGGAGAGGCCCGGGGAGGGAGGCAGGGAGGGGTCAGCGAGGGGAATGAACCAAGAGAAGGACTTGGGGGAGGGAACAGGCTGCCGATGGAGGAGGGTAACTCTCAAAATCAATACAGGAGCGCTGAGTTGAGTGGGAGGGGCTGAAGAGGTGAGGCCATCTCCAGGGAGACAGAGGAGGACTAGGCCCTGGGGTGGACAGGGACGTTAGGAAGGAGCAGGGTGACAGCCAGGCAGAGTCTGGGTCCCTGGGGACACACAGGAGCGCACAGGTCCTGCAGGCCCAGGTCCCCTGTTTGCCATGGACTTGGTGACCTTCAGCAGCTTTGCGGATTGGGATGAGTCTGGTGGGGGGCTTCACTGGCAAGGACAGCGGGACGGAGCTGTCCTGTCCTCTCCTGGCCTTCACCTACCCACGTGGCAGCCACTGGGGCAGTCCTAACGGGACTCTTCACCCAACACAATCGCGTGGGAGTCTTGGTGCTAGTCCACCAGCAGCAGCCTCATGCGAGTCCCAGGAGGCTTAGGGGGAATTTCGTGGTTGGGCCGGGAGCGGGGACTGTAGGGAGAGCCAAGCCAGCAGGAAGAAACTGGGCCAGGCAGAAAAGCCAGGAGAGATCCAAGAGGGCCAAGCGTGGCCTGCACGGTTCTCCCGGGCGCTGGGAGAATTTCACCGGGCTCCATGGCCAGGCGGTGGCCCTAAGTTCCCGCAGGGCCACCTGACTTTGTGGAGACGTCTAGGCTGACCCCGCAAAGGAGGAAAAGTACACGTGGCTCTCTCCCCGGAAACCCAACCTCCACCTGCCTGGGGACTCTCGGCCTTGGCCCTGGGCTCTGTTCGACTCCCTGAGCAGCCGCAAAGGGGCCTTGCCGGGCCGTCAGCCAGAGCGGCCGTGGAAGGCTCCTGTGCTCCCCTTCGCTCCGAAGCCGGGCTACCATAGCAGTGGGGGCACGTGGGAGACCTCAGACGCAGCCATCAGGTGGGGGAATACGGTTGGGTCTCCAGCCCGGGCCTCCCAGGGAGCTGCTGGCCGGGAGGGACGCTGTCCCCCTCCTGGGGGCGCTCCCTCCGCGCGGATCTGGGGCTGGGAGGGGGAGGGGCACTGCCCCCCCCCCCGAGGGGGGCTTCCTGGGACCCGGCCGCCCGCGCGATGCAGAGGCCGGCCTCCCCCGGCGGCGAGGGAGGGGCGCGGTCCGGGTGTGGGGGCCCGGGCTCCCCGGCTGCGGGGTCCGGCCCCGCGGCCGCCTGCGGCTCGGCGCTGCATTCTCCGAGTCTCCACCAGAGGCTGCGGGAGGAAGGAAGGGATCCGTCCCTTGCACACTTCCCCCCTAGTCAGACACGCACACTCCCTCGCTCCCTCGCTCTCTCGCCCATACACACACGCGCGCACACGCCGCCGCGGCTCCCCCTCTCGCTCTCGCTCCCCCTCAGGCTCCTCCGGGCGGCCGCCGGGCTCCGGACTCGCCCGCCCGCGCCGGGGCTCCCGCCCCACGCAGCGTCCCGAGGCGGCAGGACTGGGGGGAGCCCCGGGCCGCTCCCCGAGGTAAGAGCGCGGGGTGCCGCGGGAGGGGCGGCCGGATCGCCGCCCAGGGGAGGCTGCCCGGCCGGGAGGGAGCCCCTTGGCCGGCGGGAGCGGCCCGGCGGGCGGCGCGCAGGGCGAGCCTCCCGCCGCAGGGGGAGCCCAGATGCCCGCGCCGGCCCCTGCGCGCCCCCTCCTCTCGGCGGGTTGGGCGGGAGGGAGTTTCCCACGTCCAAACTTTCCCCGCACGGAGCGGAGCCGGCTGTCGGCCCGCAGCCCCCTACCCCCTCCCCACCCCGTCCGCCGCCCACCCCGCAGCCTCCGGGACCCCCGCGGGCCAGGGGTGGCGGCGCCAGAGGCCGAGACCGCGCGCCAAATGGGGCTGGGGAGGTGGCGCGCAGCCCGAACGCGGAGGCTGGGACCCAAGCGTTCGGATCCCCCCACCCCCCGCCCCCTGGCGCCCGGGGCTCAGCTCCCGGGCCCCTCCCAGAGGCGGGGTCCAGGGCCGGGAAGTACCGCACGGCGGAGCGTGTGCGCGCGGGTGTGTGTGTGCGCGAGGTCTTGCGGCGTCCGGGGGCACCCAGAGGCAGACTTCAGCCGCGGCGACACGCACGGCTGCGGCCACCTCGGAGGAGGGGAGCCAGCCCACAGGGACCCTACCCGCGCGACCCCGCAGCCTTCCAGCCGTCGGACGGGCCAGAGGCAAGCGAGGGGCAGCGCTGCCCTCTTCCTTAGGACCCGACTTCGGGGACACTGGCCCCGCCACGCGAGAAGGACGGGGCCCCGACAGACAGCCTCACGTCTAGAGGGAGCGCGACCTGGGCCTGATCGCCGGGGGAGGCGCGGGCTGGGTGGGCGTGCGGGGCGCCGTCTCGCCGGCCTCGAGACCTGAGCGCCCGCTCCGACCTCCCTGGCTGCCCACTGCCCCGCCAGGCGGGGATGCCGCGCGAGGAGCTCACCCGGAGTCCCTCGGGGTCTCCCCGAGCTGCAGGGGCACCCCCTGGCGGCGGGCAGAGGAGCCGACGCCGAAGCCGGCCGAGGGCTTCCAGCGCTTAGGCTCGGGGAACCCTCTCGCGGCGGCGTCAGGGGCTGCCCACGGCTCCGTTTCCTCGTGGGTCTGATCGGAGCTCCCCGAGTCTCTGGGCTTGGCCGAGGCGTTCCCAGCAGGGGCAGAAGCTCCTCGGCGGGCGTTGGCTGCGGCCAGCCCCCTGTGCGTCCCTCCAGTCCATGGGGGTTCTAGATTCCAACATTTTTCTCCACTGCGTCCATCAGCATCCCTTGGCCCGTGTGCTGCAGGCTCCTTCCCCACCCTCGTGCTGTGTCCCTCATTTGTGCCCCCATGCCTGTCCACCAGCGCCCACCCTGGCCCCGCAGTTCCCCTGTTCTGCTGTCCTCTTTGCAGTTTGGCCTCTATGCTATAATGACATCCGTGTGCTCCCCTCCCATCTTCTGACTGCTTGCCTCAGTTTCTCTTGGCGATGGACACTTGTCCCCTCTCCCCCCAGCCCACCTCCTTCTCCATCCCTAGTCCTCTCCTTTCCACATGGTCTGGAATATTCTTCTCCCACTCTTAAAGGGAAGACCCCTGTCGACATTTCAACACTGCTTCTTGGGGTGCAGGCCCCTCGGGCACCCCGGCTGTGGGTGCCTCCGGAGCAGGTGCACTGAAAAGCCAGCCTGGTCCCTCTTGGCCAAGGAGCACCTACCCTCCCCGAATGGCCATCACGGCTCCTGGAGACAAGGACCCCTCCCCTGTTCCTGGCCTTGAGCACCTTGGACACCAGCTGGGCTGTCCTCCCCGGGTTCAAGTGTGGCACCCAGAGGTCCAGTGGCGATGCTATCTGGGCCAGGCTGGGGTCCCAGCTGTGTGGACTTCCAGGCCTCAGCAACTCCTCTTAGGTGCTGTGCACTTCTTAGGGGAAAGGAGACCCTCTGTGTCTTCACACTGTGGGCAGAGGGAGGGAGACGCCTTCAGTTAGACCCCCAGTGCCCCCAGGCCCGTTCCACCAGGGGTCTTTGGAAGACGCAGTGACAGCCACGGAAGCTTAGAGGAAGCTAAAGATGAGCTGTGTCCCTGGACAAGTCACGGGCGCTCTGTGAAGTGTGTGTGCCAGGCTGGCCGTGGGGTCAGGGTGTCGCTGCTGGTGTTTGGCGTCACTGTGCCTGGAGGCTGGACTTCCACTCCCCGGGCACTGCGCTGGGTTCTGGTTTCGGCTAAGCCTTTTGCGGGATCAGAGTCTTCGGTGCCAGAGCGTGCTGGGCCGAAGCCAGGGGCAGGACCACGGGAGGGCCTGTCTGTTCCCCAGTTAGCAAAGTTTGGAGTGGCCAGGTTCATTTACCACATGGGCGATAAGAGAGAGCCAATTAAACGTCTTCTCTTTCTCTCTCTGCCCCCCCCCCCCCAATCAGGAAGCTCCATTCGGAAATGCAGCCTCAGGTATTCTGAGGGAGAGAGACAGATTCCTGTTTATATAACTCCGCAGCTGCTGTGTGGCCTGTTGTGGGGGGAGGGGAGCCAAGGATGGAGTCAGGTGGTTCTGGGGGAGGGGGGACACCTTAAGGGTTGAGGTTTCAGAGCCCAGCTGGGGCCTGGGGACACGGTGGGGAACCCACCCCAGGCCTCGGGCTAGGCTCAGGGAGAGGAAGCCACGTGGCCCACAGGGCTGGGCACACCCTGTCCCCCAGGCTCCTCCGGGCACCTTGGGAAGAGCTCTGGACTGCAGGGCCTCTGCTCCTTGTTCTGAGTCTTGATTCTGACCTCTAGAGAGCCTGTATGGTTTTTTGCTTGTTTTTCGACATCAGGACAGGTTCTGACCTCAACTTTTCCATCAAGGCAATGGGCAGAATCAGACTTTGTCTTTTCTCTCCTGTAGGAGGCAAGTTAAGGCTGTAGAATGTTTTGTTCTGGGGGGGGCATTCTTTCCTTTGGAGATGATGCTGAGTGGCTGCCAAGAAACAGGACAGGGAGGCTGACGGCACGGCTGACATGTACAGTTGGGTAGATTGTTGACTGTTCAATGCTTGAGGGAAGTAAGGGCTGAAATCCGTTTGAAGCTTCACTCAAGTCAGATGCATCTGTCCCTAGTCAGCGGCACCTTCCTCAGTTTGCACAAAGCCTTCCTACGTGGACCCACGGTGGGGTTGCTTCTTTAATCGCCACTAGGGTGGCCCAACCCGAGCCCAGGTCTCTAAGGGAGGACGCACCTTCCTGGATATGTGGATCTGCGTCGGAACACATGGGGTGCAGGAGCCTGGAGGAGCTCCCCCTCCCCCTGGGTTGCCCTCAGGCTCATCAGTGGGGTCTTCCTGCTGTTGTGTTGGGATGGGGCTGGGGGCCCGTGAGCTCCAGCCGTGCACCTGCTCCCAGCTCCTCCCTCTGTGCTGAGAGCCATTGCAGTGGGGCCCGCCTGGGCCTGGCCTGGGCTTTGCCTGCTGTGTGACTTGGGGAACGTTTTTGCACCCCTCTGAGCCTCAGTTTACTCCTCTGTGAAATGGAGAAGGTCGTGACTACCGGATCCAATTGTGGACAAGAAATCCACACGCGTGTGCGCGGTGCTCCGTGCAGTACCTGGCACACGCTCTACAAAGGAAGCAGCGTCCGTGGGGTCAGTCCCCCGATTCCATGCCTTGCTTCCCACAAGCCAGCAGCCTCTCCCTCCCTCTCTCTCTTTAGTTTTGCACTTGACCTTGGCTGCCTGGGGAACTGAGCCAGGACCACCAGGATCTGTCTCTGGCCTCGGTTCGCCTTGTGGGATTGCCTTTGCCTTGAGGGATATAGAACGTCCCAGCCCCTGCACGCAGCCGGGGCCTAGGACCAGGTTCTAGGTCTCCGCAGGTCCATTTGCTCCCGGCCCCTTGCTTTTGTCCCCTCCCACCTATCCCAGGATCCCGACTTTGGCTCAGTCCTAGCTGGCTGTGACTGAGCTGTTAGGACAGACTCCTCCCCGACCTCCCAGCCTGTGACCCCGCCCTCTGCGCTTCCTGCAGCAGCCGGAGTGATCTTTCTGTAACGCAGGTGGGATCATGTCACTTGCTTGATTAAAACCCTTCCATGGCTCCCCATCGCCCACTGAATTAAGTCCAGACTCCGTACTGTGACATTCAAGGTCCTTGTAATCCGTCTGCATCGTGTATCTCCCGCTGTGCCTCTGGTTCGAGCCTCTGGCATGCAGCCGCACCTGCCCTTCCACCCAAATGCCCTTCCCCAAAGACCCTCCAAAGTATTCAAGAGTCAGCCCAAACAGCGCCTGTTCCCGGCACCCACCTGCCTGCCTCCCTGTGTGTCTGGGGCTGGCCTTTCGTTGTGCAGTGGCAAACGTATTTACATATATATATATAGAGAGAGAGAGAGAGAGCGCGCGAGAGAGAGAGCGAGAGCATCCACAGTGTACTGAGCCTTGCGCTACGTGGTGGACATGCAACGGGGAGCAAGCGGACCAAAGCCCAGCCGACAGGAGCCTGGCAATCCGGGGAAAGAGACACAGTTCAGCACTTCTCGGGGCCATGGGCAGAGCCAGCGGGAGGGTGCGGCAGAGGCGTGCAGGTGCAGGGGTAAGTACCGTTGAGTAGCAGTTGTCTGAGGGCTGAAGCGGGAAGGGCGGTGGGAGCCGGCTGCAGGACCCGGGGAGGCGAGGAATGCCAAGTTCAGCTGGCTGCAGTGCCGAGTGTGCAGGTGGGGTTCCGGAGTGGGAATCACGGGCATCCAGGCCTGCAGAATTTAGTCTGGTGGGTCGAGAGCCACAGGAATGAACTTGGACTTCATCCTCAGAGCAGTGGGAAGCCACTGAAGGCCTTTGACTGGAATAGAGTATGAGGGAAGACCAGGCCAAAGGCAGATATGGCGGCCAGGCCTGGCTAGTGGGGAAGGATGTGTGGGGCTGTAGGAGTGCAGCACACAGGGCTGGGTGACTGTGTGTGTATGTCGGGGACGGGAGGAGCCCCCATTTCTGCCTCAGGAGGTTGGGTGGGCTCAGGTCAGCTGGGACGAGGTGAAGGGCGTGTCCCGCTGCTCGGCTTCCGATCCGGCTCCCTGCTGATGCGCCTGCGGGAGAGCGGGTGGAGGCTCAGTGCTTGAGTCTCTTTCATTCTGGTGGGAGACCTGGATGAAGTTCCTGGTGCCTGGCTCAGCCCCAGCTCTTGTAGCCATTGAGGGAGTGAACCAGTGAATGGAAGACTTCTCCCCTCTCTCTCTCTCTCTCTCTCTCTCTCTCTCTCTGTGTGTGTGTGTCACACTGCTTTTCAAATTTCAGATAAGCAAAAATAAACTTTTAAAAAGAGGAGCGCAAGGGGGGCCTGCACATGGAGACTCCTGATGGTCATTTGTGCAGAAGTCTGGGCCCACCCTGAGAGGCAGGGGTGAGGCATCAGGTGAGACCATCCAGGACAAGACGGAAGAATGAGGACTTTGAGAGGCACTCAAGTCCAGGGACAGGTGCATCCTGGGAAGCCTCCTCTGGCCCACCCAGGCACCCGTGACCCCATCCGCGTTGAACCTCATGGCCATTCCTGCCTCGTGTCAGCCACAGCACGTTAGCTCAGCGTTGTCCCGGGGGCATCTGGCAGTGTCTAGAGACACTTGTGACTATCACAGCTGGGGAGGTGGCAGAGGCCAGGGCTGCCGCTAAACACGGTACAGTGCACAGGACGCCCCGCCCCCAGCAAGCCCCACCTTCCAGCAGGTTGAGAGAGGTGGGTAGAGAAACCCCACCTGGCGCAAGAAAGCCTTGAAAGTAGACAAAGGCCCAGCCCCAGCCAGCCCAATACCCGGGTGCTCGTGGAGGAAGGCAGGACGGGGCCCAGAGGCGCGGGCTCGCTGCTCTTTGTGGTTCGGAAGCCCCATGATTTGCTGTGTGGTTACCGCGCATCGTTCCTGATCACCCACTTAAATATGTGGCATGTTTTTAAATAGGCGAGTTCCAGATAAATAAGGAACATGACAACCTACCAAATGAGCTGAAATCCTGGTTCTGCTGCTTACAAGCTGAGCGAGCCTCTGTCTGCTCATCTACAAAGTGGGTCTCAGAGAGCCTCCCTGGTAGAGCGGGAGACGGGGAAGCGAGGTGGAGCCCAGCACCCGCTCGTGGGAGGCATCCGTGCAGTGTCTGTGTGTAAACCTCGATCTGCGTGTATATATATATATTGGTATGCATATCTTTTTATATACCAAAGTCTTTTTAATTAGCCATAATCCCTCCACCACGTGGCTACCATTTCGGTGCATATCCTTCTTGACATATATAGATTTTTAAGAAATAAAAATGGCATCTTGCTTTAAACGTATGCCTCTGTAACCTGCTTTTTTTTTACTCTATAATATATTGTGAATGTCTTGCCATTTCGATAAATATACATCTACATCATCATTTTTTAAGAGCTGCATGATCCTCCATTGTGTGGCTGGTCTATAATTCACTTAGGCTGCCCCCACGGTTGGACATTTGGGCCGCTTCCAATCCTTTGCTACTACAAACAATTCCGCGATGGACATCCTTGTACGCACATCGCCACGCACTTGTCCACTGATTTCCTTGGGGACCACTTGGACGCTTTTGGCAGAGGCCCGGGGGCCTGAGCAGATTGCTCAAGTAGGAGCCCTTGGGTCTGGTGAGGAGGGGGCTGGGGGTCTCTGAGGAAGGCGGAGGCAGTGGATGGCAGGGAACTGCGAAGACAGCGGCCGACTCATCTTCTTTGTTGTCACCGTGGCGCTTGGGCAGTAGGGGCTCAGGGGTGGGGAGGTGGACTCTGCATGCGCCTGATGGACAGAGTGACAGACAGCAGGCAGACGGGGACACGAGGTGGAGGGGCCCAGGCAGGCTGACGGATGGGTGGCAGAAGCAGGTGGATCCAGGTCAGTGGGCAGACAGGATGATGGGCGGGTGACGAGCTGGACAGATTCGGGCGACCACACATAGGACTGTGGCTTCACCGTGGGGCCCACAGGGAGCAGGTGCCGGAATTGTATATTCAGGGACAGTGCGGAGTTCCCGGGAGAGGCAGCCAGGCCCCAGGGGAGGCCCCAAAGCTCGGCTCCCCGACAAGGGCCTACAGGGCCAGAGAAGATCTGGTGGTCACCGCCATCCCACCCCCATCCCGCCACCATTGAGTCTGTTTTCATTTTCGTTTATTCAAATGAGCCTCTGCCTTGGGCTTGAAGGGAAGGGAACAGGTGGCCCCAGAGGGAGACCCCAGCGCAGCAGAGGAGGGGGCTTCCTCTCTCCACGCCCCGCCCGTGGCGCCGTTCCTACTGCACCACTGGGTGCTGCTGAGAGCACAGGCCTGGCGGCGGCACCGCTGGGTCCTCATCCCCCCACCACTCAGCAGCTGGGTGACCTTGGCTCAGTCACCCAGCTCCTCCCTCATCTGGACCTGCCTCACAGGCCTGGGGAGGGGTTGAATGAGCCAGGTAGCGGGAAGCACTCTGGACAGCGCATGGCCCCAGCAGGTGCTCTGGAGGTGGGGTGGGACCTGCTAACCTGGAGGTGGCACCTGCTAATGCTGCTAACGCTGCGCTTCCTCCCCCCCCCCCAGTTCTGCACAAGCAGCGGCATCCCCGTGAACCTGCAGACCGTGTCTCTCATCTCCTACTCCTCCCACCTGCTAGGCCCTATTGGACCAGAGGGCACATAGTAGGTGCTTCCTGGGGCGACCCATTCCTCCATATCTGGTTGGGATGAGGGGGAAGGTTTCAGGGGTGCAGCTGCGTGTTTTTGCGGCGAGCTGAAGCTGGGGAGATCCAGGGCTCCCTGGTTGGGAAGAGCATGAGCGAAGGGGAGGGGCTTGGTGAATGGGGACCAGAGCGCGGAGGGCTTGCAGGATTGGCGGGGGCACCGGAGAGGAGCAGAAAAGGAGGGCCCAGCCAGATTGAGAGGCTGGAACTCCAGGCTGAGGCGTGCAGGCCACCGGGAGCTCTCGAAGGCCGCGGCTGTGACGGGACCAAGCATGGGCTGTGCTTTGGGATGGAAGGCAGGAGGGCACAGGGCCGCCGAGATCCTCCAAGTCCCGGGCGGGGCGGGGGACTTCGAAAGAGGGAAAAGGCGCCAAGAAAATAGCACCAGCCGGTGCTGTGGCTCACTAGGCTAATCCTCCGCCTTGCGGTGCCGGCACATCGGGTTCTAGTCCCAGTTGGGGCGCCGGATTCTGTCCCGGTTGCCCCTCCTCCAGGCCAGCTCTCTGCTGTGGCCCGGGAGTGCAGTGGAGGATGGCTCAAGTGCTTGGGCCATGGGAGACCAGGAGGAAGCACCTGGCTCCTGCCTTCGGATCGGCGCGCCAGCCGTGGTGGCCATTGGAGGGTGAACCAACGGCAAAAGGCAGACCTTTCTCTCTGTCTCTCTCTCTGTGTCCACTCTGCCTGTCCAAAAAAAAAAAAAAAAAAATAGCACCAGCAGGACTTGGAGCTGCTTGGGTGTGGGAGATCTGAGACACAGAGAAACAACTGAGCATGGCAAGGCCTCAGGCCTGGTTGTCTAGGAGAATGAGGACCCATTCACCAAACTGGGGGACACCATGCCTGGGAGATGGGGGGTGAATTTGAGATTCTGGCTGGAATGATTCATCCATGCACCACTCCATTTAAGCCACCCATCTGTCCGTCCATCCATCCGTCTACGCATCCACCCACCCATCCGTCCATCTGTCTGTCCATCCACCCATCCATTCATTCATCTGTATATTCATTCATTCAACCGTCCAATCATCAAGTTTAACCCATCATTTTCCTGCCACGCAAGCCCGCTTCCACCTGCCAGAGTCCATCCCTCCACCGTCTCCCTCCTCCACCCACGCACCCACCCCTGCACCACCACCCTTCTCTTCATCCTCCTGCTACCCATCTGCCCACTGTCATTCATCCACGAACCCCCCAACTTGTCCATCCACCCCGGCCACGTTTCTCGGGGGCCCTTATGTGCGAGCTCTGGCAAAGTTTCCGCAGAGCATTCGGAGCCGGCTGGTAACGAGCGATGAGAGGGCAGCGGGAGAGGCTTCCGAGGCCACCTCGTGTCTCCAGAGCTGTGAGCAGGTGCCGGTGGGCAGACGGCTCTGTCGGGTGTGATGTTCTCAGACCAGCACAGAGGAAATGGGCTGTGCCCGCCGCCGCGTGGATTGCGGTCAGCTCCGCTGGAGGACGGCGTTCCTGGCCGGCACAGCGGTCTCAAGTGTCCCCCTGAGGATGTGGCTGGGCCGCAGTGGGTACCAAACCTTAGGGGTGCCTTAGAGGGAGCGGACGCAGCCTGGGATGCTCATGGAGGGGTTGCTGGAGGACTCAGGGCCCGCCTTGAAGAAAGGTAGGAAGAAGGGAGGAACAGGAGACCAGGGTGAGGGGGAGCCTTCAGGTGAAGGGGCTGGGAGTGTCAGGAGACGAGCCTGGGGGGCAGAAGGAGGGTGCCCGGGTGGTGGGCGCAGGGCCAGTGAGGCAGCTGCGTTGGGTCCTCAGACCAATCCCCGGAGGAAGGGCCTCTCCGTGCGCCTCGCTCTGCCCGGGCCTTCACCACTGCCTCCACGTCCCTCCCCAGGGCCTCCTCTCCTTGTGCAGCAGGAATCCTCTCGGGTGCACTGAGGCCCTGGCCGCCCCGCCTTGCTCCCGGCTGCTTTCTGGAACGCTGGTCCCTGCCAGAGACCCTGTCTCTTGCAGAATCTCCGTCTCCCACTGACCCCGAATGCCCTCTCTGCGCCCTGTTGTTCCCTCCTGGAGCCCTCCCCAGCCCCCGTCACGGGCCTTAGGCCTCCTCATTCCCCTGCCTCCTGGAGCCCCGGTGCCGCCTCCGTTACAGGGTCACGTGTGCGCTCTGAAGCCACTCCTGGGTCTCTGCATGAGCTCAGCCAGGTCAGGTTGCAAAAGAAGCCCCTGGATTTGGAGCCATAAGGTCCCCAGGGGGCTCTAGGGACAGAGGGACCCGCGCATCCTCCAGGTTGGTTGTCCTGGGGCTGGAAACCAGTGGCTCTGACAGAGCAGCTCCGTTCAGCTCGTGAGCTGGGGGAAACTGGAGATTCTTGCTGCTTCTGGGTTAGAAAAACAATCACAAATTAGAGAAAATGCTTCGGGAAATTGCTCTGCTGCGCAAGAGGGAAGCTGCCTCGGGGGAGGGAGAGAGGCTCCTACGCCAGCAATGGCTCCCCGCGGCCTCACCCATCAGCTCCAAACCACCTGCTTGGCGTTCGAGGCCCCATCTCATCCTCTGACTCCGTCACCTGCTGGGCCCTGACGGGCACCTGCTCCGGCTGAGCTGCTGCTCTAAGGTCCACCCCCCACCCGCAGACTCTGCAGCCACTCCAGCCGGGCGCCCCTCAGCCCTCCGTGAGCTGCTGCTGTCTGTCTGCCTCTTCCCTTGAGGACAGGAACCATGGCACGGGATAAGGGTGGTCAGAGGCGGGCGCACTGGGCACCAGTTCTCATCTGATACTTGTTGGCTGGGGGCCTTGGGCAAGCCTCAGTTTCCTCATCTGTAAAGTGGGGAGAGGAAGACCTCTCCTGTTGGTTGTTATTGGATTGAATGAGGCAGTGGGCACCCAGCACCTGCTCATGAAGACCCACCCACCCCGCCTTACCCCACCCCGCTGGGTCAGAGCTTGGGCTGTGGGGCCAGCGTCTGTCCGTGGCCATGGCACCAGGCCTACTGCCTGCTGAATGTTTCCTGTAAGGAAAAGAGGCACAGAAAAGAGGGGAGCAGAGTACGAACTCGCAGCCAGACTGGATTTATTCAGAGAAAATAGGTCCATAGAGGTGGGTGACCAATGCCCGCAGGGACAGACGGTGCAGACCCCAGGAGGCTGGGCCTTTGCATAGCTTAGGTGGGCTGGGGTGGGGGGCAGTAGGCAGAGCTGAGCTTCCCCGTGCAGGTTCCCCAAGTTTGGCCTGCAGCTTCCAAACCTGGGGGAGAATCCGGGGGCGGGGTGGAGACTAGGGGAGAGGCTGGGCTGGGGGAGAGCGTGGGGGCGGGGTGGAGAGTAGAGGTGAGGCTGGGCTGGTCTCCTGTAGGAATGCAGGGATGACAAGGACCTAAAGTGGCTGAGGCTTCTGCCCTCGCTCCAGCCCTTCCCCTCCTGAGAAGTTACAGAGCGAGGACGCGTGAGCTTCAGGGCCAGCTCTTGAGGGGCTCTTGATAGAGGAAGATGAGACAATAAACACTGGATTTTATGAGTCATTTGGCCATCAGGGAAGGCTCAAGCCAGGCCATCTTCTGCCTAGAGGAATTGGGAGAGTGGCCGAGCATTTGAATTTTGGTGCCACCAGCCTGGGTTTGCGTCCCTTTGCTGCCCCTCCTTAGCTGCCTGACCTTGAGTTACTTAACAGACTCAGTTTCCCCATCTGTAAAATGGGGGTGGGTCATCACAGTAGCTGCCTCCCAGGGTGGTGGAATGAGCTAATATTTGTCAAGTGATTAGAGCAGTGCCTGGCACCTATGTCTGAGTTTGTTAAATAAAATTGATGAGCGATTCAGAAACAGAGCTGTGGCCAGCGGGGGAGCTCAAGCCGGAAAGGAAACGGGCGCTCAGGACTGGGTTTGAGCAGAGTCCAGCCAGCTTCTCACACCAGCCTCTTTCTGAATGAGAGGAGCTCAGCGTATTCTGAAAGGAAACGTTCCCTGGAGAACGCGGGGACGCCTGAGTCGGGGATGCTGGTGCCCAGGGAGCTGCGCACAGAGGCCGCCTCTGCAGAGCGCAGTGGACGAGACCCAGGGCCGTCGCAGGTGCCACGTGCTCCCTCTGGGCCCTGGGGAGCCTCCTGGTAATGAGGCCCAGCCTCCTGGTAAGGATGCTGTGCATCCTCGGTGGGGGGAGGGTCCCAGAGAATTCCCTCCCAGCGGCTAGTGAGCCAGGAATGGAGGGCGTGTCCCGGGGCGCCTCCTCATCCACAGCCTGCCTTGGAATTGGGCCCCACCTGCTGCTGTGGGCCAGGCTTGCGCTGGGCACCAGGAAGGGACAGTGAGCCAGACGCAAGCTTGCTCTTTTTTTTTTTTTCAAAGATTTCTTTATTTGTTTGAAAATCAGAGTTACAGAGAGAGAGCGCGCGCGTGAGAGAGCGGGAGAAACACACATACACACACACACACACACACACACACACAATCTTCCATCTGTTGGCCACACAGCCAGGGCTGGGTCAGGGTGAAGCCAGGAGCCCCAGGAGCTTCATCCAGGTCTCCCACGTGGGTAGCAGGGGCCCAAGCACTTGAGCCATCTTCCACTGCAGTCGCAGGCCATCAGCAGGGAGCTGGATTGGAAGTGGAGCAGCCAGGACTTGAACCGGTGCCCACATGGGGTGCCGGCGTGGCAGGCTGCAGCTTCACCCGAGCCAGCACAGTGCGGGCCCCGTGTGTGTCCTTACTCTTAAGCAAATGGGGATGAGCAGTGGGTTCCAGGCCGGAGCTCTGATCCCCTCTTCTCTCTGGGTCTCGGTTCCCTCCTTTTGCTCTCTTCCTGTAGACAGAGTGGTTTTCCCTTATGCTGGTCTTTCCCTCTTCGTGCCAAGCCCCGCCCCCAGCAGAGGACGGGCTGTCCTCCTGGAGGAGAGAGTTTGCACAAACTGGGCCTGTGGTTGGAACTTGTGATTGGCTGATCAGGGCCGTTCTGTTCCCTGGTTGCCATAGCAGCCGTTTCCTGGGGTTGTCAGTGATGAAACTCAGAACATTGTTTTCAAATAATCCGTGTAATTGAAATAACAATTGAGCTGTTAACTCGTCTCTCACACCCTGGCTAGGGCAGATCCTCTTCCCTTCACACCCTCTACCCACCCGAGAAGCTCTGGTCCCTCCTGGTCTCCTCTCTGAGGCTCCAGCACCTTCCTTGGGGCTGGAGGAAGAAAGACGGGGGAGCCTGACCTCCCAGCATCATCGGAGAGTCTCAGAAATCCAGGAGCTCAGAGCTGAGCCAGAGCGTAGAGAGCAGAATCCCCTTCTTTTGCAAGCGGAGAGCCAGGGCAGGTCAGTCACACTGGCAGGTGCAGGTGAGCTAGGACTGCTGGTCCTGTTTCCTGGAGGAGTTGGAGGTGAGGTGGTGCACTGAGGGTCGACATAAAACCAGGGCCTGTCCCCTCCCGAGGACCTGGTCTGGTATGCGTCTGTATGCCCACTGTACAAGGACATAGACAGAGGCCCAGAGGAGTTGAGCACAGTGCAAATGTTTTGATAACTTCTCAGAAAATACCTGTTGAATGGATGGATCTCCAAAAGCACAGGCCGGCTCTCCCCAGACCAGGAACTGACCCCGAGGACTTCCTGGAAGAGGGGCTGCAGGTGATCTGCAGACATATGGCTCAGAGGAAGGGAAGGAGGGATTCCTCCAGAGGGGTGAGAAACCCAAAGTACCGCAGCCCCTGCCCGGCCCCCAGCCCCTGCACCCGAGCTCCGATTGGAGGCTGCGCACTCAGAAGGGAAATGCGACGACCCTGAGATGGGCGCAGGTGCAGCTCAGGCTTGGGAGAAGCGAGGCGTCTGCTCCAAGCCCGGGTCTCCACGCACACGCAGCTCCCTGTAGTGGCAGCTTCACGGAGAAAAGCGTTTCTTAAAAAAGTGTCTGGTTGCTGTCCAAGGTACTCACCGAGGCCGCAGGCTGTGTGGGTGGCTGGGGCGGCAGACACCTGCTGGCACTGGGGGCAGGACCAGTCCTCCAAATGGAACGGGACTGACAGCAAGAGGTGGGCCTCCTTGGCTGGATGCTAGAGGCTGTAGCCATCGAGGGCCTCAGCAGTCTTCTACTTCCCTGTTCATCTGTTTGTACTCAGCACTTATTGAGCACCCACTGTGTGCGAGCTATGCATGGGTCATGAGGCTGTTAGGGATGGGGAGACCTGGCTTCCGTCTTCAGAGTCTCTTTGAGTCTGTGGGGATGATACACCCATAGGCACACATACACATGCACACACATATACGCATGCATGCTCACACATGCAGGCACAGGCACATACATGTGCACCCTCACGCATGCATGCACACAAGGCACACTCATGCATGCGTGGACACACAGATACACAGGCATGCTGACACATGCAGGCACAGGCACATGCATGCACACACACATGTGCACACATGACACCCTCACGCATGCATGCACACACAGGCACACACACACCAGCAGTCAGTGCCATTCTAGCAGCTGCTGGGCACCAGGAGAGCACTGGGCACCAGGAGGAAGCACTAACCCCGCCTGCAGAAATAAGGAAGACCCCCACCTTGGAGCAAACGCCCTGGGCTCAGTCTTAAAGGATGAATAGGAATTCCCCAGGCGGATGCTGGGAGAAGCACATTTCACAGGGACGACATGGAGCAGGGACGGGAAGTACCGGGGTTTAGAGAACAGTGAGAAGTTCAAGCGACTGGAGGGCTGGCCGCCTGGCCGCGAATGGTACAGGTGAGCCGTAGATAAGTGGAGGAGACTGGGCTTGGGACAGGATGCTGCCTTGAGGTGGGGGCACAGCCCCGACTGAAACACCCAATCCCTCTTTGTCAGAAAAGCCGAGCATCGGGCCTGCTGGGTCTTTGAGGGGCTCTTGTCCACCTTGCCCAAGTCTCAGATGGGGAAGCCAAGGGGAGGGGTCCTCATCGCTAAGCCTAGGGTCCCACGGTAAGGACGGGGCAGCCTGGGCCGTGACATCTGCTCTGCCTGAATTATTTGCATGGCAGCGGGCAAGCCCCAGCTCAGCTCAGCCGAAGGACAGAGAGGGCCTGGGCGAGGGCAGGCTGCCCAGTGGGAACTGTGTCTGTGCCGGGATGGGGGGCTGGGGCCAGCTCCTGTCACAGTGCTGGCACTCGGCTGTTGCCCTGGAGACCATGGCTCCAGCAGGAAAACCTAGCTTTCCTCTTGGTTGGAGTGGACCTGAGTGCTGCCCTTGACTCTGAGTGACCTTGGGAGGTTGCCACCCCCTTTGCGCCTTAGTTCCGAGGTCATCCCCATCTGAGGAGGCCCCTCCTTGCCTACACTTGGGGGTGCTGGTGGCCCCTGGGGGACGGACGGCAAGGTCTAGACATGATTCTGGTCATCAGCTCTGGCAGTGGGGAGTGCTCCTGGGAGGAGCGGGCAGAGACCGAGAGGCCGTTCAATGCCCGCGGTGCACAGGGCAGCCCCCAGCGAGGACTGAGCCAGCCTCGGGCGCCAAGGTGGAGAAACTCAATTCCGAGGCTGTGTGTGAGTGGGCGCCGGGTCTGTGCAGAGACGCGCCCCGCGCTGCAGGCAGAAGCACAAGTGTCCTTGACGCTGGGCAGCCCTGGCCGAGGCGAGAGGCACTTAACCCCTCTGAGCCTTCGTCAGGGGACAGTCACCGCCTCTGTCTCAGGGCCTGTGGCAGGGGCGATGGGCCATGTACGCGGGTGGCGGAGGAAGATACACAGCACAGGACATCTGGAGACCCCCAGGCGAGCCCCTCTCCCACAGTCGGAAACCTGAGTGCAGTTTCCAGAGCCGGCTCTGACACTCAGAGCTACGGGATCCTAGGCACCGTTCCTAACCCCTCTGCACCTCAGTTACTCATCTGTAAGATGGGCTTCACGACAGTACCCACACGTGGGCTTGATGGGAAGATTTAAGAGGAGTTAACAGGGGCGGGCCTTGGGTCAGCAATTCTTTTTTTTTTTTTTTTTAAGATTTCTTTTATTTTACTTGAAAGTCAGAGTTACACAGAGAGAGGAGAGGCAGAGAGAAAGAAAGAGAGAAGAGGTCTTCCATCCGATGGTTCACTCCCCAGTTGGCCGCAATGGCCGGAGCTGCGCTGATCTGAAGCCAGGAGCCAGGAGCTTCTTCCAGGTCTCCCACATAGGTGCAGGGGCCCAAGGACGTGGGCCATCCTCTACTGCTTTCCCAGGCCACAGCAGAGAGCTGCATAGGAAGCGAAGCAGCCGGGTCTGGAACTGGTGCCCATGTGGGATGCCGGCACTTCAGGCCAGGGCTTTAACCCCCTGCGCCACAGCACTGGCCCCTGGTTCAGCAATTCTGCAGCCCATATCAAGTGCCTGGGTCTGAGTGCTGGCCCTGCTCTCCACTTCCACTTCTTGCTAATGCACACCCTGGGGGGCAGCAGGTGATGCGGGAGACCCGGATTGGGTTCCTGGCTCTTGGCTTCCACCTAGCCCGGTGTCAGCTGTTGTGCGTATTTGGGGAGTGAACTAGCAGATGGAAGATATTTGTCTGTCTTCTCCGTCTGCCTTTCAAGTAAATAAAATAAGCCAAATGTGAAGCATGTATTTTAAGCGAGTTACCAGGCGGAAGGCACTTCGAGTGGCAGAGTCAGTGCCACCTAAGTGGTCGCCACTATTGCAGCTCTGTCCTGGACAAGGGGCTCCCGCAGGCGCCCTCTCTCTCTCTCTCTCTCTCTCTCTCTCTCTCTCTCTCTCTCGCTTCATGAATCCCTGGGCACATCAGGGTGGCCCCCTGCTTCCTCCCTGACTCCCTCTTCACCTTCACCTTCCTGTTCTCCCCTTGGGTCCATCAGAGCCCGAGACGCCGAACCCCACGTGGGGAGGGGGCCATGCGGGTACCTGCCCCTCGCTCTGTAACTCGGGCCCCCGTCATACCAGGCAGATCTCACATCCTGACCCCAGGCCCACTTGGATGAAGCCCTTATCTGACCTTGCAAAGAGCAGAAACATTCTGCAGCACAAGGTTTCTCAGCCTCAGCACTACTGACAGTTGGGGCTGCGTAATCCGCTGCCGTGGGGTGGTTGTGTGCATGGCAGGCAGGACACTCAGCCGCAGCCCTGGCCTCCACGCGCGGCTGCCGGGAGCTCCGGGCCCCGCTTGCAGCGAGCAGACATGCTTCCAGACGCCGCCAAGTGTCCTGGGTGGCAAAGTCATCCCCCGCCGGAGGACCGTTGTCCTAAAACTCTGCTCTAGAATGTATCTACCTTACAGTAGAAGAGAAAGGCAGAGAAACCGCTTTTCCTTTGAGAGACAGGGAGAGAGGGAGAGAGAGAGAGGGAGAGAGAGAGAGAGAGAGCACTCCCGTCCTCTGGTTCACTCCCCAAACGCCCGGAGGCCAAGAACTCCATCCGGGTCTCCCACATGGGTGGCAGGGACTCCCTGCTGTCACTGCCGCCTCCCAGGGTGACACCAGCAGGAAGCAGCACTAGGACAGGGGATGCAGGTGTCCCATGGGGCATCTTTAAAAAAAGATTGATTTATTTATGTGAAAGGTAGAGTTACAGAGAAGCAGAGGCAGAGAGAGAGAGATCTTCCATCCGCTGGTTCACTCTCCAAATGGCTGTAATGACCAGAACTGGGCCAATCCGATGCCAGGAGCCAGGAGCTTACTCCAGGTCTCCCATGCGGGTACAGGGGCCCAAGGACTTGGGCCATCTTCTACTGCTGTCCCAGGCCACAGTAGAGAGCTGGATCAGGAGTGGAGCAGCCGGCACTTGAACCAGCGCCCATATGGGATACCAGCATGGCAGGCAGCGGCTTTACCCACTATGCCACAGTACCAGCCCCCGTGAGGATCTTAATTGCTGAGCCAAATACCAAAAAAGCTTTTAAGCCTAACGAATGTCCTCAATTGGAGTCCCTGATGCCACCCTCAACTTTATTCCATTCTTTCTCATCAAAGCTGCAATTCCTTGACCCATTCTCAAAACCAGTTAACCAACTGGCAAATTCTCAACCACAACCAGAAACCCTGCATCTTAACTTTAAGCCCAGAACTTTTCCCTGAACCCTAAACCCCAAGCCCTCATTCAAATCTTAACCCTAAACCCATGACTCGCTGCTAAACTCCCAAGTCCTTAGCCTCAAATGGAATTCTAACTCCAAAGGGTATCCTCACACATGGGGGCCAATTAGAATTCTGCCCTTCTAGAACCTTCCAGCATCTGCTCCTAAGTGCTTTCTGATCGCCTTCCAAATAAGTAAAAATAAATCTTAAACAAGAAGAAGAGCCGGGAGAGGGAGACAGGAGCAAGATGCCGGATCACGTTGGGTCTTCGGAGCTGTTTATTCCTGAGTAGGAGGAGAAGTCGAAGGACTTCCGAGGGCAGTGTTCCGGCCTGATTTACGTTCTCGCGCCATAACCGGGAGCAGCCTGTGAGGGCAAGGGCGGAGGAGGGGGCAGTCGGGCGGCTCTCGCAGTGTCCAGCTGAGAGAAGGTGGTGGCTTGTGCCAGGCAGTTAACCGCGAGGGTGGTCGAGTGGCCAGTGCTGGTGTGGGTAAGGCAGAGCTGGCAGAATCTGCGGCTGGACATGGTGTAGGGCGTGCGGTACAGCGTGAAGTCAAGAATGACCTCAGGGCTTCTGGCAGGAGTGGCAGGAATCTAACGGAGCTGCCAGCTCCGGGCTGGGGAGAGCAGGAGGAGGAGCGGCTTTCAAATTTGTTCTGTGTCCTCATCATCTGTGCGGGCTGTGCCGTGGGCTCAGGAGTTTGGTTTTGCACACGGCAAGTTCGGGGTGTGTTCCAGGTGTCGGTGTGGACCAGGCACGTGGCTCCGCGGGTTGCAAGAGATCCGAGGTGGACACGTACTTTTTTTTTGTGACAGGCAGAGTGGACAGTGAGAGAGACAGAGAGAAAGGTCTGCCTTTTGCCGTTGGTTCACCCTCCAATGGCCACCGCAGCTGGTGCACTGCGCTGATCTGAAGCCAGGAGCCAGGAGCTTCTCCTGGTCTCCCATGCGGGTGCAGGGCCCAAGCACTTGGGCCATCCTCCACTGCACTCCCGGGCCACAGCAGAGAGCTGGCCTAGAAGAGGGGCAACCGGGACAGAATCCAGCGCCCCAACCGGGACTAGAACCCGGTGTGCCGGCGCCGCAGGCGGAGGATTAGCCTAGTGAGCTGCAGCCCCGGCCGGACACATACTTTTGGGTGTCAGCAGATCCACGGGGTCGCAAGAGTCGGGGCTGCCTGTGTGCAGACAGGAGGGAGAGCAGCCCAGGCACAAGCTCGGGGCTCCTCGGCCACTCAGAAGGCGATGCGGTGGGCGCTGGGAAGGGGGCTCTCAGGGGCCGAGAGGCTTCTGGGGTATGAGGTGCTGGGGTGGGGGCTGCGTGCAGAGAAGGGAGAGACCAAATCTGGGGGGCCCGGGGGGTCTTCTTATATTGCAGGAGACATTGGAGCTGGCTTTGAGTGATTCATTAAAATCTCCCATCAGACAAGTGGTGGAGGGCATTCCAGGAGAAGCAGCAGTGGCTGCAAAGGCTCCCAGGCTAAACCCATCAGGACGCGGCAAGCTGAGCCCATGACCCCTGACCCTCCTCACTTGCACTTCCTGTTCTGTTCTCCAAACTGGTGCAAGGGGCCATCTCAGAGCCCTCCCCAGCCCGGCCCCTCCCATGGCAACCCTGCAGTGTCCTGAGGATTCTGCCTTCTGTGTATTCTTGAAACAGCCCATTGGTCTCCACCACCAGTGCCTCCCCCGGCCCACGCCCCCAAATCACCCACCTGGACAGCGGCCTCCTCTCCCGTCTCCCTGTGCCCTTCTCAGCCACCCTGTGGGAACCCCAGCAGGTGAGGCGAGGGGTGGGAGCCGCGCCTGCTCCACTCCCAGAGGCCTGGATTAGTTTCAACACACAGCAAGGCTCACGCCAGGCCTCCGCCCGCACAGCTCCTGGCAACTTCCTGCTGCTCCGAGGGTGGGATTTATAATTGAACAAGGCTGGCGAGACCCTGCGTGGTGCGGCCCCGCCTGCCGCTCCTGTCTCATCTCAGCCGTCCTTCCCGGCACTCCCCGAGTGGCAGCCCCGGGGGTCTCAGCTTGACAAAACCCAGCCAGCTGCCGGGCATTTGCCCACGCCGCTCAGCCACGTGACGGCTCTCTCCCTCCCCAGCCCACTCTGCAGTCTGGGGACCAGCACTTCGTCAGGGAGCCCTTGCCAGAGCCCGGGCTGGCCCCGTCCTGCTCTGATGCCCTCTCCTCACGGCTGCCGCTTTTCTTTGTGGTCACGAAGCCACGAGTTCATCGCGACAGCAGTGGTCAGCCGCTGTTGAGGGCTTCATGCTCACTAGCAAACGATGATACGGACAGGAGGTCTCTTACATACACGCTCAACTACTCAGCTCCTGACACAACCCTGGGAGCTTGCTACGGGTAGTATCCCCATTCAACAGAGAAGAACACTGAGGCCGCCCAGAGGTTATCTGCAAAGTCGCACGGAGAGTACAGAGCTAAAGGGAGACACAGAGCCAGGCAGCCCAGCTCCAGAGCCAGCACACACCCCTCGTCTTTTTCTGCCTGGCATTAAACTCCAGGAGACGGGGGACCACGTCTTGTTCACAGCCTCGTCCCCTGCATCCCTCAGCGGGCTTCGTAAATGTTTGTTGAATGAATGAATGATTGATCAAAGGATGAATAAGTGAGCAGCAGTTTGAGCCATAGAGGGCTCGTGATGTGGGAAGGCAATCTAGGAGGCTGCAGCGAGACAGGAGGCGGCACGAGGGCCCTGAGTGGCAGACGGATGAGTCCAGACTTGGCTCTGGGCCACAGGAGCCACCGGGCTTTCTTGAGCGGTTAAGGACTTGAGAGGACCCCGCTGCTGGCCGCTGTGCGGGAGGGACCGGAGGTGGGGTCCTCCCCTGCCCCCCCACCAGGCACGCCTGGCACCCGCCCCTCCCACTCGGCCCCATTAGCATTCTGCGTGTGGCTCGGGCTCCACAATTAACACAAAGGTACAGTCATTCATCGTGACTGGCGGGCTCGGGGGACCCGCCGATCGGGGGCTGGCGGCGCGGGGCTTCTGCTGGGAAGGCATGTCACAGCACAGCGGCTACCGAAATGAAAAGCTATTAATAATGATCCTGGAACTTCACTCCCATCAGCTGTTTGTTTAAAGGTGTTCCGTACTCGGAGCTGCCTGATTTATGTGGGCAATAACGCGCCCCGGTCGGCCCGCACTTTTTAAAGCAGCGCTAATGGGGTGAGACCGAGACCCCAGGGGATGCTGGGGAATGAGGCTTGAGGGCCAGGCCGGGTCAGGCTCAGCCTTCACCTCTGTGCTGGCGTCGTCTGAAAAGGCCCTGGACGTAGCCTCAGCCGAGAAGCCGAAGGAGCCAGGGGAGCTGGGTTCAAGTCCAGCCTGAACACGCGTCCTGCTGTTTTGTCATCCACACGCCGAGTAAGAGAGCAGGGTTGACAGGAGGATCCCGCGAGAAGCCCACAGTGAGCGCGCAATAGCGTCTTAGTGCCCCTCTCCCCGCTTCTCTGCTCTGTCCTGGGAAAGCGGTAGAGGATGGCCCAAACCCTTGGGCCCCTGGACCCACGTGGGAGACCTGGAAGAAGCTCCTGGCTCCTGGCTTCAGATCAGGTTGCAGCCATCTGGGGAGTGAGCCAGCGGATGGAAGACCTCTCTCTCTTTCTACCTCTCTCTGTAACTCTGTCTTTCAAATAAATAAAATAAATCTTAAAAAAACAAAACGAAAAGCCTGTCCCCGCCACCTCCCCAGCCTTCACCAGGAAGGAGAGCATCCGACCCACCTTAGCCACTTAATCAGCATCTCCTGTTGTCTCTGCCATCTGCATTATAAGCCTCGCACCAAGGCTGGGAGAGAGACGCTGTGGAGCCCGTGTTAGAGATGCGGGCGCTGAGGCTCGGAGGAGGAAGCAACACGCCAGGGTCTCCCAGCTCAACGCTCTCGGCACTGTGAGTCCCGTGGGGGCAGAGACTGCACGTGCTGTGCCCACCTCTGAGTTTCCAGCACTCTATAGGGAGCCTGGCACGGAGGAGCACCCTATGTGTTTATTGAATTACAAACCAGAGGGTCAGGACCCTGAAGCCCTGGCTCAGAGGCCCAGTGCCCATCCCATCATTTCACCCCAGTAGCAGACTCAGCCAGGAGACCTGGGGCCTGTCCCCAGAGCCAGGGTCACTTACCCGGAGGGGACATTGAATCAGAGGGCTCCAGGATGGGGGTTCTCAACCTCGGCCCTACGGCCATCTTTTGGGGGGAATTCTTGGCGGGGATTGGGGGGTGCTGTCCTGTGCACCTTACACCCATAAGATGCTGCCGGGAGCCACTAGTAGTGACGAGCAGAGATGAATCCAGATGTTGCAGATGTTCCGACGGTGGCAAAGTGAGCACTGGCTGAGAACCAGCGCTCTGAGAGGCGCCTCCTCCACGGAGCACAGAACCGCACAGCAGAGATTTCCACGCGCTCTGGGGATGCGCAGACAAGACCTGAATGGCGACCTGGCTGGCGACCGGAGGAGAAATGTCACAGTGACATCGTCACCAAGGCCTGTGAGCCCCCCGCCTTGTGTCAGAGGACAGTCTCCTTGGCCAGAGCTGCTCCGCTGGTGACACTGGCCTGGCCTGCGGAGGGACAATGACGGCCACAGGACACACACTGCAGCTGAGAATGGGGACAACTGGGTCCCTGCTGGGCTCAAGGTGATGGAGATGTGGGCTGGGAGTGATTAGGGCTGGGGCGCTGGTGGCCAGGTTGGGGTCCAGCCCAGTGTGGATGGAGAGCAGAGCCAGCAGCGGCAGAAAGGAGGGAGGGGAAAGGCCCGTGTCCAGCCAGAAGAAGAGACCCCTGCCCCACTGGGCCCTCCCGCCCACTTTGCCATGGGAGGAAGCCACCCTGTTGCTGTGTGGGACACACGGCTCCTTTCTGCCCCGAGTCATCCCCCCAGGCCTCTTTCCCGCTGGCTGAAGGGGCAGGAGTGGGCTAAGCTTTGCTACCAGACACGAGGAGTTCCAATTCCAGACTGCAGCCCACAGGCCTTGGCCTTGGGTAAGCCCCAGGACTGCATCCGCACAAGCACTGATCGAGTGGAACAGCCGCTGCGTGAAGACAGTGGACAGGGCCGGCTGGGCACCGGCTCCACCTCTGACTCCTCCCTCCACCTGCTGTGCCATGGGGGCCCGCCCGTTCACTCCACGGGGCCATGGGGCGAGATGGGGCAGAGCGTCCAGCCCTGCACCTTGTACACAGCAGGTCTCAGGAACAGTGCCATGACCTCCCCAGAGGACCTAGAAGTGCTGAGGTCTCACTTCCCTGCCGTGTACCCCAATCCAGCAGAGGCGTCACATCTGCAGATGTCGCAGGCCCTGTGCCTCTGCTTCTGGCCGGGCTCAGGCGCACGCAGGCGGGGAGACAGTCCAGATGCGAATTGTGTCACCTGCGGCCATTGTTCAGTGACCACGGCTGCTGTGGGGGGCCCAGCTGAGGCCGTGGGTCCTGGGCCCTGCTCGCTGGGATCTTTGTCCTGCCCTTGGGCCCTGGAACACCCGACTGTCACCCACCCCAGGGGGACCCGGATCTGTCATTCCATGCTGGCCCAGCCACCCCCTCTCGGTGTGTTTAGGCAGCTTGTCATTACAAAATCCATTTTCTTATCTCTCCTACCATATCTATTTTTCTAATTCTTACTTAACGAGCTCCCCTGAAAATAAGAAAATCATTGGAACAATTTCCTTAAGTGTGAAAGATTAGTCTGAAATCGGCATTAAGGGGACTAATTGCCTTCATTCTCCCACCTTTCCGACAGCCGTTTGTTAGCGCCAAGGACTCGTTCATCTGCTCTCGGGGAGACAGCGCCTGACTGCGGCGGGATCTTCCGCTCCTGCCGGCGCCCCAGGGTGCATGCGTGCGTGCGCGTGTGTGTGCACGTGCGTACGTGTGAGAGACACACAGAGGAACTGAGGGTAGGGGCCAGGGGAGGACAGAAACAGCCCGGGGCCACGACCCAGCGTGCAGCTGTTTCCTGGCACTGCTCAGAATCAGGGTGCCCCGGGGAGCTGAGGACAGGAGCCGGCAACATGTCCTCTGACCCAGCTCTTGGGGGCCTGGATGGCCTGCTGCCGACTCCCCGCTGGATGGTGGGGAGGCGCCCTGGCCCCTCTGGGCCTCAGTTTCCTCGACTGTAAAGCGAGTATGTTTCTTGTTGCTACAATGATAACAGCAATCTCTGTAGCCCAGTGAGGGCCGGTGCTGCCCAGGGGGCTCCACCTCTTGGTCCTCACAAGAGCCCCTGGGGCAGCTACAATCCAGGAGCAGGGAGGTTGGGTACCGAGCCCCAGGTCGCAGCAATGGCGAGCTCAGAGCTGCAAGGAGACCCCCAGTCGGCTGATACCGGAGTGCATGCTCACCTGCCCCTGCTCCCAGAATTGCACTTCTGGTGCACTTGGCATCTAAAGACCTAGATTCCAACCCCAACTGGAGCTCTTGGCAGGGGCAGGAGCAGAGGGCCAGCCAGGCATCTCTGTGGGCCTCAGTTTTCCTCTCTGTAGAATGGAGACAGTTATGTTTCCGGCCATGGCCGGATGTGGTGAGGACCGCACGGCAGATGGTGTGCTGAGGACAGAAACGTGACTTGGGAGAATAAAAGGTGGCATGCAGACGCTTGCTTGAGGGAGGAGGACCGAGCAAGGGACAAGCACTTGCAGGCGGTCAGTGCAGAGAGACCGTGGGAGCCCAGACATGAGAGCCCAGGCCTGGGGACTCCCAGCTCAGCTCCACCTGCCCACTGCCCCGGCTTCTGTCCCCAGCACTGAGGGCACCTCCTTCCTGAACAAGGCTCTGAGCCGAAGGCTTGTGAGGAGGGAGCAAGCTGACAAACGGTGACACCCAGGAGTAGGCGGGACTACGGGCTGCAGCGTCCAGCCCTGCACCTGAGGTGGAGGAGGGGCGATCACCCACTCCCCCCCCCCCCCAACCCAGAGAACTCACTGGGGGAGGCGGATAAGCTCTGAGAAGATGACGGGAACATCTTCCATTTTCCATTTAACCACCCGATATTGAATTATAAATAATTCATACACCTGCCAAACATTTGATTAAAAGAACCCGATTCGCACTGCATTTGTCAAGGGGTAAGAATTGCATTTGGTGTTTTTATTTTAATCTGTCCTTTAACTCTTTTGCGAATATTTATTTATACTTGGCTGTCAGGTTTTATTCTATTTGCCCTGATTTTATTCTGGCTGTAGCCGGCATTTTTTCCTTCCCCTTTTTATTTTGTCACATCTGCCTAGTCGTCCTGTGTTGCAGAGCCCAGAGGTAACAAACGAGGAAGCTCTGGAGGTGTTCCTGCCCCACCCCCATCTCCGCCCACTGTTTAGAGACCCCCTCTGTTCCCCTCCCACCCCCGCACCCAGGCTCATCTAGACCAGAATCCAACCTGCACAGCCCACGTGTTATGGCCGCGTCCTACCCACTTCTCGCTCCTGACCTTTGCCCGTCCCCTCTCCTCGCTGCTGGAGTAGACACCCAGTAGTTCTTTTCTGAACGAGTCAATGAAACAGCTGCATCACCACATCAGCATCCGTGTGCAAAGTATTGGTATTCATGGAGTCTCGTGGGAGGAGGGAGCCGTCTCGGCGAGCCTGGAGCCGCACAAGGTCTCAGCTCCTGGGGGGTGGGGGTGGGGGGGAGCCGGCGCCTTGCCAGCTGTGTGAATTTCGAGGGAGACACTTCCGCTCTTGGACCCGCGTTCCCTCATCTGTAAAAGGCACGTGTAAACAACAGCACCCTCGGCAGGGCCTGGCGCAAGAATCCCTGGGTGCACCCAGCACCCAGGAAGCTTTCAACAAATGGAAGCTGCCGTCTCCATAGTGTGCAGTGTCTTCCTCCCCACCCCCTCCCCCGCCAGCCCCCCCCAGCTTCTCCCTTCCGCCTTAGGTCCTGCACCTGTGACGTCCTGAGCGCCAGGTGGAGGTCCACGGATGCCTGCGACAAACAAGGCACCAGACACTGCCCGTGTCGCTTTGTCGGCGCCCCGTCTCGGCCCCAGCGCGTGCTGTGTTTGTCGGAGGGCTTACACGGGGCGGTTTGCGAGTTGACATAAAAACTTGTTCTGCCAAGCGATTCCGGTGAGCTGGGAATTTGCTCGGGAGCTGTGTCAATGCTCCTTGAATACAAAGGCGGTGCAGGGATGTTGTAGGTCCGGGAAGGGCTGCGACAGTGACGAGCGTGCGCCAGGCTACGGGGACGAGATATTTTTAGTGTACAAACCACATTTTCCTACACCGCATGTGTTTTGTTGCCTCAATTTGCTGGTTTTCGAGATCCAGTCCCTCGACTTTTCCCCTGGGGTCCTCTGGTGCCCATGGTCCCTGTCCGGGCCCCAAGTGTCGCCTGCACTGTGGGTCACAGCCTCCTGGCAGGTGTCCCTGCCCCTGTGGTCCTTCCCAAGCCACATCACTGCCCTCAGTTGGGGCTCAAGGGGGCCCCTGTGTATCTGACCCCAGCTATCAGCAGAGTGATCTGGATTGTGGTGCAAGTCCCGGCTACACTGGGTAACCGAGTCACAATCCCTCTTGAGCACCGGCTTTATGTTGGGCGCTGTGGCTGGCACGGGATTCAGGAGTGGATCAGAGCCGCCACCCAGAGCTGGCCAGGCCCTGCTTAGACTCGGGCAAGCTGTTGGACCAGCGCTCACGGGGCCACGCCACGTCCACGTCACCCACAGGCCCCTGCACACGCAGCCCGCTCAAGGTCACCTTAGCAACACATGAACTTCCAGGGAGTAGCGGGTGAGGGTCTCGAGGGAGGGCAGCTCCCCAACTCCACGGCGGAGGTCTTCGGAACAGCCCAGGTGGGGCCGTGGACTTGAGCCTGGAGAGCGCAGGTCCCCCAGAGAAGGCTCCCGGAGGCCAGGGCCCGACTGCCATTGTGCTAATGACAAGTGGCCCCCGGACACCTGCACAGACACAGTAGAAAGAGGCTCACAGACTGCAGGAGTAGACATCGGCAGCGTGAACCCCCGATCCCCCCGCGTGCGACCTGGGACAAATCGCACCCCTGCTCTGCCCCCCAGTTTCCTCCTCCGTGGGACAGAAAGCGCCCTCTTTGTCTCACGGTCACGCTGAGTAAGGGCACGTGGACCAAAGCTCTGTGTCGGTGAGGGGACAGCTCGCACAGTCTTCACACACATGTCCCCTGCTCCTCCACGTCACTTCCTGCCATGAGCTGGGCAGGGACTCCTTTTAAGTTGCTCCTCTCTTGGACAAATTAATTTTAAGTTGATAAGAAAGCCATGTAGCTGTTCTCTTAGACATTGGGCCTGTCCACTCCCCCCAGCTGGTCCTGGGCCACCCGTGGTGTGTCTTTGTGGCACACGGTTTGCTTATCTCAGCACACGTTACACACACCCACAGCAAATAAGGAGCATTGTTTTGGATTTTTTAATGTAAATGGATTCATACTGGGTGTATCACTCTGCAATTTGCTTTTTTTCTCTCTCACGATGTTTTGAATGCTATTGATGCTGATATATATAGCTTCGCTTCTTTCCAGCTAAATGGCTGTGGGAATATTCTCATGTTATCGGTCCACTCTCTTGCAATACACTGATAGGATGTTCCCCCTCTCCCTGACTCTCAACAACACCGTGGTTATCACTCCATCTGGGGCTCCCGTGTGGGCGCAGGGGCCCAAGCACTTGGGACACCATCCTCTGCTTTCCCAGGCGCACTAGCAGGGAGCTGGACGGGCAGCAGAGCGCTGGGACTTGAGCAGGTGCCCACAGGGGATGCTGGCGTTCAGGTGGCGGCCTCACCCACTGCGCCCCGACTCTGGACCCTACGTTTGCAGTCAGGGCACGGCTCATTGCTGATGAGAGCAGCTATGGTGCAGATTGAGCTTTTCCGTGTTCTAGTGAACGATCTTGTTTAACCCCCACGTGTAAACGGGGCGGGGCAGGGCGGGGTGGGGCGGAATGGGGGGGCAGTGGTTTTCTCCAGGGTTCAGAGGACAACATGGAGGCCCAGAAAGACACAGGATTCATCCAAAGCTTCCCGGTCAGGACCAGGGCTTGGATTTCCTGAGCTCAGCCCACGCCCCTAGCCCAGCAGTGGCCTCTCGATCCATGCCATCCTGGCCCCAGGGCCCAGAATCTCCACGCTCCCGAGTGGCAGACCCCTCTGGCTTGCTGAAGGTGTGTGCCCAGGTCACCTCTGGGCTGGGACATTCATCTAAGCAGCTGGGAGGACTACCTGGCCTCCCGTGAGTTTTCCATAATCCAGACCCTGGGGGCCGTGGCCACAGACGCGGGATCGCAGGGGCACCGAACCCAGCAAAGCCCCTCGTCTTCTGGAGCTGTCTGGGATTCGAGGAGAGAACTGAGCCAAGGGCAGGGATGCAGGGGCTCGCTGAGGGCCTCTCCAGAGGATGACCAGGGCCGGAAGGTGACCCGTGTCCCCGACTGTGGGTGAAGGGCTGGGAAGCCTGGGCTGGGGGCAGTGTCAGAGCTCAAGAATCAAAGCCAGGAGGCTGACGCCGTGGCTCACTAGGCTAATCCTCTGCCTGCGGCGCCGGCACTCTGGGTTCTAGTCCTGGTTGGGGCGCTGGATTCTGTCCCGGTCGTTCCTCTTCCAGTCTAGCTCTCTGCTGTGGCCCAGGAGGGCAGTGGAGGATGGCCCAAGTATTTGGGCCCCTGCACCTGCATGGAAGACCAGGAGAAGCACCTGGCTTCTGGCTTCGGATTGGTGCAGTGCGCCAGCTGTGGTGGCCATTTAGGGGGTGAACCAACAGAAAAGGAAGACCTGTCTCTCTGTCTCTCTCTCTCTCACTGTCTAACTCTGCCTGTCAAATAAATAAATAATAATAAAAGAATCAAAGCCAGGCACTGTCCCCCGCAGGCTGTGCCCAAAGGGGAGTGTTGGAGGAGGGGCCCCACGGGCGCCCCCCAGAGCACGAGGAGGGGGCCCGGCTTCCGCTCCCAGCCTCTGAGCTCCTGCTCGTCCCCTGCGGCCACCGAGGAGGCGGCTGTGGCCTCTCAGCGCCTGACCTCTCCCTCATCTTCTGCACGGGCAGCGCTGAGCACACTCGCTCGGCTCCCTCCTTCCCAGCTGCCCCGGCCCTGGAAGCCCAGCTGGCTTGGGTTTCAGTCTCAGCCCCGCCGGTTGTCCATCCCGCCCCGCCTGTGACCGTGGTTAACAAGGTGCCCAGGGCTTTCTGGCACTCTCCTGCGGTCGCCTCTGAACTCACCTTGGATGACCTCACCTTAGCACCCTTGGCCTCCTCCCAACATTGCCCAAGGGACCACGCCCTCCTCCTCACTCCCCGCCCCCTCCCCCTGGCTTTCCTCCTTCCCCTCTGCACCTGCTCGGTGTCCTGGCCTTCTCCTCCTCTCCCTGCCTCTTATTCTGCTAAAACAGGATCATAATAATAATACTTACTATTGCTAGTTAAGAAACTCGCCAGTCAGGAGCTTCTTCTGGGTTGCACATGGGGGTATAGGGGCCCAAGCCCTTGGGCCATCCTCCGCTGCTTTTCCAGGCGCATTAGCAGGGAGCTGGATCAGAAGTGGAGCAGCCAGGACTTGAACCAGCACTGGGATGCCTGTTGCAGGCAGCGGCTTTACCCCCTATGCCACAACACTGACCCCTAGGCCTTTTCTCACTCACTGTCTTGAGCTATCTCAGCCATCGATGAGGGTGTCTGGGGAGGGGGAGGGGCACGGGGGGCGGGGGCTGATCCCGTCACTTATTGCCAGCTTTTACATCATCTCTCCCTCTCCGCTGGGTGGGAAACTGGCACTTTCTGTGCATCTCCCATCCTCCCCAAACGCCAAACTCCAGCTCCCCCTCTCGCTTGGCTTCCTGCCGGGTTCCCCCCAGAGCTGTACCTCTCAGCCAGGCCAGCTTCCTGAGGGTCACCCTGGAAGGCCACCGTGGCCGTCCAATGGTCTGAGTCCTGGCCGCCGTAGGGTGTGGAGCCGCCCTCGTGGGCACTGCCTCGTCCGCAAGGCGAGGACGGAACGAGCTCCTTCTTCCTCCTCCTCAGGCTGTTGTTGACGTGAGGAGCTCTGGGAGCCGCCCTCCCTGGCACGCGGGATCTGCTCCCTGCATCACCGCCGCCTGTGGCTGCTATTAATATCCACAGTCCCTGCCTTTCTGACCACCTACATCCAATCCATCACCCACGACTGCCAGTTCTCCCAGCCTCACTGGCTTAACAGCCTCCTCCCGCTTCCCGGGCTCAACGTGGGCCCCTCCCAGCTGCTCTGCTCTTGACAGCTGGGGTGAGCCCTTCAAAGGTAAATCGAATCACATCATTCCTCCGTGTAACCCTGCAGGGATCACCACCATGGCCAAGGTCAGGTCTCTCCCGAGCCTAGGGCATGGCGGGGGGTGCAGAGGCGTGACCCGGCTGTGTGCAGCCAGCGGCTTTTCCGATTGGCTGCTGCCTGCTGAGCTGACTGCTACACTTGCCCAGGGTCTTGTGCAGCCTGGCGCCAGCCACTTCTCCCACTCTCTCCCTCCCCTGTTCCCCAGTCATTTTCTCTCAAATCGCTGGGTCTTTGCACAGGCTGGTCCCTGGGCCTGAACCACGCTCCCCCTGCCCGCACCCTGGCCCATCCCTGCTTCTCTAGCAGGCCACTCTCCGAGGAGACCCTCCCTCTTCCTGCTCCCGGAGCAGCCTGTGTAAAGGTGAACCTGCTGGTGATTTCTCGGGGATGGGCCTGGGGTCTTCCCTCCATCACCAGCTTAGCATGTTTTCCTGCCCACAGGCCACCCAGGGCTGAGAGCCTCAGCCGCCCAGTGCCCTGCTAAGCACCCAACCCCTGCAGTGTTCACTCCACATTGGTCGGGTCACCCACTCAGCAAACATTTGTCATGCACGCTTCGGTGCCGGGTGCTGTTCTGTACCCTAAGCGTGCATCAGTGAATCGAACCCATAGGATTTCCTGTCACCAGGGAAGCTCCTGTGCTGGGGAGGAGGGAGCGAGACAAATCCTAGCAGAGAGAGCAAGTCAAGGGCCTGGGAAGACAGAGGTGGTGAGGGGGCGTGGCTTAGCAGGGGAGGGGGCGTGGCCGGGCCTTGGAGAGGGGCTGCAATGGTAGGTGGAGTGGATGAGCTGCTTGCCACCGAAAAGACCATCTTTGGACCAAGCTATTCAAATGGTCTGGCAAGGGGGCCTGGGAAGAGCATTGAGGCAGAGGGAACAGCCAATGCAAAGGGGGACAGCTGGGAGACTGGTGCGCGCGTCCCAGGAAACCCAGAAGGCTGGCGGGGCTGGGGCCGAATGAGGAAGGGGAGAGGACAAGGGGCTGGCCGGGGAGGTGGGGGGGGCATCATGTGGAGCCTCCAGCTTTTACTCTGCGCAAAAGGGGGCAGAGAGCGGCACTGAGGTCTCATTCCCGCACCCGCCAACCACTGTGAGTAAAGCTGAGTTGTGCACCCTCCACACCATCTGGCTTTATTTATTTGTGTTTAACACATTTTTATTTCTCCGTTTTCATTTTCTTTGAAAGGCAGAGAGGCATCGAGAGGCAGAGGGCGAGATCTTCCATCCGCTGGTTCACTTTTCAAATGCCCACAATGACGAGGGCTGGGCCAGGCTGAAGTCGGGAGCCAGGAGCTCCCTCTAGACGAGCCATCACCTGCTGCCTCTCAGGGGACACGTCAGGAGGAAGCTGGGCTGGATGGGAAGAGCTGGAACCCAACTCCAGTGCCCCGACGTAGGGTGCGGGCATCCTAAGCAATGACTTAACTATGGCACTAGACGTCCACCCCCACCGTCCGCTTTTAAACGTGTCTTGGATCACAAAAGGTCCTTTGTGCCCATCTGTCATCAAGGCCACTCCCATTGCCAGCTCCAGGAAGCTGCTAACCCACTTTCCGTCTTTGCAGGTTGGCCTTTTCCGGACTTTTTGTGTTGCGCCTTTGGTGGGGTTTGGTCTTGTATTGGCTCCTGGCCTCTCTCACGGAGCCTGCTGCTTCAGAGGTGCAGGACGCGGCGGCACGGATCAGCTCCTGGCTCCTTTTCCTGGCCCAGTAGTACTCCTTTGTGTGGCTGGACCACTCGGGTTTATCTAGACACCGGCTGAGCGGTAGTAGGAAGGCTTGCGTCTCTTGGCTTTTTTGCACGATGCTGCTATGAACATTTGCTTGCACGTCTTTGTGAGGACACACGCTTTCATTTCTCTCGGGCTGTGGAGTGGTGCATTGTGTGGGAAATTTATGTTGATCTTTTTAAGAATCCACCCAACTGTTTTCCAAATGGGCTGCCGTGTGGAGAGCCGTGTGGCGGGGAGCAAGGATGGTAGCTGGGAGTCTGGTCATTTTATTAGCAGAGGTGATTAAATAAACCCACTGAGCTCAAGGAGAAAGGAGTCAGCTCCACCTCTGGTAACCTGGGCATCTGGTGCTCGGGTTGGCACCAGAGACCAAGACCTGGCCCGTGGGATCCGCGGCTGCCTACCCAGGCTTGCCAGCCCCAGAGAGCAGCAGGGGGGTCCGCCTCACCCTGCCCCTCCCTCCACGCCACCCAATCCCCAGACGGTCTCCACGCAGCCGAAGCGTGACAAGCCCCAGTCTGCAGGAGAATCAGCACCAGGCATGAGCATTGGAAGCTGCGGAGCCCTCTCCCCCCAGGGAGAGGACAACATTTTCTTTGCAATTAAAATTCCTTTGAAACTGGGACCAAGGAAAATGCAGAGGAGAAAGCTTTTCAAACGAAGGGAAACGCTCTTCTGTAGCAATTACCGTGTGTGCGTTTCAACAAAAGCTGTTTCCTCCTCCCTCGTCCCGGTGGCTGCAGGGAGCTGGCCCTGCCTGGCCCCTGTGTCTGCCTTCACGCTGGGACCTGGGGCCTCCCAGGGCCACTTGCGCTGGCTCTTCCCCGCGTCTCTGCCCACTCTCAACCCTTGGATTCCTCATCCGTTCCGGCCTTCAGTGCAGATCTTTACTTACACTTTGTGTGAGTCCTGCTTTGGCAACCCAGTGGCTCGGCTGCTGAGATGCAGTCCTGCCATGGTGCTCATCCAGGTTGTGCCCCTTCTCCCGGCCCGTGTCCCTTCCCAGCCCAGTCTTTTCCTCCTCCTCCTCCCCGCACAGCCCAGCGGGTGCGGACCACAGCAGGCTGTCGGCATCGTGGCCTGTGACTGTGGTGTGCAGTGCTTCAGAGAGGGCAGGGGCAGTGGAGACCTGATTTCCCTTCATCCATTCAATCAACAAATATTTATGGAGCCATTATGCTGTGCCATGCGCTGCTGAAGTGCGAGGAATTAGCCCTTTCTGTGGAAGAGGAGGCTAGGTCTTTCTGACCAAGCCCTTCAGCCAAAAAGAGCTAAGAATGCTAGGTAAAGTATAAAAAGTGTCTCATTAAAGCATCAAAGGACTGACAAGTAAGCTCTTTGTAAGGAATTACCAGGAATTACTGGGTCAAAACTCAAGGGAAGCAGAAACCCAGACGAGTTGGAGAGCATAGACTTTTGCTCTGAGAGCATTTGCTGACACTAGAAAATGTGAATTTGGGGTGTTTTTTGTTTGTTTTTAATGATCTCACCGAATAGGGGGAATAGAAATCAAGGCTCATGGCCTGATTAAGGTGGGAAATCAAGTTGGAGACCTCAGCACGATCAAACGGGACTCCTTGAGTTTTGTTCTTGGGGTAAAGATGGACCAGATGTCACCCAGCCTGGACGCACAGATGGGAAGCTGCATCCACACAACTCGGATACGCTAGGGAATCTCAAGCCATGAATTTGTTTAAAATAATCCAAGAATGGTAGCTTGCACAGCCAAATGCAAAGGCTTTTTAGAAAAGAAACTTCACTGGAGGCTTCAAATTCTTCCATAAAAAAAATCCGAGTACGATGGCCAACATGCAATCAAAGATAACCAGACACAGCAGAAAACAATGCATGGTGAGCCAGGCGCCAGCAGGACAGTGTGAGCAGACATGTGGCATCCCTCGCCCCAAGGGGCTGCCGTCCAGCAGGGAAGACAGATGCCAGCCACTAATGCTTCGCCCAGTGGAGTGGCTTCAGGCCCTCCGTTTGCTCAGTCTCTCAGCTGCTTTCCACACGCTGTCCCCCAGCTCTGCTCCTGCTCCCCTGGTGCCACAGTCTCCTGGTCTCCGTGGTGCCACAGTCTCCTGGTCTCCGTGGTTCCACAGTCTCCTGGTCTCTGTGGTGCCACAGTCTCCTGGTCCCCATGGTTCCACAGTCTCCTGGTCTTTGTGGTACCACAGTCTCCTGGTCTTTGTGGTGCCACAGTCTCCTGGTTTCCATGGTGCCACAGTCTCTTGGTCTCCATGGTATCACAGGCTCCTGGTCCCCATGGTTCCACAGTCTCCTGGTCTCCGTGGTGCCATGGTGTCTTGGGCTCCGTGGTACCAGTCTCCTGGTTGGTCTCCAGTCTCATTGGCTGTTTCTTACAGGGCTTGCTTCTGGCTGGCTCTGTGTCTCTTCTTAGGTGGTCTCATCCATTTCCTCAGCATTAAATGTCACCGCATGCCGATGGGTGTCCGATTTATATCCCCAGACTGGTCCATCCAGCTGCCTACTGCACGTCAGGAACGCCTCAAACATAACACACCCCAGAGAACTCTTGCTTCCTCCCCAGTCTGCTCCGTCATGGTGTCCCCACTGTCCCATGTCCAGCAGGATCCTCGAGGCATCCTGAGTCCCTGGTCTGAGTTAGGGTGCAGATGGAGGTGATGCAACATGGCCCGTTTAGGGAGTTCTTTAGGAGGTAAAGTGGACCAGACGTAACAGCTTGCTCATGGAGGGTTCACTCTCAAGCATGACTTCTTGCTTGGACCATGTGACAGATTTGGGTGCCATTCAGTGAACTGAGAAACCCTGGGCAAGAGTTAGTGTTAAGGAAGAAGAAAATATATTTGATTTTGGACATGTTGAGTTTGAGATTTCTTAGAGCTATCTAGGTGGAGATGTTGAAAGGATATACTATCTCCCTCTCTCTCTCTCTCTATCTATCTATCTCTTCAGACTCCAGAGGACAGGTTAGGACCAGGGATACCAAGTCTGGGAGTTCCTGTAGTATTGCTGGTCACTGAAACCACTGGCATGGATCAGACTGACTTGGAAAGAGTGTGGACTTTCAAGGGGGACTGGAAGAAGAGGCGCCCAGGGAGGAGACACAGAAAGCATCACTGGAGAGGGAGGGAGGAGCCCAGTTGTTGGGGTTCCCATTCCAAAGACTGCTGAGGGTCTCGCACAATGAAGACAGGAGGCCACCCCTCAGATCTGGCAATATGGCATCGCTGGTGGCTGCCATGCGCCCTCTTGGTGGGTGCTGGGGTGCAAGCCGTGGCAGTGGGTTGAGTGGTATGGGAGGAGGTGAGTAGAACATGACCGACCTCCTCAGAGGTTGTGCTTCTCAGGGGAGGGGTTGGGAGGTGTGTGCGTGCTTGGGGGTTTTGTGTGTAAACATAGAATCCACAGCAGCATGTCTAAATGCTGATGTCCGGGTGCACGTTGGAGACGGTCGACAACAAAGCAGGCGCCCGAGTCTGTTTTCTGTGGCTAGTACTAAAGTGCCAAAGGCTGGGTGAATTAGAAGAAAAGAGGCTTAGCTTGGCTCACAGTTCCGGCCCAAGGTCAAGGGATCGCAGCTGGGAATGGCCCTCTGGCCACCCGAGACCCAAGGCGGCACAGGGTACCACACGGTGGGAGCCGGGAAGCACACGAGAGACCCGGCCAAACTGGCTTTTATAGCAGACCCACTCTGGAGATAACCCATTAATCCATTAATCTATTAGTCGCATGAATGGATTAATCCATTCACCAGGGCAGAGCCATAATCACTTCTAAAGGTCCCACCTGATCCCACCTCTTAATGTCTCATAATGGGGATTAAATTTTCGTGCAAGTTTCAGAGGGGGCGGAACCTTCTCCAGCCACGGCTGCCAGAGAAGGGCGAATCCATGGTGCGAGGTTTCTCGGATGCCAGAACTCAGGGCGGGGGCTGTTCGCGCACAAAAGGGGCGCGCTCCCTCTGTGACGGAGGGGAGCCGGGGTGGGCGGAGATGTGTTTCCTCATCTGTGGAGTGCGATGGGGATAATGATGGGGCGGGCTGCCTGAGGGCTGCGGCGGGGTCAGGGAGTGAATGTTTCCAAGGGGCTCAGCCCAGCAGGGTGCAGAGGGCGGCCGCAGCGCCATGCTGTGTCATGCTTGCTCTCACCGCTGAGTCGCTCTTGCTTGTGGATGACAATGACCCAGCCTTGATGCTTAGAGCATTGCTTTCAGTCATCAACTATGTGCGTTGCATGGCTAACCTGGGAAGACTTTCCCCATTTTACACAGAGGAGAACACGGTGGGTCAGAGAGGTTTAGTGACTTGCCCAAGGTCACACAGCTGATGGCAGCAAGGCTGGGAGTCCAGCCCAGGTCTGACTCCCAGGCCAACTCCCCGCACCCCAGCCCCTGCCTTCTCCTTAAAGAAGAACACAGATTAGGAACTCGCCACCAACCCGCCTTTGCAGTCTCTGCAGCACAGCCCTGCGCATGAGCTCTGTGTCCCCTGGAGAAGGGGATGGAGAAATTCATGACTCAAATCGGAGCTTTAAACTCAGGAAGGAGGGGATTAAGGTTTGAACAAGGTGCCAGGCTTGGCTTGCTCTCCTGTTCCAGCCCGAGTCGGGAGATTAGGGAAGAAGACGTCTTATCTGCCAGCTCCATCGCCAGTCAGGAGGGCCTAAAGTACCTACCACCGCCATGCCTGGCACCGGTGCTGCCTCTGTGCCGCCCGGCGGGGCCCTGTGCGCACTGTGCGGCGAGCTGGCCCAACTGGATTGCAGCCTGCAACTGTAACAGCCCGGCTTGGACATGTGGGACCCACGAGAGCCGTCCTCTCCCCGGGGTCACCCTCCAGCTGGTCTGGACAGGACCAGGTTGGAATGACCGTACCTCCCTCCGAGCCAGCCTTCGCCATGTGCACAGCCCAGCTGCACCTGCCTCTCTGCCCGTGCCCCAGCCCCTCATTGAAGACTGTGCCCCAGCTCTCCGCTCTGCCCAGAATTCTCCTCCCCTGGCCCTGTGCGGTGAGCCTGCTCCGATCCTTCAAGGGTCAGGTCCAATGGCACCTGCTGCAGGAAGCCCGCTTGAGTCCCTGAGATAAAGGCCAGGCTTTGTTGAGTACCTACTATGTGCGGGTGCCTGCATTAGGGACTAGACCCCAGCCCCTGCCTCCAGAGGCCCAGCAGGAGGGAGTCACGCGGCTGGAAGACCTTGAGGGTGGGGCGGGCAGCTGGAAGTGACCGTCACCGGGCAGGCTCAGGGCAGGCCCAAGAGTGAACGCAACGGGCCCGTGTCCCTGGCAGAGTGGTTGCCCTTACTCCTTGCTGGCTTGTCAGCTCCCCTTGGTGTGCAGAGAGACAGCCTGGGGCAGGGAGCCCCCCGTCAGGACCCGGCTCTGATGTCAGACTGCCTGTGTGACCCTAGGCAGGTCACCCAACTTCTCTGTGCTCTGCGTACATAGCAAAATGGCCGTACAAACAGGAAAGACCTCCCAGACTTGTGTGACAGTGACGCGGCTCCCAGGGGAGCTGCCTCAGAGCACGGTGCCAGGCACTCAGGGGGCGGCAATTGCTCTTATTACTACCGACTATTTTTCTGGCAGAAGATTTGGGACCCATTACCAACTCTTCCTTTGCACTTGGGAAATTTGTCTCCTCCGTGAGCCTGTCTCCACCAGGAAACTATCCCAGGGAAGCGATGACGGGCAGCGCAGTCATGGGAAAGCGGTGGGGACTGGCCCCGGGCCAGAGCCGGGTGCCGAGCTGGTGGCGACCCCCAGCCCACGGCAGCCAGGAGCTATGGAGGATGAAGTTTGCAGGAGGCAGTTAGCAGCCAGATCCCCCAAGGGCCTTAAACGCCAAAACAGTGCTTCTTAGGGGCACCGGGGCTTGAGCAATTATTTGGCGACTGTGTCTGATCATTAGGGCTGATGGGCCCCTGGGGAGGCAGTGAGCTGCCCGTCACGGGCAGGCGCTGAAATCCAAGAGAATCCAGACATCAGAGGAGTGGGCCAAGGACTCAGACCCTTCCAAAAGCAGCACCCGGGGAAGAATGCGGGGCGCCAGGGGCGCAGGGCCCCCAGCCCCAGGGCCAGTGGCTTCCTTGACCTGTGCTCCTTGGCCCCACTGCGGCTATCTGCACAATGGGGACAGGAGAGTGCCTGCACCATGCTTATCGGCGTGATGGCATCAAGCACTTGCTGTGGCCGAGCCTACCATCGCCAGTCTGCCTTGGCCGCCGGCTGCCCGCTCGGCCGCCCCCAGCCTCTCTGCTTCCCCTTCCGGGGAGGAAGTGGCCGCATCGGGGCTCCCTGAGGAGCTTGCCATGGTTACCAGCTGCTGGCAAGCAGAGGCCATAAATTGCGAGCCCGGGGCGGGCGGGGTTGGGGGGCGGGAGGGAGGGAACCTGTGCAGGGGCGGGCGGGGGGGCAGCTAAGTGGAATTGAATCTTGTTTAAGGAGGAGGCCCACGCCTCCCTGGGCCTGTAATTTACTGCAAGGTTGACAAGATGAAAGCGGAATTTTCAGCGGCATAATTGCTGGGACCTCGGGGAGCTGCGGGAGATGAGCCATGAGCGGGCGGTGGCGGCCCCGGGCTCTCGGCGAGATCTGGGGCACTGATGCTGTGGCGGTCACAGCAGGAGGCGGACCCCGTGGCTCGGAGCCCCGCAGGCTGGGGCCAGGCTGGCCAAGCCTGCGCTCGGGCCCGCGTGGCGCTGCTGTCGCCTCCTGCCTTGAGGTCAGGCCCCAAGCATTGGGCAGATTTCATGTAGTGGAACACGCTGCCTGGGACGCTGCAGCCGCATGGCTGCCGGCAGCGGCCCCCTTTAGGATCCTCTCTTTAGCCAGAGGGAGGTGTCTGTCCCAAGTCACGCCTCTGGCCTGCTGGGCAGCCTGCGTCTGACAGAAGTCTGGTAGTGGGCTAAAGCCTCCGCCTGCAGTGCCAGCATCCCACATGGGCGCCGGTTCAAGTCCCGACTGCTGCACTTCCAATCCAGCTCCCTGCTATGGCCTGGGAAGGCAGTGGAGGATGGCCCAAGTGCTCGGGCCCCTGCACCCACGTAGGAGACCCAGAGGAAGCTCCTGGCTCCTGGCTTCTGATCAGCCCAGCCACAGCTGATGCGGCCATTTGGGGAGTGAACCAGTGGATGGAAGACCTCTCTCTCTGTCTCTCCCTTTCACTGTCTGTAACTCCACCTCTCAAATAAATAAATAAATATATTTTTAAAAGAAGTCTTGTAGATACATGAGTGCCAACGTGTGGCCTCTGCCCGCACCCCGCCCCAGACTGCCTGATGGGACCCGTGAGGCCGCTGCTGACACAGCAGCATGGCCAGGTTCTTCCGAGCCCCACCATAGTGCTCCCCGGAGCTGTCGGCCATAAACCTCCCACAGGCAAAGCCCCTCCTCGGAGCTGTCCGTTGCCAGGAGGCTTGTGTAAAAATACACTGCTGGTGTGCGAGACTGGAAGGGGAGACTGAGGCCCAGCCACGGTAGGTTCACCCGTGGTCTCAGGAGATCAGAGGCAGAAGCTGGGATTCCAGAGCCCAACCCGCTAGTCCAATGCCCCCATTGCACAGATGGGAAGACTGAAGTCCAGAGAGTTCGGGGATCCTGCCCAGGGGCAGGGAGTGGAGACTGTGTACTGGTGTGAGACTTCGCTGCTTTGAGCCGGGCTCCAGCTGCGGGGTGTTGAGCGAGCCACTGCTCTTCTTGGGACCTCCCTGGTTCACCCGGAACTAGAGACCAAAGCCCACGTGAGGGGCACAGTGTGAAAACTGCCCAGCACAGCGGTGGTGGGGGGGAGCGGGGCTGGCACCGGCTGTGTGTGGGGTGAGCCCCTCCTTCCACACATCTTCTCACGGCTCAGGCTCAGGCACACAGCAGGTGCACAATTTTCAACTTCTGGTGCACGGCTTCTCCTGGGGCTCTCAGAATCTGCTGGGGAGCTCTCCCAGGACAGGCCCTGCAGCCAGACTTCCCTCGCTCCAGTCCTGGCTTCCCTACTTCCGGGTTGTCACCTTGGACAAGTGGATTCACCCCACCCCTGCCACCATGCCCCAGTTTCTTCATCCATAACATGAGAATAGTACAATAGATCATAGCACAGACTCAACAAGGCATCCCAGGCAGAGTCCTTGAGGCACCCTGGGGACACTGTCACTGAATCGATACTCCAGGGCCTAGGAGCATGCATTGTGAGCAAGACCCCGACCCCTGACCCATTATGCTGCCAACACGATCCTGGTCCCCTGCTGAGCCCTGGGCACCACCGTCTGACTTACGGTCCAGGAGCCTGGACGGGCCAGGGACTCGCACGATGGCATCAAAGCTGAGCTCACCTGCTCGGGGCTGCAGTGAAAATGAGCTACCCCGAATCCTGCACGGCCAGTGCAGCTGCGAGGCAGACAGGGAACCAGCAGACTGGAGGGCAAAGCGTCACACACGCTGCCGGGCCCTGGGAGGGCCCCACCAAGTGGCACGTGTCCTCTGCTTTGGCGATGTGCAGCATGAGGACTCCGGGAGGCCTCGCAGGAGCAGAGCTGAGGTGGGCTGGGCCCCTGTCTGCGCCATGTTCTGGTCCCTTCTCTGCACTCAGCAGTCTCTGACTCTGCCTCGCACGGTCAGCTGCAGGCCTTGGGCCGCCTCAGTTCTCACAGCAGCCCCGAGGGGGGTGCTTGGCATCCGGCAGGAGGCAAGACCCTCCCCAGACAGACCCTACTGTGCCGCACCCCAGGCTCTGCCCCAGAGCCTTAGCATCAGACGGAAGTTAATGGGCTCAGTCCATGACTGAAGCCGTGCAGTTCAAGAGCTGATAGGAGAGCCAGAAGGCAGAGAGGGGGCGCCCGGGACAGAGGAGCCGGGAGCGAGTGTGTGTGGAGTTCCAGGTTCAGCAGGTGGAACAATGGCGGACAGGCAGCAAAGGGGGTGGGGGGAGAGAAGGGGGAGTCAGAAGGGGAGAAGGCGAAAGAGAAAAACGAGACCAGGGAGATGGAACAGCAGGAGACCCGGGGGAGGCGGAGGCCAAAGGAACATGACAGAGTTCTCGACTGTGTGGCATTCTGGCCCTGGAGTACTATGCAACCGTGAAAAGGAGCAGACAAACCTCACAAGCATAGGAGATGGAGCAAGATGCCAAAAAGAGTGCCCTGCGTGGTTCCATTTCCGTGACGCTCAAAACCGAGTGGAACTTAGTGAAGATGTTCAGGGACGCACGGTTCGCTGTGCAGAGCATGGGGATGCGTTATCACAAAAGCCGGGACACAGGGAGCTGCGATGGGGCTTTGGAGGAAGTGCGATTCTCAGTATTTTGATCCAAACGTGCATCCGTGGGTCCATTTTATACTTATTAACCTGAGCATTTATGATTTGCAATTTCCAGCATCGGGCTGCATTTCACAACCTCAACTCATTACGGAAATTTGGCGGGGCTGGGGGGATGTGGACGAGGAGTTCCGGCGGCGGGAGAGGCCCGGGGCCTCTCGGGGCTCCACTTGGCTGGCACCACGCGGGGCCCTGCCCCCACCGGGCCGCGTTTGTAAAATGGAATAAATATTGACACGGCCAGGATGGTGTTCAATTTGTCCTGATCACTGGGCTGCGCTGAGTTCTGACAGGGCGCGGTGTAAAACAGCAGCTCGGGATGTAATTTCTACTGTCAACATGATGTACAGCGCGGCTCTGCCTGCCGCACCGCTGCTCGGCAGGGGGTGGGCGGCCGGGAGCAGGGGGGCGGGGCCCCAACTGCTGCCCCTGGGCAGGTGAGCCACGGGAGCACACATGTGTGGGTGTGTGTGTGTGTGTACACACGTGTGTTCGTAACTTGTGACTCTAGCTCATAACTGGGGTAAGCCACTCAAGCAGTGGGCACTGGGGGGACAGGGTTCACGCTCAGAGCCAAGGTCAGGCCTGTCAGTCCTGGTGGACTCTGAGCACCTCCTTGCCTGTCCTCATCCATCTCCCCAGCCACTACTGTTTGAATCCCAGGGTCACCACTTAACTAGAAGTAGCTGTGTGACCTTGGGCAAGTACCTCAACCTCTCTGAGCCCCGTTCCTGCTTTGGTAATAGAAATGTTGTCGGAACTCATTCTGATCCTGGACACCAAGTGTCCCGCGTGGAGCTCCATGTTACCTCTTGTTATTAGCTAATTGGCTGGCACCGGGTCTGGCACCTAGTCAAAGCGCAGTAAACGTTTCTATTATTATCCGCCCTGACTCAGAATCGGCTCAGTGTTTGCCACCTGCCTGCCTTCTTCCTCCTCTGTTTGATCTGCCAAGGCCGCTCCCCGGAGGAGCCAAGCTCGGGACCTGTGGCTGCTGCCCCAGCTTGGCCACTGCAGGGAAGTGAGGCTGAGAGGGGAGTGCTGGTAGCATTCTGGATGGGGCTACAGCGAGCAATGACCGATGCAATGCACAGAAAGTGCTAGAACAGCGCCTGGCGCTCTGTAGGTGATCAGTAAGCGTCCACTGAAACAAAAATAATTCCTGATGTGTCCACTGGCCTCGGCCCTCGGCCCTCGCCTCCGACCCATCGCCAAGTCCGGCCCATTCTGCTTCCAGAATATTCCTGATCTGTCGCTTCATCCGCCCCATGACAGCCCCCTAGGCCGAGCCACCCCGGTCTCTCTCTTCCCCAGACTCCATTAGGGTCCCCCGCCCATGCTTCCGGCCTGGTTCCCGAGGGAGAAGCGAGCGAGCGCTTTCACATCACAAACTTACATCTCATCTGCTAAGGTCTCCTCCCACCTCCCCCTGGCCTGGAAGCCAAACTCCCGCCCCCTGCCGCCCCTGCCGCCCCTGCAGCCTCTCAGCCTTCAGCGCCCGGAGCCTCTCACCTCAGCCTGCCTGTGCCTCAGCGACTCGGGCATCTCCCAGATTTCAGCTCCAAACCCTTGCGGCAGGGGGCTGGTCCCTGCCTGGCCCTGTCCATCCCCGGGGAGGTCGTGTCCCCGTAGCCAGGGGTCCCCTGTACTTTCTCTGGGTTGAACTTGACCCAGTTGGTAACTGTATGTTTATCTGTGAAGTGGCTGGTTACTGAAGGTGACACACACACACGTGCACACACAGAAGGGAAGGCCATTGGGGCGCACACTGCACCCCCAGCCTCCAGCTCACTTCCCAGCACAGAGTAGATGTTCAATAGACAGTTGCTAAAGCAATAACGGAGCAAGACTGCAGGGGGGCAGGGGGCGTGGCAGCAGCCTGGCAGCCCCGTCCCGTCTCTGTCCACCCACCCTCTGTCCATCCATCCGTCATCCGCTCACTCACGCATGCAGTGGCGCCCACTCTGTGCCCAGCTCTGAGCGTAGCTGAAGGGCAGGAGCAGTAATGGGGCCCCCAGGCAGCAGGCAGGGTGCAGAGCCCACAGAGGAGCTCCGTGGGGGTGCAGGGGCCCAGGCCGGGACAATGACGTGGAGGAAGCAGGTCCGGATCCCGCGGGGCCCCAAGCGGCTGAAGGTCCAGACAGAGCTGGGAGCCCAGAGGACACGGTCAAGTCCGGGCTGCACCACACCCCAGCAGTGCCCACCCACCCCACCCAGGGAGATCACACGGCCTCTTGGTGCCTCTGTTTCCCTGTCTGAGAAAGGAGAGTGAATAACGGCGCCCACCTCCGAGGCCATGCGGGGGTGTCCGAGCTGGGCGCCCAGGGTCCTCTACAAGGAAGCCTGCACTTGGGCTGTAGTGGGGGGGGGGAGTCGGGGGAGATTTGCAGCAGGAGAGCCGCCCGGGGGTGACTGCGTGCGTGTGTGCGTGTGCGCGCGCAGGGGTGCGTGTGTCTGTGCAGGGGTGCGTGCATGTGAGTGTGTGCAGGGGTGCGTGAGAGCCCAGCCATGGCCCTGCCTCTCGCCTGACCTCCACCCACCTACAGTGCCCTGCAACCCTGCCATATCTGAGCATGCGCAGGAACCCGCCCCGCCGCCCCAGGCCCGGGGAACAGCCCCCCAGAGGCTCAGCCCACACAGCCAGGCCCCCTCTGCCGTCCGCCGGCTCCACACTCGCTGAGCACCTACTACGTGCAGGGACTTGTTCTCGGCATGCGCGCAGGCACCGGCAGTGGTCGGGTCAGCCCCAGGCCTGCGGGCCCAGTTCACCTGGAAGCACTAGGAGGCGAGCGGACACGAGGTGACCTGCCCTGCACCCGCGGTCCCTGCATCCCCCGGATCCACGACGGAAGCCAAGTCCCGAGAGCGCTGGGCTCGGGATCCAACGGGCACCGTGCCCCTGGGACTCACACCGGGCAGACAGCAGCCAGCCTGCCAGGCGCAGCGCCCACTGGCACGCCCGGGAGCCAGGCGGGCGCGGAGAGAGGACACACACGAGCCGGAAGTGCCGGACTGGCTGAATGAGGGGACGAATGAATGAGCGGAGAACCAATGAGCCGCCTCCACCCGCGAAACCCTTCGGCCAGGCCCCGGCCCCGCGCTGGAGCAGGAGGCGGGCGCCCCAGCTCCTGCAAGTCTTGGCGGCCTTGGATCAGGGCGCACTGCTGTTCTGTCTGACGTCGTGAAATAAACGCACGAGTCCGCAAGTGACCGAGGGGACAGAGTTCTGGTCCCTCCCGCCCCGGGACGAGCGATCAGAAACAGGCAAGAGCAGTGTGCATGATCGTCGCAGCCACCAAGACGCATCGCGAAGGCTGCAGTTCCTCCACGCGCGACATCTCGTTTCCCCTTACGTCCCGCGGAGGAGACAAGTGGGATTCGCCCCATTTTTCAGAGGAGAAAACTGAGCCTCAGCGAACAGGGTCATGGCACAGAGGATGGAGTATCGGCGCTGGAACTCAAATCCTGGTCTGACTTTGGGTCCGGAGCTCTTAGGTCCCCAGAATGCTAACGGGGCTGCGAGGGGTAGGAGGGGCTGGGGGGGACTGGGGGGGTCCCAGGCTGCACCAGGCTGTGCCCAGCCGCCTTCTTGGAGAGAGAGGCCCGGAAACAAACGTGGGGTGGGTGGGCTCGGGAGCTCTCCCTGTCCCCGGGGAGACAGCCAGACGACAAAAGAGTCTGGAGCGGCGCAGCTGGCAGTCAGGCGGCCCCGGCCGTGGTGCCAGGACACTGAGGACTTGCGAGACGCCGAGTGACATAGCGTGGGCAGCAGCGGTGGGGCCCAGGGCACGGGAGGAGCTGCAGCCAATCAGCAGGGCTGGCAGCCCTGGCGGCCCCGGGCGTCTGGGTGCAGCCAGCCTCCCCGGGCACCCTGCCCCCCAGCCGCAGTTCTGTGCTTGGCTCTGGAAGGAGGGGGAGACCTTCGTCCTCCAAATCTTGCCTCCACAGCCAGGCATGTCTGAGTGAGCTCAGAGGAGAGGCTGTGGGGATGGAACTGTTCCAGACACAAAGTGGATTAATTCGGTGGTTTGATAACATCAGCAAGGACACAGTGTGCTCCATCTTTCCCTAGAAGGTCTCTTCAGTCTCTTGGGATGGCGCCCTTCATCATCCCAGAAGGGCTGCAACTGCTCCAGCCATCACCTACGCACATGTGCAGAAAGCAGAAAGGTTTCCCTTAAGACACTTCTTTTTAAGAGTCAAAAATGTTCCCAGGAGATTCCCGGTAGACACCCCCTGCTCTGTCATTGGCCAAGGTCATGTGACATGATAGCATCCTACACCGGTTACCTGTGTGGAGAGGGGAGGGCTCTTGCTGGCTTAGACTCCTTGGGGTTCGCAGAGGAGGGGCTGAACACATGGCCGCATGAGGGCGAGCCGTGCAGTGCAAGGGAAACAAGAGAAACATGGAGGGAGAGGCTGGCTGCTCGCAGTCAGCCATGCCGTTTGCAATTCTCATCACTCTTTGGACACCAGACCACGCCAGTCACTGTTCCCAGGCTGTGCTGAGGGGTCCTCTGCTCAGGCTCTTTTGTCCTCTAATTTCCTACCTCAACTCCCCATGACCACATCCTCCTCGCTTCTCAAGGGTCAGCGCCGCCACCCCCTCCTCCAGGCAGCCCTCCAGGGGACTCAGCGCATGGGAGTCCCTTCTCAGGTTGTGTGTCCTGCGTGTCCGCGTGTGGGTTCCCGGTGCTATTATCCGTGCTTTACTGTGGCTGCTGTTGCTTGTTTAAATGCTGATCCACTCATTGTGCTCACGTGGGCGCAGTTCACAGGGCTGGGCGTGCACCAGGAGTTCATGGTGCTCACGGGGTCGGTGCAGAGGAGTGGCCCTGTGCTTGCTGACCCAAGGGGAGGGCTGCATCGTCCCCGGGTCCCTAACGCTCCGTCTGCCCGTTAGGGAACATTCTGTAAGGGCTTGCGGAAGAATGAATGAATGAATTAATGAATGAAGTCTACCTGGTCATCAGCCGTCCCCATTGGCAGGGAAATGCTTCACCACTGCTGGGACCGGCTGCTCCCCGAGCCCCCCCAAAGGCCAACCTCGCCCAAGACCGCCCCACATCCAGTAGCCAAAGGGCGAATCCCGGCCCAGGGCCTCTCACCCACTCACTGAGCCCTTCCCCCACTGCCCCTCCTGCTCTGTGCGCCCCAGGGCACGGCAGGGACTGGGTGCTGCCACAGACGGGCGCTGTCCGCGGCCTCCCCGTGGGGCCATGGGGGCACTGCCCAGGGCTGGGGCTGCTCTCCTCTTCCCGCGCCCACCAGCGGCAGGCGGGGGCAGCGCGGCTGGGACGGGGCGGAGCCGCACCTGGCAGGCTTGGGGGCCCCGGTTATGGGTTACAGAGGTCCTGGGTGAGCGGTGGGGGCTCTGGGACCTGTGGGTGGGTGGCTGGGAGGCAGAGGAAGGGGTGCAGGGTGGGGCTGTGCTGGCCCCTCCAGCGCAGCTATAATCCGGAAGCTGCCCTGGCGCCGTTTCTTGGACACAAATTCGTGTTCTGAGCTGCGCACGCTGGGATGGGGAGCCCAGGGTGAATGAAGCATCCCAAGTCCCGGGGTCCCTTTGTGTCACCCTTTCACGCACCTACCGCCCACCTTCTCTCCTCCTAGTCTCTCTCTCCCTTTTTTAAATGTTTGTTTTAAGACTTGCAAGTCAGAGTCACAGAGACAGAGGGAGAGGGGATATTTTCCATCCACGGTTGGGTTCACTCCCCAGATGGCCGCAACACCAAGGCCTGGGCCAGGCCGGGGCCAGGAGCCTGGAACTCCATCCGGGTCTCCCACGTGGGTGCAGGGGCCCAGGCACTTGGACCACCTGCTGCTGCTTTTCCGGCAGAGCTTAACCTGCTGCACCGCAGCACCGGCCCCTCCTAGTCTCTTGCCCCACCCCCAATCCACCGAACAGCTTCGGTCAAGGTCAGGAGGGTGACCGAGCCATGTATCACCCGAACTGGGGGTAAAAGGGGAGGAGGCCGCCAGTGACCGCTGCGGTGCAGGCTGGACCCGTGGAGCTGGACACACGGTCACCCACCTCATACTCAACACTGCCTGTCACTCCCTCCTTCCCACCACATGGTCTTCCACTGGCTTCCGGAACTCCCCACCCCACGCCCGCCCCATCTGTCTCCCTTGCCCTCTGTAGGTGGTGGCGTCTGCAGGCCGGTCCCTAACCCCTCCTCCACCTGTGCGCCCTCCTTGGTGATCCCATGCAGCCTTAACTTGGCAACCATTCAGATTCCCGCAGCTGTGGCCACAGCTGGGCCTCACCCCTGAGCCCCTGAGCCTGCTCTGTCTCCACGTGGTGCCTGATGGGCGTGCCAAGTGACCGCGGTGCATCGCAGGGGACCCTGATCTCCCCACGTGTGCCCTGCCCACCACAGTCCTTGGCCGCACGCCTCCCGCCACAGAGGCTGAATCCCACCTCTCCCGCACTCTGGATCTGACCCGACGACACGTCCTGTGACTCGGTCTCACTTCTCAGCATCTGCGCTGCTCCCCTCTCGGCCCACGCCACCGCTAGTGACTGGATTATTGAGCCGACCCCTCCCAGCCCAGTTCCAGCCAGTTTAACACCAGAGCCAGAGTGGACTTTTGAACATACATTGCGTCATGCCACTTCTCTGCTTAGCTCCTCCTAGGGCCTCCTCTCACGCCCAGTAAAAACCCCAAAGAGACGCTGCCGCTCGCAGCGCCACCGCCGTGCCACTCGGACCTCACCTCCTGCTTTGCTGGCTCTGGCTCCACTCCAGCAAAACTGGGATCCTCGATGTTCTTGCTGCAGAGCCAATGAATGCGCAGTGGGCTCAGGGCCTTTGCACTCGCCGTCCCTTCAGCCTGGTGCACTCCTCCCCGGTGTCGTGTGCAGCTCCCTCCTCCCCTCTCCCACTGCAGATCTCTGTCCCAGTCACCTTAACGGCAAGGTCTTCCCTGACCACCCTGTATAAGGTGTTATTTATAATGATGACGATAGACAGACAGATACATAGAGAGCAAATCCCTCCACCCAGAGTCTCCCAGGCCCCTTGCGTCTCTGCGTCTCTGCATAGCACCCACCATGCTCTGACCCCGCCTCCGTCTGTTTTCTGTTGCTACAACAGAAACAGCTGAGACTGGAAACTGTACAAAGGAAAGAATCTGTGTGGGCTCAGGGTTCCAGAGTCTGGGAAGTTCAAGGGCACGGCGGCGGCATCTGGTGAGGGTGTCATAGCAGTGCAGCAGGTGCAAGGACCAGCGCGCGCCCCAGAGGCACTGGCTCTAACAGGCGGCTCCCCGGCGGCAGGTCCGGTCCTGGAGAACCACGCCGGCCCCATCACCCACCCGATCCCCACTTAAACCCTCCGCTCTGCCATGGTGGCTATCGGAGTTGAGCACAGAGGGCCTGGCCCGAGGCGCCTCGCTGCATCCATGGTGTTCTTTCGCTGAGCCACCGCCCTGCAAGTGACAAGACTCTGCCTCTTTGTGCTCTGCCTTGAACCCACCCATGTGTGCACCGTTCATGAGAGTGCACCAGACACCCACTCCCCGCTGACACATGTGACCGCACGCACACACGAACCACACGCATGGACGCAGGCCCCGGGGGACAGCAGGCGGCTTCCTGGAGGTGGGGCTGGGGAGCGGGCAGGAGAGGCCAGCACAAACTGAACCAGGCCAGGGCTCGGTTCTTAATCTCATTTGGAATTAAGCAGCTCTGTGCACTAGGCTGAGACCTGCAGCCCACGGAAGGCCGCCACCATGGCCTGTGTGTCCCGGGAGTCCTAGGAGGGTACGACACAGAGCAGGGGCTGCACGGCCACCTCCCCAGATGGATGCTCAGTGCCAGCAACTGGGGCCCGAGGCTGACCCCACCCCCCCGGGGCAAAGCAGCTGGAACAAGACAAAGCGGGCGACGGGGAGAGGAGGCTGAGCGTCCGTGGCAGCCCTGGCGGGGCTGTGCGGAGCAGTGAGCAGCTGGCAGGCGGCCAGGGCGGCTGGCCAACTCGCCCGAGGGAGGGCCAGGCCGCTGGGATAGGAAGCCTCATGCTAGGGGTGGGGGAGGGAGCCGCCCTTGCACAGGTGCCCCCAAACCGGGCCGTGTCCACTCGTAGGGGCCCCTTTTCCCACTCCGCAGAGGTGCCTACACCTTGCCATGCGGCTCTGGGCGACACCCTTGGGCTCTACGTTCCCCTCCGTAAAGTGGGGCTATGATGCCAGCCCTTCGTCCTGGGCAGCCCTTCCACCAAGGGGGGCTTCTCCCCTCAGCACCCCAAAATCCATACCTCCCAACCCCTCCTGTACTTCAGCTCTGAGAGTCCCCGCAGCCTGTCCCAGCCTCTGGCCCTTTGCACATGGATGCCTGCTCCTCATCCCTCCAGGCTCAGCCACACGTCACCTCCCCTGAGAGGCCCGCCCGGATATCCTGTCCGTAATAAGACTCCATGGCTTCTGTCACCCCCTCCCGCACTCTGAACGGCTTCAGTTTCCTGAACACGTGACTTGTGGGTTCATCCCTTTATTTCCAGTCTCTTAACCACAAGGTGGGATCCTTGGGGAACAGGGTTCGATTCTGCTGATGGCTGTGTCCACACAGGAGCTGGCGTGCAAAGCGTAAATGAAGAATCAGCAGAGATGCGCCTCCCGCCTGATGTATAGCTGAGTATCTGACGGCATTCTGCAGGCTTACACGGAGAAATGATTTTCCAAGTGTGTGGAAGGAATGAATGAAATGCATTCCCTTCCTGCTTGTAGTAGGCGCGAGTGTTTGATGAATGAATGAATGACTGAATTGCGGTCAGTCCCCTCCTCTTGTAAAAGCTGCTATAAACAAAGAACTAAAGGAAAGGGAGAGGAGAGGGGAGGAGGCAGAACAAACCTTGGGGGCTCTCCCGGCGCCCCCCTGCAGAGCCTGAGCCACCTCCGATGCGCCCCTCCCCCGGCCTCCCTGCAGGGCTGGGACGCGCCCTGGCGCTGCCTGGCGGAGCTGGGGGAGCCGTTCCCACGGCCGTGTGCACAGGGAAGTCATAAGCTCCAGGAAATGAAGGTTGCGGCGCGGCGCCTCTCCCTCGCCCATAACTCCAGCCTCATTACGACCAGCCAGGCTGTAATGGGAGCCATCACAGCCGGGTCCCCAGGGGCACGGGCGCAGCTCAGGGAGAGCCGTGTGTGGCTGACAGGGCGGGGCCCACCTGAGTGACCAGCTCAGCCACGGGGCCGGGGGCTCCAGGGCAGGGCCACGGGTCCCTGGACACGGCTGAGCTCAGGTTCCCGAGGACTCTTCGCCTCCACGCTTCCCTCCGTACAGTTGGTGTCTCCCAATCCCGCACCCCAGAAATACAGCCCACCCCTCGCGACCACCCCATTTTCCAGCCAGGATTCCTCACCCTGAGACCCCCCCTTGCATAAAGAATTCCTGGGGCGGCTGTTGGCCCGCTGGTGGAGGCGTGGCTTGCGGCAAGCGTATCACACGAGGGCCTTGGGTTCCAGTCCCAGCTTCACGCCTGTCCCAGCCCCTGCTACCGCGCACCCTGGCGGACAGCACGTGATGCACAAGGACGTGGGGCCCTAGCACCCCCAGGGGAGACCTGGATTCAGCCAGGCTCAGCCCTGGTTCTTGTGAGCATTTAGGAAGTGAAACGGAGGACTGATTCTCTCTCTCTCTCTCTCTCTCTCTCTCTCTCTCTCTCTCTCTCTCTCTCCCTTTCAAGTAAAATGGAAATAAATACAACTTTTAAAAATGTAAAAGACTTTCTGGAGCCAATACTGGGGAGAAGTCCTGGGCTGCTAGGCATTGCAAAATGGGCATAAAACACCACCCTTCAGCCTGTCACTCACGTCTCTGACAGCATGAGAAGTGCCCATGGAGGTTGAAGGGGTGGCCTTCTTCCCCAGAGACCCGGCTACTCCCCTTTGTCCCCAGGAAGACCCAGCGAGGACCAGCCCAGTGTCCCTCACACTCCTGCCCAGTCACACACTTCCAGCTTCCCCCCCCCCCAACTCCCCAAACCAGCCAGACCACCCGCAGCCCACATGCACCTGCCCACCTCGCCAGGGGCTCCGATGCTCCTCCTCCCAGAAGCAGCCCCGATGCTCTCCCCCATCTCCCCCTCCCAAACACCTGCGCCACTCCCTTTCCTGAGACCCACAGGTCCCCAGTGTCCACACACTGCATTTCTGGGGTGCGGGATTGGGAGACACCAACCATATGGAGAAAAGCGTGGCCCCACAGGGGTTTCGGTCGTTCCTGGGGGCCGGCTCGTCTCCCTCCCGGCTGAACTGTGAACTTACCCATGCTGGTGCCCAGCATCCAGGTCAAGCCTGGCACGGAGCTGAAGCTGGGTGGGGCTGAGTTGAGCGTGGCAGGCGGTGGGGGAGGCCCCTCAACTCCCCTCACTCCACCCGTGCCCGAAGTTCTTCCATTACAGCAGCGGGCCTGTCCCCTGTAAACACCCACATTAAGCCATTAGTCATCATCATGGCTTGAGTAGGCGTTAGTCCCTCAGATCCCTTTTGGCTGAAAGCAGGATCTGATGGCGGGAGGGAGAGAGATGGATTGATCTGCAGCGCTGTGCTGGCGGGGGGGGGGGGGGGGGGGGTCTCCGGACTCGGGGAAGCTGCAAGCTCAGAGAGGCTGCGCCCCTGCCCAGCGCCACAGGGCACTCGGGTGCTCCCTGTGCTGCCAGGGGAGAGCAGGAGTGGCCGCGGGCTCTGGGAGGCCCCTTCTGGAAGCATGAGGAGAGGGTGGTCCTGGGAGCTGACGCAACTGTGCCCGCCCCTGCCCGTTTGCCTGGGTTCAGGGTTGGACCCCTGGGGAGGGAGGGGTCCGGGAGAGGGGCAGGAAGGGTGGAGGAGGGTGGGAGTCGAGGGTGGGGGGTAGGGGGCAACCTGCCAGACCAAGAAGCCGCTGCACACCGCGGTCACGGACACCGCGACGCACTGCGCCACGCCCACGGGACGCTCTGAGAGGTCCCCACAGGGTGAAACGCGGCCCTTCTTGCCCTCCCTCAACAGAGCGCCCCTCCATGTTCTCTCGCTTCTCTTGCAGGCCCCAGATGGACCAGCGCGAGCTCTAGTTCTGCCGGCCCGCACCCGCTCTGCGCAGGGACCATGGCGCACGGGAACCGTCCGAGCCGCCGAGGGGCCGCCTGGTGATCCGGCCGCGGCGCGGCGAGGGGGGCGCGGGCGAGGACCCCCGGGGTCTTCCATGCCCCGGGCGTGGCCGCGCCCCCGCCCCCTCCAGCCGGGCGCCCCCGCCGTGGGACGGTGTGCAAGGCTGCAGACTTGGCCACCATGTGACGCGGCGCCGCTCTGCCGTGCGACCGAGCGGCGGCGCCCTGGTGCCTCCCGTCCAAGCTCCTGGGCCCGGGCCCGCGCGGGGCAAGCATGAGGCCGCGGCCCGACGGCAGGAGAGTCCTGGCGGGAGCCGCTCTGTCGCCCGCGCTGCTGCTGCTGCTACTGCTGCTGCCGCCGCCGCCGCCGCTGCTGGGACGCCCGTGGGCGGCGGGCACGCCCGCGCCGTCGGCGCCCGGGGCTCGGCAGGACGGCGCGCTGGGCGCGGGCCGCGTGAAGCGAGGCTGGGTGTGGAACCAGTTCTTCGTGGTGGAGGAGTACACGGGCACGGAGCCCCTGTACGTGGGCAAGGTAAAGCAGGGCCCCGGGGACACGCACGCAAGGCGGCAGCAGCGGAAGCCCCCGCCGCCACGCCCCTGCCCTCTAAATCGGGTCCTGGGCGCCTCCTGCCTGCTGTTCCCTGGCTGGTCGGGAGCCCCGCCCCCACGCCCCCCCCTCCTGTCTCTCCCCTTGGCAGCTCAGAGAGGCTGGTGGGTAAACCCAGCACATCGCGTGGGGAGATGCCCACGAGATTCAGAAACGCGCTCCTGGATCTGGTCGCTTCTGCACACATTCCCCGGCCAACGCCTTCCCTGCCACCAGGCCTCAGGCCCACAGCGCATCCCATCGCCCGCGGAGGTGCGGGGATCGGCTCCGCCTCCAGACTCATTGGCCGCAGCCCACTGGGAGTTTGATGCCCTCAAAAAGACCTGCTGAAGTCATTCCAGGGGCCCGGAGCCTCCCAGCCACGCCAGGCTGGCCAGATGTCCTCACTGGGGGCCTGCTGAGGCCCCTGTACCTTTCCCTCATAGCACTTCATTTAAAAAAAAAAAAAGATTTATTTATTCATTTATTTGAAGGCCAGAGTTACACACAGAGCGGACAGGCAGAGAGAGAGAGAAAGAGAGAGGTCTTCCATCTGCTGGCTCATTCCCCAAATGGCTGCAATGGCCAGAGCTGTGCTGATCCGAAGCCAGGAACCAGGAGCTTCTTCTGGGTCTGCCACACAGGTGCAGGGGCCCTAGCACTTGGGCCATCTTCCGCTGCTTTCCCAGGCCACAGCAGAGAGCTGGATTGGAAGTGCAGCAGCCGGGACTTGCACCGGCTTTACCTGATCGCCACGGCGCGGCCCCCTTCGCAGCACTTTAACCATGCGTGTGTGTGATTGTGCAGTCAGTGTGCGCCTTCCCCACCCGCCCGGGCCTGTGCACACCCGTAACTCCCCAGTGCTTCGAGAACGGATGAGAGCTGTCCACTCAATCCCTCTGAGCAAACGCCAGCTAACCTGGCTGGAGAGGGCTGCCTGGGAGTGGAAGGAGCTGAGATGGACTTCGCACTCTGCCCCGTCCCTGGGCCGCGCGTGTGCTTTCGGAGAGGCAGTTGTGCAAGACCCGGCTTCTGCTGTTCAGGGCTCCCCCATAGTTGGTGGAGACTCACTAGGGCATCAGAAGCCCCACAAGTAGCACTGAGTAGGCGTTCATTCAATGGTGTCTCTTGGCTGGCTTCACGGAGGAGGAGACACCTGAACTGGGCATTGACATACGAGTAGGAGTTTGTGGAAGCCTGAAGGAGGCTGATTACTGGGAGATGTGTCAGCCGTTGAGGTGTAGGAGTGGAGGGTACTGTAGGGCATGGCAGTGGGATTGTCCCCAGAGACAGTTCTCTGACTGTCGCTGAGACGTGTGGACAGGAGACCAGCTCCGGGGCTTCCTGTGTGTTTAAATGAGTCTATGAATTGGAAGGCAGAGCGGTTTTGAGTCTCAGGGATGAGGATCCTGGACAAAGAGAGAAGTCTAGATGTCCGCCTTTGGGTCTGCCTTGCAAGAAACCTGGATTTTCTCTGTTCTGGAGACAGCGGGCCCCCGTCCTCGCAGTGCTCCCCCCCATGCTGGTGGCTGGAGCTGGCGGCCACCGCTTAGCACAGTGAGGGCTTGGCTGGTGGAGCTCAGACAGGTTCAAGGTCTTGGGCAGAGCAGCCAGCACCCATGCGGCAGAGCCGGGGACCGCTGACTCACGGCAGGGCTGTGCGGTGGCAGGGCCGGTGGCATGGGGCGTGGGGCTACGCACGGCCAGGCAGTGGCTAACAGTGAAGCAGGTAGGACCCAGGCCTTGGAGACAGGCACACCTGAGGGTGAGGCCCGGTTCTGCAACCCATTCACCATGGGCCCCGGGACCAGTCATGCACCCTCAGAGGAAAAATACAGGGCTCCGGGCGCCAGCTTCCTAAGGCTGCCGAGGACCAAGGGAGAAAACAGCATGGGAAGTGGCAGCCCCTGGCTGGTTTGAACTCCGATATTTTTGTTATTCCCATGTCTAGTACTTAACCCTTACCTGACGAGGTAGAAATCATTGCTGCCTTTGTAAGCGAGGAAGCCAAGGTCAGAAGGGTCAAAGTCACAGCATGGGTGGGGCAGTGGCTCTGACTTCGGGAGCCTGTGCAAGTTGATCGGCTATTTTGCTTTTTGTTTTTTGTTTTTGTAAGATTTATATGTTTATTTGAAAGGTAGAGTTACAGAGAGAGAAAGAGAGAGAGAGAGAATCTTCCATCATCTGCTGGTTCACTCCCCAAATGAACCCAATGGCCAGAGCTGAGCCAAGTTAAAGCCAGGAGCCAGGAGCTTCTTCCAGGTCTCCCACATGGGTGCAGGGGCTCAAGGACTTGGGCCATCTTCTACTGCTTTCCCAGGCCATAAACAGGGAGCTGGATTGGAAGTTGAGCAGCTGGGACTCGAACCAGTGCCCATATGGGATGCCGGCACTACAGGCAGCGGCTTTACCTAATGCACCGCAATGCCAGCTCCACCGAGTTGGCGTTTTTAAGCCCGAAGGAAGCACCCAGCCTGGTTCTTCAGACCTCCCCAAGGACTCCAGGCTGGGAAAGGCTTTGATCTAGGAAGACCCAGAGAGACAGGAAGGGCTCCGACCCGTGGGCTCTGATCAATGTCGGAGCGGGAGGTTCCCCCAGGCCCCTCAGCCCCGTTGTCTACCCAGCAGCCACCCACATCCTGAAAAGATGAGAAAAACAGGTGCTGACTCACTGCTTTTCCCAGTGCCCACCTTGGCCTGAGTCATCTCTGTGGCCTGAGCCCAACCCAGCACCCATGTCCTTGAAGCATTGGCTGTCAGTGATTGCATGGCCCTGCTAAGTCCGTTCATTGCAAGAAGAGCCCGAGGCCCAGCGGCAGAGATCACGCCGTGCCGCACAGAACCAACCCGAGAAGCCTGGTCTCCCGGCATAGGCTCTGTGGCTCTGTGCCCACTGCCACAGTCGATTCAGCGTCTGCTGGGAGCCCAGCATCGAGCCGGCTCGGGGAGGAGGGTCTTTCTCGCCCCGCTGCAACCCCTCAGCATTGCCCCCGCTGTCCTGGGCCTCCACTGCCACCTGCTGCTCGCCTGCTCCCGGAGCCCCTGCTGTCTGCCTCCCCAGGCCACCTCTGCACAAGCTCCCTGCGGGGAGGAAGCCGTTCCCACCTCTGCAAACATTCGCCGGACGCGCACGTTCATACGGAGGTGCTGTGCGTGCTCACGTTCATACAGAGGTGCTGTGCACACTCCGGGGGCTGCCCGGGCTCCAACCCCGGCCCTGCTGCTCGCGGTCATCTTCATCTCCATGCCTCAGTTTCCCCATCTGTGAGGCTCCTGCTGGGACCCACCCTGAAGGGCCGCGGTGAGCGAGCATTCAGTCCGTCGGCGCAGGGTGAGAACCCAGCACAGCGGCCGGCTCCCAGCCCCTGTGGGCAGGTAGCGGCTTTCATGGTTTTAAATCTGGCCTGATACGGCTGTCACTTTGAGTGTACCCTCTCCAGGGGGTGGGGAACATCCGCCCGCGGGCTGTATGAGGCCCACAAAACCCTTTGGTCTGGCCCCGCCAAGACAACCTCGGGCAGGTCTCAGAACTCAATAAACCCATAGCAGGCTAGTTTTTATTTATTTTTTATTTATTTATTTTTTGACAGGTAGAGTGGACAGTGAGAGAGAGAGACAGAGAGAAAGGTCTTCCTTTTCTGTTGGTTCACCCTCCAATGACAGCTGCGGCCGGCGCACAGGGCTGATCCAAAGCCAGGAGCCAGGTGCTTCTCCTGGTCTCCCATGGGGTGCAGGCACTCCCGGGCCACAGCAGAGAGCTGGCCTGGAAGAGGGGCAACCGGGACAGAATCCGGCACCCCGACCGGGACTAGAACCCGGTGTGCCGGCGCCGCAGGTGGAGGATTAGCCTATTGAGCTGCGGTGCCGGCTGCAGGCTAGTTTTCAAGTTGACCATTTTGTATGGCCCAGGAATGATGTTATAAGTATCCCAATGGCCCCAGGAGGAGCAAGGTTCCCCAGCCCCAATATGAGGATATTGCAACCCAAAACCCAAAGGCCTTCAACCTGCTCTCCGGGTTCCTCACCACCCCAGGAAGAGGAGCGTGGGCTCCCAAGAGCCACCTGTGCTCTGTGCAGCTGAGCCCCGCGTGTGCACAAGGGCTCTGCATGCATACACACGCGTGCGTACACGCGCATTCATACCACGCTCTCCTGCTCTTCGGGGAGAAAGGACTTCTCCACGGTTCCAGTTAATTCACTGCTTCCTGCCTCCCCCCGCCGCCGCCCCCACTCCAGGGAGCCGCTCAGAGCATCGGTCCTTGTCGGATTCCAAAGGTAGCTTAGCAACAGCACCATCACCAGTGAACCCCGGGCGCCCAATGGTAACCTATTTTACAACCGCCTCCTCCATCACTCACCGCCAGACTCCTGTCTGCACCCACAGGAACCGCTGGGCCGCGAGGTTGTCGCTGTCGCCCAGTCACCACCCTCCCCCAGCTCCCTCCACGGCCTTGCCCCCTTGGCATCCCCTGGCCCGCCCTCTCCCCTCCCCTTCACACAACACCCACCCTCGAAGCACCCTCCCAGCATCTCCATAAAATCTGGGTACTTTGACTAATCCCTTTTCCGAACTGTAATTTCCCCTGAGGCTTCTGTCAGTTGGATGTGGATTTTGTAGGATTTTTAATTTTTTTTTAAAGATAGAATTATGGGGTCAGCACTTAGGACCGACTCCTGTGGGCGGTGAGATCTATTTTAGATATACGGCAGGATTAAAGTGGGGAGGAGAGCAGATTTAATTAAGTTGCTAATATTTAAAGAAAATTGATGAACTCCTGGTTTACGAGTAGCACAGGCGTGAACAGCCCCTCACGCTCTGGGGGAAGCTTCTTATTTGATTTGCTTTCCGTTCAAATCGCGGACTCGTTTTATTTGCGTAGCTGCGCTGTCCGTTTAATTGTCTTTAATAAGGAAAACGTACCTCTGCTCGCATTTGATTTTGATTTAATTAGGAGGAAGTAATTAATGGCCTCGTAAATCCCGTTTTTTAGCCCCCTGGGATGAGAAGCCGTCACTCCCGTGTTTTTCTCCTTGTTTATGATCAAGGGCTGGGGTGTGGCGGCAGCGGGGGCGGGGGGCAGGAAGGGGTGAAGGGGGTTGCCTCTCCCAAGTTAGTCTCACTTGATGCAGTGGAAAGAGCCCCGGCCGTGGTGTCAGACAGACTTAGGGACTGTCTCTTGTTAGCTGTGGACCCTCTCTGGACCTCAGTTTGCCAATCTTTACAATGGGGAGAAAATGACCTTGATTCACAAGGTCATGGTGAGGTATCAGTGAGGTGACAGTCCCGTACCTGCAGCACACAAGCCCCTGCATGCCTGGATCGGACACAGTGACTGGGGCCTCCAGAAATCCCAGGAGACTGTTGGGGAGTTCCAAACACGGTCATGTATCTCCTTTTTTTGGGGGGCGGGTTCAGATGAGATCCATGAGGATGTCATTCTCCATGACACTGGGCTGCGGTCATGTATTGCATTATTTCATAACTCGGTAGGCTCGGCACTGGGGAAATGGAGATGAGCGGCTGTGTGTTCACCATGTAACCTCGCACTCACGTGCCTGCACCTGCACACACACACACGCACACATCCGACTCTCCCACTCCCCCGTGTCAGGCACCCGCATGTGCAGGGGGTCCGTGCCCTGGGGACTCGGGGGAGTGTGGAACACAGGACCTGTGTGTGGGGCATAGGGACAGAGTGGGGTGACAGCTCTGCAGCCCAATGGGAGGGCATCGGAGAGGGCTGCCTGGAGGAGGAAACGAGCTGGGTCTGAAAGACAAGAAGGAATTCCGTGATGGCCCCTGGAGCTCCAGTGGGGCAGGACTTGAGTCTGGGGTTCTCGTTTCAGGAGATGAGGGGACTGTGACCCCACAACCCCTCCCAGGATCAGGACAGGAAAAGGGGAGGGAACCCAGCTACACCGAGCACCTACTACGTGCCAGGAGCTCCCGTATGTTATCTTGCGAGTCTTCAGGATCGGTGGGGCAGCAAATCAACCCCACACGGAGGCCACGCAAGCACAGGGCAGCGGCAGAGCTGAAGCCGACCCCGGCCGCTTCCAGCGACAAAGCGCCCACGCTCTTTTCTAGATGATGCGATGGAAGCTCAAAGGGAAGAAGCCACGGAGCCCGCTGGGTGGCAAAAGCCTGGGGCCGAGGCCACCGCCCCCCAGGCAAGCCGAGAGCTGCAGAGGCACCGCCCGCCCTCTGCAGCCACACTGACCTGGGCCTGACTCAGTGGCCTGCCCTGGAAAGTGGGGATACGTTCACATCCTCCCAAGGTCAAGGTGACTTCTGCAGACAGCCTGCAAAGCTCGTCCGCTGGGGTAGGTGCTCAGTGAAGGAGCGCACCGTCCTCCACCTCCACCCACAGCTGAGACTCTGAGAGCCAGAGGCCCCCCTCTCCATGCCTGCTGGAGCCAGGGCCCAGGCTGGCCGGGCAGGCAGCGCACACCCGCGGCTTTGCTCTCTCCCAGACCGACCGGCCCTGTGCGACTCTGCAGTCCTGGGAGAGCAGCCGCTGGGCCCAGTGTGAGCTCCGTGTCATACTTCACAGAAGAACACGGATGACATCACCGCCGGTTCCACTGCCTCCTCCCCGCGCCTCACCCCTCGCTGATAAGTGAGCCCTGGCCGAGGTCTGACTTAAAAATGTCAGGGAGACCTGATGCCAGCCCAGGCCCAGGAGACAGAGAGGGAGAGAAACAGCCACGGCCATGGTGCCTGGGTCCTGCTCTCAGTCAATCCTCACCACACCAGCCCCAGGGAGGGCTTGCTCGGTTGCTGGTGTGTGTGTGTGTGTGTGTGTGTGTGTGTGGAGTGACCAACACTGGTGAGCGGTGGCGTCAGAAGCGTGGCTTCCAATACTTCGCTGTGGGACGGAGCAAGTGCCTTCTTCCCTCTGTGCCTTGGCTCTCTCATCTGGGAAATGGGAATGATGTTTCCTAGGGCAATAGCAAAGGCCACTACAACTGCAGCTGTTGCAGCGAGCCCTCCAGGCGGCGCCTGCTGCTCCACACTGCTCAGAAATGTTTGCCGATGTCACAAGCGCACAGAGGCTCTGCCTGGGGGGGAGGGGGGTGCAGCCCCCACCCCCACGGCGAGACAGATCCACCTTGTCCCAGCTCACCTTCCCTGGGCCAAGCGTTAACAGCAAACAGGAGAGACAGGCGGGTCTCCCCATCCCCGGCGCGGCCAGTGATTCAGGGCCGACATCCTGAGATAATTTTATTGGGGGCATTAAACTGAGTTATGAGGTTTTTACAATGCAGCCACTTATGAGAAATCTATTAACAGTAACTGGACAGGAAGGAGGCTTCTCGGTGGAGCCCAGGACGGGCATTAATTGGGGCAATCTATAACAGGACGGGGACCCGGGAAGGTTCCACCAGACGCCTCCCTTCACTCCCTGCAATTTCTGCTGAGAATCAGCAGAGTCGCCAAAAAGAGAGAGATGCCCATTAATCGGCTAATGAAATATGAAAATGTTTATGGGCCATTCAATCTTCCAAATGGCACTTCTATAATCCACCTTTCAGACACAAAGTTCCCCCAGCAGAATTTACACCACGGCTCCTCCTACGTGGCAGGGGTGAGCGTCCGTCCCTTCCTCACCACAGCGTCCACACCTGCTCTCGCTCCGGCTCGGGAGGCTGGGAGCCACACAGCACCCTGGCCCCAAAGGGGCTTTAGAGACTCTCTCATTTGCTCCCCGTTGCCACAGAGTCAGGGAGCAGGAACCCACCCAAGGCCCCCGTCTTTCTGGGGGTCCACTTCCCTCTGCTCACGGCTGCTTCGGAGATGTGGGCATCGGCGGCTACGGTCTCAGTGTCTGTGTTTGCAAGAGCTCGTTCCTCCACCTAGAGAGCTCAGTGCAGTGAACGCAGCCTGCTGGTGCCTGGATTAAATGCCGGTTCTATACAGTTAATGCCTCGTGATAATATAACAACACGCCGGCCACGGCTGCCACGCACTGGGCTCTTACTGTGTCCCAGGCAGGGCTGATCCCAGCTGATGGAGCCGGGCGGGCTGTGAAGTGGTGAGAAACCTCACACCTGCAGGGGACAGTCTGTCCTCTCCCGCACCCCACCTCGGGGCTCCTCTGAGTCAGCAGCCGGAGGGTCCGTGCCTGGCCCAGCAGGGGCTCCGCTGCACAACTGCTCTGGGCAGGGCCCCGCCGGGCTGCCTGTTAAATGTTGGGGATGTTGCTGGTACCAGGCGGCCTCCAGGGCTCTCAGCTCGGCGAGCCCCTCAGCGCCTCCTGGAGGGAGTTGCTGTCCTGACTGCCATGTGCCAGCAGAAACTCCTGAAGCCCCCAGAGGACAAGGACAGCCCCGCTCCAGTGCTGGCGCTGAGGCTGCTCAGGCAGCTCCTGCATCGCTATGACCCTGAGAAAAGTCCCGCACCTCCAATCCAAGTACAAAAGGGGGGGAATGGGTAAAATGAGAACAGCAAAGTCTGCTGTAATAGGGTGTTTAAAAAGAGTCCTGGGGCCAGTGTTGTGGCGAAGCAGGTAAAGCTGCCACCTGCGACACCAGCCTCCCATAAGGGCACTGGTTTGAGTCCCGGCTGCTCCACTTCCAATCCAGCTCCCTGCTATGGCCTGGGAAAGCAGCTGGGGATGGCCCAAGAGCTTGGGCCCCTGCCATGTAGGAGACCCAGAGGAAGCTCCTGGCTCCTGCTTTTGGTCTGGCCTAGCCCTAGCTATTGCATCCATTTGGGGAGTGAACCAGCGGATGGAAAGTCTCTCTGTGTCCCCCTCTCTCTGTAACTCTGCCTTTCAAGTAAATAAATAAATCTTTTAAAATAGTTACATAAATAGTCCGAACTAGACGAGTGTGCCTGGCACCCAGTAGGTGCTTAGCCTGGCACCCAGTAGGTGCTCCTGTGATCTGCCTCTTTGTTCCTGCCCCCTCTGTTTGCCAAGTCCTGAGCCTGGCTCTCCATCTTCCACGGTGGGTCAGGTGCCCCCATGAGCCTTTGAGGGTTGGAGCCAAGGGAGAGGTGGACCTGGACCTCGCAGTGAGGTCCCGCGCGAGCACCCTGGGAGCTTGTTACCTGCACGAGCTCAGAGCTCCCCCTCGCCCCCGCCTGCCGAGGCAGAAGCTGCACTTTAACAAGCCCCCAGGTGATTTGCATGCACGTTTAGGTCTCAGAAGCGCCGGCTACAGCGATCCTACAAGGCTGAACACGATAAGGAGGATGGCTTGATGTACTGAGAGATGTTGGGAGGGACTGGGAGAGGGGGGATCTTGAAAGGCTTTCTGAGCAGGTGGCATTTGGCCACGCCTTGCAGGGGGCGTGGACCTTCAGGGGCTGAGAAATAAGGATGGAGCCTGTGAGCAGGAGCCTGGGGGCCCTGGGTGGCCAAAGGCAGAGATGAAGAGGTGGCTCTGGACTCCTTTGCAGTGGCAATGGGGAGCCACGGAAGGGTTACAAGCGGGGGAGAGCGTGCCCTGGCTGGCTCTGAGGCTGGTAGCCTGGCGCAGAGTGGAAGCACATTACAGGGGCGGGGCTGGAGCAGGGAGAGCCGCAGAGGGCTGGGGAGACGGCCCAGGCCAGAGTGAGGCGAGTGTGGCTTCCGGGCCTCAATGCCTCCTCGCAGACGCGGGCTGTTGCCGGAGGGCTGGCTCTGGAGCGGGTCCTGGTGGGACTGGAGGCAGGAGGCCGAGAGAGCCACCTTTGCAGCCGGCAGCCACCTTGCTCTCTGCCTCCGCAGATCCACTCGGACTCGGATGAGGGGGACGGAGCCATCAAGTACACCATCTCAGGCGAGGGCGCCGGCACCATCTTCCTGATCGACGAGCTGACGGGCGACATCCACGCCATGGAGCGGCTGGACCGTGAGCAGAAGACCTTCTACACGCTTCGCGCCCAGGCCCGGGATCGCGCCACCAACCGCCTGCTGGAGCCCGAGTCAGAGTTCATTATCAAGGTGCAGGACATCAACGACAGCGAGCCCCGCTTCCTGCACGGCCCCTACATTGGCAGCGTGGCTGAGCTCTCACCCACAGGTGGGCCGCGGGCCTGGGGGGAGGGGTGTGCCCCAGGTGGTGCCTGCTGCTGGCTCCTGAGTGCCACTGCGGGAAGGGGCGGAGCCGAGCCTCGGGGGAGGGGCAGGGTCGCCCACAGGGTCGCCATGTGAGCTCAGGTGCCCACCAGGGTCAGGCGTGGCTAGGTATGGGCAACAGCTGCACCCCTGGACAAAGCCGGAGCCGGGCCCCAGTCACAGCCATGGACACGGCCCCCACCAGATATGAACCTGCACGTGGACTCACTGGGACACAGTCACACACACAGCCCAGCTCGGGGACACGACCCCTCCACAGGCAACATCCAGATGTGTCTCACAGTCAGGCATAGCCCTTCACGGAAACTCAGCTACACACAGATCCAAGGCGGTCCTTGGCCACAACCCCCATGTGGAAGCAGTCGCTTCTGCGTGCCCAGCTACACACAGGCTCGCCTGCACCCAGGAGCGGCCGCAGGGGACAGGTGCAGCCTCACGGCCAGACACAGCCACATGAACCCTGCACAGGCACAGACAAGCCAAAGCCTTGACCGGGCCTTACTGCCTGGGGCCCGGCCACGGGGTGCAGCTGAGGGCTTGCCCGCCCACTCGCCTGAGCAATATCCACGCTGCTTCATTTCACGGCCCACGAGGGAGCCACAGTTCACCAGGACCCAGGCGCCTGGGGCCATGGGCTCGCGCAGAGCTGGCTGAGCCCCAGGTGCAGGGTCAGGTGCACCTGCCCAGGTGTGGCCATGCGCTCACACGATGCTGTGCACGTAGACAAGAAAGCACAAAGACTTCAGACTCAGCCACACTCGGAACCTGCCGTCCACACGGCAGTCGGACCCGGGGTCCGGAGGCTGGATGACTCCGCCTCCTCTTTCCCACGTGGGCCCCCAGGTCTCAGCCCGTGCTGTGTCACTGACTCCCTGTGGCCACAGGCTCGGCTCTGCCTCTCTCCGGCCCTCCCTCTGGCCTCACCCATGTCAGATGCCGAGGATTCTTGGGTTCTTGGGGCAGGGTGCAGTGAGCCCCAGCGTCACTAGGTTGAGCCAAACCAGGCAGGTGGATATATACAAGTGTAGGCAGCCAGGAATGGAAGAGGAGGATGCAGACTAGAGAGAACGGGGGACGCGAGGGATGGCGGGAGAATAGGGAACAGCAAGGGCGTGAATGTGGGTGTAGGCCGGTGCACGTGTGTGCCTGAGGAACACACACATTCCACATGTGTGTGCAGCTGTGCATGTGCGTGGAAGCCCCGGGCACTTCAAGGCCTGTGCAGGCGAGGGTTGTGCTGTGTGCCTGTCTGAGTGCATGCATTCATGCATTTAACAGCTAGTGTTGAATACCTACTGTGTGACAGACACTGGGGTGCCAATGGTGAAAAGGAGGCAAGACTCCCTACGCTCCCTCAGGGCCCATCCTGGCTAAGGAAGGTCAGACGATAAGCAAATGATCAAGTAGAATCTTAGTTCTCGTAGGCCCCTCTGCAGAGGAGACACTGAGGCGAAGGTGAGGGTATGGGCCCCGGGAGAAGAGCATTCCAGGCAGAGGGAACCATCCATGCAAAGGCCCTGGGGTTGAACTCCCCCAAAGCTAGCAAGGCGGTCAGATCATCAGGCCTGTAGACTGTAACCAGGCTGTCTTTGCCTGTGAGATGGAGTGGCTGGGAAGTGAGCCGAGGGCCTTGTTGAGAAGAATGACATGATCTGACTTGATGGTCATGGGGTCTCGTGCCCCTTGAAGCAGAGGTGGTGGGCTGGAACAAGAGGGCACCAGGGGCGGTGTTGAAACGTAGGCCTGGGGGCACTTGCAGAAAGTAGAGCTGAGAGCCCTTGCTCACCGGTCGGCTGTGTAGGAAGAAAATTCAAGGATGGCTGCGGGAATGTGAACCTGAGCAGAGAAATGGGTGGGACTTCCGTCTCTGCGGTCGAAGGAGTTCCTCTGGGGGATGGAGGGAAATCAGCCACACTCAGGACACTGGGCGGCCGAGCGGAGACCCTGAACACCCAGCGGAGGTGGGGCAACAGAGATACATCTGAGATAAATTTCAGAGCCCGGCAGAACTTAGAAATGAGCTGTGCAGGTGGGGGCCTTGGGGCTCTGGAGAGGTGGGCCCCGCCCTCGCCTTGAACTCTGTCCTAAGGGAATGTGGCCCTGAAGGACTCCAGGGGAGCTGTGTCCTGGCCGAGTCACAGTGAGGATGTAGCCCGGGCAGACGTGCAGTTGTGAACTCTTCCCCTGTTGTGCGGGGGGGGGGGGGGGGGGAGAGTTGCTGGGGCCGGGGACTCCTGGGGGAGGGGACAGGGAGTGGGGAGCATCCCCACTGAGCAGATGGGAGCGCTGAGGCTGGGGGCACCCATAATCCCATAGCATGTCAGGGATGGAGACGGGCAGAGCGCAGCTCCCAGGCTGCAGGAGTGGAAAGGGGCCTTGCTTCACAGATGAGAAACTGAGGCCAGGGCAGGGGCTCTCCCCAGGCAGGAGGCAGAGCCAGACCCCAGCGGGAGTCCCAGCCCAGCAACTCCCAAATTCCACTCCGGAGAAAGACGCCAGGCAGGGGGACTCAATTTGGACCAGCTGGGAAACCCAGGATGGGAGGGGGGAGGCAGGAATTAAATTAATGCATTTCATTTGAACAACTTTTTGAAGGGGCAGCGGCTGCGACGCTGGGTGCTGGCGGAGACTCTGGGTGGCTTTGAAAATCAGTCACAATTACTGAGCCTCCTGATCTGGCTGGGGAGGCGGGGCCGACAAGCGGCTCGGGGGTCGGGCAGCTCCGAGATCAGAGGGAGCAGAGACGCAGCCCCGGACATGAAAGGCAGCGGCGCTCGCAAATTAAAGCCCTCCCAGCTTAAAAGCGGAGGACGTGAGCCGGGGGCCGCGTGGAACGCGCGCTGGAGGAGGGGGCTCGGCTGCCACGCTGGGCCTATCGCGGCCCAGCGAAACCCAGGACGGTCGGGAGGCCCCACCCCCACCACGTGGCCTTGGGCAAGCCCCTGCCCCTGTCTGGGCCCCAGGTTCCCTCGTGAGCCTGGAGGGGGAGCGCTCTGGCCGCACGTGCTCACTGCGTGCCCACTCCCTGCTAGGTGCGGTTCCGGCCTTGGCCAGTCCAAGGGGATCTGAATCCTAGAACAGAGAGAGATGGGGACGAAACCATGCGTGATGAGCCTAGCTGTGGGGTTGCCAGGCAGAAGGAGGGCACTGAGGGGAGGTGCCCTGTTCCATACAGGGCCAGAGAAGGCCTCTCTTTTTATTTATTTATTTTAAAAAGATCTATTTATTTATCGAAAGGCAGAGTTATAGAGAGAGATGCAGACGCGGGGCTTGGGGAGGGAGGGACTTCCATCTGCTGGTTCACCCCACAAATGGCCACAATGGCTGGGGCTGGGCCAGGCTGAAACCAGGATCCCAGAACTCCATCAGGGCCTCCCCGACAGGTGGCAGACGCCAAGCCCTCGGGCCGTCCTCTGCCGCCCTCCCAGGCGCACGAGCAGGGAGCTGGTCGGAAGCGGAGCGGTGTGTACAGGGCACGCCAGCATCGCAGGTGGCAGCCTAACCCACTGGGCCACAGCACTGGCCTCGGGCCTCTCTGTATAAGAGGATGGACAAAGACCCGAAGGGGGAAACCAACGAGCTATGCTAAGCAGTGGTTCTCAAGCGGGAGAACTTGTTAAACACAGATTGCTGCTCCGCCCACCCCTCGACTGCTGACTCAGTAAATCTGGGCTGTTGGGATTGTTTTCGTTTCTAGCAAATTCCCAGGTGAAGCTGGTGCTGCTGGTTAGGGGGCCACACGTGCGGCCAGAGGACTGTTCCAGCCAGAGGAGACGGCGGGTGCAAAGGTCCTGAGGCATAGCGTGTTTGTCCTGTTTGAGGGAGAACAAGGAGGGCCATGTGGCTGAAGACGAGTGAGTGGGGACAGAGGAGGTGACAGAAGCCGGCCCTCAGAGGACCTGGTGGCCATGTAAAGGTTCGCAGTTGTACTCTGGGATGGGGAGCAGAGGAGGGATGTGAACCAACTGGTGTTTTTGAAAAAATGACTTAATAGCTGTCATGTTGAACATGGACTCTAGGAGACGAGGGTGGGAGCAGGGAGGCGAGGGTGGATGGTGGCAGGTGCCAAGGAGAGGTGGCATCTGGGTGCCCGTTGATGGTGGAGCCAGCAGGGCTGGTGAGAATTGCACATCGGAGTGAGAGCCAGAGGAGACGTGGGCGATCTGAAGTCGGGGCCTGAGCAGCTGCACACGAAAGAGACTGTTGCAGCCCGAGCAAGTTTGCAGAACTCGTTCCTGGGCACGTTACGATCGAGATGTCTCCTGGAAACCCAAGTGGAGATGTCAAGGGGACAGATGGATTTATGAGGCCGGACCAGAGAGAGCCGGGCCTTAGAGACAGGGCATTGGGAGCCAGCAGCAGAGAGGGGCGATTTACCGCTTGGGGCTAGATGACGTCAACAGGGGATGGAGTTTTGGTGGAGAAGAGCTGACCTGGATGAGCCCTGAGGTGTCACCAGCTGACTGATGGACAGCAAGGGGGCTCTCAGGGGGCTCCCTGCTAGGACGTCACCCAGCTCGACTCCACCCTCCACCTGCTTAGTGAGCCAACTGCGTACGAGACTCTGTTCTCGGCACAGAGGGCACAGAGATGAGACGTTGAACTCAGTGTGCGCTCATTAGCCCCTGCTTTCCTCTGGGCACAGCAGGGGACGTAAACAGCAGTAACTGAATTAAACCCACAAATGTTTATGAGCGCCCGTTATAAGCAGGTCCTCCAGCGCACTTGGCTCCGAAGGGATGCAGAGATGAGGCCCCCCCAACTCAGCAAACGTTAGCACCTACTTTATAGATAGCCCTGCAGGACACGGGAAATAAGCAGCGACTTTTCATTCAGTGAACAAGTATTGAGCTTCCCATGTACGTGGCGCTTTGCCAGGCATGTGCGGATGATGCACGGGTGAGCAGGACGCTGGGCCTGGCCTCAAAGGGCTGCGGGTCACTCTCCTCACTTGTGCCAGATCTGAACTATTGGTAGCGGTTGGAGAGGAGTGTCGGGGTGTCTAAGATCTCGCTGAGGCTCAGCAGAAAAAAAATGCTGCAATGGATTAGTGATGTCTACCGCAAGCCGAGGAGGGAGAACATGGTGGCCTAGACACCATAGAGTGGGCCTTGCTGGGCCGGCGGGGGGGGGGGGGGGCTGCGGCTCAACTGACCATGGAAATGGGTGGGGCGGGGCTGCAGCCACTTCCGCCGAGTTGCGTTCTTCTGTGAGCAGCATCTGGGCAGACAAGAGGAGCCTGCTTGGTAGTACACCCGCGCTTCCTGGGACAGTCGCTAAATAACAGCTATCAGCCAACACTGCTTTCACGGAGCTATTTCCCTTTATCCTCACAATCCCGAGAAATAAGCAGGGCAGGTTTTACTGTCCTCATTTTGCCGATGAGGAAATAAATGCAATGAGAGACGGTGGCTTGGCTGAGCTGCCACGGGAAGCAGACCCAGAGCCTGCAACCTGAGCACGCGTTCCCGGCCGTGGCCCCCTGGGCTTTCGGGGGGGGGGGGGTAGTCACGAGCATTTCTGCACAGGACCTCACAGCTGGAAAATCATGTTCCCATCCCTCATCCCAATTCTTCCTCCCAGAAACTCTCTTGAGTGGTGACACCCCCATTTTACAGCTAAAGAGACTGAGGCTCGGGAGGGGCAGGGAAATAGAGTTGGGAGAGCAGAGCACGCTGTCTGACGCCAGAATCCAGTGCTTGGGAGGATGGGGGCAGAGAGGAGGCAGCACGCTCCCCGAGGGGCTCATTTGGACAGGGCAGTGGCAGGCTGGGGGCTTGCCATCGTCCCGTCTGCAGCTGGAGAGCGTGTGGCTCAGCAGCCCTCAGGCCCAAGCCAGGAATCAATCGCTGGCCTCTGCAGAGACAACTTCTAAAGATGTTTTTAATTAAAGTCCGGGAAGATCTATATGTGCAATATCTCCTTGCCTAGCAACGGCACTGGCTCTCACCACCCAGGTTGGGGAGAACAGGACAGGAGCTTTCATTGGGGGGAGAGGTGGTGGAGATGAGCAGAGGCCCTGGCCCTTGGCACCGGTCCCTTGGCCCAGGAAATCTGGGGTGGGGAGGAACACATCCATATCTTGTTGTCTTTTCTTGAACAGGCATGAAGGACCCTGTCCAGGCCCGGCCCAGTACCCACACTGCCACTGTGTCCCCAAGGGTCTAGCCAGAGTAAGAATTCTATAGATGTTGGGTGAGTGAGCGGGACTGAGTTATAAGCACACGAATGCATACTTTCTGCAACAGGTAGAAAGATGCTGTGCAGATACTTGAAACACTGCTGACCCGAATGGACGAGGTCACCAGTCAGTGGGGCAGGGCCTCTTGGTAGGGGAGCCCTCTCCCCCAGGGGACACAGTAGGCACACACCCAAACACACATAGGGGCCGCCTGGCCGGGCAGGTGCAAGGCTCGGGTCCATGAGGAAAGAAGGTGGCAGAGGAGCGTGCCCAGGCATTCCCTGGAGACTCTGGAGAAGGGTGTCTCCAACACCAGGGTCCCTCACCTCATCTCACTTGCCCCTCCCACACCCCATCCCACCCCCGCTGCTTCATTTCAGTCTTTGTGTTCTGGCCCCGCCTCTCTGTGCCACCTTCTCTACGTCACTTGTGTCTGGACCTGCGCCTCCCCTCTAGCCTGCGACCCCCAGCCCCAGCCCCGCAGCCACTTTCCTGCGTCTCCTGTGTGTCATTCATCTACATTAGGCTGCCCTGGCTGGGCGGCCGGAAGCAAGGTCAAGGCCAGCCCAGCCAGCAAGCATTATAAGTGATGATCTAAGAGGGAGTTGGGAGGGACGTGGGGGACAGTTTGTTTCCTGTGTAATCTGAACGTTCTCAGGGACTCGACAAGTGGTTTTTAATTTTTAATACAAAGCATTCCACACAGTGCTGGCAGCAGCAGGGGGTGGGACTCATTTTTTATAAATGTTTGAGAAGCTAAATGTGAGCTTAGGGTTTCCCCAGGCCCAGCAGGGCAGCAAAGGGAGGTAGGCAAGATGCAGGATGCTGATAATTGCTAGCATCTTCATCACAGCGATGCCTGGTCACCTCGGCGGAGGACTGTTCTTTTCCAAAGTGCTCCGTCTCTTTCATCTCTCCCCGGGGGACAGGAAGAGGAAAGTATTCTCTCCATTTTACAGGAAGGGAACTGAGGCCTGCAGAGGTCGGGTGGTTTTCCTGCAGGCAGCGGAGGAGAGATCGAGAACGAGAATTTGTGTCCACTGCACTCCTTGCAGCACCACCTGCTCCTGGACTCAGGTGGGGCTCCTTCTGGGGACTCTGGAGCCCGAGTTTGGGGCTGCAATTGCACCTCACAGATAACAGAGTTAAAGGACAAAAAAGAAGGAATTTTGGCCTGGGAGCCAGGGCCTTCCTAGGTTCTGCTTCTGCTCCGTGGTGTCAGAGCCACTCAGGTACGCAGAGGCCAATGCCCTCCATCCTGACGCTCGACACCCAGGGGTCTCCTACTCAGGGCCAGGGATGCAGCCCCAGCTGTCTCCTGACTGCTCAGAGAAAGGAAGGAGCTAGTCTCGAGCATCCGTGTCCAGCCACTTAAACCATCATCTCTGATCCTCCAAGCATCCCAGAGAGGCAGAAGGAGCCCTTGTAATGCTCAAGAGAGGAAAGAGGCCAGACAGGCAGAGACCTGGCTGGGGCACAGGGTGAGGATGTGGTGGGATTTGATTCCAAAGCCTACCCAGTCTCCTTGGAGGAGTGTCTCCCCTAAGGGGTGCTCAGCATCTCACACTGACTCCAGCCAGCAGGAGCTCCAATGCCTCTTCCCGGCTGTTACCCTGGGCATCAACCTCAGAACAGGCTTGGCGGGCCTGGGAGGGAAACCTTCTGTCCAGACAGACCTGGGCTGGGATCTTTCCCTATGGCTGACTAATGCTGTGACCTTGGAAAAGTCATCAAGCCTCTCCATGACTCAGTTTCCTTATCAGACCATCAGGAGTTGGGCTGAGAGCATCAGTTCTTAGCCCAGGAAGCACTTTATAAGCACTCTGCAGCCTGTAAAAATAACTTTGCCTGGGCTCCACCCCAAGAGTCCTATTTAATTGGTCTCTGCATCAGTTTTATTTTAAAGCTCCCGGGAGATTCTAATGTGCAGCCAGGTTGGGAACCACTGATTTCTGCACTCTCCAAGGACTAGCCTTTCCAAATCTAACATTCCAAATGGATCCCTGGGCCCTGAGATCCTGTTTGCCAAGAACCAGACAGGCAACCCTTGTTCCCACCCGCGTTGAGACTCTGGGCAGCTTAATAGGACTGGACATCAGCACCATGGACAGCATCCCTCATCTCCACCCATCCCAGCCCTTCCTCTGGATGTCTGACCTTGAACCGGCTGCCACTTACTCATTTCCCTTCTCCTTTCTTGCAGTGTCCCCTCTCTCACTCACCTACTTCTGTTCCAATCGACCCCTCCTCTTACCTGTAAGTCAGGATACATCACACTCACCTAGGTTAGAATTCTGTCTCTCCACTTCCTTTCCAAAAGAAATTAGCCACATACTGTCCTCGGTGCTGAACACGGAAATCTATTTGGGTTCTCACAATGATCCCGAGAGTTTAGTAGCACTATTACCTCATTTCATAAGTGAGGCCATTCAGCCGTTACTTAACTGTACTCATCCATTTCTCCATCTGCAAAGTGGAAATCTTTTTTAAAAAACTTTATTTATTTGAAAGGCAGAGTGACATACACACAGAGGGAGAGAGATCTTCCATCTGCTAATTCACTCCCCAAATGGCTGCAACATCCAGGTCTGGGCCAGGTTGAAGCCAGGAACCAGGTGCTCCATCCTCATTTCCCACATGGGTGGCTGGAACCCAAGCACTTGGGCCATCTTCTGCTGCCTTCCCAGGCATTAGCAGAGAGCTGGGTCAGAAGCAGAGTAGTGAGGACTTGAACCACATTCCAATATGGGATACTGGTTCACAAGTGGTGGATTAACCTACTGCACCACCATGCCAGCCCCGAAGTGGAAATCTTAGCAGTTTATTGCAAGGTTTAATGTGTAAGTTCCACAAGATAATAAAGATAAAGGGCTTATACCATAGCATCTAGCACAGAGTAGTTATTTAATAAGTGGAATTTATCATTACTATTGATGTTGAATAATTACATAAATTAATTATGGGCTTCATCTCACAACAGTCACATATTGATTTTCAGGAGTTTTGTAAACCTATGGTATCGTATTAGTATCCTGAAATTGAAACATAGTGGGAGCATTTGCACCTTGGGAATCAACAGACCCTACAAAGCCATGCATTCCTCACCCCACACCAGGCCCTCCACCCTAGAGTACATGGTTGACCATTTTCTACCATCTATATCACAGATGATATCTTCATCCATGTCACAGATAATGGGATATGTGGTCTATGGAGAGACTGGAAATGTTGGTGCATTTTAAATAGAAACTGTTGATCCTGGGGGTATGACCACAAGGTGGCCCCACAGCAGCCACAAGCCTCATCCCCTTTTATCTGCCAATGCTGGGGGCTGACTTGTGGAGGAGGTGGGAGGGGGTGTAGGGCCTGGGAGCCAGTGGTGAATCACTGACCCTCCACTGTCCCATGTCGGCATTAACTGTAATGGCCGCAATAAAGAATCCCGGATTGGGGAAATGATTCCATCATCCCCACGGGAGTTCCTGGGATGCAGCCAGGGAGAGAGGGGGGGAGGGAGAGGAGAGAGAGTTCAGCCATGCCCCTGGGGAGTCCCTCAGCCCAGCATTGTGCTTTGCTCAAGGGGTGGAGAAACAGGAGAGGGGGAGTGACAGGAAGACCCTGTCTCCTAACAGCCACAATGGCCACTGTTTGTTCAGCATCCCCCTGAGCCCAGTGCTTTATGTGTCTTCTCCCGTTCCAAAACCTCTGTGAGAAAAGCAGGGCTGTGCCACTGTGCGGGCCATGTCTCTCAAGACTACGGCAGCAACCTGCGTTGATTGAGTTCTTAGCATGGGTTGGCGCTGTCCTCGGTGCTGAATGCGGAACTCTATTTGAATTCTCAAAATTCTCTTAGGAGACTGAGATACAAGAGTTTGTGACATGCCTAAGTTCAAAATCCTTCTGTTTAAAATACTCATCTCCTAATATTTTTTTCCATGATCATTAAAAAAATTATTTGAGAGACAGAGTGAGACAGAGAGGTCCTATCTGCTGATTCATTCCCCAAATGACCACAATAGCTGGTGGGCCAAAGCTGGGAGCCTGGAACTTGACCTAGGTCTCCCACAGGGGTAGCAAGGACCCAGTCATCACAGCTGCCTACCAGAATGTGAACTAGCAGGAAGCTGGGATCAGGAATTTGAGCTGGGAGTCAAACCCAGGCACTCCCAACATGGGAAGTATGTTCCAATCAGCATCTTAACTGCCAGGACAAATCTACCCTAGATCAAACTTCTACAAAGCATCAGCGCCATCACTGATTGTGACAGTATGCCAGGCCACCAACCCGAGGTCACTGTGCCTTTTCTGACCCTTTGCTGTCCCCAGAAGGGCTCTGGCATCACAGAGTCCTGAATTCAAATCCCACCACTTCTTCACTCTGTGCCTCCAGTCAAGTGTTTTCCCCTGATTGGGCTGTTTCCTCCCCTGTAATATTAGAGTGGCCCATTCTACCTCTCTGAGATTCCATGATCAGAGAGCAAGGATTGAAGAGGCCGGTGAAGCTGGGTGTGCAGTCAGGAGACACCTGGGGCACCAAGCATCAGGAAGTGGCAGCTTGGCTAGCCCTCTTCTCCAGGCAACTCTGACATGGTTGACGTGAAGCTGGAGCCCCCAAAGAGAGTGGTGCATTGCAGGGCTGGTTTGGGAGGCTCCAGCTGGGGGTGGGGGTGTGCGGAGAGGGAAATGAGAAATGCAAAAGAGTGAAAAATAAATACATGTGTCTGTCTGGAATGATCGAGGGCCCCAGGCTGGAGGCGGGAGAGGCGGGCAGCAGGCTGGGCTCAGCAGAATTGCTGCAGTAGCATTCCAAGCTCACTCATTAGCCAGGCAGTGAGCTGGCCTGACCTCCAAGCATGTCCCTCTGCTGGTCCAAGGAGCCCAGCCCAGCCTCAGGGAGGTACCCTCCAAGGCAGAGGGTGCCCAGCAGAGAGCATCTCCCTGAGACGGGGTCTCCTATGCCTCCCCTTTGGGTCATACCCTGAGCTCCCTTCCCCCAGACTCCCTCTAGGCCTTCCACCTCACTCCCTCCTCTCTGGAAAGGTGCACATGGGCCAAGTGGCTTTCCTGGCCCCTTCTGTCTGACCCCTCCCACACCCTCATGCCCACCCCCACTCGGTCTAGCTTTCGTCAAATTGAACATGATGTCAAATTAGAGCCATCTCTGGGACAGGCCAAGAGAAGCTCCCAGTTTAATGAGGCAGCGTCGAAAATCAATAACTTAATTGCCACAGTTTGATGGACTTTTATCCAATTTATACTCTCCCCAGCAGCCTGCGTGCTGAGCATGTGAAGGAGCATGTATGTGACTGGGAGGGGTTGTCTGGGCATGGGGGAGGGGCGGGAGGGCACCAGGGCTTGCAGCCAACTGTTTTCCAAAGGGAAAGCCTGACACCGCCTCCCTCCTGCCAGGGGCCAAGAGACACCAGCCTCAGAGCCCCACTGAGCTTGGCTGTCCCTTGTGGAGGAGAGCACTGGAAGCAGAGGTCCCTGGAGGAATCGGGAGAGGCTGGAGTGGGTAGAAAGAGGTTGGGAGGCGGGTGGCTGGTTTCCAGTCCTGGCTCTGACTCCGACTGTGATGGCCTTAACTGGTGACCGTGGGACGTTGCCACTATCGAGAGCCTACTAAGAGCCCCTTGTTATTTCTTAAATAATTTTACTTATTTATTTATATTTATTTTAAAAGCAGAGAGACAGAGATTGAGAAAGAGAGATCTCCCATCTGCTGGTTCAATCCCCCAAAGAGCCAGGGCTAGGCTGGGCAGAAGCCCGGAGCTGGGGACTCAATCCGGATCCCCCACACTGGTGATAAGGACCCAAGTTCTTGAGCCATCACCTGCTGCCTTCCAGAGTGGGCACTAGCAGGAAGCAGAGCCAGAACTTGAACCAGGAATACAGATGTGGGATGTGCATGTCCTAGCTCTGCACTGTACCCCCGCCCCAGGGCCAGGAGTTCAAACTTCAGCCCCTCAACCTGGCCAAGCACAGGCCGGGAATTTTGCTGAAGATGAAGCGGAGAGCAAAAGAGGCTGCCTTCCCTTGCGGGAGTCCTGCAGCCGGGAGTCACCCAAGGGAGATTTGAGTCCCGACCCCACCCCATAGTCACACTGTGCCCTGCTCAGGAAGTGGGCTGGCACTCAGCGGCCCTCCAGAGGGGTGGGGGAACAAGTACAGCAGCCAGGAATGACCTCTGTCCTGCTTGGTCCCCTGGGCCCAGGCACGTCGGTGATGCAGGTGATGGCTTCAGACGCGGATGACCCCACGTATGGCAGCAGTGCCCGACTGGTGTACAGCGTGCTGGACGGCGAGCACCACTTCACTGTGGACCCCAAGACCGGTGAGGACTGTGGCGTGGCTTGGGGGCGGGGCCAGGACCCCACAGCTCTAAGGACTACACGGAGGCATCCTGTGGGGAAGAAGGAGGGGGAAGAGGGAGGGGGAAGAGGGAGGGGAGAGAGGGAGGGGAGAGAGGGAGGGGGAAGGGGAGGAAGAGGGACAGGAAAAGAATGGGGAGGGAGGACTCCTGAAAGACTGGCAGAGAAGCAAAAAGGTGGGATGTGGCCACTGCAGGTGCACCGGAAAGACCTCGGAGGTCTGAACTGAGGATCCCCACTGGATCCCCGCTGGTCCTGGGAGCCCAGCTGGGCAGACCCTTGTGCATCCCTGGGAGGGGGTCGTATTGCAGGTTTGGGGAGGGGCTCATTATGGGCAGTTTGGAAAGCTCAGATTACGTGTGGTTGTTCAGGGTCTGCTGGAAAGAGCCTTAGGGAAGGAGGACTGGCTGCTTTTTGCTTATTCACTCCAGCCCGGGCAGCACGTCTTCATCCCACGCCCCTCGAGGTTAGGCTCTGACTAGTCTCTGGGGAGCTTGGGAAAATGCCCAGGAGGACAGAATGAGGGCCCTGAGGCTCAGAGAGGTGCAGTGACTCATTGGAGGTCACACAGCTTGGAGCACTGTGAGTGCCAAGGTTCCAAAAGGTGTTTTCCCTGCCCTGGGATAGAACGGGGGTGGCGGCCACAGATGGGTCAAGTGCTCCTTGTCCTGTGGGGCAGCCAGGCAGGCACGTGCTGGCTGGGTGGGACCACAGGATTCTTGGAGGCAGTGGCAGCCATCTGCACAGGATGGAGATTGCAGAGAAGGGCATTCTAGGCAGAGGGCATGGTGCAGGCAAATACTGGAGGAGAAAACAGCCCGAGGCTTGAGGGGAGTGGGGGGCAGGTCAGTGAGGACCGGGCCTGTGGGGAGGTGGTGTGGGGAGGCTGGCGAGCCCAGGGCCCAGTGCACCTGCTGCGAGCCAGGCAGAGCAGCTTAGGAGGTGGGAACTGATGGATTGGGTAGGGGGTTCCGTTTGTGTGTTTGACTCATCTGGGGAGGGGAGCATTCCAGTCTATGAACACAGTTACACTCTCTTCCACATAATATCTTCACGATTTTTTTTCTCCTTGTAAAATGCATTTTAGAAAAACATTAAAGAAACATTTAAAAGGAAAGAAAAAGCAAAGCTCTCGCACTCCCAGTCTTGGGTACTTGCTGACGCTAAGGTAGCCACCCAGCGTGTACCTCCTCCAAGACCTTGGACTCATCCACTTGGAAAATATTAAGTCATTTTTTAATATATAATACATTTCAAGGTTCAAAATTCAAAAAGTCCAAATGGGTACTTAGTGGCAATTCTTCACCCCATCCAGGCTCCAGTCACTCAGTCTAAGTCCCCAAGGCAACCGGGGTAATTTTCTTGTGTATCTCTCAGAGTGATTCTATGCATGTACAAGAGAATAAGGTGCGTGTATTTGGGCTTTTTTTTTTTACATAAATGGTGACTGTAAACACACACAATATACATTGCTTGCCTTTTTCACTTAACAATACATCTTGAAGATTATTCCGTATCAATCTGCAAAGAGCTTGCTCATTCTTTTATTTAATGTCTGTTATGGATACACTAAAATTTATTTCACTAGTCCCCCACTGATGGACAGTTACGCTCTTTCCAATCTTTTGCTACGACGAATAACGCTACAGTGAATAACCTCATACATACATCATTTTGTGCTTGTGTGAGTCCATCTGCAAGATAATTTTCGGGAAGAGGAAAAGCTGGGTCAGAGAGCACATGCGTTTGGAATCTCGATAGATAATGCCGAAATGCACCGGGTGACGCACCCGCCAGCCACGTACGAGAGAGCCTGTTCCCCTCCTCCTCGCTTCCACTACCAGTTCATTGATGACTTCTAAGCAGGAAAGCGACATGCTCAGGTTTTCATTTTAACAAGATCCCTCGGGCTGTTGCTGTGCAGCTCGGCTCAAAGGCAGGGAGGTCCCAGAGCCTGGGATGCCTGGCAGAGGGCCCCAGAGGACACACACGGAAATCTACACCTGTTCTGCACACCTGCTCGGACTGCCTGGCCTGCCCGAACAGTGAGGAGGCCAGAGGTGACGGAGGAGTGCGGGTGGGTTCTCAGAGAGCTCCTGAGGAGTGAGATCTTGCATAGGGCAAGCCTGGGGGTGGGGGGATGATTATACGGGACCCGGATGTTGGAGGAATAGGGGGCTCCCGAATGCTCCCTCAACCCAGCCCCCTGTGGTCGCCTGGCAAGGGGCTCCACCTACAGAAACAGAAGGAGGACTGTGGACGAGCAAAACTGCCTAGGAGCAGAGGAGCGCATGACTGTGCCTCGGTCCAGTCAAACTGAATAGCCCAGCTTTAACCATTGGCTTAGATGAGACAAGCGGAGGAAGAAGCATCTAGAACTTCTTGCAGCCACTTGAAATATGGGTCTGGGCTCCAAGAGTGGTTGGGGCCCTTTAGGCTTGTGACCCCCAGGTGCACGTGGGGGCCATCCAGACCCACCTCGTACAATCAGGGTGAGGATTCAGTGGGAGGGCTGGCTCATTCATCCATTCAGCCACTAATAACCGAGTGCCTGTTATGAGCCTGGCTCTGTTCTCAGCACCAGGAAGGCGGCAGTGGAAAATTCCAAGACGGCTCTCATGGAGCGTGTGTTGGAGTAGCAAACGCAGGAAATAAGCAGACATGTGGGACATGATGTCGGGTAGCAGTGAGTGCTAGAGAACGCACGAAGCCGGTGAGGGTGTAGACTGAGGTTAGGAACTCAGGAGGTGATCCTGGGTGGAGACCGAATGGCGGGAGGGGGTCAGCCGTGTGGGCCCTGGGCACGGGCACTGCAGGCTGGGGTGGGAGGTGCTGACCCCCGCATTGTCCCGGGGGGTGATGAAGGTGAGGATGAACTCATTTTCTCAGCCCCAGGGGTGGGCATTTAGGGCGGAAGAGCCCCCTGGAGGCGGGGAGAAGACAGAGTGTGGATGCACAGGAAGGGCCAGGCCCCAGGCTTGCAGGCAGCAGGGGTGGGCGGAGGGAGGCTCGGACTCCCCAGAGGCAGGAGGGACCTCTGCCGTGGGTGGGCGGGAGGGGGTGGCAGAGCCTTAGACCAGCAGCCAAGGAAGGGGAGCGCCGGGCAAGGCAGGTGAAGGCGCTCCGCGGGTGCCCTGTTCTCGGGACCCCCACCTCCCGAGTCTAGAAGGGTCTTTGCTGCCATGCCCCGTGCAGAACCAGCCCTGACTTCCCCTTGCCCTCAGCCCCACCGCCGGAGCCGCCGGGTGCAGTTTCCCCAGCCAGGACTGTGCTGGCTGCGGGGCTATATTTAGCAGCCACTGCGAGGTACAGTGTGTTCTCGCTGTGCGGGTGGCAGGGAGCGGAGCTGGAGCGGCCCAGAGGAAGGTGTGAGGGGAGGGGGCAGGCGGGACACTTGTGTGTTTTAAAGGCCTGGCTGCCAGCAAGCCCCCAGCTGGGGCATCAGCGATGGCATTTGCAGGCTAATGAGGCGGTGCCTGGGCTCCAGGGTCCCCCTGCACATGTGGAGGGGACGGTGGGGGCGGCCAGGACAACAGCTGGACGCGGGGGCGATGCGGGCGGACAGGGCTGCAGGGAGCCGGGGCGAGGTTATAATTACCAGCCCCCGCCCACCTGCACCCTGGCAGGCGCAGATTGTCTGAGACTTCAGGATCTCCACTGAAAATTCTCAACTGGGCCACCGCTGACCGTTTTCCCCGGGGAGGGAGTGAAGGGAGCTCACTTTGGTTGAGCGCCTCCCGAATGCCAGACCCTGGGATCGGGGTGAAGAACTGGACCTGGCTTCTGCCCTCGTGGAACTTGGTTTTGCCCGGGAGGCTGGAAGCAGACACACAGCTTTCCTGCAGGCTGTGGGGGCGGCCGAGGGGCAGAGGGACTCTGTCAGTCACTTGAAACGCCATTTGGGCATTTTCTGCCAGGCCGGAGAGAGATGATGATGAATGAGACCCGCCTGGAACTTCCGCATG